>OW028728.1:3754820-4975622 GCA_932294345.1 Pandemis cinnamomeana | reverse complement strand
AACAAACTCTAGACCTAGATCTTAAACCTGCATCCCGATAATTTTATGTTCCAATGTGAAACTCTACTTTTTAACAATTGAACGAGATTTTTTTTTTTTTTTTTTCTTTAAATTACGAAAGAAAATCTCGGGGGGTCTCAGCATCTGTCATGCCTTATTTATTACCTTAAAAAAATAATAATCATTCCATCTTGCCAGGGCCCATGCGCGACGCGGCGCCTCCTGCGCGATTCGCTAGAGCGGCTGAGAGGCGGCGCGCCGTGGCGCTGCATGCGCGGGCATCCCCACTAAACGAGACTCGGTGCGATGCTATAAAACGGAGCCGCCCGAAAATTTTGCGCATTCTACTTTACGTCTCGGTCTCGCTAGCGCTGTACGCACCGCTAGTGTTCCTGCTAACCGTATTGTGAAAACAAACAAGCAAACCCACAACCATGTCTGGACGCGGCAAAGGTGGCAAAGTTAAGGGAAAGGCAAAGTCTCGTTCGAACCGTGCCGGACTCCAGTTCCCCGTCGGCCGTATACACAGGCTGCTGCGCAAGGGTAACTACGCTGAGCGCGTCGGTGCCGGTGCACCGGTGTACCTCGCCGCCGTGATGGAGTACTTGGCCGCTGAGGTGCTCGAGTTGGCCGGCAACGCCGCCCGCGACAACAAAAAGACCAGAATCATCCCGCGTCATCTCCAGCTGGCCATCCGCAACGACGAGGAATTGAACAAGCTCCTCTCCGGCGTGACCATAGCCCAGGGCGGTGTACTGCCGAACATCCAGGCTGTGCTCTTGCCCAAGAAGACTGAGAAGAAGGCTTAAGTTGTTGCGCACAATAACCGCGTGCCAGCCATCCATGCTAGTCGTGTTTTTGTATTCCCGTAGTGTCGTCTTAACGCCGCACGGATTACAAATTCCGCTACAATATCAAAAGGCCCTTCTAAGGGCCACAACATGATTCGTATTATATTTGTACGTTTCTATTAATACATGACGTCAAACAAACAAAACATTTACCTATCCATCCATCCATCCCAGTCCAGCCCAGTAATTATAGCAATGATAAATTATTATTACGATCATCAGGTCTGGTGATTAATTATTGATAATGATGTCACATGCGGTGCCTATATTGATATAATGTTGATGATCGAATAATCAATATAGTATAGTGCAGTATTTCATTGTTGCACGGCCGCGCTACATTCATCTTATTGCACTTGCAACGATAGAACCCAGGGCTGGTCTACGTTGCGGTGCAGATATTTATATATTTTTAATTTAAAACATAATTTATAATTGTGTGATATTTTAAATACTTACACACATACTCTGCATACAGTACAGCGATTTCGATGACGATGCGGCGGCATGGTGATATTATTATTGTCTAGAGACGGACCGGCTCGGCTCTCAGTCATGGAGGCAGGTTGGTTGGCATTCTGTAATTAAAAATATGTATATGTACCTACGTTATGTTAAATTGAGTCGGGTTGTAGAGTAGAATTGTTACAACAACACCGCACTTGTATAGTTTAGTAATAAAAAGTTTAAAGTAAATTTTATTATTCGATTCGTGACTAGGAGAGAGCTTGTTTTAGTTATGCCTGGTTCTATTCTGTTGGTTGGTTGTTTGTTGGGTTAAGGTTTTTTTTTTTTTTTTTTTATGCTGTCAATAATAAAGTTTTAGCTGATAAATTAACTTAACATCTCTTAACTTATAATAAACAACGCCACGCTCCACTCCGTCTCTCTCTCACTGAGGGGGGCCGAACCGCGCCGGCCGTACGCTATTGGTCGGGAGACAGCCGCCTGCGATCGACGGCCGTCACTCGCGACGCGCCGCTGTAGCATTAACAAAAAGCACGCGCCCCCTGCGCTACGGCTACAGAACTCGTTCGGCTCTCGCATCGCGCACAGCTCTGCAGTTTGTTAACAAGTAACGACCTACAACCGTTGCAACAATGCCGCCTAAGACAAGCGGGAAGGCCGCCAAGAAATCCGGCAAGGCCCAGAAGAACATCTCCAAGTCCGATAAGAAAAAGAAGAAGCACAAGAGGAAGGAGAGCTACGCCATTTACATTTACAAGGTGCTCAAGCAGGTCCACCCTGACACCGGTATCTCCAGCAAGGCCATGTCCATCATGAACTCTTTCGTGAACGACATATTCGAAAGGATCGCCGCCGAAGCCTCCCGCCTCGCACACTACAACAAGAGGTCCACCATCACCAGCAGGGAGGTGCAGACTTCGGTCAGGCTCCTGCTGCCCGGTGAGCTCGCCAAGCACGCCGTCAGCGAAGGCACCAAGGCTGTAACCAAATACACGAGCTCCAAGTAGAGCCCGCGTAAGCAGACGGGCGAGGCGGCAACGCCCGCCCTCACCGGCACGCTCGCACACATTACAACATCAAAAAGGCCCTTCTGAGGGCCACAATATGATTCGTAATAATAGTTATCGTTTCTATTAATACAAGACGTCACAATCGCACATACATATTTTAAAAATGGGACCATAAAAATAAAAGGATCCAACTGCCCGATTCCCATATCCGATCCGCCTATCTATTATAATGTGCCGTTATAAATACAAATGGATAGTAAGTTGCATGCTAATATTGATCAGCTTGTTGCGTATCTATGTAGAGTATAGTTCAGGATTCTGTTCAAAAATAATTTGAGATTGCTCGCTAACTGCCTGCCTGCCCTGCCCCTACACCACATACCTACGTATAGTATGAATAACGCACGCATACACGGCAAGGCAATATGAGCTCACATTGCACAAATCATAAGTATATATCTCATCAGACCATACTCGTAGACGGATATATAGATATTTTTGTGATAAGAGTACGTGAAATATTTACCTAAAAAAAAAGAGAGAGTTCTAGTTTTATTATAGTATTCTGATTCCGATGTGTTTTTATCGGCTTGTTGTCTTGTCGCACGTTAAGTTAATTAGGTACCTATACACTTTCGAGCCTGCAGCCTACTACGGCACGGCTACTACTTAGCGTAAAAGTGGTAGGTAATAAAAAAAAAAAACCTAATATTGCAACTACAGAACAGATTCGCACACGCACCCATTCCGATAATTAAATGAGGCATCATCATCCATCCCCCATCCATTTCATCCATATTCCATCGTATCGTATACCGTACGAAACGAAACGAACGAAACTCTTATTAACCTAGCGGCCGCGCCGCCTCGCCTCGCGTCGCCGCTACGTTTTGCATCTCGCTCGCACCGTAGCCACATATAGTCTCCCTCCGTTTAGTATAAAAGCGACGCTCCCTGGCCTGCGAGTTTTATTATCGCTTGTGACTCCGTTCGATCACCAGTACTCTCGCACGCATCGTGTTATTATCGCCATGGCTCGTACCAAGCAGACCGCTCGTAAATCTACCGGTGGCAAAGCGCCCCGCAAACAGCTCGCCACGAAGGCTGCTCGCAAGAGCGCACCGGCCACCGGAGGTGTCAAGAAACCTCATCGCTACAGGCCCGGTACCGTCGCCCTGCGTGAGATCCGTCGCTACCAGAAGAGCACGGAGCTCTTGATCCGCAAGCTGCCCTTCCAGCGTCTAGTCCGTGAGATAGCTCAAGACTTCAAGACCGACTTGCGTTTCCAGAGCTCCGCCGTTATGGCTCTCCAGGAGGCCAGCGAGGCGTACCTGGTGGGTCTCTTCGAGGACACCAACCTTTGCGCCATCCACGCCAAGCGTGTCACCATCATGCCGAAGGACATTCAGCTGGCACGCAGGATTCGCGGAGAGCGCGCCTAAACGGTGTCTTGAGGCGCTGCCGCTGCCGCAACGCAGCGGCGGCTGTCCTACGGACATTGCATCAAACAAACCCCAACAAAAAAAGGCCCTTCTGAGGGCCGCAATTATGATTCGATAACATTATAAAAGTTTCTGTAAGCAGACCGATCGTCAATAACACCAAAAAATAATATTACAGATATTATTTTTTGAATTACTTTACTTACTAATTACGTGTTTATTTATTCTATACCATAATAGCAATAAATACCATGCCGCATCGCATCGCATCGCACCGCACTATGCATGCAAAGCTAATGCTAATGATAAATAAATTACTTGATAGTTGTGGATCCTAATTGATTGATTAGTAAGTAGATAGGTACATTGGTATTTCCTTTCCAGTAATGGAAACTATGTTAGAGGACCGATACTTTAACTTCACTTGATAAACCTACCTAGTAAGACGACGACAAGGGAGGCACCGTTGTGTTGTATGTATTATTATACCTACTCCATTATACTGTAGAGACTAGACGACGGAATGTTTGAATGATTATGATGCATTGTTTTTTTTTTTTTTTTTATTATCTTTCTAAATTACATTAAACACATACATAGGTGTATGTATGTATTGTATAGTATAGTACATATCCACCCAACCAATCATACTCGTATGCCCGTCCGTCCGGCCGGCTATAAAAATAAATAATATCTTTATAAAAAAAGTATATGACATGCGCTCAAGTCGAAAGTTATTATTATGAAGTAGATAACCTAATAATTATTAGATAGATATATAATTTTTAGTTTTCGATTACTCTTCACGATGGAAGAAACGTCGTTGTCGATGCTCGCTCTCGTTCTCTCACAAAGCGATACCCCTCCCCTCCCCACCCCGGCCCGCCGCGCGACGACACCAGGGTGATACTATAAATACGGGGCCGTCAGAAAAGCGTTTTCAGAATCTAGCGCGCAGCCGTAGCAGCGTGTGTTTATTTTCGACTCTACTCTACCTACAAGCAAGAAAGCAAAATGACCGGTCGCGGTAAGGGAGGCAAAGGTCTGGGAAAAGGAGGCGCGAAGCGTCACAGGAAAGTGCTTCGTGACAACATCCAGGGCATCACCAAGCCGGCCATCCGTCGTCTGGCCCGCAGAGGAGGCGTGAAACGTATCTCCGGTCTGATCTACGAGGAGACCCGCGGCGTGTTGAAGGTGTTCCTAGAGAACGTGATCCGTGACGCGGTCACTTACACCGAGCACGCCAAGAGGAAGACCGTCACCGCCATGGACGTCGTGTACGCTCTGAAACGCCAGGGCCGTACCCTCTACGGTTTCGGTGGTTAAACACCTCTCGCCGAACGGTCGCTCGCGATCTATCGCCGACGAGACAGTATCTCTACAACAAAAAGGCCCTTCTCAGGGCCGCAAATGCGTATCATAACATGAAAAGTTTCTTTACAAACGGACTGTCAATATTGCATAAATAATACTTGCATTACATACATACATACATACATACTCACTCGCACATCTGCGTACACAAAACATTTAAAAAAAAAACTCTCGCACATGCACGTTCGTTTCTTAATTATAAATTTTACCTAGTCGCTAATACTAGCTGACTATACATACATTGCATACCTACCGTGGTTGACCGAACTGTACATAATTTTGTTTATTCGATTTGAGTATCAATCATTATATTTATTATAGGTTATATATGTTGTAGTATTAGTGATTAAATAATGTTCAGACAGATCTCACGCCACGAGTGAGAGTGACTTATACCTGTATAAGTAAGCAAGTGTTAGAGTTAGAGCAGAACGATAATTTTATTGACAGTTAAGTCAAGTCAATGCTTGCTTGAAATTTGGAAACGACATAATCGTTAGGTAGGTACACAATATAAAAAGCAGATGAACAAAAAAAAACGACTAAGGATTTCATTTCACACCAAGCACTTTTGCAAGCAATTTATCCATAGATCACACATCACGATCTCGCTCGAGTTTGTTATTTCATAATTCATAGCCCACAGCCCACCCAGCCGACCATTAGTCTCATAATCATCATCATCGTCATCATGGAAGCAAACAATAAAGCATCACCAGACGCGTATTATGTATTAACGTTTTATACTACATCGCTCCGCTCGACCGACATCATAGCCCGCCCGGCTGTCCGACTCCCGCGGCCCGCCCGATTTTTCTCCTATTACCACAATTCATGATTTTACGTAGTTTGTTTTTTGATAATATGTTATCAAATTATTTATATTGAATTGTTATAACATATCGTGAGACCGTACTTTACAATTTTTCCATCGCCAGCAGCGACGGTCTTGCATCGCCTCAGCCACCAGTCCGGCCGCAGCTGTTTTACGACACCGAACATAAACATACAAAATAACACGATCTAGGGCGTCTACGCCGAGTGCTATTGTGTTATTTCCATAAACGGAATGTTCACTTTCAACAGGTCGATAAATAATAACGTTATATATGTGTTTTAATAAGTAAAAACCATTTTTAAAGTGACCCGAGGTACGCGCAGTCTATAATACCGAAAATAAACATCCTCCCCTCTCCAACTAACCATTAACGCTCGATGAAAGCCAAAGTTTAGCATAGATGCATTCATAAAGATTCAGCGTGTCAATTTTGATATTTTAAAAACTTATATATTTATGAGAAAACACGATTTAATCATACACTAGTAAGTGAAAAGTTGGAAGTGTTATTACGAGAAACGGTCTCGCGACATCAGAGTTTGCCTTACGGTTAAGCCTCGCTCCATATATATAGGTGGCTCCCTCTCTCAGCCCGTTCATACTACATTGCACTGCGCCGCGCGCCGCACGTACCACACTAGTCTCCAGTACAACGTTTGTTAGTTAGCTACGACGCTGCGCCGCTCTCTGCACAGTCAGTCATTGACAGTGAACGAGTTCGTTCGTGTTTATTAAATAATCATCGTTTCGTTTGAAGAAAGAAAGGACATTTAAGATGGCCGATACAGCAGTCGCCGCCGACGCGCCCGCCCCAGCGACGCCCGCGAAGAAACCAAAAGCGTCCGCGTCCGCCGCCGGTGCCAAGAAACCGAAGGCGAAGCCCACTCACCCGAAGACATCCGAAATGGTGAACAGCGCCATTAAGGAGCTCAAGGAACGCAGCGGTTCCTCGCTGCAGGCGATCAAGAAATACATCGCAGCACAGTACAAGGTGGACGCCGAGAAATTGGCTCCGTTCATAAGGAAATACTTGAAGAGCGCCGTCGAATCGGGCGCTCTGATCCAGACCAAGGGCAAAGGTGCCTCGGGATCGTTCAAACTAGAATCGAAGTCTTCATCCGCCAAGAAGCCCGCCGCCGCCAAGTCGGCCCCGAAGGCCGCCGCCGCCTCCGCTTCGGCCAAGACCAAGAAAGCCGCCGCCGCCGCCTCGTCCGGTAGGGCGAAGAAGGCCGCAGCCGCTGCCTCCTCGTCACCCTCTAAGCCCAAGTCGGCAGCCGCCACCAAGGACAAGAAGGCCGCAGCGGCGAAGAAGAAGCCCGCGGCGAAGAAGCCCTCCACCCCGGCCAGGGGCAAGAGCGCCGCCGCGCCGAAGGCCAAGAAGAGCGCGAAGCCTCCCACCAAGAAGCCTAAAGCACCCAAGCCGAAGAAAGCCGCGGCCGCTCCTAAGGCTAAGCCCGCAGCGAAAAAGGCAGCAGCCAAGAAGTAAGATACGGACATCAAAACGCAAGATCTTGTCCTCCGCCCCGTTCCGTTCGTCGCGGCAGCGACGTCGCGTCGTGTCGCGTCGAGCGAGCGTCACAGGAAGAAGCTTACTCGAACAACATACGCTTGTGCGCGTTTAAAGCACATCAAAACAGCCCTTCTGAGGGCTAACATACGACTCGAAGCTAAACGCACGCCCGAAAGCGCGTGTTAAAAGTTTCCCACAACGGACGTCAAGTCAATCTCGATCGATTATTATAATTAAGTTTAATTAAGTTTCACCACCAAAACCGAACCTGCATTAGCTAGCTTCTCATACATATATGCATCGCATACACATACGTACGTACGTACGTACATACATACATACATACATACCAACTTTCCATAGAATTGATATATAATATATACAAACGAATTAGGTAGAGTAGCCTAACCGAGCGGTTATATAGGTATAATAAATTGATTATTACTTACCAATCATTTTAAGCACCAGCGGGGCAGACGACGACGGCGGGGGCGGCTGCGGCTGTTGATGATGCTCGCTTCAGCCTCGAAAATTGATAAACAACTTTTGTTGTTCTGAAACGTTAAATAGAAAAACATTAAATAACGCTCGCTCGCGGATAATAGAAATCATAGGTACCCCCTATGTACTCGCAACGATCGAGCATTCAGATCCGATAAAAATTAAACTAACCCAAAACAAACTCTAGACCTAGATCTTAAACCTGCATCCCGATAATTTTATGTTCCAATGTGAAACTCTACTTTTTAACAATTGAACGAGATTTTTTTTTTTTTTTTTTCTTTAAATTACGAAAGAAAATCTCGGGGGGTCTCAGCATCTGTCATGCCTTATTTATTACCTTAAAAAAATAATAATCATTCCATCTTGCCAGGGCCCATGCGCGACGCGGCGCCTCCTGCGCGATTCGCTAGAGCGGCTGAGAGGCGGCGCGCCGTGGCGCTGCATGCGCGGGCATCCCCACTAAACGAGACTCGGTGCGATGCTATAAAACGGAGCCGCCCGAAAATTTTGCGCATTCTACTTTACGTCTCGGTCTCGCTAGCGCTGTACGCACCGCTAGTGTTCCTGCTAACCGTATTGTGAAAACAAACAAGCAAACCCACAACCATGTCTGGACGCGGCAAAGGTGGCAAAGTTAAGGGAAAGGCAAAGTCTCGTTCGAACCGTGCCGGACTCCAGTTCCCCGTCGGCCGTATACACAGGCTGCTGCGCAAGGGTAACTACGCTGAGCGCGTCGGTGCCGGTGCACCGGTGTACCTCGCCGCCGTGATGGAGTACTTGGCCGCTGAGGTGCTCGAGTTGGCCGGCAACGCCGCCCGCGACAACAAAAAGACCAGAATCATCCCGCGTCATCTCCAGCTGGCCATCCGCAACGACGAGGAATTGAACAAGCTCCTCTCCGGCGTGACCATAGCCCAGGGCGGTGTACTGCCGAACATCCAGGCTGTGCTCTTGCCCAAGAAGACTGAGAAGAAGGCTTAAGTTGTTGCGCACAATAACCGCGTGCCAGCCATCCATGCTAGTCGTGTTTTTGTATTCCCGTAGTGTCGTCTTAACGCCGCACGGATTACAAATTCCGCTACAATATCAAAAGGCCCTTCTAAGGGCCACAACATGATTCGTATTATATTTGTACGTTTCTATTAATACATGACGTCAAACAAACAAAACATTTACCTATCCATCCATCCATCCCAGTCCAGCCCAGTAATTATAGCAATGATAAATTATTATTACGATCATCAGGTCTGGTGATTAATTATTGATAATGATGTCACATGCGGTGCCTATATTGATATAATGTTGATGATCGAATAATCAATATAGTATAGTGCAGTATTTCATTGTTGCACGGCCGCGCTACATTCATCTTATTGCACTTGCAACGATAGAACCCAGGGCTGGTCTACGTTGCGGTGCAGATATTTATATATTTTTAATTTAAAACATAATTTATAATTGTGTGATATTTTAAATACTTACACACATACTCTGCATACAGTACAGCGATTTCGATGACGATGCGGCGGCATGGTGATATTATTATTGTCTAGAGACGGACCGGCTCGGCTCTCAGTCATGGAGGCAGGTTGGTTGGCATTCTGTAATTAAAAATATGTATATGTACCTACGTTATGTTAAATTGAGTCGGGTTGTAGAGTAGAATTGTTACAACAACACCGCACTTGTATAGTTTAGTAATAAAAAGTTTAAAGTAAATTTTATTATTCGATTCGTGACTAGGAGAGAGCTTGTTTTAGTTATGCCTGGTTCTATTCTGTTGGTTGGTTGTTTGTTGGGTTAAGGTTTTTTTTTTTTTTTTTTTATGCTGTCAATAATAAAGTTTTAGCTGATAAATTAACTTAACATCTCTTAACTTATAATAAACAACGCCACGCTCCACTCCGTCTCTCTCTCACTGAGGGGGGCCGAACCGCGCCGGCCGTACGCTATTGGTCGGGAGACAGCCGCCTGCGATCGACGGCCGTCACTCGCGACGCGCCGCTGTAGCATTAACAAAAAGCACGCGCCCCCTGCGCTACGGCTACAGAACTCGTTCGGCTCTCGCATCGCGCACAGCTCTGCAGTTTGTTAACAAGTAACGACCTACAACCGTTGCAACAATGCCGCCTAAGACAAGCGGGAAGGCCGCCAAGAAATCCGGCAAGGCCCAGAAGAACATCTCCAAGTCCGATAAGAAAAAGAAGAAGCACAAGAGGAAGGAGAGCTACGCCATTTACATTTACAAGGTGCTCAAGCAGGTCCACCCTGACACCGGTATCTCCAGCAAGGCCATGTCCATCATGAACTCTTTCGTGAACGACATATTCGAAAGGATCGCCGCCGAAGCCTCCCGCCTCGCACACTACAACAAGAGGTCCACCATCACCAGCAGGGAGGTGCAGACTTCGGTCAGGCTCCTGCTGCCCGGTGAGCTCGCCAAGCACGCCGTCAGCGAAGGCACCAAGGCTGTAACCAAATACACGAGCTCCAAGTAGAGCCCGCGTAAGCAGACGGGCGAGGCGGCAACGCCCGCCCTCACCGGCACGCTCGCACACATTACAACATCAAAAAGGCCCTTCTGAGGGCCACAATATGATTCGTAATAATAGTTATCGTTTCTATTAATACAAGACGTCACAATCGCACATACATATTTTAAAAATGGGACCATAAAAATAAAAGGATCCAACTGCCCGATTCCCATATCCGATCCGCCTATCTATTATAATGTGCCGTTATAAATACAAATGGATAGTAAGTTGCATGCTAATATTGATCAGCTTGTTGCGTATCTATGTAGAGTATAGTTCAGGATTCTGTTCAAAAATAATTTGAGATTGCTCGCTAACTGCCTGCCTGCCCTGCCCCTACACCACATACCTACGTATAGTATGAATAACGCACGCATACACGGCAAGGCAATATGAGCTCACATTGCACAAATCATAAGTATATATCTCATCAGACCATACTCGTAGACGGATATATAGATATTTTTGTGATAAGAGTACGTGAAATATTTACCTAAAAAAAAAGAGAGAGTTCTAGTTTTATTATAGTATTCTGATTCCGATGTGTTTTTATCGGCTTGTTGTCTTGTCGCACGTTAAGTTAATTAGGTACCTATACACTTTCGAGCCTGCAGCCTACTACGGCACGGCTACTACTTAGCGTAAAAGTGGTAGGTAATAAAAAAAAAAAACCTAATATTGCAACTACAGAACAGATTCGCACACGCACCCATTCCGATAATTAAATGAGGCATCATCATCCATCCCCCATCCATTTCATCCATATTCCATCGTATCGTATACCGTACGAAACGAAACGAACGAAACTCTTATTAACCTAGCGGCCGCGCCGCCTCGCCTCGCGTCGCCGCTACGTTTTGCATCTCGCTCGCACCGTAGCCACATATAGTCTCCCTCCGTTTAGTATAAAAGCGACGCTCCCTGGCCTGCGAGTTTTATTATCGCTTGTGACTCCGTTCGATCACCAGTACTCTCGCACGCATCGTGTTATTATCGCCATGGCTCGTACCAAGCAGACCGCTCGTAAATCTACCGGTGGCAAAGCGCCCCGCAAACAGCTCGCCACGAAGGCTGCTCGCAAGAGCGCACCGGCCACCGGAGGTGTCAAGAAACCTCATCGCTACAGGCCCGGTACCGTCGCCCTGCGTGAGATCCGTCGCTACCAGAAGAGCACGGAGCTCTTGATCCGCAAGCTGCCCTTCCAGCGTCTAGTCCGTGAGATAGCTCAAGACTTCAAGACCGACTTGCGTTTCCAGAGCTCCGCCGTTATGGCTCTCCAGGAGGCCAGCGAGGCGTACCTGGTGGGTCTCTTCGAGGACACCAACCTTTGCGCCATCCACGCCAAGCGTGTCACCATCATGCCGAAGGACATTCAGCTGGCACGCAGGATTCGCGGAGAGCGCGCCTAAACGGTGTCTTGAGGCGCTGCCGCTGCCGCAACGCAGCGGCGGCTGTCCTACGGACATTGCATCAAACAAACCCCAACAAAAAAAGGCCCTTCTGAGGGCCGCAATTATGATTCGATAACATTATAAAAGTTTCTGTAAGCAGACCGATCGTCAATAACACCAAAAAATAATATTACAGATATTATTTTTTGAATTACTTTACTTACTAATTACGTGTTTATTTATTCTATACCATAATAGCAATAAATACCATGCCGCATCGCATCGCATCGCACCGCACTATGCATGCAAAGCTAATGCTAATGATAAATAAATTACTTGATAGTTGTGGATCCTAATTGATTGATTAGTAAGTAGATAGGTACATTGGTATTTCCTTTCCAGTAATGGAAACTATGTTAGAGGACCGATACTTTAACTTCACTTGATAAACCTACCTAGTAAGACGACGACAAGGGAGGCACCGTTGTGTTGTATGTATTATTATACCTACTCCATTATACTGTAGAGACTAGACGACGGAATGTTTGAATGATTATGATGCATTGTTTTTTTTTTTTTTTTTATTATCTTTCTAAATTACATTAAACACATACATAGGTGTATGTATGTATTGTATAGTATAGTACATATCCACCCAACCAATCATACTCGTATGCCCGTCCGTCCGGCCGGCTATAAAAATAAATAATATCTTTATAAAAAAAGTATATGACATGCGCTCAAGTCGAAAGTTATTATTATGAAGTAGATAACCTAATAATTATTAGATAGATATATAATTTTTAGTTTTCGATTACTCTTCACGATGGAAGAAACGTCGTTGTCGATGCTCGCTCTCGTTCTCTCACAAAGCGATACCCCTCCCCTCCCCACCCCGGCCCGCCGCGCGACGACACCAGGGTGATACTATAAATACGGGGCCGTCAGAAAAGCGTTTTCAGAATCTAGCGCGCAGCCGTAGCAGCGTGTGTTTATTTTCGACTCTACTCTACCTACAAGCAAGAAAGCAAAATGACCGGTCGCGGTAAGGGAGGCAAAGGTCTGGGAAAAGGAGGCGCGAAGCGTCACAGGAAAGTGCTTCGTGACAACATCCAGGGCATCACCAAGCCGGCCATCCGTCGTCTGGCCCGCAGAGGAGGCGTGAAACGTATCTCCGGTCTGATCTACGAGGAGACCCGCGGCGTGTTGAAGGTGTTCCTAGAGAACGTGATCCGTGACGCGGTCACTTACACCGAGCACGCCAAGAGGAAGACCGTCACCGCCATGGACGTCGTGTACGCTCTGAAACGCCAGGGCCGTACCCTCTACGGTTTCGGTGGTTAAACACCTCTCGCCGAACGGTCGCTCGCGATCTATCGCCGACGAGACAGTATCTCTACAACAAAAAGGCCCTTCTCAGGGCCGCAAATGCGTATCATAACATGAAAAGTTTCTTTACAAACGGACTGTCAATATTGCATAAATAATACTTGCATTACATACATACATACATACATACTCACTCGCACATCTGCGTACACAAAACATTTAAAAAAAAAACTCTCGCACATGCACGTTCGTTTCTTAATTATAAATTTTACCTGGTCGCTAATACTAGCTGACTATACATACATTGCATACCTACCGTGGTTGACCGAACTGTACATAATTTTGTTTATTCGATTTGAGTATCAATCATTATATTTATTATAGGTTATATATGTTGTAGTATTAGTGATTAAATAATGTTCAGACAGATCTCACGCCACGAGTGAGAGTGACTTATACCTGTATAAGTAAGCAAGTGTTAGAGTTAGAGCAGAACGATAATTTTATTGACAGTTAAGTCAAGTCAATGCTTGCTTGAAATTTGGAAACGACATAATCGTTAGGTAGGTACACAATATAAAAAGCAGATGAACAAAAAAAAACGACTAAGGATTTCATTTCACACCAAGCACTTTTGCAAGCAATTTATCCATAGATCACACATCACGATCTCGCTCGAGTTTGTTATTTCATAATTCATAGCCCACAGCCCACCCAGCCGACCATTAGTCTCATAATCATCATCATCGTCATCATGGAAGCAAACAATAAAGCATCACCAGACGCGTATTATGTATTAACGTTTTATACTACATCGCTCCGCTCGACCGACATCATAGCCCGCCCGGCTGTCCGACTCCCGCGGCCCGCCCGATTTTTCTCCTATTACCACAATTCATGATTTTACGTAGTTTGTTTTTTGATAATATGTTATCAAATTATTTATATTGAATTGTTATAACATATCGTGAGACCGTACTTTACAATTTTTCCATCGCCAGCAGCGACGGTCTTGCATCGCCTCAGCCACCAGTCCGGCCGCAGCTGTTTTACGACACCGAACATAAACATACAAAATAACACGATCTAGGGCGTCTACGCCGAGTGCTATTGTGTTATTTCCATAAACGGAATGTTCACTTTCAACAGGTCGATAAATAATAACGTTATATATGTGTTTTAATAAGTAAAAACCATTTTTAAAGTGACCCGAGGTACGCGCAGTCTATAATACCGAAAATAAACATCCTCCCCTCTCCAACTAACCATTAACGCTCGATGAAAGCCAAAGTTTAGCATAGATGCATTCATAAAGATTCAGCGTGTCAATTTTGATATTTTAAAAACTTATATATTTATGAGAAAACACGATTTAATCATACACTAGTAAGTGAAAAGTTGGAAGTGTTATTACGAGAAACGGTCTCGCGACATCAGAGTTTGCCTTACGGTTAAGCCTCGCTCCATATATATAGGTGGCTCCCTCTCTCAGCCCGTTCATACTACATTGCACTGCGCCGCGCGCCGCACGTACCACACTAGTCTCCAGTACAACGTTTGTTAGTTAGCTACGACGCTGCGCCGCTCTCTGCACAGTCAGTCATTGACAGTGAACGAGTTCGTTCGTGTTTATTAAATAATCATCGTTTCGTTTGAAGAAAGAAAGGACATTTAAGATGGCCGATACAGCAGTCGCCGCCGACGCGCCCGCCCCAGCGACGCCCGCGAAGAAACCAAAAGCGTCCGCGTCCGCCGCCGGTGCCAAGAAACCGAAGGCGAAGCCCACTCACCCGAAGACATCCGAAATGGTGAACAGCGCCATTAAGGAGCTCAAGGAACGCAGCGGTTCCTCGCTGCAGGCGATCAAGAAATACATCGCAGCACAGTACAAGGTGGACGCCGAGAAATTGGCTCCGTTCATAAGGAAATACTTGAAGAGCGCCGTCGAATCGGGCGCTCTGATCCAGACCAAGGGCAAAGGTGCCTCGGGATCGTTCAAACTAGAATCGAAGTCTTCATCCGCCAAGAAGCCCGCCGCCGCCAAGTCGGCCCCGAAGGCCGCCGCCGCCTCCGCTTCGGCCAAGACCAAGAAAGCCGCCGCCGCCGCCTCGTCCGGTAGGGCGAAGAAGGCCGCAGCCGCTGCCTCCTCGTCACCCTCTAAGCCCAAGTCGGCAGCCGCCACCAAGGACAAGAAGGCCGCAGCGGCGAAGAAGAAGCCCGCGGCGAAGAAGCCCTCCACCCCGGCCAGGGGCAAGAGCGCCGCCGCGCCGAAGGCCAAGAAGAGCGCGAAGCCTCCCACCAAGAAGCCTAAAGCACCCAAGCCGAAGAAAGCCGCGGCCGCTCCTAAGGCTAAGCCCGCAGCGAAAAAGGCAGCAGCCAAGAAGTAAGATACGGACATCAAAACGCAAGATCTTGTCCTCCGCCCCGTTCCGTTCGTCGCGGCAGCGACGTCGCGTCGTGTCGCGTCGAGCGAGCGTCACAGGAAGAAGCTTACTCGAACAACATACGCTTGTGCGCGTTTAAAGCACATCAAAACAGCCCTTCTGAGGGCTAACATACGACTCGAAGCTAAACGCACGCCCGAAAGCGCGTGTTAAAAGTTTCCCACAACGGACGTCAAGTCAATCTCGATCGATTATTATAATTAAGTTTAATTAAGTTTCACCACCAAAACCGAACCTGCATTAGCTAGCTTCTCATACATATATGCATCGCATACACATACGTACGTACGTACGTACATACATACATACATACATACCAACTTTCCATAGAATTGATATATAATATATACAAACGAATTAGGTAGAGTAGCCTAACCGAGCGGTTATATAGGTATAATAAATTGATTATTACTTACCAATCATTTTAAGCACCAGCGGGGCAGACGACGACGGCGGGGGCGGCTGCGGCTGTTGATGATGCTCGCTTCAGCCTCGAAAATTGATAAACAACTTTTGTTGTTCTGAAACGTTAAATAGAAAAACATTAAATAACGCTCGCTCGCGGATAATAGAAATCATAGGTACCCCCTATGTACTCGCAACGATCGAGCATTCAGATCCGATAAAAATTAAACTAACCCAAAACAAACTCTAGACCTAGATCTTAAACCTGCATCCCGATAATTTTATGTTCCAATGTGAAACTCTACTTTTTAACAATTGAACGAGATTTTTTTTTTTTTTTTTTCTTTAAATTACGAAAGAAAATCTCGGGGGGTCTCAGCATCTGTCATGCCTTATTTATTACCTTAAAAAAATAATAATCATTCCATCTTGCCAGGGCCCATGCGCGACGCGGCGCCTCCTGCGCGATTCGCTAGAGCGGCTGAGAGGCGGCGCGCCGTGGCGCTGCATGCGCGGGCATCCCCACTAAACGAGACTCGGTGCGATGCTATAAAACGGAGCCGCCCGAAAATTTTGCGCATTCTACTTTACGTCTCGGTCTCGCTAGCGCTGTACGCACCGCTAGTGTTCCTGCTAACCGTATTGTGAAAACAAACAAGCAAACCCACAACCATGTCTGGACGCGGCAAAGGTGGCAAAGTTAAGGGAAAGGCAAAGTCTCGTTCGAACCGTGCCGGACTCCAGTTCCCCGTCGGCCGTATACACAGGCTGCTGCGCAAGGGTAACTACGCTGAGCGCGTCGGTGCCGGTGCACCGGTGTACCTCGCCGCCGTGATGGAGTACTTGGCCGCTGAGGTGCTCGAGTTGGCCGGCAACGCCGCCCGCGACAACAAAAAGACCAGAATCATCCCGCGTCATCTCCAGCTGGCCATCCGCAACGACGAGGAATTGAACAAGCTCCTCTCCGGCGTGACCATAGCCCAGGGCGGTGTACTGCCGAACATCCAGGCTGTGCTCTTGCCCAAGAAGACTGAGAAGAAGGCTTAAGTTGTTGCGCACAATAACCGCGTGCCAGCCATCCATGCTAGTCGTGTTTTTGTATTCCCGTAGTGTCGTCTTAACGCCGCACGGATTACAAATTCCGCTACAATATCAAAAGGCCCTTCTAAGGGCCACAACATGATTCGTATTATATTTGTACGTTTCTATTAATACATGACGTCAAACAAACAAAACATTTACCTATCCATCCATCCATCCCAGTCCAGCCCAGTAATTATAGCAATGATAAATTATTATTACGATCATCAGGTCTGGTGATTAATTATTGATAATGATGTCACATGCGGTGCCTATATTGATATAATGTTGATGATCGAATAATCAATATAGTATAGTGCAGTATTTCATTGTTGCACGGCCGCGCTACATTCATCTTATTGCACTTGCAACGATAGAACCCAGGGCTGGTCTACGTTGCGGTGCAGATATTTATATATTTTTAATTTAAAACATAATTTATAATTGTGTGATATTTTAAATACTTACACACATACTCTGCATACAGTACAGCGATTTCGATGACGATGCGGCGGCATGGTGATATTATTATTGTCTAGAGACGGACCGGCTCGGCTCTCAGTCATGGAGGCAGGTTGGTTGGCATTCTGTAATTAAAAATATGTATATGTACCTACGTTATGTTAAATTGAGTCGGGTTGTAGAGTAGAATTGTTACAACAACACCGCACTTGTATAGTTTAGTAATAAAAAGTTTAAAGTAAATTTTATTATTCGATTCGTGACTAGGAGAGAGCTTGTTTTAGTTATGCCTGGTTCTATTCTGTTGGTTGGTTGTTTGTTGGGTTAAGGTTTTTTTTTTTTTTTTTTTATGCTGTCAATAATAAAGTTTTAGCTGATAAATTAACTTAACATCTCTTAACTTATAATAAACAACGCCACGCTCCACTCCGTCTCTCTCTCACTGAGGGGGGCCGAACCGCGCCGGCCGTACGCTATTGGTCGGGAGACAGCCGCCTGCGATCGACGGCCGTCACTCGCGACGCGCCGCTGTAGCATTAACAAAAAGCACGCGCCCCCTGCGCTACGGCTACAGAACTCGTTCGGCTCTCGCATCGCGCACAGCTCTGCAGTTTGTTAACAAGTAACGACCTACAACCGTTGCAACAATGCCGCCTAAGACAAGCGGGAAGGCCGCCAAGAAATCCGGCAAGGCCCAGAAGAACATCTCCAAGTCCGATAAGAAAAAGAAGAAGCACAAGAGGAAGGAGAGCTACGCCATTTACATTTACAAGGTGCTCAAGCAGGTCCACCCTGACACCGGTATCTCCAGCAAGGCCATGTCCATCATGAACTCTTTCGTGAACGACATATTCGAAAGGATCGCCGCCGAAGCCTCCCGCCTCGCACACTACAACAAGAGGTCCACCATCACCAGCAGGGAGGTGCAGACTTCGGTCAGGCTCCTGCTGCCCGGTGAGCTCGCCAAGCACGCCGTCAGCGAAGGCACCAAGGCTGTAACCAAATACACGAGCTCCAAGTAGAGCCCGCGTAAGCAGACGGGCGAGGCGGCAACGCCCGCCCTCACCGGCACGCTCGCACACATTACAACATCAAAAAGGCCCTTCTGAGGGCCACAATATGATTCGTAATAATAGTTATCGTTTCTATTAATACAAGACGTCACAATCGCACATACATATTTTAAAAATGGGACCATAAAAATAAAAGGATCCAACTGCCCGATTCCCATATCCGATCCGCCTATCTATTATAATGTGCCGTTATAAATACAAATGGATAGTAAGTTGCATGCTAATATTGATCAGCTTGTTGCGTATCTATGTAGAGTATAGTTCAGGATTCTGTTCAAAAATAATTTGAGATTGCTCGCTAACTGCCTGCCTGCCCTGCCCCTACACCACATACCTACGTATAGTATGAATAACGCACGCATACACGGCAAGGCAATATGAGCTCACATTGCACAAATCATAAGTATATATCTCATCAGACCATACTCGTAGACGGATATATAGATATTTTTGTGATAAGAGTACGTGAAATATTTACCTAAAAAAAAAGAGAGAGTTCTAGTTTTTGTAGTAAAATGGAACGCACCCTTTTAACCCCTCTCCCTCTAACACTTTCCCCCCTCTCGCTCCCTCTGATAGACAGCAACACGGGTGACACATCAAGCGATCTCTTAAGTATTAATAACTTTATTTGTAACTGATAAGAATATAAATAAACCCTTAAAGCCTCGCAAACCATCTTATTATTCATAACAATACATGGCGCAGTCGAAGAAGAACGAGTTCCAACAAGATTAATACGGATTCAAGTAAAGTAACCTAAAAGTGTATGGCCGCCACGCCACTTTTAATAATAATTAAGAATGCCAGGCGATAAACAAGGAGAGACGGTGGTATCACAAGAAAAAACGGCGGAAATGGACAATGTCTGTGCGGGCGAATGTAGAATGCCCCAGGAGATGTTTTTGGATGACATCGAGGATTGTTGGCCACGATGGCAAAGATTTAAACAATCTTTTAAGATTTACATGATGGCGGCCGGTTACGAAAGATTAGCAGAAACAAGAAAAGCGGCAATGCTATTGAATTGCATAGGGCAGCAAGCGCAGGATCTGTATTTAAACACACTTAAAACGGAAGACACGGACAAGGTTAAATTGGATGAAATCATGGCCATTTTTGACGACTACTTTAGGCCTAAACAAAACGAGGTCATGAACAGTTATAATTTGAACAAACGAAATCAAGAAGAAGGAGAGACTTTCGACGCGTTCTACACGGCTATTAGAAAATTGGCGGAGAACTGCAATTTCGGTCAACAGAAGAACAGAATGCTCCGGGATAGGATCGTGATCGGGATTCAGGACCAGCGAATGCAGCAGAAGCTTCTGGAAATAAAGGACCTAAGTCTGGAGAAGGCGGTCGATATTTGCAGGTCTGCGGAGCTCTCCAAGAAACATGTGAAGCAGCTGAACAACCCGGAGGTGCACGCAGTCCAGGCGAAGACTTCATCCCAGCATCAACAGCAGCGTGCTACAACCTGGGAATCTAAAGCTAAGTATCAAAATAACAAGAACAGGTTCCCGAATCATATGGGTAATAATACTAAATATATGCAGAATAACAATTATAACAGAAATTATTATCTGTGTAAAAAATGTAACACAGAGCACGGACCGCAAAGTTGTCCTGCTTATGGAAAAGTTTGTCAGAAATGTAACAAGATGAATCATTTCAGTGTTGGCTGCACTTTCTTTAATAACTTTTCAAACAGGCAAGTGCATAATATTAATGATGATGGTAGCAATAACTTTTCAAACAGGCAAGTGCATTATATTAATGATGATGGTAGCAATAACATACATGATTTGTGACTAGTGTGCTCAATAGATTTAAATAAGAAGGAGTGGACTGAGTCATTAAGGGTAGAGAACAAGAAAGTCTGTTTTAAATGTGATACTGGGGCTCAGATCAATGTGATCTCACTGAGCGACCTTAAGAAAATTGTCAATGATGATAACAAAATAAAACTGTCTGAGACAAGAACATTGTTAGAGGTCTTTGGGGGTGGCAAAATTAAGCCAATAGGAAAAGTTACACTTAAAGTGTTTTCTAGTATCAATGAAGAAACTTTTAATACTGAGTTTATAATTATTAATGAAAAAGTGAGGCCGATCCTTGGGATAGGTTCACTAGTCCAATTAAAATTGTTGAATAATAATAATATTAATGTGATAAATGCTAGTTGGTCAAAAATTGATAAAAATACCATTGTTAACAATAATATTGAACTGTTTCAGGGTGTGGGGGAGTTTAAAAATCCTCTGAAGTTGCGCATTCAACCCGGAGTGGAGCCAGTGGTGCGTCCCCCCCGTCGGGTGCCGAATGCACTCATGACGCGCCTCGCAGACAAGTTGGAAGCACTGGTGGAACACCAAGTCATAGCGAAGGTAGATCACCCTGAGAGTTTTGTTAGTAACTTAGTAATAATAGAAAAGAAAGATGGTTCACTCAGAATTTGCCTAGACCCTAAGGATTTAAACAATGTTTTAATTAGAGAATACCATCTGATTCCAACCTTGGATGAAATTATTCCTAAATTGTGTAAAAAGAAAATTTTCTCTGTGCTAGATTTATCAGATGGGTTCTACAACATTAAATTAACTGAGGATTCGAGTAAGTTGTGCACATTCAATAGCCCCTTTGGCTGTTACAAATTTCTTAGATGTCCCTTTGGGATTTCAGTTGCCCCCGAGGTCTTCCAAAGGTATAGTGAAACTGCCTTCGGGGACATACCAGGTGTAATTGTGTACTGTGATGATTTACTAATATGTGGTGAAACAGAGGAAGAGCATGATGCAATATTAAACCAAGTCTTTGAACGTGCCAAATTACATAATGTTCGCTTTAACAAAAACAAATTTCAATATAAATTACAAGAAGTGAAATATTTTGGTCACATATTCTCAGAAAAAGGCATGAAAATAGACCCAGAGCGGGTCAACGCCATTATTAATATTAAAAGTCCTAATACTAAAAAAGAACTTCAAATTTTTCTGGGAATGGTTAATTATCTAAGAAAATTTGTACCCAATCTGGCTGATATTGCATCACCTCTACAATTATTATTAAAAAAAGACGTTACATGGCTGTGGACGGAGACTCATGAGAATGTTTTCAATAATATTAAAAACAAAATAAGTGAAGCACCTACTTTACAGAATTTTGATACTAAATTGCCCATAGTTATTCAGAGTGACGCGTCTCAAAATGGTATTGGTTGTTGTCTCCTTCAAAATGGTCAACCAGTGTGCTTTGCTTCGAGAAGTTTAACTCCATCAGAAAGGCACTTCTCACAAATAGAAAAAGAACTACTAAGTATAGTATGGGCAACGCGCAAGTTTCATTACTTTATATATGGGCATAAAGTAACAATAGTGAATGATCATAAGCCACTAGAAAGTTTATTAAGAAAACATTTGCATGAGGTCCCCTCTCCAAGACTACAGAGACTAAAACTAAAATTACTTAAATACAATATTGAGTTTAAATACCTACAAGGAAAATTTATGTATATTGCGGATTTACTGTCACGCTCGTATCAGGAGTGTAATGACACCGACGATACCTACATGTATGAAGTCATACATTGCGTTGGTCTAGCTCAATATTTAGAATGTACCGAAGAGCAGAAAAAAGAATTAATTTCTGAAAGTTCACAAGATGCTGAGTTGTTAAAATTAACTGAATTTATAAAAAATGGGTGGCCTAAGGATACTAAGTATATACCAGATTATTTGAATAATTACTATAAAGTAAGAGGCGAACTTTCAGAAGACAGTAAATTAGTATTTTTAAATGACAGGTTAATTATACCAAGAAATTTGAGACTATGTTTTATGAAAAAGTTACATGAAGGGCATTTAGGCATGTCGAAAATGAAACAGCTTGCCCGAAAATTATATTACTGGCCTCAAATGGATAGTCACATAGAAGAATATGTGAGGAAATGTTTTACTTGTCAAACTTACCACAATAGTAATGTTAAAGAGCCGTTATTGCCACACGATATACCTACCTTACCATTTTGGAAACTAGCCATTGATATAATGGACTTCAGGAGTAAAAGTTATTTAGTGATCTATGATTATTTTTCTAAGTGGTTGGATATTAAATTATTAAGTAGTAAAAGTGCTAAGTCTGTAGTAAACGCTCTTGTAGAAGTATTTTGTAACTTTGGGATACCAGGAGAAATAGTATCAGACCATGTGCCATTTGATTCAAGAGAATGCAAGCTATTTGCTGAGGAATGGGGCTTTAAATTCACCTATACCAGTCCCCGGTATGCTCAAGCTAATGGCATGGCTGAACGTGGAGTCCAAATTGGAAAAAAAATGTTATTAAAATGTCACGATGATAAGACAGACTATAGGGTAGCCTTACTGCAGTACAGAGCCTCACCTGTTTCTGGCACGAATTTTTCGCCTAGTGAATTACTAATGAATAGGAATTTGAAAACTAAACTAGTTGTTAACTATAATTATTTGAAACCAAAACTTAATGATAATGTCAGAGCGCAATTTGATAAGACTGTGAGTAGAAATATAAGAAATTACAATAAGACTGCTAGAAGTAAAGTAGGTTTTGAAATTGGACAAAATGTTTGGTTCAAAAAAGATATTAATAAAAATGTATGGTTGGAAGGTAAAGTAGTTAAATACAATGGTTTTAGATCATATGATATCTTATGTAAGAATAATGTAAATTACACCAGAACCTCTTTCCATATTCGTAGGGCATAGACTTGGTGTTGCACCGGTGATGACCTCACTGCTGCTGGTTGAATGTGTAGCTTACATAGGGCTGCTATGTATAAAGTTTTATTTGTAGTAAAGGGGTAATAAATGTAAGCATAAAATAAGTTTAGAATGTATAACTTTTATTTCCTTTAAGATGTGTCACACTGTATCCATAATGTTGTTAATGTCACTTAGCTTCAATAGTAGATTAATGTAAATATTGTTTTTTTTATGGAAAAGGGGAAGATGTAGTAAAATGGAACGCACCCTTTTAACCCCTCTCCCTCTAACACTTTCCCCCCTCTCGCTCCCTCTGATAGACAGCAACACGGGTGACACATCAAGCGATCTCTTAAGTATTAATAACTTTATTTGTAACTGATAAGAATATAAATAAACCCTTAAAGCCTCGCAAACCATCTTATTATTCATAACAATACAGTTTTATTATAGTATTCTGATTCCGATGTGTTTTTATCGGCTTGTTGTCTTGTCGCACGTTAAGTTAATTAGGTACCTATACACTTTCGAGCCTGCAGCCTACTACGGCACGGCTACTACTTAGCGTAAAAGTGGTAGGTAATAAAAAAAAAAAACCTAATATTGCAACTACAGAACAGATTCGCACACGCACCCATTCCGATAATTAAATGAGGCATCATCATCCATCCCCCATCCATTTCATCCATATTCCATCGTATCGTATACCGTACGAAACGAAACGAACGAAACTCTTATTAACCTAGCGGCCGCGCCGCCTCGCCTCGCGTCGCCGCTACGTTTTGCATCTCGCTCGCACCGTAGCCACATATAGTCTCCCTCCGTTTAGTATAAAAGCGACGCTCCCTGGCCTGCGAGTTTTATTATCGCTTGTGACTCCGTTCGATCACCAGTACTCTCGCACGCATCGTGTTATTATCGCCATGGCTCGTACCAAGCAGACCGCTCGTAAATCTACCGGTGGCAAAGCGCCCCGCAAACAGCTCGCCACGAAGGCTGCTCGCAAGAGCGCACCGGCCACCGGAGGTGTCAAGAAACCTCATCGCTACAGGCCCGGTACCGTCGCCCTGCGTGAGATCCGTCGCTACCAGAAGAGCACGGAGCTCTTGATCCGCAAGCTGCCCTTCCAGCGTCTAGTCCGTGAGATAGCTCAAGACTTCAAGACCGACTTGCGTTTCCAGAGCTCCGCCGTTATGGCTCTCCAGGAGGCCAGCGAGGCGTACCTGGTGGGTCTCTTCGAGGACACCAACCTTTGCGCCATCCACGCCAAGCGTGTCACCATCATGCCGAAGGACATTCAGCTGGCACGCAGGATTCGCGGAGAGCGCGCCTAAACGGTGTCTTGAGGCGCTGCCGCTGCCGCAACGCAGCGGCGGCTGTCCTACGGACATTGCATCAAACAAACCCCAACAAAAAAAGGCCCTTCTGAGGGCCGCAATTATGATTCGATAACATTATAAAAGTTTCTGTAAGCAGACCGATCGTCAATAACACCAAAAAATAATATTACAGATATTATTTTTTGAATTACTTTACTTACTAATTACGTGTTTATTTATTCTATACCATAATAGCAATAAATACCATGCCGCATCGCATCGCATCGCACCGCACTATGCATGCAAAGCTAATGCTAATGATAAATAAATTACTTGATAGTTGTGGATCCTAATTGATTGATTAGTAAGTAGATAGGTACATTGGTATTTCCTTTCCAGTAATGGAAACTATGTTAGAGGACCGATACTTTAACTTCACTTGATAAACCTACCTAGTAAGACGACGACAAGGGAGGCACCGTTGTGTTGTATGTATTATTATACCTACTCCATTATACTGTAGAGACTAGACGACGGAATGTTTGAATGATTATGATGCATTGTTTTTTTTTTTTTTTTTATTATCTTTCTAAATTACATTAAACACATACATAGGTGTATGTATGTATTGTATAGTATAGTACATATCCACCCAACCAATCATACTCGTATGCCCGTCCGTCCGGCCGGCTATAAAAATAAATAATATCTTTATAAAAAAAGTATATGACATGCGCTCAAGTCGAAAGTTATTATTATGAAGTAGATAACCTAATAATTATTAGATAGATATATAATTTTTAGTTTTCGATTACTCTTCACGATGGAAGAAACGTCGTTGTCGATGCTCGCTCTCGTTCTCTCACAAAGCGATACCCCTCCCCTCCCCACCCCGGCCCGCCGCGCGACGACACCAGGGTGATACTATAAATACGGGGCCGTCAGAAAAGCGTTTTCAGAATCTAGCGCGCAGCCGTAGCAGCGTGTGTTTATTTTCGACTCTACTCTACCTACAAGCAAGAAAGCAAAATGACCGGTCGCGGTAAGGGAGGCAAAGGTCTGGGAAAAGGAGGCGCGAAGCGTCACAGGAAAGTGCTTCGTGACAACATCCAGGGCATCACCAAGCCGGCCATCCGTCGTCTGGCCCGCAGAGGAGGCGTGAAACGTATCTCCGGTCTGATCTACGAGGAGACCCGCGGCGTGTTGAAGGTGTTCCTAGAGAACGTGATCCGTGACGCGGTCACTTACACCGAGCACGCCAAGAGGAAGACCGTCACCGCCATGGACGTCGTGTACGCTCTGAAACGCCAGGGCCGTACCCTCTACGGTTTCGGTGGTTAAACACCTCTCGCCGAACGGTCGCTCGCGATCTATCGCCGACGAGACAGTATCTCTACAACAAAAAGGCCCTTCTCAGGGCCGCAAATGCGTATCATAACATGAAAAGTTTCTTTACAAACGGACTGTCAATATTGCATAAATAATACTTGCATTACATACATACATACATACATACTCACTCGCACATCTGCGTACACAAAACATTTAAAAAAAAAACTCTCGCACATGCACGTTCGTTTCTTAATTATAAATTTTACCTGGTCGCTAATACTAGCTGACTATACATACATTGCATACCTACCGTGGTTGACCGAACTGTACATAATTTTGTTTATTCGATTTGAGTATCAATCATTATATTTATTATAGGTTATATATGTTGTAGTATTAGTGATTAAATAATGTTCAGACAGATCTCACGCCACGAGTGAGAGTGACTTATACCTGTATAAGTAAGCAAGTGTTAGAGTTAGAGCAGAACGATAATTTTATTGACAGTTAAGTCAAGTCAATGCTTGCTTGAAATTTGGAAACGACATAATCGTTAGGTAGGTACACAATATAAAAAGCAGATGAACAAAAAAAAACGACTAAGGATTTCATTTCACACCAAGCACTTTTGCAAGCAATTTATCCATAGATCACACATCACGATCTCGCTCGAGTTTGTTATTTCATAATTCATAGCCCACAGCCCACCCAGCCGACCATTAGTCTCATAATCATCATCATCGTCATCATGGAAGCAAACAATAAAGCATCACCAGACGCGTATTATGTATTAACGTTTTATACTACATCGCTCCGCTCGACCGACATCATAGCCCGCCCGGCTGTCCGACTCCCGCGGCCCGCCCGATTTTTCTCCTATTACCACAATTCATGATTTTACGTAGTTTGTTTTTTGATAATATGTTATCAAATTATTTATATTGAATTGTTATAACATATCGTGAGACCGTACTTTACAATTTTTCCATCGCCAGCAGCGACGGTCTTGCATCGCCTCAGCCACCAGTCCGGCCGCAGCTGTTTTACGACACCGAACATAAACATACAAAATAACACGATCTAGGGCGTCTACGCCGAGTGCTATTGTGTTATTTCCATAAACGGAATGTTCACTTTCAACAGGTCGATAAATAATAACGTTATATATGTGTTTTAATAAGTAAAAACCATTTTTAAAGTGACCCGAGGTACGCGCAGTCTATAATACCGAAAATAAACATCCTCCCCTCTCCAACTAACCATTAACGCTCGATGAAAGCCAAAGTTTAGCATAGATGCATTCATAAAGATTCAGCGTGTCAATTTTGATATTTTAAAAACTTATATATTTATGAGAAAACACGATTTAATCATACACTAGTAAGTGAAAAGTTGGAAGTGTTATTACGAGAAACGGTCTCGCGACATCAGAGTTTGCCTTACGGTTAAGCCTCGCTCCATATATATAGGTGGCTCCCTCTCTCAGCCCGTTCATACTACATTGCACTGCGCCGCGCGCCGCACGTACCACACTAGTCTCCAGTACAACGTTTGTTAGTTAGCTACGACGCTGCGCCGCTCTCTGCACAGTCAGTCATTGACAGTGAACGAGTTCGTTCGTGTTTATTAAATAATCATCGTTTCGTTTGAAGAAAGAAAGGACATTTAAGATGGCCGATACAGCAGTCGCCGCCGACGCGCCCGCCCCAGCGACGCCCGCGAAGAAACCAAAAGCGTCCGCGTCCGCCGCCGGTGCCAAGAAACCGAAGGCGAAGCCCACTCACCCGAAGACATCCGAAATGGTGAACAGCGCCATTAAGGAGCTCAAGGAACGCAGCGGTTCCTCGCTGCAGGCGATCAAGAAATACATCGCAGCACAGTACAAGGTGGACGCCGAGAAATTGGCTCCGTTCATAAGGAAATACTTGAAGAGCGCCGTCGAATCGGGCGCTCTGATCCAGACCAAGGGCAAAGGTGCCTCGGGATCGTTCAAACTAGAATCGAAGTCTTCATCCGCCAAGAAGCCCGCCGCCGCCAAGTCGGCCCCGAAGGCCGCCGCCGCCTCCGCTTCGGCCAAGACCAAGAAAGCCGCCGCCGCCGCCTCGTCCGGTAGGGCGAAGAAGGCCGCAGCCGCTGCCTCCTCGTCACCCTCTAAGCCCAAGTCGGCAGCCGCCACCAAGGACAAGAAGGCCGCAGCGGCGAAGAAGAAGCCCGCGGCGAAGAAGCCCTCCACCCCGGCCAGGGGCAAGAGCGCCGCCGCGCCGAAGGCCAAGAAGAGCGCGAAGCCTCCCACCAAGAAGCCTAAAGCACCCAAGCCGAAGAAAGCCGCGGCCGCTCCTAAGGCTAAGCCCGCAGCGAAAAAGGCAGCAGCCAAGAAGTAAGATACGGACATCAAAACGCAAGATCTTGTCCTCCGCCCCGTTCCGTTCGTCGCGGCAGCGACGTCGCGTCGTGTCGCGTCGAGCGAGCGTCACAGGAAGAAGCTTACTCGAACAACATACGCTTGTGCGCGTTTAAAGCACATCAAAACAGCCCTTCTGAGGGCTAACATACGACTCGAAGCTAAACGCACGCCCGAAAGCGCGTGTTAAAAGTTTCCCACAACGGACGTCAAGTCAATCTCGATCGATTATTATAATTAAGTTTAATTAAGTTTCACCACCAAAACCGAACCTGCATTAGCTAGCTTCTCATACATATATGCATCGCATACACATACGTACGTACGTACGTACATACATACATACATACATACCAACTTTCCATAGAATTGATATATAATATATACAAACGAATTAGGTAGAGTAGCCTAACCGAGCGGTTATATAGGTATAATAAATTGATTATTACTTACCAATCATTTTAAGCACCAGCGGGGCAGACGACGACGGCGGGGGCGGCTGCGGCTGTTGATGATGCTCGCTTCAGCCTCGAAAATTGATAAACAACTTTTGTTGTTCTGAAACGTTAAATAGAAAAACATTAAATAACGCTCGCTCGCGGATAATAGAAATCATAGGTACCCCCTATGTACTCGCAACGATCGAGCATTCAGATCCGATAAAAATTAAACTAACCCAAAACAAACTCTAGACCTAGATCTTAAACCTGCATCCCGATAATTTTATGTTCCAATGTGAAACTCTACTTTTTAACAATTGAACGAGATTTTTTTTTTTTTTTTTTCTTTAAATTACGAAAGAAAATCTCGGGGGGTCTCAGCATCTGTCATGCCTTATTTATTACCTTAAAAAAATAATAATCATTCCATCTTGCCAGGGCCCATGCGCGACGCGGCGCCTCCTGCGCGATTCGCTAGAGCGGCTGAGAGGCGGCGCGCCGTGGCGCTGCATGCGCGGGCATCCCCACTAAACGAGACTCGGTGCGATGCTATAAAACGGAGCCGCCCGAAAATTTTGCGCATTCTACTTTACGTCTCGGTCTCGCTAGCGCTGTACGCACCGCTAGTGTTCCTGCTAACCGTATTGTGAAAACAAACAAGCAAACCCACAACCATGTCTGGACGCGGCAAAGGTGGCAAAGTTAAGGGAAAGGCAAAGTCTCGTTCGAACCGTGCCGGACTCCAGTTCCCCGTCGGCCGTATACACAGGCTGCTGCGCAAGGGTAACTACGCTGAGCGCGTCGGTGCCGGTGCACCGGTGTACCTCGCCGCCGTGATGGAGTACTTGGCCGCTGAGGTGCTCGAGTTGGCCGGCAACGCCGCCCGCGACAACAAAAAGACCAGAATCATCCCGCGTCATCTCCAGCTGGCCATCCGCAACGACGAGGAATTGAACAAGCTCCTCTCCGGCGTGACCATAGCCCAGGGCGGTGTACTGCCGAACATCCAGGCTGTGCTCTTGCCCAAGAAGACTGAGAAGAAGGCTTAAGTTGTTGCGCACAATAACCGCGTGCCAGCCATCCATGCTAGTCGTGTTTTTGTATTCCCGTAGTGTCGTCTTAACGCCGCACGGATTACAAATTCCGCTACAATATCAAAAGGCCCTTCTAAGGGCCACAACATGATTCGTATTATATTTGTACGTTTCTATTAATACATGACGTCAAACAAACAAAACATTTACCTATCCATCCATCCATCCCAGTCCAGCCCAGTAATTATAGCAATGATAAATTATTATTACGATCATCAGGTCTGGTGATTAATTATTGATAATGATGTCACATGCGGTGCCTATATTGATATAATGTTGATGATCGAATAATCAATATAGTATAGTGCAGTATTTCATTGTTGCACGGCCGCGCTACATTCATCTTATTGCACTTGCAACGATAGAACCCAGGGCTGGTCTACGTTGCGGTGCAGATATTTATATATTTTTAATTTAAAACATAATTTATAATTGTGTGATATTTTAAATACTTACACACATACTCTGCATACAGTACAGCGATTTCGATGACGATGCGGCGGCATGGTGATATTATTATTGTCTAGAGACGGACCGGCTCGGCTCTCAGTCATGGAGGCAGGTTGGTTGGCATTCTGTAATTAAAAATATGTATATGTACCTACGTTATGTTAAATTGAGTCGGGTTGTAGAGTAGAATTGTTACAACAACACCGCACTTGTATAGTTTAGTAATAAAAAGTTTAAAGTAAATTTTATTATTCGATTCGTGACTAGGAGAGAGCTTGTTTTAGTTATGCCTGGTTCTATTCTGTTGGTTGGTTGTTTGTTGGGTTAAGGTTTTTTTTTTTTTTTTTTTATGCTGTCAATAATAAAGTTTTAGCTGATAAATTAACTTAACATCTCTTAACTTATAATAAACAACGCCACGCTCCACTCCGTCTCTCTCTCACTGAGGGGGGCCGAACCGCGCCGGCCGTACGCTATTGGTCGGGAGACAGCCGCCTGCGATCGACGGCCGTCACTCGCGACGCGCCGCTGTAGCATTAACAAAAAGCACGCGCCCCCTGCGCTACGGCTACAGAACTCGTTCGGCTCTCGCATCGCGCACAGCTCTGCAGTTTGTTAACAAGTAACGACCTACAACCGTTGCAACAATGCCGCCTAAGACAAGCGGGAAGGCCGCCAAGAAATCCGGCAAGGCCCAGAAGAACATCTCCAAGTCCGATAAGAAAAAGAAGAAGCACAAGAGGAAGGAGAGCTACGCCATTTACATTTACAAGGTGCTCAAGCAGGTCCACCCTGACACCGGTATCTCCAGCAAGGCCATGTCCATCATGAACTCTTTCGTGAACGACATATTCGAAAGGATCGCCGCCGAAGCCTCCCGCCTCGCACACTACAACAAGAGGTCCACCATCACCAGCAGGGAGGTGCAGACTTCGGTCAGGCTCCTGCTGCCCGGTGAGCTCGCCAAGCACGCCGTCAGCGAAGGCACCAAGGCTGTAACCAAATACACGAGCTCCAAGTAGAGCCCGCGTAAGCAGACGGGCGAGGCGGCAACGCCCGCCCTCACCGGCACGCTCGCACACATTACAACATCAAAAAGGCCCTTCTGAGGGCCACAATATGATTCGTAATAATAGTTATCGTTTCTATTAATACAAGACGTCACAATCGCACATACATATTTTAAAAATGGGACCATAAAAATAAAAGGATCCAACTGCCCGATTCCCATATCCGATCCGCCTATCTATTATAATGTGCCGTTATAAATACAAATGGATAGTAAGTTGCATGCTAATATTGATCAGCTTGTTGCGTATCTATGTAGAGTATAGTTCAGGATTCTGTTCAAAAATAATTTGAGATTGCTCGCTAACTGCCTGCCTGCCCTGCCCCTACACCACATACCTACGTATAGTATGAATAACGCACGCATACACGGCAAGGCAATATGAGCTCACATTGCACAAATCATAAGTATATATCTCATCAGACCATACTCGTAGACGGATATATAGATATTTTTGTGATAAGAGTACGTGAAATATTTACCTAAAAAAAAAGAGAGAGTTCTAGTTTTATTATAGTATTCTGATTCCGATGTGTTTTTATCGGCTTGTTGTCTTGTCGCACGTTAAGTTAATTAGGTACCTATACACTTTCGAGCCTGCAGCCTACTACGGCACGGCTACTACTTAGCGTAAAAGTGGTAGGTAATAAAAAAAAAAAACCTAATATTGCAACTACAGAACAGATTCGCACACGCACCCATTCCGATAATTAAATGAGGCATCATCATCCATCCCCCATCCATTTCATCCATATTCCATCGTATCGTATACCGTACGAAACGAAACGAACGAAACTCTTATTAACCTAGCGGCCGCGCCGCCTCGCCTCGCGTCGCCGCTACGTTTTGCATCTCGCTCGCACCGTAGCCACATATAGTCTCCCTCCGTTTAGTATAAAAGCGACGCTCCCTGGCCTGCGAGTTTTATTATCGCTTGTGACTCCGTTCGATCACCAGTACTCTCGCACGCATCGTGTTATTATCGCCATGGCTCGTACCAAGCAGACCGCTCGTAAATCTACCGGTGGCAAAGCGCCCCGCAAACAGCTCGCCACGAAGGCTGCTCGCAAGAGCGCACCGGCCACCGGAGGTGTCAAGAAACCTCATCGCTACAGGCCCGGTACCGTCGCCCTGCGTGAGATCCGTCGCTACCAGAAGAGCACGGAGCTCTTGATCCGCAAGCTGCCCTTCCAGCGTCTAGTCCGTGAGATAGCTCAAGACTTCAAGACCGACTTGCGTTTCCAGAGCTCCGCCGTTATGGCTCTCCAGGAGGCCAGCGAGGCGTACCTGGTGGGTCTCTTCGAGGACACCAACCTTTGCGCCATCCACGCCAAGCGTGTCACCATCATGCCGAAGGACATTCAGCTGGCACGCAGGATTCGCGGAGAGCGCGCCTAAACGGTGTCTTGAGGCGCTGCCGCTGCCGCAACGCAGCGGCGGCTGTCCTACGGACATTGCATCAAACAAACCCCAACAAAAAAAGGCCCTTCTGAGGGCCGCAATTATGATTCGATAACATTATAAAAGTTTCTGTAAGCAGACCGATCGTCAATAACACCAAAAAATAATATTACAGATATTATTTTTTGAATTACTTTACTTACTAATTACGTGTTTATTTATTCTATACCATAATAGCAATAAATACCATGCCGCATCGCATCGCATCGCACCGCACTATGCATGCAAAGCTAATGCTAATGATAAATAAATTACTTGATAGTTGTGGATCCTAATTGATTGATTAGTAAGTAGATAGGTACATTGGTATTTCCTTTCCAGTAATGGAAACTATGTTAGAGGACCGATACTTTAACTTCACTTGATAAACCTACCTAGTAAGACGACGACAAGGGAGGCACCGTTGTGTTGTATGTATTATTATACCTACTCCATTATACTGTAGAGACTAGACGACGGAATGTTTGAATGATTATGATGCATTGTTTTTTTTTTTTTTTTTATTATCTTTCTAAATTACATTAAACACATACATAGGTGTATGTATGTATTGTATAGTATAGTACATATCCACCCAACCAATCATACTCGTATGCCCGTCCGTCCGGCCGGCTATAAAAATAAATAATATCTTTATAAAAAAAGTATATGACATGCGCTCAAGTCGAAAGTTATTATTATGAAGTAGATAACCTAATAATTATTAGATAGATATATAATTTTTAGTTTTCGATTACTCTTCACGATGGAAGAAACGTCGTTGTCGATGCTCGCTCTCGTTCTCTCACAAAGCGATACCCCTCCCCTCCCCACCCCGGCCCGCCGCGCGACGACACCAGGGTGATACTATAAATACGGGGCCGTCAGAAAAGCGTTTTCAGAATCTAGCGCGCAGCCGTAGCAGCGTGTGTTTATTTTCGACTCTACTCTACCTACAAGCAAGAAAGCAAAATGACCGGTCGCGGTAAGGGAGGCAAAGGTCTGGGAAAAGGAGGCGCGAAGCGTCACAGGAAAGTGCTTCGTGACAACATCCAGGGCATCACCAAGCCGGCCATCCGTCGTCTGGCCCGCAGAGGAGGCGTGAAACGTATCTCCGGTCTGATCTACGAGGAGACCCGCGGCGTGTTGAAGGTGTTCCTAGAGAACGTGATCCGTGACGCGGTCACTTACACCGAGCACGCCAAGAGGAAGACCGTCACCGCCATGGACGTCGTGTACGCTCTGAAACGCCAGGGCCGTACCCTCTACGGTTTCGGTGGTTAAACACCTCTCGCCGAACGGTCGCTCGCGATCTATCGCCGACGAGACAGTATCTCTACAACAAAAAGGCCCTTCTCAGGGCCGCAAATGCGTATCATAACATGAAAAGTTTCTTTACAAACGGACTGTCAATATTGCATAAATAATACTTGCATTACATACATACATACATACATACTCACTCGCACATCTGCGTACACAAAACATTTAAAAAAAAAACTCTCGCACATGCACGTTCGTTTCTTAATTATAAATTTTACCTGGTCGCTAATACTAGCTGACTATACATACATTGCATACCTACCGTGGTTGACCGAACTGTACATAATTTTGTTTATTCGATTTGAGTATCAATCATTATATTTATTATAGGTTATATATGTTGTAGTATTAGTGATTAAATAATGTTCAGACAGATCTCACGCCACGAGTGAGAGTGACTTATACCTGTATAAGTAAGCAAGTGTTAGAGTTAGAGCAGAACGATAATTTTATTGACAGTTAAGTCAAGTCAATGCTTGCTTGAAATTTGGAAACGACATAATCGTTAGGTAGGTACACAATATAAAAAGCAGATGAACAAAAAAAAACGACTAAGGATTTCATTTCACACCAAGCACTTTTGCAAGCAATTTATCCATAGATCACACATCACGATCTCGCTCGAGTTTGTTATTTCATAATTCATAGCCCACAGCCCACCCAGCCGACCATTAGTCTCATAATCATCATCATCGTCATCATGGAAGCAAACAATAAAGCATCACCAGACGCGTATTATGTATTAACGTTTTATACTACATCGCTCCGCTCGACCGACATCATAGCCCGCCCGGCTGTCCGACTCCCGCGGCCCGCCCGATTTTTCTCCTATTACCACAATTCATGATTTTACGTAGTTTGTTTTTTGATAATATGTTATCAAATTATTTATATTGAATTGTTATAACATATCGTGAGACCGTACTTTACAATTTTTCCATCGCCAGCAGCGACGGTCTTGCATCGCCTCAGCCACCAGTCCGGCCGCAGCTGTTTTACGACACCGAACATAAACATACAAAATAACACGATCTAGGGCGTCTACGCCGAGTGCTATTGTGTTATTTCCATAAACGGAATGTTCACTTTCAACAGGTCGATAAATAATAACGTTATATATGTGTTTTAATAAGTAAAAACCATTTTTAAAGTGACCCGAGGTACGCGCAGTCTATAATACCGAAAATAAACATCCTCCCCTCTCCAACTAACCATTAACGCTCGATGAAAGCCAAAGTTTAGCATAGATGCATTCATAAAGATTCAGCGTGTCAATTTTGATATTTTAAAAACTTATATATTTATGAGAAAACACGATTTAATCATACACTAGTAAGTGAAAAGTTGGAAGTGTTATTACGAGAAACGGTCTCGCGACATCAGAGTTTGCCTTACGGTTAAGCCTCGCTCCATATATATAGGTGGCTCCCTCTCTCAGCCCGTTCATACTACATTGCACTGCGCCGCGCGCCGCACGTACCACACTAGTCTCCAGTACAACGTTTGTTAGTTAGCTACGACGCTGCGCCGCTCTCTGCACAGTCAGTCATTGACAGTGAACGAGTTCGTTCGTGTTTATTAAATAATCATCGTTTCGTTTGAAGAAAGAAAGGACATTTAAGATGGCCGATACAGCAGTCGCCGCCGACGCGCCCGCCCCAGCGACGCCCGCGAAGAAACCAAAAGCGTCCGCGTCCGCCGCCGGTGCCAAGAAACCGAAGGCGAAGCCCACTCACCCGAAGACATCCGAAATGGTGAACAGCGCCATTAAGGAGCTCAAGGAACGCAGCGGTTCCTCGCTGCAGGCGATCAAGAAATACATCGCAGCACAGTACAAGGTGGACGCCGAGAAATTGGCTCCGTTCATAAGGAAATACTTGAAGAGCGCCGTCGAATCGGGCGCTCTGATCCAGACCAAGGGCAAAGGTGCCTCGGGATCGTTCAAACTAGAATCGAAGTCTTCATCCGCCAAGAAGCCCGCCGCCGCCAAGTCGGCCCCGAAGGCCGCCGCCGCCTCCGCTTCGGCCAAGACCAAGAAAGCCGCCGCCGCCGCCTCGTCCGGTAGGGCGAAGAAGGCCGCAGCCGCTGCCTCCTCGTCACCCTCTAAGCCCAAGTCGGCAGCCGCCACCAAGGACAAGAAGGCCGCAGCGGCGAAGAAGAAGCCCGCGGCGAAGAAGCCCTCCACCCCGGCCAGGGGCAAGAGCGCCGCCGCGCCGAAGGCCAAGAAGAGCGCGAAGCCTCCCACCAAGAAGCCTAAAGCACCCAAGCCGAAGAAAGCCGCGGCCGCTCCTAAGGCTAAGCCCGCAGCGAAAAAGGCAGCAGCCAAGAAGTAAGATACGGACATCAAAACGCAAGATCTTGTCCTCCGCCCCGTTCCGTTCGTCGCGGCAGCGACGTCGCGTCGTGTCGCGTCGAGCGAGCGTCACAGGAAGAAGCTTACTCGAACAACATACGCTTGTGCGCGTTTAAAGCACATCAAAACAGCCCTTCTGAGGGCTAACATACGACTCGAAGCTAAACGCACGCCCGAAAGCGCGTGTTAAAAGTTTCCCACAACGGACGTCAAGTCAATCTCGATCGATTATTATAATTAAGTTTAATTAAGTTTCACCACCAAAACCGAACCTGCATTAGCTAGCTTCTCATACATATATGCATCGCATACACATACGTACGTACGTACGTACATACATACATACATACATACCAACTTTCCATAGAATTGATATATAATATATACAAACGAATTAGGTAGAGTAGCCTAACCGAGCGGTTATATAGGTATAATAAATTGATTATTACTTACCAATCATTTTAAGCACCAGCGGGGCAGACGACGACGGCGGGGGCGGCTGCGGCTGTTGATGATGCTCGCTTCAGCCTCGAAAATTGATAAACAACTTTTGTTGTTCTGAAACGTTAAATAGAAAAACATTAAATAACGCTCGCTCGCGGATAATAGAAATCATAGGTACCCCCTATGTACTCGCAACGATCGAGCATTCAGATCCGATAAAAATTAAACTAACCCAAAACAAACTCTAGACCTAGATCTTAAACCTGCATCCCGATAATTTTATGTTCCAATGTGAAACTCTACTTTTTAACAATTGAACGAGATTTTTTTTTTTTTTTTTTCTTTAAATTACGAAAGAAAATCTCGGGGGGTCTCAGCATCTGTCATGCCTTATTTATTACCTTAAAAAAATAATAATCATTCCATCTTGCCAGGGCCCATGCGCGACGCGGCGCCTCCTGCGCGATTCGCTAGAGCGGCTGAGAGGCGGCGCGCCGTGGCGCTGCATGCGCGGGCATCCCCACTAAACGAGACTCGGTGCGATGCTATAAAACGGAGCCGCCCGAAAATTTTGCGCATTCTACTTTACGTCTCGGTCTCGCTAGCGCTGTACGCACCGCTAGTGTTCCTGCTAACCGTATTGTGAAAACAAACAAGCAAACCCACAACCATGTCTGGACGCGGCAAAGGTGGCAAAGTTAAGGGAAAGGCAAAGTCTCGTTCGAACCGTGCCGGACTCCAGTTCCCCGTCGGCCGTATACACAGGCTGCTGCGCAAGGGTAACTACGCTGAGCGCGTCGGTGCCGGTGCACCGGTGTACCTCGCCGCCGTGATGGAGTACTTGGCCGCTGAGGTGCTCGAGTTGGCCGGCAACGCCGCCCGCGACAACAAAAAGACCAGAATCATCCCGCGTCATCTCCAGCTGGCCATCCGCAACGACGAGGAATTGAACAAGCTCCTCTCCGGCGTGACCATAGCCCAGGGCGGTGTACTGCCGAACATCCAGGCTGTGCTCTTGCCCAAGAAGACTGAGAAGAAGGCTTAAGTTGTTGCGCACAATAACCGCGTGCCAGCCATCCATGCTAGTCGTGTTTTTGTATTCCCGTAGTGTCGTCTTAACGCCGCACGGATTACAAATTCCGCTACAATATCAAAAGGCCCTTCTAAGGGCCACAACATGATTCGTATTATATTTGTACGTTTCTATTAATACATGACGTCAAACAAACAAAACATTTACCTATCCATCCATCCATCCCAGTCCAGCCCAGTAATTATAGCAATGATAAATTATTATTACGATCATCAGGTCTGGTGATTAATTATTGATAATGATGTCACATGCGGTGCCTATATTGATATAATGTTGATGATCGAATAATCAATATAGTATAGTGCAGTATTTCATTGTTGCACGGCCGCGCTACATTCATCTTATTGCACTTGCAACGATAGAACCCAGGGCTGGTCTACGTTGCGGTGCAGATATTTATATATTTTTAATTTAAAACATAATTTATAATTGTGTGATATTTTAAATACTTACACACATACTCTGCATACAGTACAGCGATTTCGATGACGATGCGGCGGCATGGTGATATTATTATTGTCTAGAGACGGACCGGCTCGGCTCTCAGTCATGGAGGCAGGTTGGTTGGCATTCTGTAATTAAAAATATGTATATGTACCTACGTTATGTTAAATTGAGTCGGGTTGTAGAGTAGAATTGTTACAACAACACCGCACTTGTATAGTTTAGTAATAAAAAGTTTAAAGTAAATTTTATTATTCGATTCGTGACTAGGAGAGAGCTTGTTTTAGTTATGCCTGGTTCTATTCTGTTGGTTGGTTGTTTGTTGGGTTAAGGTTTTTTTTTTTTTTTTTTTATGCTGTCAATAATAAAGTTTTAGCTGATAAATTAACTTAACATCTCTTAACTTATAATAAACAACGCCACGCTCCACTCCGTCTCTCTCTCACTGAGGGGGGCCGAACCGCGCCGGCCGTACGCTATTGGTCGGGAGACAGCCGCCTGCGATCGACGGCCGTCACTCGCGACGCGCCGCTGTAGCATTAACAAAAAGCACGCGCCCCCTGCGCTACGGCTACAAACGGCTACAAACAAACCAGCGCCCACCCGCCCACTTCTGGCCAACGACGGAACCATCCGCTACCGGGCAGAAGACAGGGCGGAAATATTTGCCGACCATCTGGAGATGCAGTTCTCCCCGAACCCATCTGTCGACCCCCAGCGCGAGGCAGAGATTGAGCAGCGAGTGGCGGAGTACTTCGCCGCACCGATCACCCCAGATGAGGACCCCATCGTGTTCTCCCCGGGCCAAGTCACGAGGATGATCCGACGCGTACCGCTGAAGAAGGCGCCTGGCCCCGACCGCATTCCCAACGAGGCGCTGCGTCACCTTCCCCCGCGAGCCATCGCGACGCTGACGCGGCTCTTCAATGGAGTCTTGCGGACGGGCCACTTCCCGCGCCCCTGGAAGCACGGGCGCGTCATCATGCTCCCGAAGCCTGGGAAGAACATTCTTCGACCGGAGAGCCACCGCCCGATCTCCTTGCTGCCAACTACGTCGAAGCTGTTTGAGAAGCTGCTGCTGGTCCACCTGTCGCCGCACATACAGCCGCGCGACGAGCAGTTCGGCTTCCGGGCCGAGCACTCAACCACACTTCAGCTTACCAGAGTCCTACACCAGGCCGCCGTCGCCTACAACAAGAAGGAGCACTCCGTCGCCGTCATGCTCGACATGGAGAAGGCCTTCGACCGTGTATGGCACCTCGGCTTGGTGTACAAACTGTCGACGTCCACTGCCCCTCGTCGTGTGGTGAAGACCGTGGCCACCTTCCTGGAGGACCGCCACTTCCACGTTGCGGTGGAGAGCGCGGTGTCCACTGCGCGCCCCATCCGCGCCGGTGTGCCACAAGGGAGCTGCCTATCGCCCGTGTGCTATGGGCGCTACACAGACGACATCCCCGTCAGCGAGGGCGTGATGCTCGCACTATACGCCGACGACGCCGCCTACGTCTCCTCGTCTATGAGCCTTGCGCATGCGGCGCGCAAGGCCCAACGCTGCCTCGACACCCTACCAGCCTGGTTGGATGAGTGGAGGCTTCGGGTCAATGTGGCGAAGACCCAGGCCATCGCCATTGGCACGAAGCTGCTGCTGCCACCAAGGCTGACGCTGCTGGGGCAGGCCATCGAGTGGGCGCCCTCGGTGAAATACCTGGGGGTCACCATCGACCGCCGCCTCACCATGGCCCCGCACATCAGCCACGTGATCGCCCAGACGCGCGCAGCGCGCGCCCTTCTACGCCCGGTCCTCAGGTCCCGACTAACGTTGCGAGCCAAGTTGGGCGTGTACAAGACTTATGTCCGGTCACGCCTAACATATGCAGCCCCCGCGTGGTACGCGCTGGTGGGAGAGTGCAACAGGAAGCGACTCGATGCCCAGCAGTCGCTATCCTTGCGCAGCATCGTAGACGCCCCGTACTACGTGCGGAACTCCATCATCGCTCGGGGCCTGGGCGTGGAACCCCTGGGCCAGTTCATTGGCTGCCTGACGACCCGGATGCTCGGTCGTGCGGATAGGTCGCGCTTTCGCCACCTGTGCGAGCTAGCGCCCTATCACCGCCGACCGCCCGACAAGAAGGGACTGCCGCGCGACCTCGCGCGCGCAGCCAGCCCTCCACCACCGGACTGACACCCTGGACTCGACCTACCTTGCCGCCTGCCGATGATCGCCCGCGGATCCCACCCCAGCGGGGTTCCTTTCCGACGGGCTCGATCTCGCAGGCGGCTTAAGATGAACACCGGACAAACCAGCGAGGCCACCCGGCCTCACCCCAGTGACCCGACCATATTTGTGGCCGGCGAACGAAGTCGCTGAAGGGGGCTAACGCCCCGACCAGCATCCCCGCCCCCCCCAACAGGGGTCGCGACGAAACCTCGAGCTACGGCTACAGAACTCGTTCGGCTCTCGCATCGCGCACAGCTCTGCAGTTTGTTAACAAGTAACGACCTACAACCGTTGCAACAATGCCGCCTAAGACAAGCGGGAAGGCCGCCAAGAAATCCGGCAAGGCCCAGAAGAACATCTCCAAGTCCGATAAGAAAAAGAAGAAGCACAAGAGGAAGGAGAGCTACGCCATTTACATTTACAAGGTGCTCAAGCAGGTCCACCCTGACACCGGTATCTCCAGCAAGGCCATGTCCATCATGAACTCTTTCGTGAACGACATATTCGAAAGGATCGCCGCCGAAGCCTCCCGCCTCGCACACTACAACAAGAGGTCCACCATCACCAGCAGGGAGGTGCAGACTTCGGTCAGGCTCCTGCTGCCCGGTGAGCTCGCCAAGCACGCCGTCAGCGAAGGCACCAAGGCTGTAACCAAATACACGAGCTCCAAGTAGAGCCCGCGTAAGCAGACGGGCGAGGCGGCAACGCCCGCCCTCACCGGCACGCTCGCACACATTACAACATCAAAAAGGCCCTTCTGAGGGCCACAATATGATTCGTAATAATAGTTATCGTTTCTATTAATACAAGACGTCACAATCGCACATACATATTTTAAAAATGGGACCATAAAAATAAAAGGATCCAACTGCCCGATTCCCATATCCGATCCGCCTATCTATTATAATGTGCCGTTATAAATACAAATGGATAGTAAGTTGCATGCTAATATTGATCAGCTTGTTGCGTATCTATGTAGAGTATAGTTCAGGATTCTGTTCAAAAATAATTTGAGATTGCTCGCTAACTGCCTGCCTGCCCTGCCCCTACACCACATACCTACGTATAGTATGAATAACGCACGCATACACGGCAAGGCAATATGAGCTCACATTGCACAAATCATAAGTATATATCTCATCAGACCATACTCGTAGACGGATATATAGATATTTTTGTGATAAGAGTACGTGAAATATTTACCTAAAAAAAAAGAGAGAGTTCTAGTTTTATTATAGTATTCTGATTCCGATGTGTTTTTATCGGCTTGTTGTCTTGTCGCACGTTAAGTTAATTAGGTACCTATACACTTTCGAGCCTGCAGCCTACTACGGCACGGCTACTACTTAGCGTAAAAGTGGTAGGTAATAAAAAAAAAAAACCTAATATTGCAACTACAGAACAGATTCGCACACGCACCCATTCCGATAATTAAATGAGGCATCATCATCCATCCCCCATCCATTTCATCCATATTCCATCGTATCGTATACCGTACGAAACGAAACGAACGAAACTCTTATTAACCTAGCGGCCGCGCCGCCTCGCCTCGCGTCGCCGCTACGTTTTGCATCTCGCTCGCACCGTAGCCACATATAGTCTCCCTCCGTTTAGTATAAAAGCGACGCTCCCTGGCCTGCGAGTTTTATTATCGCTTGTGACTCCGTTCGATCACCAGTACTCTCGCACGCATCGTGTTATTATCGCCATGGCTCGTACCAAGCAGACCGCTCGTAAATCTACCGGTGGCAAAGCGCCCCGCAAACAGCTCGCCACGAAGGCTGCTCGCAAGAGCGCACCGGCCACCGGAGGTGTCAAGAAACCTCATCGCTACAGGCCCGGTACCGTCGCCCTGCGTGAGATCCGTCGCTACCAGAAGAGCACGGAGCTCTTGATCCGCAAGCTGCCCTTCCAGCGTCTAGTCCGTGAGATAGCTCAAGACTTCAAGACCGACTTGCGTTTCCAGAGCTCCGCCGTTATGGCTCTCCAGGAGGCCAGCGAGGCGTACCTGGTGGGTCTCTTCGAGGACACCAACCTTTGCGCCATCCACGCCAAGCGTGTCACCATCATGCCGAAGGACATTCAGCTGGCACGCAGGATTCGCGGAGAGCGCGCCTAAACGGTGTCTTGAGGCGCTGCCGCTGCCGCAACGCAGCGGCGGCTGTCCTACGGACATTGCATCAAACAAACCCCAACAAAAAAAGGCCCTTCTGAGGGCCGCAATTATGATTCGATAACATTATAAAAGTTTCTGTAAGCAGACCGATCGTCAATAACACCAAAAAATAATATTACAGATATTATTTTTTGAATTACTTTACTTACTAATTACGTGTTTATTTATTCTATACCATAATAGCAATAAATACCATGCCGCATCGCATCGCATCGCACCGCACTATGCATGCAAAGCTAATGCTAATGATAAATAAATTACTTGATAGTTGTGGATCCTAATTGATTGATTAGTAAGTAGATAGGTACATTGGTATTTCCTTTCCAGTAATGGAAACTATGTTAGAGGACCGATACTTTAACTTCACTTGATAAACCTACCTAGTAAGACGACGACAAGGGAGGCACCGTTGTGTTGTATGTATTATTATACCTACTCCATTATACTGTAGAGACTAGACGACGGAATGTTTGAATGATTATGATGCATTGTTTTTTTTTTTTTTTTTATTATCTTTCTAAATTACATTAAACACATACATAGGTGTATGTATGTATTGTATAGTATAGTACATATCCACCCAACCAATCATACTCGTATGCCCGTCCGTCCGGCCGGCTATAAAAATAAATAATATCTTTATAAAAAAAGTATATGACATGCGCTCAAGTCGAAAGTTATTATTATGAAGTAGATAACCTAATAATTATTAGATAGATATATAATTTTTAGTTTTCGATTACTCTTCACGATGGAAGAAACGTCGTTGTCGATGCTCGCTCTCGTTCTCTCACAAAGCGATACCCCTCCCCTCCCCACCCCGGCCCGCCGCGCGACGACACCAGGGTGATACTATAAATACGGGGCCGTCAGAAAAGCGTTTTCAGAGATTCGCCGTTTGGATCGCGCCGCGTGCACACGTTGCGTAACGCGCCCGCGACTCCCGCTCACGTACGCGCCATAACTATTTACTACCTTGCAGCGTCGAGCTCTGCTCCGCAGCGGGTAGTATAGATCTGTGGTTGTGTCACAAACATGGATTGTGTGTTAAAGTTAAAAGTGCTTAGCGAATAAGATTATAGTTGACTCCAGTGTCGTCAATTAGTGATTACGCCGGAAATGGCGGATTCCACCGCCATGCCCAACAGAGGAAATTTGGCCCCCGCGGAGGAAATCCTAGCCCTCCTACAGCAAATTGAGGCGAGGATGCCCCAATTTGCGGGTATTACCAACATACTTCTGGAGATTGCCGCGGCCAAGAAGCCCGCCTCCGCTCCTACTCCACCTGAAGAGAAAATGGCAGAGTCAGATTTACGGAACGAAAATCCGTATAATAAAGGTGAAAAATCCACCTGCCGCCAAAATAAGGTGCTGCCGACGCGCACTCACTCCCGCTCTCGCTCCCCCCGTCAACGTTCCCGCTCGCGCTCGCCCCGAGCTAGGCGGACTACGCAGAGCCTGTCTCCGACAAGGAGATACTTCGATCCACCGGAGGAACCGGAAAAGCCCACGGACCAGGGCACAGAGGTGGATTTTCCTCCAAGCTGCGACGAGGACGGTGGTCCCTGGATCTCGAACAAAAGACGTAAGTTAGTGTTGCCCACTAGTAACAAACCCGCGAAATCACCTAAATCCGCCGCAAAACCGGCACAAAAACCCTCAGACACAGGCGAATCCTCCTCATCTCCTGTAAACATTCCCTCCGCTAAACGTCCCCCCCCCATTATCATTCATGATAAGCAGAAATGGGACGAGATAGGTTCTGCTCTTAAAACAAACAACATTAATTTCACCAGGGCGCGCAACACGTCCCTGGGCATCAGTGTGCTAGTACCTACTAGCAATGACTACCGCGCCCTCAGCAAACTGCTGGATGTGCGCAAGATACAATACCACACCTTTACGGCCCCGGAAGACCGTCCACTCAGGGTCGTGTTACGCGGTATCCCAAAAGAGTTAGACGCTGACGCTATTAAAACAGATTTAATATCCCAAGACCTCCCGGTGCGCGAGGTACATAGACTCCACAATAAAAATAGAGGCATGCTGGACCTAGTCTTGGTTGTGAGTGACCTCACACCAGAAGGCAAAAAAATCTTTAACATCACTACTGTCTGTAACCTGTCAGGCATCGGGGTCGAGGCTCCCCGCAGATCAGGTTTTGTGGCTCAATGCCACAACTGTCAGAATTATGGACACAGTGGCAGGAACTGCCACGCAAACCCCAGATGCGTGAAATGTCTGGGGCCCCATGGTACCCGCGATTGTACGAGGGAAAAGGGCACTATCGACCCCCCCGGCTGTGTTCTGTGCGGACAGCTGGGGCACACTGCTAACTACCGCGGCTGCCCTAAGGCCCCTAAAGTAACGCGCCGAGCAGGCCCATCACCAAAACCGCCTCATCATACCGGGGGCCCCCGGACATTTCACGGATCTCAATTCCCGCCACTTACCTACCAACCTGAATTCCATCAGTCACCAAGGCCCCAAGCCCCCACCCCACCAGAAAAAATTCCAACCCGACCCACGCAATATGCCTCAAACTCCTGGGCTGCCTTATTAAGGCAAAATCCCAACCCAACCCCAACTGCACCCCGAACTAGGACGCAGCAGGGGAACTCCCCCCTCCCCCTCGACGCCTCTGCCTTCCCTCTGGTATGCAGGGCGCTTGCAATCCGCGAGCGCCTTGCCGTGCTGGAGGACAGGCTTAGGGGCGCGACGGGAACTCAGATGCTACTGCTTCTCGAAGAGCATGAAGAGGTACTCGCCAGTTTTAGTGGCGCTTCTCACCCTATCCCTCTTAATGGATAGGAGCTCCTCTAGAAGAAAACCGCGTTCACTAACACTTGCATCCTTCAATGCAAATGGCATTAAAGACCAAAAGGAACCAATAGTCGAATTCCTGAGGGAGCACGACGTGGACATCCTGCTGATCCAGGAGTCGTTTCTGAAGCCCAGCACGCGCAGTTTCAAAATACCCAACTACATAACCATTCGTAACGACAGACTAGACGGAAAACTTGGTGGGACAATCATACTGTGCAAAAGAAGTCTCCATTGTTGTCCCCTCGATCCCCCGCCCCTGACGAACATAGAAGTGTCGGTGTGCAGACTAGCAATGACTGGTCATTGCTCAGTTATTGTGGTCTCGGCATACCTTTCACCAAATAAAGACTTACTCTCGACAGACCTGGAATCCCTCCTAGCCCTGGGGCCCTCTGTCATCATGGCAGGGGACTTCAACGCAAAACACATAACCTGGAATGCTCTGACAAACAACAGAAACGGAATGAGACTGCTGGACTTCATGGAGCGAAGGACAGTTGATTTACTAGCTCCACTAGAACCGACCCACTTCCCACACAACGTGAACCATAGACCCGACATACTGGACGTGGCTCTTCTGCGAAACGTGGCCCTCAGGCTACGTTCCATAGAAGTGATCCATGACCTAGACTCTGACCACAGACCAGTACTACTAAAACTAGGACTCCCCTCTGACACCCCGCCCACGACAAAAACTACTACTGACTGGACCCTACTCAGTGACAGGCTATCCAAGATAGACCCAACAGATATTGTAGACTTTCCCTCCAATATCAAGACCAAAGACGAAACCGACAAGGCAATAGACTCTCTCACCAAGCACCTATACACAACAGTGGCTCGTTCCTCGAAAGAGGTAACGATCGATGACGACCGAAGACCTCCCCTAACTGTAGAACTGAGGGAGTTGCTGAGGGAGAAAAACGCAGCGACTAGAGCTTACAGTAAATACCCGACAGAAGATAACAGACGGAAACTGCGCGCCCTACAAAACGACGCAAAAGAACGCATATCAGCCTTCCGAAACGACTCCTGGAACAAGCTCCTGAGCGACATAACCCCCAGCCACCAAGCTTACTGGAAACTGGCAAAGGCATTCAAATCGGATACCTTCACATCCCTACCTCCCCTAATTTGCCGGGACTCCCCCACACCAGCCTTTGAGGACGAGGAGAAAGCTAAATGTTTGGCGAGTGCTTTAGAAGCACAATGCACACCTAGCAGCATCGGAACAGATGAAGCTCACATCAACTGGGTAGACGCAGAAGTAGAAAAGCTTTCAGCCTTCTCCTCCTCCTCCATTCCACCCCTTGACACCGACCCCGATATCCCTCCCATCACCCTCGAGGAGGTAAAGAGCCTTGTTCAGGGTTTAAGGCCCAAAAAAGCCCCAGGCAACGACGGGATCTCCAACAAAACCTTAAAACTCCTCCCTGAATCACTCCTAATATTGTTGGTAGCTATTTTCAACGCTGCCCTCTCCAACTGTCATTTCCCAGAGGTGTGGAAATTTGCGACAGTGATAGGCATCCACAAACCGGGAAAACCACGCCCATGCCCCCTCAGCTACCGACCTATCAGCCTCCTCTGTTCTATGGGTAAGCTGTACGAGAGATTAATCCTTACCCGTATGAAAAACCATCTTAACTCTCAGAATATCTTAATCAACGAACAATTCGGCTTTAGAGCCCGTCATTCCTGTATCCACCAGGTTCACCGTATCACTGAAAAAATCCTTGATGGCTTCTCCATCTTCGGAAAAGGAATCCCCACAGGTGCAATTTTTCTAGATGTTGCCAAGGCCTTCGACAAGGTCTGGCACAACGGTCTCCTCCTTAAACTCTACCAAATGAAAATGCCAGCCAGATTAGTTCTAACCATCAAGGAATTCCTGGTGGACCGTCGTTTCAGTTACAAAGTGGAAGGATCATTCTCACCCCCACACGCCCTCCGTGCCGGAGTCCCCCAAGGATCCGTGCTCTCCCCAACCCTCTACTCTCTCTTCACGAATGATATCCCTAAACACCCTCACGTACAGCTTGCCCTATTTGCTGATGATACCGCGCTCTTCTCCACCCATGCAAATCGTAAAATCATTAAAAAGCATCTCCAAGAGGCAATCAACACCCTAGGCCTTTGGTTCAAAAAGTGGAGAATCGAAGTTAACCCAGAGAAAAGCGCGGCGATCCTCTTCACTCGCAGGATTAGTCCTGTCCTCCTTGACCCCATAACTTTGCACGGTCGACCTATCCAGTGGTCAAACCAGGTCAAATACCTGGGCATGACCCTGGACCGCGGACTAACTTTCCGTAAGCACATTCGAACAGCTCTCAACAAAGCCAGATTCATCCAATCCAGACTGGGTCCAATGTTATGCAAAAAAAGCCAGATGTCAACGCAAAACAAACTCACATTATATAAAACATGTATAAGGCCCATATTCACGTACGCTGGCGTGGTATTCGGCCACGTACCGGAGTCTCGCCTAGCGCCACTTCAGAGGTTCCAGAACCGTTTTCTCCGAAGGGTGGTTGGGGCCCCGTGGTTTGTCCGCAATGCGGCCATCCACCGGGACCTCAATTTCCCTTCGATCAAACACTTCATCACCATGGCGGCGCGTCGTTATTTTGATAACGCGCCGCATCATCAAAACCCCCTCATTACCCAAGCCTCCTCCTACACCCCAAAACCCCCTCCTACGGACCCAGACCTCCTCGCCACAATTGGGGTGCCCATCAGGCGCCCCAAACATATCCTACTCGACCCACCGGACCCCATCCAACTAGCTGTGTCTGAGGGTCAAAAAATTTAGTAATTTAAGGTATAGGAGCGGCTTGCCCTCCACAGTCCGGGTGAAGCTGTAACAGTGGGTACACTAATAGCAAAGGTCAATCAAAAAAAAAAAAAAAAAAAAAAAAAAAAAAAAAAAAAAAAAAAAAAAAAAAGCGTTTTCAGAATCTAGCGCGCAGCCGTAGCAGCGTGTGTTTATTTTCGACTCTACTCTACCTACAAGCAAGAAAGCAAAATGACCGGTCGCGGTAAGGGAGGCAAAGGTCTGGGAAAAGGAGGCGCGAAGCGTCACAGGAAAGTGCTTCGTGACAACATCCAGGGCATCACCAAGCCGGCCATCCGTCGTCTGGCCCGCAGAGGAGGCGTGAAACGTATCTCCGGTCTGATCTACGAGGAGACCCGCGGCGTGTTGAAGGTGTTCCTAGAGAACGTGATCCGTGACGCGGTCACTTACACCGAGCACGCCAAGAGGAAGACCGTCACCGCCATGGACGTCGTGTACGCTCTGAAACGCCAGGGCCGTACCCTCTACGGTTTCGGTGGTTAAACACCTCTCGCCGAACGGTCGCTCGCGATCTATCGCCGACGAGACAGTATCTCTACAACAAAAAGGCCCTTCTCAGGGCCGCAAATGCGTATCATAACATGAAAAGTTTCTTTACAAACGGACTGTCAATATTGCATAAATAATACTTGCATTACATACATACATACATACATACTCACTCGCACATCTGCGTACACAAAACATTTAAAAAAAAAACTCTCGCACATGCACGTTCGTTTCTTAATTATAAATTTTACCTGGTCGCTAATACTAGCTGACTATACATACATTGCATACCTACCGTGGTTGACCGAACTGTACATAATTTTGTTTATTCGATTTGAGTATCAATCATTATATTTATTATAGGTTATATATGTTGTAGTATTAGTGATTAAATAATGTTCAGACAGATCTCACGCCACGAGTGAGAGTGACTTATACCTGTATAAGTAAGCAAGTGTTAGAGTTAGAGCAGAACGATAATTTTATTGACAGTTAAGTCAAGTCAATGCTTGCTTGAAATTTGGAAACGACATAATCGTTAGGTAGGTACACAATATAAAAAGCAGATGAACAAAAAAAAACGACTAAGGATTTCATTTCACACCAAGCACTTTTGCAAGCAATTTATCCATAGATCACACATCACGATCTCGCTCGAGTTTGTTATTTCATAATTCATAGCCCACAGCCCACCCAGCCGACCATTAGTCTCATAATCATCATCATCGTCATCATGGAAGCAAACAATAAAGCATCACCAGACGCGTATTATGTATTAACGTTTTATACTACATCGCTCCGCTCGACCGACATCATAGCCCGCCCGGCTGTCCGACTCCCGCGGCCCGCCCGATTTTTCTCCTATTACCACAATTCATGATTTTACGTAGTTTGTTTTTTGATAATATGTTATCAAATTATTTATATTGAATTGTTATAACATATCGTGAGACCGTACTTTACAATTTTTCCATCGCCAGCAGCGACGGTCTTGCATCGCCTCAGCCACCAGTCCGGCCGCAGCTGTTTTACGACACCGAACATAAACATACAAAATAACACGATCTAGGGCGTCTACGCCGAGTGCTATTGTGTTATTTCCATAAACGGAATGTTCACTTTCAACAGGTCGATAAATAATAACGTTATATATGTGTTTTAATAAGTAAAAACCATTTTTAAAGTGACCCGAGGTACGCGCAGTCTATAATACCGAAAATAAACATCCTCCCCTCTCCAACTAACCATTAACGCTCGATGAAAGCCAAAGTTTAGCATAGATGCATTCATAAAGATTCAGCGTGTCAATTTTGATATTTTAAAAACTTATATATTTATGAGAAAACACGATTTAATCATACACTAGTAAGTGAAAAGTTGGAAGTGTTATTACGAGAAACGGTCTCGCGACATCAGAGTTTGCCTTACGGTTAAGCCTCGCTCCATATATATAGGTGGCTCCCTCTCTCAGCCCGTTCATACTACATTGCACTGCGCCGCGCGCCGCACGTACCACACTAGTCTCCAGTACAACGTTTGTTAGTTAGCTACGACGCTGCGCCGCTCTCTGCACAGTCAGTCATTGACAGTGAACGAGTTCGTTCGTGTTTATTAAATAATCATCGTTTCGTTTGAAGAAAGAAAGGACATTTAAGATGGCCGATACAGCAGTCGCCGCCGACGCGCCCGCCCCAGCGACGCCCGCGAAGAAACCAAAAGCGTCCGCGTCCGCCGCCGGTGCCAAGAAACCGAAGGCGAAGCCCACTCACCCGAAGACATCCGAAATGGTGAACAGCGCCATTAAGGAGCTCAAGGAACGCAGCGGTTCCTCGCTGCAGGCGATCAAGAAATACATCGCAGCACAGTACAAGGTGGACGCCGAGAAATTGGCTCCGTTCATAAGGAAATACTTGAAGAGCGCCGTCGAATCGGGCGCTCTGATCCAGACCAAGGGCAAAGGTGCCTCGGGATCGTTCAAACTAGAATCGAAGTCTTCATCCGCCAAGAAGCCCGCCGCCGCCAAGTCGGCCCCGAAGGCCGCCGCCGCCTCCGCTTCGGCCAAGACCAAGAAAGCCGCCGCCGCCGCCTCGTCCGGTAGGGCGAAGAAGGCCGCAGCCGCTGCCTCCTCGTCACCCTCTAAGCCCAAGTCGGCAGCCGCCACCAAGGACAAGAAGGCCGCAGCGGCGAAGAAGAAGCCCGCGGCGAAGAAGCCCTCCACCCCGGCCAGGGGCAAGAGCGCCGCCGCGCCGAAGGCCAAGAAGAGCGCGAAGCCTCCCACCAAGAAGCCTAAAGCACCCAAGCCGAAGAAAGCCGCGGCCGCTCCTAAGGCTAAGCCCGCAGCGAAAAAGGCAGCAGCCAAGAAGTAAGATACGGACATCAAAACGCAAGATCTTGTCCTCCGCCCCGTTCCGTTCGTCGCGGCAGCGACGTCGCGTCGTGTCGCGTCGAGCGAGCGTCACAGGAAGAAGCTTACTCGAACAACATACGCTTGTGCGCGTTTAAAGCACATCAAAACAGCCCTTCTGAGGGCTAACATACGACTCGAAGCTAAACGCACGCCCGAAAGCGCGTGTTAAAAGTTTCCCACAACGGACGTCAAGTCAATCTCGATCGATTATTATAATTAAGTTTAATTAAGTTTCACCACCAAAACCGAACCTGCATTAGCTAGCTTCTCATACATATATGCATCGCATACACATACGTACGTACGTACGTACATACATACATACATACATACCAACTTTCCATAGAATTGATATATAATATATACAAACGAATTAGGTAGAGTAGCCTAACCGAGCGGTTATATAGGTATAATAAATTGATTATTACTTACCAATCATTTTAAGCACCAGCGGGGCAGACGACGACGGCGGGGGCGGCTGCGGCTGTTGATGATGCTCGCTTCAGCCTCGAAAATTGATAAACAACTTTTGTTGTTCTGAAACGTTAAATAGAAAAACATTAAATAACGCTCGCTCGCGGATAATAGAAATCATAGGTACCCCCTATGTACTCGCAACGATCGAGCATTCAGATCCGATAAAAATTAAACTAACCCAAAACAAACTCTAGACCTAGATCTTAAACCTGCATCCCGATAATTTTATGTTCCAATGTGAAACTCTACTTTTTAACAATTGAACGAGATTTTTTTTTTTTTTTTTTCTTTAAATTACGAAAGAAAATCTCGGGGGGTCTCAGCATCTGTCATGCCTTATTTATTACCTTAAAAAAATAATAATCATTCCATCTTGCCAGGGCCCATGCGCGACGCGGCGCCTCCTGCGCGATTCGCTAGAGCGGCTGAGAGGCGGCGCGCCGTGGCGCTGCATGCGCGGGCATCCCCACTAAACGAGACTCGGTGCGATGCTATAAAACGGAGCCGCCCGAAAATTTTGCGCATTCTACTTTACGTCTCGGTCTCGCTAGCGCTGTACGCACCGCTAGTGTTCCTGCTAACCGTATTGTGAAAACAAACAAGCAAACCCACAACCATGTCTGGACGCGGCAAAGGTGGCAAAGTTAAGGGAAAGGCAAAGTCTCGTTCGAACCGTGCCGGACTCCAGTTCCCCGTCGGCCGTATACACAGGCTGCTGCGCAAGGGTAACTACGCTGAGCGCGTCGGTGCCGGTGCACCGGTGTACCTCGCCGCCGTGATGGAGTACTTGGCCGCTGAGGTGCTCGAGTTGGCCGGCAACGCCGCCCGCGACAACAAAAAGACCAGAATCATCCCGCGTCATCTCCAGCTGGCCATCCGCAACGACGAGGAATTGAACAAGCTCCTCTCCGGCGTGACCATAGCCCAGGGCGGTGTACTGCCGAACATCCAGGCTGTGCTCTTGCCCAAGAAGACTGAGAAGAAGGCTTAAGTTGTTGCGCACAATAACCGCGTGCCAGCCATCCATGCTAGTCGTGTTTTTGTATTCCCGTAGTGTCGTCTTAACGCCGCACGGATTACAAATTCCGCTACAATATCAAAAGGCCCTTCTAAGGGCCACAACATGATTCGTATTATATTTGTACGTTTCTATTAATACATGACGTCAAACAAACAAAACATTTACCTATCCATCCATCCATCCCAGTCCAGCCCAGTAATTATAGCAATGATAAATTATTATTACGATCATCAGGTCTGGTGATTAATTATTGATAATGATGTCACATGCGGTGCCTATATTGATATAATGTTGATGATCGAATAATCAATATAGTATAGTGCAGTATTTCATTGTTGCACGGCCGCGCTACATTCATCTTATTGCACTTGCAACGATAGAACCCAGGGCTGGTCTACGTTGCGGTGCAGATATTTATATATTTTTAATTTAAAACATAATTTATAATTGTGTGATATTTTAAATACTTACACACATACTCTGCATACAGTACAGCGATTTCGATGACGATGCGGCGGCATGGTGATATTATTATTGTCTAGAGACGGACCGGCTCGGCTCTCAGTCATGGAGGCAGGTTGGTTGGCATTCTGTAATTAAAAATATGTATATGTACCTACGTTATGTTAAATTGAGTCGGGTTGTAGAGTAGAATTGTTACAACAACACCGCACTTGTATAGTTTAGTAATAAAAAGTTTAAAGTAAATTTTATTATTCGATTCGTGACTAGGAGAGAGCTTGTTTTAGTTATGCCTGGTTCTATTCTGTTGGTTGGTTGTTTGTTGGGTTAAGGTTTTTTTTTTTTTTTTTTTATGCTGTCAATAATAAAGTTTTAGCTGATAAATTAACTTAACATCTCTTAACTTATAATAAACAACGCCACGCTCCACTCCGTCTCTCTCTCACTGAGGGGGGCCGAACCGCGCCGGCCGTACGCTATTGGTCGGGAGACAGCCGCCTGCGATCGACGGCCGTCACTCGCGACGCGCCGCTGTAGCATTAACAAAAAGCACGCGCCCCCTGCGCTACGGCTACAGAACTCGTTCGGCTCTCGCATCGCGCACAGCTCTGCAGTTTGTTAACAAGTAACGACCTACAACCGTTGCAACAATGCCGCCTAAGACAAGCGGGAAGGCCGCCAAGAAATCCGGCAAGGCCCAGAAGAACATCTCCAAGTCCGATAAGAAAAAGAAGAAGCACAAGAGGAAGGAGAGCTACGCCATTTACATTTACAAGGTGCTCAAGCAGGTCCACCCTGACACCGGTATCTCCAGCAAGGCCATGTCCATCATGAACTCTTTCGTGAACGACATATTCGAAAGGATCGCCGCCGAAGCCTCCCGCCTCGCACACTACAACAAGAGGTCCACCATCACCAGCAGGGAGGTGCAGACTTCGGTCAGGCTCCTGCTGCCCGGTGAGCTCGCCAAGCACGCCGTCAGCGAAGGCACCAAGGCTGTAACCAAATACACGAGCTCCAAGTAGAGCCCGCGTAAGCAGACGGGCGAGGCGGCAACGCCCGCCCTCACCGGCACGCTCGCACACATTACAACATCAAAAAGGCCCTTCTGAGGGCCACAATATGATTCGTAATAATAGTTATCGTTTCTATTAATACAAGACGTCACAATCGCACATACATATTTTAAAAATGGGACCATAAAAATAAAAGGATCCAACTGCCCGATTCCCATATCCGATCCGCCTATCTATTATAATGTGCCGTTATAAATACAAATGGATAGTAAGTTGCATGCTAATATTGATCAGCTTGTTGCGTATCTATGTAGAGTATAGTTCAGGATTCTGTTCAAAAATAATTTGAGATTGCTCGCTAACTGCCTGCCTGCCCTGCCCCTACACCACATACCTACGTATAGTATGAATAACGCACGCATACACGGCAAGGCAATATGAGCTCACATTGCACAAATCATAAGTATATATCTCATCAGACCATACTCGTAGACGGATATATAGATATTTTTGTGATAAGAGTACGTGAAATATTTACCTAAAAAAAAAGAGAGAGTTCTAGTTTTATTATAGTATTCTGATTCCGATGTGTTTTTATCGGCTTGTTGTCTTGTCGCACGTTAAGTTAATTAGGTACCTATACACTTTCGAGCCTGCAGCCTACTACGGCACGGCTACTACTTAGCGTAAAAGTGGTAGGTAATAAAAAAAAAAAACCTAATATTGCAACTACAGAACAGATTCGCACACGCACCCATTCCGATAATTAAATGAGGCATCATCATCCATCCCCCATCCATTTCATCCATATTCCATCGTATCGTATACCGTACGAAACGAAACGAACGAAACTCTTATTAACCTAGCGGCCGCGCCGCCTCGCCTCGCGTCGCCGCTACGTTTTGCATCTCGCTCGCACCGTAGCCACATATAGTCTCCCTCCGTTTAGTATAAAAGCGACGCTCCCTGGCCTGCGAGTTTTATTATCGCTTGTGACTCCGTTCGATCACCAGTACTCTCGCACGCATCGTGTTATTATCGCCATGGCTCGTACCAAGCAGACCGCTCGTAAATCTACCGGTGGCAAAGCGCCCCGCAAACAGCTCGCCACGAAGGCTGCTCGCAAGAGCGCACCGGCCACCGGAGGTGTCAAGAAACCTCATCGCTACAGGCCCGGTACCGTCGCCCTGCGTGAGATCCGTCGCTACCAGAAGAGCACGGAGCTCTTGATCCGCAAGCTGCCCTTCCAGCGTCTAGTCCGTGAGATAGCTCAAGACTTCAAGACCGACTTGCGTTTCCAGAGCTCCGCCGTTATGGCTCTCCAGGAGGCCAGCGAGGCGTACCTGGTGGGTCTCTTCGAGGACACCAACCTTTGCGCCATCCACGCCAAGCGTGTCACCATCATGCCGAAGGACATTCAGCTGGCACGCAGGATTCGCGGAGAGCGCGCCTAAACGGTGTCTTGAGGCGCTGCCGCTGCCGCAACGCAGCGGCGGCTGTCCTACGGACATTGCATCAAACAAACCCCAACAAAAAAAGGCCCTTCTGAGGGCCGCAATTATGATTCGATAACATTATAAAAGTTTCTGTAAGCAGACCGATCGTCAATAACACCAAAAAATAATATTACAGATATTATTTTTTGAATTACTTTACTTACTAATTACGTGTTTATTTATTCTATACCATAATAGCAATAAATACCATGCCGCATCGCATCGCATCGCACCGCACTATGCATGCAAAGCTAATGCTAATGATAAATAAATTACTTGATAGTTGTGGATCCTAATTGATTGATTAGTAAGTAGATAGGTACATTGGTATTTCCTTTCCAGTAATGGAAACTATGTTAGAGGACCGATACTTTAACTTCACTTGATAAACCTACCTAGTAAGACGACGACAAGGGAGGCACCGTTGTGTTGTATGTATTATTATACCTACTCCATTATACTGTAGAGACTAGACGACGGAATGTTTGAATGATTATGATGCATTGTTTTTTTTTTTTTTTTTATTATCTTTCTAAATTACATTAAACACATACATAGGTGTATGTATGTATTGTATAGTATAGTACATATCCACCCAACCAATCATACTCGTATGCCCGTCCGTCCGGCCGGCTATAAAAATAAATAATATCTTTATAAAAAAAGTATATGACATGCGCTCAAGTCGAAAGTTATTATTATGAAGTAGATAACCTAATAATTATTAGATAGATATATAATTTTTAGTTTTCGATTACTCTTCACGATGGAAGAAACGTCGTTGTCGATGCTCGCTCTCGTTCTCTCACAAAGCGATACCCCTCCCCTCCCCACCCCGGCCCGCCGCGCGACGACACCAGGGTGATACTATAAATACGGGGCCGTCAGAAAAGCGTTTTCAGAATCTAGCGCGCAGCCGTAGCAGCGTGTGTTTATTTTCGACTCTACTCTACCTACAAGCAAGAAAGCAAAATGACCGGTCGCGGTAAGGGAGGCAAAGGTCTGGGAAAAGGAGGCGCGAAGCGTCACAGGAAAGTGCTTCGTGACAACATCCAGGGCATCACCAAGCCGGCCATCCGTCGTCTGGCCCGCAGAGGAGGCGTGAAACGTATCTCCGGTCTGATCTACGAGGAGACCCGCGGCGTGTTGAAGGTGTTCCTAGAGAACGTGATCCGTGACGCGGTCACTTACACCGAGCACGCCAAGAGGAAGACCGTCACCGCCATGGACGTCGTGTACGCTCTGAAACGCCAGGGCCGTACCCTCTACGGTTTCGGTGGTTAAACACCTCTCGCCGAACGGTCGCTCGCGATCTATCGCCGACGAGACAGTATCTCTACAACAAAAAGGCCCTTCTCAGGGCCGCAAATGCGTATCATAACATGAAAAGTTTCTTTACAAACGGACTGTCAATATTGCATAAATAATACTTGCATTACATACATACATACATACATACTCACTCGCACATCTGCGTACACAAAACATTTAAAAAAAAAACTCTCGCACATGCACGTTCGTTTCTTAATTATAAATTTTACCTGGTCGCTAATACTAGCTGACTATACATACATTGCATACCTACCGTGGTTGACCGAACTGTACATAATTTTGTTTATTCGATTTGAGTATCAATCATTATATTTATTATAGGTTATATATGTTGTAGTATTAGTGATTAAATAATGTTCAGACAGATCTCACGCCACGAGTGAGAGTGACTTATACCTGTATAAGTAAGCAAGTGTTAGAGTTAGAGCAGAACGATAATTTTATTGACAGTTAAGTCAAGTCAATGCTTGCTTGAAATTTGGAAACGACATAATCGTTAGGTAGGTACACAATATAAAAAGCAGATGAACAAAAAAAAACGACTAAGGATTTCATTTCACACCAAGCACTTTTGCAAGCAATTTATCCATAGATCACACATCACGATCTCGCTCGAGTTTGTTATTTCATAATTCATAGCCCACAGCCCACCCAGCCGACCATTAGTCTCATAATCATCATCATCGTCATCATGGAAGCAAACAATAAAGCATCACCAGACGCGTATTATGTATTAACGTTTTATACTACATCGCTCCGCTCGACCGACATCATAGCCCGCCCGGCTGTCCGACTCCCGCGGCCCGCCCGATTTTTCTCCTATTACCACAATTCATGATTTTACGTAGTTTGTTTTTTGATAATATGTTATCAAATTATTTATATTGAATTGTTATAACATATCGTGAGACCGTACTTTACAATTTTTCCATCGCCAGCAGCGACGGTCTTGCATCGCCTCAGCCACCAGTCCGGCCGCAGCTGTTTTACGACACCGAACATAAACATACAAAATAACACGATCTAGGGCGTCTACGCCGAGTGCTATTGTGTTATTTCCATAAACGGAATGTTCACTTTCAACAGGTCGATAAATAATAACGTTATATATGTGTTTTAATAAGTAAAAACCATTTTTAAAGTGACCCGAGGTACGCGCAGTCTATAATACCGAAAATAAACATCCTCCCCTCTCCAACTAACCATTAACGCTCGATGAAAGCCAAAGTTTAGCATAGATGCATTCATAAAGATTCAGCGTGTCAATTTTGATATTTTAAAAACTTATATATTTATGAGAAAACACGATTTAATCATACACTAGTAAGTGAAAAGTTGGAAGTGTTATTACGAGAAACGGTCTCGCGACATCAGAGTTTGCCTTACGGTTAAGCCTCGCTCCATATATATAGGTGGCTCCCTCTCTCAGCCCGTTCATACTACATTGCACTGCGCCGCGCGCCGCACGTACCACACTAGTCTCCAGTACAACGTTTGTTAGTTAGCTACGACGCTGCGCCGCTCTCTGCACAGTCAGTCATTGACAGTGAACGAGTTCGTTCGTGTTTATTAAATAATCATCGTTTCGTTTGAAGAAAGAAAGGACATTTAAGATGGCCGATACAGCAGTCGCCGCCGACGCGCCCGCCCCAGCGACGCCCGCGAAGAAACCAAAAGCGTCCGCGTCCGCCGCCGGTGCCAAGAAACCGAAGGCGAAGCCCACTCACCCGAAGACATCCGAAATGGTGAACAGCGCCATTAAGGAGCTCAAGGAACGCAGCGGTTCCTCGCTGCAGGCGATCAAGAAATACATCGCAGCACAGTACAAGGTGGACGCCGAGAAATTGGCTCCGTTCATAAGGAAATACTTGAAGAGCGCCGTCGAATCGGGCGCTCTGATCCAGACCAAGGGCAAAGGTGCCTCGGGATCGTTCAAACTAGAATCGAAGTCTTCATCCGCCAAGAAGCCCGCCGCCGCCAAGTCGGCCCCGAAGGCCGCCGCCGCCTCCGCTTCGGCCAAGACCAAGAAAGCCGCCGCCGCCGCCTCGTCCGGTAGGGCGAAGAAGGCCGCAGCCGCTGCCTCCTCGTCACCCTCTAAGCCCAAGTCGGCAGCCGCCACCAAGGACAAGAAGGCCGCAGCGGCGAAGAAGAAGCCCGCGGCGAAGAAGCCCTCCACCCCGGCCAGGGGCAAGAGCGCCGCCGCGCCGAAGGCCAAGAAGAGCGCGAAGCCTCCCACCAAGAAGCCTAAAGCACCCAAGCCGAAGAAAGCCGCGGCCGCTCCTAAGGCTAAGCCCGCAGCGAAAAAGGCAGCAGCCAAGAAGTAAGATACGGACATCAAAACGCAAGATCTTGTCCTCCGCCCCGTTCCGTTCGTCGCGGCAGCGACGTCGCGTCGTGTCGCGTCGAGCGAGCGTCACAGGAAGAAGCTTACTCGAACAACATACGCTTGTGCGCGTTTAAAGCACATCAAAACAGCCCTTCTGAGGGCTAACATACGACTCGAAGCTAAACGCACGCCCGAAAGCGCGTGTTAAAAGTTTCCCACAACGGACGTCAAGTCAATCTCGATCGATTATTATAATTAAGTTTAATTAAGTTTCACCACCAAAACCGAACCTGCATTAGCTAGCTTCTCATACATATATGCATCGCATACACATACGTACGTACGTACGTACATACATACATACATACATACCAACTTTCCATAGAATTGATATATAATATATACAAACGAATTAGGTAGAGTAGCCTAACCGAGCGGTTATATAGGTATAATAAATTGATTATTACTTACCAATCATTTTAAGCACCAGCGGGGCAGACGACGACGGCGGGGGCGGCTGCGGCTGTTGATGATGCTCGCTTCAGCCTCGAAAATTGATAAACAACTTTTGTTGTTCTGAAACGTTAAATAGAAAAACATTAAATAACGCTCGCTCGCGGATAATAGAAATCATAGGTACCCCCTATGTACTCGCAACGATCGAGCATTCAGATCCGATAAAAATTAAACTAACCCAAAACAAACTCTAGACCTAGATCTTAAACCTGCATCCCGATAATTTTATGTTCCAATGTGAAACTCTACTTTTTAACAATTGAACGAGATTTTTTTTTTTTTTTTTTCTTTAAATTACGAAAGAAAATCTCGGGGGGTCTCAGCATCTGTCATGCCTTATTTATTACCTTAAAAAAATAATAATCATTCCATCTTGCCAGGGCCCATGCGCGACGCGGCGCCTCCTGCGCGATTCGCTAGAGCGGCTGAGAGGCGGCGCGCCGTGGCGCTGCATGCGCGGGCATCCCCACTAAACGAGACTCGGTGCGATGCTATAAAACGGAGCCGCCCGAAAATTTTGCGCATTCTACTTTACGTCTCGGTCTCGCTAGCGCTGTACGCACCGCTAGTGTTCCTGCTAACCGTATTGTGAAAACAAACAAGCAAACCCACAACCATGTCTGGACGCGGCAAAGGTGGCAAAGTTAAGGGAAAGGCAAAGTCTCGTTCGAACCGTGCCGGACTCCAGTTCCCCGTCGGCCGTATACACAGGCTGCTGCGCAAGGGTAACTACGCTGAGCGCGTCGGTGCCGGTGCACCGGTGTACCTCGCCGCCGTGATGGAGTACTTGGCCGCTGAGGTGCTCGAGTTGGCCGGCAACGCCGCCCGCGACAACAAAAAGACCAGAATCATCCCGCGTCATCTCCAGCTGGCCATCCGCAACGACGAGGAATTGAACAAGCTCCTCTCCGGCGTGACCATAGCCCAGGGCGGTGTACTGCCGAACATCCAGGCTGTGCTCTTGCCCAAGAAGACTGAGAAGAAGGCTTAAGTTGTTGCGCACAATAACCGCGTGCCAGCCATCCATGCTAGTCGTGTTTTTGTATTCCCGTAGTGTCGTCTTAACGCCGCACGGATTACAAATTCCGCTACAATATCAAAAGGCCCTTCTAAGGGCCACAACATGATTCGTATTATATTTGTACGTTTCTATTAATACATGACGTCAAACAAACAAAACATTTACCTATCCATCCATCCATCCCAGTCCAGCCCAGTAATTATAGCAATGATAAATTATTATTACGATCATCAGGTCTGGTGATTAATTATTGATAATGATGTCACATGCGGTGCCTATATTGATATAATGTTGATGATCGAATAATCAATATAGTATAGTGCAGTATTTCATTGTTGCACGGCCGCGCTACATTCATCTTATTGCACTTGCAACGATAGAACCCAGGGCTGGTCTACGTTGCGGTGCAGATATTTATATATTTTTAATTTAAAACATAATTTATAATTGTGTGATATTTTAAATACTTACACACATACTCTGCATACAGTACAGCGATTTCGATGACGATGCGGCGGCATGGTGATATTATTATTGTCTAGAGACGGACCGGCTCGGCTCTCAGTCATGGAGGCAGGTTGGTTGGCATTCTGTAATTAAAAATATGTATATGTACCTACGTTATGTTAAATTGAGTCGGGTTGTAGAGTAGAATTGTTACAACAACACCGCACTTGTATAGTTTAGTAATAAAAAGTTTAAAGTAAATTTTATTATTCGATTCGTGACTAGGAGAGAGCTTGTTTTAGTTATGCCTGGTTCTATTCTGTTGGTTGGTTGTTTGTTGGGTTAAGGTTTTTTTTTTTTTTTTTTTATGCTGTCAATAATAAAGTTTTAGCTGATAAATTAACTTAACATCTCTTAACTTATAATAAACAACGCCACGCTCCACTCCGTCTCTCTCTCACTGAGGGGGGCCGAACCGCGCCGGCCGTACGCTATTGGTCGGGAGACAGCCGCCTGCGATCGACGGCCGTCACTCGCGACGCGCCGCTGTAGCATTAACAAAAAGCACGCGCCCCCTGCGCTACGGCTACAGAACTCGTTCGGCTCTCGCATCGCGCACAGCTCTGCAGTTTGTTAACAAGTAACGACCTACAACCGTTGCAACAATGCCGCCTAAGACAAGCGGGAAGGCCGCCAAGAAATCCGGCAAGGCCCAGAAGAACATCTCCAAGTCCGATAAGAAAAAGAAGAAGCACAAGAGGAAGGAGAGCTACGCCATTTACATTTACAAGGTGCTCAAGCAGGTCCACCCTGACACCGGTATCTCCAGCAAGGCCATGTCCATCATGAACTCTTTCGTGAACGACATATTCGAAAGGATCGCCGCCGAAGCCTCCCGCCTCGCACACTACAACAAGAGGTCCACCATCACCAGCAGGGAGGTGCAGACTTCGGTCAGGCTCCTGCTGCCCGGTGAGCTCGCCAAGCACGCCGTCAGCGAAGGCACCAAGGCTGTAACCAAATACACGAGCTCCAAGTAGAGCCCGCGTAAGCAGACGGGCGAGGCGGCAACGCCCGCCCTCACCGGCACGCTCGCACACATTACAACATCAAAAAGGCCCTTCTGAGGGCCACAATATGATTCGTAATAATAGTTATCGTTTCTATTAATACAAGACGTCACAATCGCACATACATATTTTAAAAATGGGACCATAAAAATAAAAGGATCCAACTGCCCGATTCCCATATCCGATCCGCCTATCTATTATAATGTGCCGTTATAAATACAAATGGATAGTAAGTTGCATGCTAATATTGATCAGCTTGTTGCGTATCTATGTAGAGTATAGTTCAGGATTCTGTTCAAAAATAATTTGAGATTGCTCGCTAACTGCCTGCCTGCCCTGCCCCTACACCACATACCTACGTATAGTATGAATAACGCACGCATACACGGCAAGGCAATATGAGCTCACATTGCACAAATCATAAGTATATATCTCATCAGACCATACTCGTAGACGGATATATAGATATTTTTGTGATAAGAGTACGTGAAATATTTACCTAAAAAAAAAGAGAGAGTTCTAGTTTTATTATAGTATTCTGATTCCGATGTGTTTTTATCGGCTTGTTGTCTTGTCGCACGTTAAGTTAATTAGGTACCTATACACTTTCGAGCCTGCAGCCTACTACGGCACGGCTACTACTTAGCGTAAAAGTGGTAGGTAATAAAAAAAAAAAACCTAATATTGCAACTACAGAACAGATTCGCACACGCACCCATTCCGATAATTAAATGAGGCATCATCATCCATCCCCCATCCATTTCATCCATATTCCATCGTATCGTATACCGTACGAAACGAAACGAACGAAACTCTTATTAACCTAGCGGCCGCGCCGCCTCGCCTCGCGTCGCCGCTACGTTTTGCATCTCGCTCGCACCGTAGCCACATATAGTCTCCCTCCGTTTAGTATAAAAGCGACGCTCCCTGGCCTGCGAGTTTTATTATCGCTTGTGACTCCGTTCGATCACCAGTACTCTCGCACGCATCGTGTTATTATCGCCATGGCTCGTACCAAGCAGACCGCTCGTAAATCTACCGGTGGCAAAGCGCCCCGCAAACAGCTCGCCACGAAGGCTGCTCGCAAGAGCGCACCGGCCACCGGAGGTGTCAAGAAACCTCATCGCTACAGGCCCGGTACCGTCGCCCTGCGTGAGATCCGTCGCTACCAGAAGAGCACGGAGCTCTTGATCCGCAAGCTGCCCTTCCAGCGTCTAGTCCGTGAGATAGCTCAAGACTTCAAGACCGACTTGCGTTTCCAGAGCTCCGCCGTTATGGCTCTCCAGGAGGCCAGCGAGGCGTACCTGGTGGGTCTCTTCGAGGACACCAACCTTTGCGCCATCCACGCCAAGCGTGTCACCATCATGCCGAAGGACATTCAGCTGGCACGCAGGATTCGCGGAGAGCGCGCCTAAACGGTGTCTTGAGGCGCTGCCGCTGCCGCAACGCAGCGGCGGCTGTCCTACGGACATTGCATCAAACAAACCCCAACAAAAAAAGGCCCTTCTGAGGGCCGCAATTATGATTCGATAACATTATAAAAGTTTCTGTAAGCAGACCGATCGTCAATAACACCAAAAAATAATATTACAGATATTATTTTTTGAATTACTTTACTTACTAATTACGTGTTTATTTATTCTATACCATAATAGCAATAAATACCATGCCGCATCGCATCGCATCGCACCGCACTATGCATGCAAAGCTAATGCTAATGATAAATAAATTACTTGATAGTTGTGGATCCTAATTGATTGATTAGTAAGTAGATAGGTACATTGGTATTTCCTTTCCAGTAATGGAAACTATGTTAGAGGACCGATACTTTAACTTCACTTGATAAACCTACCTAGTAAGACGACGACAAGGGAGGCACCGTTGTGTTGTATGTATTATTATACCTACTCCATTATACTGTAGAGACTAGACGACGGAATGTTTGAATGATTATGATGCATTGTTTTTTTTTTTTTTTTTATTATCTTTCTAAATTACATTAAACACATACATAGGTGTATGTATGTATTGTATAGTATAGTACATATCCACCCAACCAATCATACTCGTATGCCCGTCCGTCCGGCCGGCTATAAAAATAAATAATATCTTTATAAAAAAAGTATATGACATGCGCTCAAGTCGAAAGTTATTATTATGAAGTAGATAACCTAATAATTATTAGATAGATATATAATTTTTAGTTTTCGATTACTCTTCACGATGGAAGAAACGTCGTTGTCGATGCTCGCTCTCGTTCTCTCACAAAGCGATACCCCTCCCCTCCCCACCCCGGCCCGCCGCGCGACGACACCAGGGTGATACTATAAATACGGGGCCGTCAGAAAAGCGTTTTCAGAATCTAGCGCGCAGCCGTAGCAGCGTGTGTTTATTTTCGACTCTACTCTACCTACAAGCAAGAAAGCAAAATGACCGGTCGCGGTAAGGGAGGCAAAGGTCTGGGAAAAGGAGGCGCGAAGCGTCACAGGAAAGTGCTTCGTGACAACATCCAGGGCATCACCAAGCCGGCCATCCGTCGTCTGGCCCGCAGAGGAGGCGTGAAACGTATCTCCGGTCTGATCTACGAGGAGACCCGCGGCGTGTTGAAGGTGTTCCTAGAGAACGTGATCCGTGACGCGGTCACTTACACCGAGCACGCCAAGAGGAAGACCGTCACCGCCATGGACGTCGTGTACGCTCTGAAACGCCAGGGCCGTACCCTCTACGGTTTCGGTGGTTAAACACCTCTCGCCGAACGGTCGCTCGCGATCTATCGCCGACGAGACAGTATCTCTACAACAAAAAGGCCCTTCTCAGGGCCGCAAATGCGTATCATAACATGAAAAGTTTCTTTACAAACGGACTGTCAATATTGCATAAATAATACTTGCATTACATACATACATACATACATACTCACTCGCACATCTGCGTACACAAAACATTTAAAAAAAAAACTCTCGCACATGCACGTTCGTTTCTTAATTATAAATTTTACCTGGTCGCTAATACTAGCTGACTATACATACATTGCATACCTACCGTGGTTGACCGAACTGTACATAATTTTGTTTATTCGATTTGAGTATCAATCATTATATTTATTATAGGTTATATATGTTGTAGTATTAGTGATTAAATAATGTTCAGACAGATCTCACGCCACGAGTGAGAGTGACTTATACCTGTATAAGTAAGCAAGTGTTAGAGTTAGAGCAGAACGATAATTTTATTGACAGTTAAGTCAAGTCAATGCTTGCTTGAAATTTGGAAACGACATAATCGTTAGGTAGGTACACAATATAAAAAGCAGATGAACAAAAAAAAACGACTAAGGATTTCATTTCACACCAAGCACTTTTGCAAGCAATTTATCCATAGATCACACATCACGATCTCGCTCGAGTTTGTTATTTCATAATTCATAGCCCACAGCCCACCCAGCCGACCATTAGTCTCATAATCATCATCATCGTCATCATGGAAGCAAACAATAAAGCATCACCAGACGCGTATTATGTATTAACGTTTTATACTACATCGCTCCGCTCGACCGACATCATAGCCCGCCCGGCTGTCCGACTCCCGCGGCCCGCCCGATTTTTCTCCTATTACCACAATTCATGATTTTACGTAGTTTGTTTTTTGATAATATGTTATCAAATTATTTATATTGAATTGTTATAACATATCGTGAGACCGTACTTTACAATTTTTCCATCGCCAGCAGCGACGGTCTTGCATCGCCTCAGCCACCAGTCCGGCCGCAGCTGTTTTACGACACCGAACATAAACATACAAAATAACACGATCTAGGGCGTCTACGCCGAGTGCTATTGTGTTATTTCCATAAACGGAATGTTCACTTTCAACAGGTCGATAAATAATAACGTTATATATGTGTTTTAATAAGTAAAAACCATTTTTAAAGTGACCCGAGGTACGCGCAGTCTATAATACCGAAAATAAACATCCTCCCCTCTCCAACTAACCATTAACGCTCGATGAAAGCCAAAGTTTAGCATAGATGCATTCATAAAGATTCAGCGTGTCAATTTTGATATTTTAAAAACTTATATATTTATGAGAAAACACGATTTAATCATACACTAGTAAGTGAAAAGTTGGAAGTGTTATTACGAGAAACGGTCTCGCGACATCAGAGTTTGCCTTACGGTTAAGCCTCGCTCCATATATATAGGTGGCTCCCTCTCTCAGCCCGTTCATACTACATTGCACTGCGCCGCGCGCCGCACGTACCACACTAGTCTCCAGTACAACGTTTGTTAGTTAGCTACGACGCTGCGCCGCTCTCTGCACAGTCAGTCATTGACAGTGAACGAGTTCGTTCGTGTTTATTAAATAATCATCGTTTCGTTTGAAGAAAGAAAGGACATTTAAGATGGCCGATACAGCAGTCGCCGCCGACGCGCCCGCCCCAGCGACGCCCGCGAAGAAACCAAAAGCGTCCGCGTCCGCCGCCGGTGCCAAGAAACCGAAGGCGAAGCCCACTCACCCGAAGACATCCGAAATGGTGAACAGCGCCATTAAGGAGCTCAAGGAACGCAGCGGTTCCTCGCTGCAGGCGATCAAGAAATACATCGCAGCACAGTACAAGGTGGACGCCGAGAAATTGGCTCCGTTCATAAGGAAATACTTGAAGAGCGCCGTCGAATCGGGCGCTCTGATCCAGACCAAGGGCAAAGGTGCCTCGGGATCGTTCAAACTAGAATCGAAGTCTTCATCCGCCAAGAAGCCCGCCGCCGCCAAGTCGGCCCCGAAGGCCGCCGCCGCCTCCGCTTCGGCCAAGACCAAGAAAGCCGCCGCCGCCGCCTCGTCCGGTAGGGCGAAGAAGGCCGCAGCCGCTGCCTCCTCGTCACCCTCTAAGCCCAAGTCGGCAGCCGCCACCAAGGACAAGAAGGCCGCAGCGGCGAAGAAGAAGCCCGCGGCGAAGAAGCCCTCCACCCCGGCCAGGGGCAAGAGCGCCGCCGCGCCGAAGGCCAAGAAGAGCGCGAAGCCTCCCACCAAGAAGCCTAAAGCACCCAAGCCGAAGAAAGCCGCGGCCGCTCCTAAGGCTAAGCCCGCAGCGAAAAAGGCAGCAGCCAAGAAGTAAGATACGGACATCAAAACGCAAGATCTTGTCCTCCGCCCCGTTCCGTTCGTCGCGGCAGCGACGTCGCGTCGTGTCGCGTCGAGCGAGCGTCACAGGAAGAAGCTTACTCGAACAACATACGCTTGTGCGCGTTTAAAGCACATCAAAACAGCCCTTCTGAGGGCTAACATACGACTCGAAGCTAAACGCACGCCCGAAAGCGCGTGTTAAAAGTTTCCCACAACGGACGTCAAGTCAATCTCGATCGATTATTATAATTAAGTTTAATTAAGTTTCACCACCAAAACCGAACCTGCATTAGCTAGCTTCTCATACATATATGCATCGCATACACATACGTACGTACGTACGTACATACATACATACATACATACCAACTTTCCATAGAATTGATATATAATATATACAAACGAATTAGGTAGAGTAGCCTAACCGAGCGGTTATATAGGTATAATAAATTGATTATTACTTACCAATCATTTTAAGCACCAGCGGGGCAGACGACGACGGCGGGGGCGGCTGCGGCTGTTGATGATGCTCGCTTCAGCCTCGAAAATTGATAAACAACTTTTGTTGTTCTGAAACGTTAAATAGAAAAACATTAAATAACGCTCGCTCGCGGATAATAGAAATCATAGGTACCCCCTATGTACTCGCAACGATCGAGCATTCAGATCCGATAAAAATTAAACTAACCCAAAACAAACTCTAGACCTAGATCTTAAACCTGCATCCCGATAATTTTATGTTCCAATGTGAAACTCTACTTTTTAACAATTGAACGAGATTTTTTTTTTTTTTTTTTCTTTAAATTACGAAAGAAAATCTCGGGGGGTCTCAGCATCTGTCATGCCTTATTTATTACCTTAAAAAAATAATAATCATTCCATCTTGCCAGGGCCCATGCGCGACGCGGCGCCTCCTGCGCGATTCGCTAGAGCGGCTGAGAGGCGGCGCGCCGTGGCGCTGCATGCGCGGGCATCCCCACTAAACGAGACTCGGTGCGATGCTATAAAACGGAGCCGCCCGAAAATTTTGCGCATTCTACTTTACGTCTCGGTCTCGCTAGCGCTGTACGCACCGCTAGTGTTCCTGCTAACCGTATTGTGAAAACAAACAAGCAAACCCACAACCATGTCTGGACGCGGCAAAGGTGGCAAAGTTAAGGGAAAGGCAAAGTCTCGTTCGAACCGTGCCGGACTCCAGTTCCCCGTCGGCCGTATACACAGGCTGCTGCGCAAGGGTAACTACGCTGAGCGCGTCGGTGCCGGTGCACCGGTGTACCTCGCCGCCGTGATGGAGTACTTGGCCGCTGAGGTGCTCGAGTTGGCCGGCAACGCCGCCCGCGACAACAAAAAGACCAGAATCATCCCGCGTCATCTCCAGCTGGCCATCCGCAACGACGAGGAATTGAACAAGCTCCTCTCCGGCGTGACCATAGCCCAGGGCGGTGTACTGCCGAACATCCAGGCTGTGCTCTTGCCCAAGAAGACTGAGAAGAAGGCTTAAGTTGTTGCGCACAATAACCGCGTGCCAGCCATCCATGCTAGTCGTGTTTTTGTATTCCCGTAGTGTCGTCTTAACGCCGCACGGATTACAAATTCCGCTACAATATCAAAAGGCCCTTCTAAGGGCCACAACATGATTCGTATTATATTTGTACGTTTCTATTAATACATGACGTCAAACAAACAAAACATTTACCTATCCATCCATCCATCCCAGTCCAGCCCAGTAATTATAGCAATGATAAATTATTATTACGATCATCAGGTCTGGTGATTAATTATTGATAATGATGTCACATGCGGTGCCTATATTGATATAATGTTGATGATCGAATAATCAATATAGTATAGTGCAGTATTTCATTGTTGCACGGCCGCGCTACATTCATCTTATTGCACTTGCAACGATAGAACCCAGGGCTGGTCTACGTTGCGGTGCAGATATTTATATATTTTTAATTTAAAACATAATTTATAATTGTGTGATATTTTAAATACTTACACACATACTCTGCATACAGTACAGCGATTTCGATGACGATGCGGCGGCATGGTGATATTATTATTGTCTAGAGACGGACCGGCTCGGCTCTCAGTCATGGAGGCAGGTTGGTTGGCATTCTGTAATTAAAAATATGTATATGTACCTACGTTATGTTAAATTGAGTCGGGTTGTAGAGTAGAATTGTTACAACAACACCGCACTTGTATAGTTTAGTAATAAAAAGTTTAAAGTAAATTTTATTATTCGATTCGTGACTAGGAGAGAGCTTGTTTTAGTTATGCCTGGTTCTATTCTGTTGGTTGGTTGTTTGTTGGGTTAAGGTTTTTTTTTTTTTTTTTTTATGCTGTCAATAATAAAGTTTTAGCTGATAAATTAACTTAACATCTCTTAACTTATAATAAACAACGCCACGCTCCACTCCGTCTCTCTCTCACTGAGGGGGGCCGAACCGCGCCGGCCGTACGCTATTGGTCGGGAGACAGCCGCCTGCGATCGACGGCCGTCACTCGCGACGCGCCGCTGTAGCATTAACAAAAAGCACGCGCCCCCTGCGCTACGGCTACAGAACTCGTTCGGCTCTCGCATCGCGCACAGCTCTGCAGTTTGTTAACAAGTAACGACCTACAACCGTTGCAACAATGCCGCCTAAGACAAGCGGGAAGGCCGCCAAGAAATCCGGCAAGGCCCAGAAGAACATCTCCAAGTCCGATAAGAAAAAGAAGAAGCACAAGAGGAAGGAGAGCTACGCCATTTACATTTACAAGGTGCTCAAGCAGGTCCACCCTGACACCGGTATCTCCAGCAAGGCCATGTCCATCATGAACTCTTTCGTGAACGACATATTCGAAAGGATCGCCGCCGAAGCCTCCCGCCTCGCACACTACAACAAGAGGTCCACCATCACCAGCAGGGAGGTGCAGACTTCGGTCAGGCTCCTGCTGCCCGGTGAGCTCGCCAAGCACGCCGTCAGCGAAGGCACCAAGGCTGTAACCAAATACACGAGCTCCAAGTAGAGCCCGCGTAAGCAGACGGGCGAGGCGGCAACGCCCGCCCTCACCGGCACGCTCGCACACATTACAACATCAAAAAGGCCCTTCTGAGGGCCACAATATGATTCGTAATAATAGTTATCGTTTCTATTAATACAAGACGTCACAATCGCACATACATATTTTAAAAATGGGACCATAAAAATAAAAGGATCCAACTGCCCGATTCCCATATCCGATCCGCCTATCTATTATAATGTGCCGTTATAAATACAAATGGATAGTAAGTTGCATGCTAATATTGATCAGCTTGTTGCGTATCTATGTAGAGTATAGTTCAGGATTCTGTTCAAAAATAATTTGAGATTGCTCGCTAACTGCCTGCCTGCCCTGCCCCTACACCACATACCTACGTATAGTATGAATAACGCACGCATACACGGCAAGGCAATATGAGCTCACATTGCACAAATCATAAGTATATATCTCATCAGACCATACTCGTAGACGGATATATAGATATTTTTGTGATAAGAGTACGTGAAATATTTACCTAAAAAAAAAGAGAGAGTTCTAGTTTTATTATAGTATTCTGATTCCGATGTGTTTTTATCGGCTTGTTGTCTTGTCGCACGTTAAGTTAATTAGGTACCTATACACTTTCGAGCCTGCAGCCTACTACGGCACGGCTACTACTTAGCGTAAAAGTGGTAGGTAATAAAAAAAAAAAACCTAATATTGCAACTACAGAACAGATTCGCACACGCACCCATTCCGATAATTAAATGAGGCATCATCATCCATCCCCCATCCATTTCATCCATATTCCATCGTATCGTATACCGTACGAAACGAAACGAACGAAACTCTTATTAACCTAGCGGCCGCGCCGCCTCGCCTCGCGTCGCCGCTACGTTTTGCATCTCGCTCGCACCGTAGCCACATATAGTCTCCCTCCGTTTAGTATAAAAGCGACGCTCCCTGGCCTGCGAGTTTTCATTCGCCGTTTGGATCGCGCCGCGTGCACACGTTGCGTAACGCGCCCGCGACTCCCGCTCACGTACGCGCCATAACTATTTACTACCTTGCAGCGTCGAGCTCTGCTCCGCAGCGGGTAGTATAGATCTGTGGTTGTGTCACAAACATGGATTGTGTGTTAAAGTTAAAAGTGCTTAGCGAATAAGATTATAGTTGTCTCCAGTGTCGTCAATTAGTGATTACGCCGGAAATGGCGGATTCCACCGCCATGCCCAACAGAGGAAATTTGGCCCCCGCGGAGGAAATCCTAGCCCTCCTACAGCAAATTGAGGCGAGGATGCCCCAATTTGCGGGTATTACCAACATACTTCTGGAGATTGCCGCGGCCAAGAAGCCCGCCTCCGCTCCTACTCCACCTGAAGAGAAAATGGCAGAGTCAGATTTACGGAACGAAAATCCGTATAATAAAGGTGAAAAATCCACCTGCCGCCAAAATAAGGTGCTGCCGACGCGCACTCACTCCCGCTCTCGCTCCCCCCGTCAACGTTCCCGCTCGCGCTCGCCCCGAGCTAGGCGGACTACGCAGAGCCTGTCTCCGACAAGGAGATACTTCGATCCACCGGAGGAACCGGAAAAGCCCACGGACCAGGGCACAGAGGTGGATTTTCCTCCAAGCTGCGACGAGGACGGTGGTCCCTGGATCTCGAACAAAAGACGTAAGTTAGTGTTGCCCACTAGTAACAAACCCGCGAAATCACCTAAATCCGCCGCAAAACCGGCACAAAAACCCTCAGACACAGGCGAATCCTCCTCATCTCCTGTAAACATTCCCTCCGCTAAACGTCCCCCCCCCATTATCATTCATGATAAGCAGAAATGGGACGAGATAGGTTCTGCTCTTAAAACAAACAACATTAATTTCACCAGGGCGCGCAACACGTCCCTGGGCATCAGTGTGCTAGTACCTACTAGCAATGACTACCGCGCCCTCAGCAAACTGCTGGATGTGCGCAAGATACAATACCACACCTTTACGGCCCCGGAAGACCGTCCACTCAGGGTCGTGTTACGCGGTATCCCAAAAGAGTTAGACGCTGACGCTATTAAAACAGATTTAATATCCCAAGACCTCCCGGTGCGCGAGGTACATAGACTCCACAATAAAAATAGAGGCATGCTGGACCTAGTCTTGGTTGTGAGTGACCTCACACCAGAAGGCAAAAAAATCTTTAACATCACTACTGTCTGTAACCTGTCAGGCATCGGGGTCGAGGCTCCCCGCAGATCAGGTTTTGTGGCTCAATGCCACAACTGTCAGAATTATGGACACAGTGGCAGGAACTGCCACGCAAACCCCAGATGCGTGAAATGTCTGGGGCCCCATGGTACCCGCGATTGTACGAGGGAAAAGGGCACTATCGACCCCCCCGGCTGTGTTCTGTGCGGACAGCTGGGGCACACTGCTAACTACCGCGGCTGCCCTAAGGCCCCTAAAGTAACGCGCCGAGCAGGCCCATCACCAAAACCGCCTCATCATACCGGGGGCCCCCGGACATTTCACGGATCTCAATTCCCGCCACTTACCTACCAACCTGAATTCCATCAGTCACCAAGGCCCCAAGCCCCCACCCCACCAGAAAAAATTCCAACCCGACCCACGCAATATGCCTCAAACTCCTGGGCTGCCTTATTAAGGCAAAATCCCAACCCAACCCCAACTGCACCCCGAACTAGGACGCAGCAGGGGAACTCCCCCCTCCCCCTCGACGCCTCTGCCTTCCCTCTGGTATGCAGGGCGCTTGCAATCCGCGAGCGCCTTGCCGTGCTGGAGGACAGGCTTAGGGGCGCGACGGGAACTCAGATGCTACTGCTTCTCGAAGAGCATGAAGAGGTACTCGCCAGTTTTAGTGGCGCTTCTCACCCTATCCCTCTTAATGGATAGGAGCTCCTCTAGAAGAAAACCGCGTTCACTAACACTTGCATCCTTCAATGCAAATGGCATTAAAGACCAAAAGGAACCAATAGTCGAATTCCTGAGGGAGCACGACGTGGACATCCTGCTGATCCAGGAGTCGTTTCTGAAGCCCAGCACGCGCAGTTTCAAAATACCCAACTACATAACCATTCGTAACGACAGACTAGACGGAAAACTTGGTGGGACAATCATACTGTGCAAAAGAAGTCTCCATTGTTGTCCCCTCGATCCCCCGCCCCTGACGAACATAGAAGTGTCGGTGTGCAGACTAGCAATGACTGGTCATTGCTCAGTTATTGTGGTCTCGGCATACCTTTCACCAAATAAAGACTTACTCTCGACAGACCTGGAATCCCTCCTAGCCCTGGGGCCCTCTGTCATCATGGCAGGGGACTTCAACGCAAAACACATAACCTGGAATGCTCTGACAAACAACAGAAACGGAATGAGACTGCTGGACTTCATGGAGCGAAGGACAGTTGATTTACTAGCTCCACTAGAACCGACCCACTTCCCACACAACGCGAACCATAGACCCGACATACTGGACGTGGCTCTTCTGCGAAACGTGGCCCTCAGGCTACGTTCCATAGAAGTGATCCATGACCTAGACTCTGACCACAGACCAGTACTACTAAAACTAGGACTCCCCTCTGACACCCCGCCCACGACAAAAACTACTACTGACTGGACCCTACTCAGTGACAGGCTATCCAAGATAGACCCAACAGATATTGTAGACTTTCCCTCCAATATCAAGACCAAAGACGAAACCGACAAGGCAATAGACTCTCTCACCAAGCACCTATACACAACAGTGGCTCGTTCCTCGAAAGAGGTAACGATCGATGACGACCGAAGACCTCCCCTAACTGTAGAACTGAGGGAGTTGCTGAGGGAGAAAAACGCAGCGACTAGAGCTTACAGTAAATACCCGACAGAAGATAACAGACGGAAACTGCGCGCCCTACAAAACGACGCAAAAGAACGCATATCAGCCTTCCGAAACGACTCCTGGAACAAGCTCCTGAGCGACATAACCCCCAGCCACCAAGCTTACTGGAAACTGGCAAAGGCATTCAAATCGGATACCTTCACATCCCTACCTCCCCTAATTTGCCGGGACTCCCCCACACCAGCCTTTGAGGACGAGGAGAAAGCTAAATGTTTGGCGAGTGCTTTAGAAGCACAATGCACACCTAGCAGCATCGGAACAGATGAAGCTCACATCAACTGGGTAGACGCAGAAGTAGAAAAGCTTTCAGCCTTCTCCTCCTCCTCCATTCCACCCCTTGACACCGACCCCGATATCCCTCCCATCACCCTCGAGGAGGTAAAGAGCCTTGTTCAGGGTTTAAGGCCCAAAAAAGCCCCAGGCAACGACGGGATCTCCAACAAAACCTTAAAACTCCTCCCTGAATCACTCCTAATATTGTTGGTAGCTATTTTCAACGCTGCCCTCTCCAACTGTCATTTCCCAGAGGTGTGGAAATTTGCGACAGTGATAGGCATCCACAAACCGGGAAAACCACGCCCATGCCCCCTCAGCTACCGACCTATCAGCCTCCTCTGTTCTATGGGTAAGCTGTACGAGAGATTAATCCTTACCCGTATGAAAAACCATCTTAACTCTCAGAATATCTTAATCAACGAACAATTCGGCTTTAGAGCCCGTCATTCCTGTATCCACCAGGTTCACCGTATCACTGAAAAAATCCTTGATGGCTTCTCCATCTTCGGAAAAGGAATCCCCACAGGTGCAATTTTTCTAGATGTTGCCAAGGCCTTCGACAAGGTCTGGCACAACGGTCTCCTCCTTAAACTCTACCAAATGAAAATGCCAGCCAGATTAGTTCTAACCATCAAGGAATTCCTGGTGGACCGTCGTTTCAGTTACAAAGTGGAAGGATCATTCTCACCCCCACACGCCCTCCGTGCCGGAGTCCCCCAAGGATCCGTGCTCTCCCCAACCCTCTACTCTCTCTTCACGAATGATATCCCTAAACACCCTCACGTACAGCTTGCCCTATTTGCTGATGATACCGCGCTCTTCTCCACCCATGCAAATCGTAAAATCATTAAAAAGCATCTCCAAGAGGCAATCAACACCCTAGGCCTTTGGTTCAAAAAGTGGAGAATCGAAGTTAACCCAGAGAAAAGCGCGGCGATCCTCTTCACTCGCAGGATTAGTCCTGTCCTCCTTGACCCCATAACTTTGCACGGTCGACCTATCCAGTGGTCAAACCAGGTCAAATACCTGGGCATGACCCTGGACCGCGGACTAACTTTCCGTAAGCACATTCGAACAGCTCTCAACAAAGCCAGATTCATCCAATCCAGACTGGGTCCAATGTTATGCAAAAAAAGCCAGATGTCAACGCAAAACAAACTCACATTATATAAAACATGTATAAGGCCCATATTCACGTACGCTGGCGTGGTATTCGGCCACGTACCGGAGTCTCGCCTAGCGCCACTTCAGAGGTTCCAGAACCGTTTTCTCCGAAGGGTGGTTGGGGCCCCGTGGTTTGTCCGCAATGCGGCCATCCACCGGGACCTCAATTTCCCTTCGATCAAACACTTCATCACCATGGCGGCGCGTCGTTATTTTGATAACGCGCCGCATCATCAAAACCCCCTCATTACCCAAGCCTCCTCCTACACCCCAAAACCCCCTCCTACGGACCCAGACCTCCTCGCCACAATTGGGGTGCCCATCAGGCGCCCCAAACATATCCTACTCGACCCACCGGACCCCATCCAACTAGCTGTGTCTGAGGGTCAAAAAATTTAGTAATTTAAGGTATAGGAGCGGCTTGCCCTCCACAGTCCGGGTGAAGCTGTAACAGTGGGTACACTAATAGCAAAGGTCAATCAAAAAAAAAAAAAAAAAAAAAAAAAAAAAAAAAAAAAAAAAAAAAAAAAAAAAAAACCTGCGAGTTTTATTATCGCTTGTGACTCCGTTCGATCACCAGTACTCTCGCACGCATCGTGTTATTATCGCCATGGCTCGTACCAAGCAGACCGCTCGTAAATCTACCGGTGGCAAAGCGCCCCGCAAACAGCTCGCCACGAAGGCTGCTCGCAAGAGCGCACCGGCCACCGGAGGTGTCAAGAAACCTCATCGCTACAGGCCCGGTACCGTCGCCCTGCGTGAGATCCGTCGCTACCAGAAGAGCACGGAGCTCTTGATCCGCAAGCTGCCCTTCCAGCGTCTAGTCCGTGAGATAGCTCAAGACTTCAAGACCGACTTGCGTTTCCAGAGCTCCGCCGTTATGGCTCTCCAGGAGGCCAGCGAGGCGTACCTGGTGGGTCTCTTCGAGGACACCAACCTTTGCGCCATCCACGCCAAGCGTGTCACCATCATGCCGAAGGACATTCAGCTGGCACGCAGGATTCGCGGAGAGCGCGCCTAAACGGTGTCTTGAGGCGCTGCCGCTGCCGCAACGCAGCGGCGGCTGTCCTACGGACATTGCATCAAACAAACCCCAACAAAAAAAGGCCCTTCTGAGGGCCGCAATTATGATTCGATAACATTATAAAAGTTTCTGTAAGCAGACCGATCGTCAATAACACCAAAAAATAATATTACAGATATTATTTTTTGAATTACTTTACTTACTAATTACGTGTTTATTTATTCTATACCATAATAGCAATAAATACCATGCCGCATCGCATCGCATCGCACCGCACTATGCATGCAAAGCTAATGCTAATGATAAATAAATTACTTGATAGTTGTGGATCCTAATTGATTGATTAGTAAGTAGATAGGTACATTGGTATTTCCTTTCCAGTAATGGAAACTATGTTAGAGGACCGATACTTTAACTTCACTTGATAAACCTACCTAGTAAGACGACGACAAGGGAGGCACCGTTGTGTTGTATGTATTATTATACCTACTCCATTATACTGTAGAGACTAGACGACGGAATGTTTGAATGATTATGATGCATTGTTTTTTTTTTTTTTTTTATTATCTTTCTAAATTACATTAAACACATACATAGGTGTATGTATGTATTGTATAGTATAGTACATATCCACCCAACCAATCATACTCGTATGCCCGTCCGTCCGGCCGGCTATAAAAATAAATAATATCTTTATAAAAAAAGTATATGACATGCGCTCAAGTCGAAAGTTATTATTATGAAGTAGATAACCTAATAATTATTAGATAGATATATAATTTTTAGTTTTCGATTACTCTTCACGATGGAAGAAACGTCGTTGTCGATGCTCGCTCTCGTTCTCTCACAAAGCGATACCCCTCCCCTCCCCACCCCGGCCCGCCGCGCGACGACACCAGGGTGATACTATAAATACGGGGCCGTCAGAAAAGCGTTTTCAGAATCTAGCGCGCAGCCGTAGCAGCGTGTGTTTATTTTCGACTCTACTCTACCTACAAGCAAGAAAGCAAAATGACCGGTCGCGGTAAGGGAGGCAAAGGTCTGGGAAAAGGAGGCGCGAAGCGTCACAGGAAAGTGCTTCGTGACAACATCCAGGGCATCACCAAGCCGGCCATCCGTCGTCTGGCCCGCAGAGGAGGCGTGAAACGTATCTCCGGTCTGATCTACGAGGAGACCCGCGGCGTGTTGAAGGTGTTCCTAGAGAACGTGATCCGTGACGCGGTCACTTACACCGAGCACGCCAAGAGGAAGACCGTCACCGCCATGGACGTCGTGTACGCTCTGAAACGCCAGGGCCGTACCCTCTACGGTTTCGGTGGTTAAACACCTCTCGCCGAACGGTCGCTCGCGATCTATCGCCGACGAGACAGTATCTCTACAACAAAAAGGCCCTTCTCAGGGCCGCAAATGCGTATCATAACATGAAAAGTTTCTTTACAAACGGACTGTCAATATTGCATAAATAATACTTGCATTACATACATACATACATACATACTCACTCGCACATCTGCGTACACAAAACATTTAAAAAAAAAACTCTCGCACATGCACGTTCGTTTCTTAATTATAAATTTTACCTGGTCGCTAATACTAGCTGACTATACATACATTGCATACCTACCGTGGTTGACCGAACTGTACATAATTTTGTTTATTCGATTTGAGTATCAATCATTATATTTATTATAGGTTATATATGTTGTAGTATTAGTGATTAAATAATGTTCAGACAGATCTCACGCCACGAGTGAGAGTGACTTATACCTGTATAAGTAAGCAAGTGTTAGAGTTAGAGCAGAACGATAATTTTATTGACAGTTAAGTCAAGTCAATGCTTGCTTGAAATTTGGAAACGACATAATCGTTAGGTAGGTACACAATATAAAAAGCAGATGAACAAAAAAAAACGACTAAGGATTTCATTTCACACCAAGCACTTTTGCAAGCAATTTATCCATAGATCACACATCACGATCTCGCTCGAGTTTGTTATTTCATAATTCATAGCCCACAGCCCACCCAGCCGACCATTAGTCTCATAATCATCATCATCGTCATCATGGAAGCAAACAATAAAGCATCACCAGACGCGTATTATGTATTAACGTTTTATACTACATCGCTCCGCTCGACCGACATCATAGCCCGCCCGGCTGTCCGACTCCCGCGGCCCGCCCGATTTTTCTCCTATTACCACAATTCATGATTTTACGTAGTTTGTTTTTTGATAATATGTTATCAAATTATTTATATTGAATTGTTATAACATATCGTGAGACCGTACTTTACAATTTTTCCATCGCCAGCAGCGACGGTCTTGCATCGCCTCAGCCACCAGTCCGGCCGCAGCTGTTTTACGACACCGAACATAAACATACAAAATAACACGATCTAGGGCGTCTACGCCGAGTGCTATTGTGTTATTTCCATAAACGGAATGTTCACTTTCAACAGGTCGATAAATAATAACGTTATATATGTGTTTTAATAAGTAAAAACCATTTTTAAAGTGACCCGAGGTACGCGCAGTCTATAATACCGAAAATAAACATCCTCCCCTCTCCAACTAACCATTAACGCTCGATGAAAGCCAAAGTTTAGCATAGATGCATTCATAAAGATTCAGCGTGTCAATTTTGATATTTTAAAAACTTATATATTTATGAGAAAACACGATTTAATCATACACTAGTAAGTGAAAAGTTGGAAGTGTTATTACGAGAAACGGTCTCGCGACATCAGAGTTTGCCTTACGGTTAAGCCTCGCTCCATATATATAGGTGGCTCCCTCTCTCAGCCCGTTCATACTACATTGCACTGCGCCGCGCGCCGCACGTACCACACTAGTCTCCAGTACAACGTTTGTTAGTTAGCTACGACGCTGCGCCGCTCTCTGCACAGTCAGTCATTGACAGTGAACGAGTTCGTTCGTGTTTATTAAATAATCATCGTTTCGTTTGAAGAAAGAAAGGACATTTAAGATGGCCGATACAGCAGTCGCCGCCGACGCGCCCGCCCCAGCGACGCCCGCGAAGAAACCAAAAGCGTCCGCGTCCGCCGCCGGTGCCAAGAAACCGAAGGCGAAGCCCACTCACCCGAAGACATCCGAAATGGTGAACAGCGCCATTAAGGAGCTCAAGGAACGCAGCGGTTCCTCGCTGCAGGCGATCAAGAAATACATCGCAGCACAGTACAAGGTGGACGCCGAGAAATTGGCTCCGTTCATAAGGAAATACTTGAAGAGCGCCGTCGAATCGGGCGCTCTGATCCAGACCAAGGGCAAAGGTGCCTCGGGATCGTTCAAACTAGAATCGAAGTCTTCATCCGCCAAGAAGCCCGCCGCCGCCAAGTCGGCCCCGAAGGCCGCCGCCGCCTCCGCTTCGGCCAAGACCAAGAAAGCCGCCGCCGCCGCCTCGTCCGGTAGGGCGAAGAAGGCCGCAGCCGCTGCCTCCTCGTCACCCTCTAAGCCCAAGTCGGCAGCCGCCACCAAGGACAAGAAGGCCGCAGCGGCGAAGAAGAAGCCCGCGGCGAAGAAGCCCTCCACCCCGGCCAGGGGCAAGAGCGCCGCCGCGCCGAAGGCCAAGAAGAGCGCGAAGCCTCCCACCAAGAAGCCTAAAGCACCCAAGCCGAAGAAAGCCGCGGCCGCTCCTAAGGCTAAGCCCGCAGCGAAAAAGGCAGCAGCCAAGAAGTAAGATACGGACATCAAAACGCAAGATCTTGTCCTCCGCCCCGTTCCGTTCGTCGCGGCAGCGACGTCGCGTCGTGTCGCGTCGAGCGAGCGTCACAGGAAGAAGCTTACTCGAACAACATACGCTTGTGCGCGTTTAAAGCACATCAAAACAGCCCTTCTGAGGGCTAACATACGACTCGAAGCTAAACGCACGCCCGAAAGCGCGTGTTAAAAGTTTCCCACAACGGACGTCAAGTCAATCTCGATCGATTATTATAATTAAGTTTAATTAAGTTTCACCACCAAAACCGAACCTGCATTAGCTAGCTTCTCATACATATATGCATCGCATACACATACGTACGTACGTACGTACATACATACATACATACATACCAACTTTCCATAGAATTGATATATAATATATACAAACGAATTAGGTAGAGTAGCCTAACCGAGCGGTTATATAGGTATAATAAATTGATTATTACTTACCAATCATTTTAAGCACCAGCGGGGCAGACGACGACGGCGGGGGCGGCTGCGGCTGTTGATGATGCTCGCTTCAGCCTCGAAAATTGATAAACAACTTTTGTTGTTCTGAAACGTTAAATAGAAAAACATTAAATAACGCTCGCTCGCGGATAATAGAAATCATAGGTACCCCCTATGTACTCGCAACGATCGAGCATTCAGATCCGATAAAAATTAAACTAACCCAAAACAAACTCTAGACCTAGATCTTAAACCTGCATCCCGATAATTTTATGTTCCAATGTGAAACTCTACTTTTTAACAATTGAACGAGATTTTTTTTTTTTTTTTTTCTTTAAATTACGAAAGAAAATCTCGGGGGGTCTCAGCATCTGTCATGCCTTATTTATTACCTTAAAAAAATAATAATCATTCCATCTTGCCAGGGCCCATGCGCGACGCGGCGCCTCCTGCGCGATTCGCTAGAGCGGCTGAGAGGCGGCGCGCCGTGGCGCTGCATGCGCGGGCATCCCCACTAAACGAGACTCGGTGCGATGCTATAAAACGGAGCCGCCCGAAAATTTTGCGCATTCTACTTTACGTCTCGGTCTCGCTAGCGCTGTACGCACCGCTAGTGTTCCTGCTAACCGTATTGTGAAAACAAACAAGCAAACCCACAACCATGTCTGGACGCGGCAAAGGTGGCAAAGTTAAGGGAAAGGCAAAGTCTCGTTCGAACCGTGCCGGACTCCAGTTCCCCGTCGGCCGTATACACAGGCTGCTGCGCAAGGGTAACTACGCTGAGCGCGTCGGTGCCGGTGCACCGGTGTACCTCGCCGCCGTGATGGAGTACTTGGCCGCTGAGGTGCTCGAGTTGGCCGGCAACGCCGCCCGCGACAACAAAAAGACCAGAATCATCCCGCGTCATCTCCAGCTGGCCATCCGCAACGACGAGGAATTGAACAAGCTCCTCTCCGGCGTGACCATAGCCCAGGGCGGTGTACTGCCGAACATCCAGGCTGTGCTCTTGCCCAAGAAGACTGAGAAGAAGGCTTAAGTTGTTGCGCACAATAACCGCGTGCCAGCCATCCATGCTAGTCGTGTTTTTGTATTCCCGTAGTGTCGTCTTAACGCCGCACGGATTACAAATTCCGCTACAATATCAAAAGGCCCTTCTAAGGGCCACAACATGATTCGTATTATATTTGTACGTTTCTATTAATACATGACGTCAAACAAACAAAACATTTACCTATCCATCCATCCATCCCAGTCCAGCCCAGTAATTATAGCAATGATAAATTATTATTACGATCATCAGGTCTGGTGATTAATTATTGATAATGATGTCACATGCGGTGCCTATATTGATATAATGTTGATGATCGAATAATCAATATAGTATAGTGCAGTATTTCATTGTTGCACGGCCGCGCTACATTCATCTTATTGCACTTGCAACGATAGAACCCAGGGCTGGTCTACGTTGCGGTGCAGATATTTATATATTTTTAATTTAAAACATAATTTATAATTGTGTGATATTTTAAATACTTACACACATACTCTGCATACAGTACAGCGATTTCGATGACGATGCGGCGGCATGGTGATATTATTATTGTCTAGAGACGGACCGGCTCGGCTCTCAGTCATGGAGGCAGGTTGGTTGGCATTCTGTAATTAAAAATATGTATATGTACCTACGTTATGTTAAATTGAGTCGGGTTGTAGAGTAGAATTGTTACAACAACACCGCACTTGTATAGTTTAGTAATAAAAAGTTTAAAGTAAATTTTATTATTCGATTCGTGACTAGGAGAGAGCTTGTTTTAGTTATGCCTGGTTCTATTCTGTTGGTTGGTTGTTTGTTGGGTTAAGGTTTTTTTTTTTTTTTTTTTATGCTGTCAATAATAAAGTTTTAGCTGATAAATTAACTTAACATCTCTTAACTTATAATAAACAACGCCACGCTCCACTCCGTCTCTCTCTCACTGAGGGGGGCCGAACCGCGCCGGCCGTACGCTATTGGTCGGGAGACAGCCGCCTGCGATCGACGGCCGTCACTCGCGACGCGCCGCTGTAGCATTAACAAAAAGCACGCGCCCCCTGCGCTACGGCTACAGAACTCGTTCGGCTCTCGCATCGCGCACAGCTCTGCAGTTTGTTAACAAGTAACGACCTACAACCGTTGCAACAATGCCGCCTAAGACAAGCGGGAAGGCCGCCAAGAAATCCGGCAAGGCCCAGAAGAACATCTCCAAGTCCGATAAGAAAAAGAAGAAGCACAAGAGGAAGGAGAGCTACGCCATTTACATTTACAAGGTGCTCAAGCAGGTCCACCCTGACACCGGTATCTCCAGCAAGGCCATGTCCATCATGAACTCTTTCGTGAACGACATATTCGAAAGGATCGCCGCCGAAGCCTCCCGCCTCGCACACTACAACAAGAGGTCCACCATCACCAGCAGGGAGGTGCAGACTTCGGTCAGGCTCCTGCTGCCCGGTGAGCTCGCCAAGCACGCCGTCAGCGAAGGCACCAAGGCTGTAACCAAATACACGAGCTCCAAGTAGAGCCCGCGTAAGCAGACGGGCGAGGCGGCAACGCCCGCCCTCACCGGCACGCTCGCACACATTACAACATCAAAAAGGCCCTTCTGAGGGCCACAATATGATTCGTAATAATAGTTATCGTTTCTATTAATACAAGACGTCACAATCGCACATACATATTTTAAAAATGGGACCATAAAAATAAAAGGATCCAACTGCCCGATTCCCATATCCGATCCGCCTATCTATTATAATGTGCCGTTATAAATACAAATGGATAGTAAGTTGCATGCTAATATTGATCAGCTTGTTGCGTATCTATGTAGAGTATAGTTCAGGATTCTGTTCAAAAATAATTTGAGATTGCTCGCTAACTGCCTGCCTGCCCTGCCCCTACACCACATACCTACGTATAGTATGAATAACGCACGCATACACGGCAAGGCAATATGAGCTCACATTGCACAAATCATAAGTATATATCTCATCAGACCATACTCGTAGACGGATATATAGATATTTTTGTGATAAGAGTACGTGAAATATTTACCTAAAAAAAAAGAGAGAGTTCTAGTTTTATTATAGTATTCTGATTCCGATGTGTTTTTATCGGCTTGTTGTCTTGTCGCACGTTAAGTTAATTAGGTACCTATACACTTTCGAGCCTGCAGCCTACTACGGCACGGCTACTACTTAGCGTAAAAGTGGTAGGTAATAAAAAAAAAAAACCTAATATTGCAACTACAGAACAGATTCGCACACGCACCCATTCCGATAATTAAATGAGGCATCATCATCCATCCCCCATCCATTTCATCCATATTCCATCGTATCGTATACCGTACGAAACGAAACGAACGAAACTCTTATTAACCTAGCGGCCGCGCCGCCTCGCCTCGCGTCGCCGCTACGTTTTGCATCTCGCTCGCACCGTAGCCACATATAGTCTCCCTCCGTTTAGTATAAAAGCGACGCTCCCTGGCCTGCGAGTTTTATTATCGCTTGTGACTCCGTTCGATCACCAGTACTCTCGCACGCATCGTGTTATTATCGCCATGGCTCGTACCAAGCAGACCGCTCGTAAATCTACCGGTGGCAAAGCGCCCCGCAAACAGCTCGCCACGAAGGCTGCTCGCAAGAGCGCACCGGCCACCGGAGGTGTCAAGAAACCTCATCGCTACAGGCCCGGTACCGTCGCCCTGCGTGAGATCCGTCGCTACCAGAAGAGCACGGAGCTCTTGATCCGCAAGCTGCCCTTCCAGCGTCTAGTCCGTGAGATAGCTCAAGACTTCAAGACCGACTTGCGTTTCCAGAGCTCCGCCGTTATGGCTCTCCAGGAGGCCAGCGAGGCGTACCTGGTGGGTCTCTTCGAGGACACCAACCTTTGCGCCATCCACGCCAAGCGTGTCACCATCATGCCGAAGGACATTCAGCTGGCACGCAGGATTCGCGGAGAGCGCGCCTAAACGGTGTCTTGAGGCGCTGCCGCTGCCGCAACGCAGCGGCGGCTGTCCTACGGACATTGCATCAAACAAACCCCAACAAAAAAAGGCCCTTCTGAGGGCCGCAATTATGATTCGATAACATTATAAAAGTTTCTGTAAGCAGACCGATCGTCAATAACACCAAAAAATAATATTACAGATATTATTTTTTGAATTACTTTACTTACTAATTACGTGTTTATTTATTCTATACCATAATAGCAATAAATACCATGCCGCATCGCATCGCATCGCACCGCACTATGCATGCAAAGCTAATGCTAATGATAAATAAATTACTTGATAGTTGTGGATCCTAATTGATTGATTAGTAAGTAGATAGGTACATTGGTATTTCCTTTCCAGTAATGGAAACTATGTTAGAGGACCGATACTTTAACTTCACTTGATAAACCTACCTAGTAAGACGACGACAAGGGAGGCACCGTTGTGTTGTATGTATTATTATACCTACTCCATTATACTGTAGAGACTAGACGACGGAATGTTTGAATGATTATGATGCATTGTTTTTTTTTTTTTTTTTATTATCTTTCTAAATTACATTAAACACATACATAGGTGTATGTATGTATTGTATAGTATAGTACATATCCACCCAACCAATCATACTCGTATGCCCGTCCGTCCGGCCGGCTATAAAAATAAATAATATCTTTATAAAAAAAGTATATGACATGCGCTCAAGTCGAAAGTTATTATTATGAAGTAGATAACCTAATAATTATTAGATAGATATATAATTTTTAGTTTTCGATTACTCTTCACGATGGAAGAAACGTCGTTGTCGATGCTCGCTCTCGTTCTCTCACAAAGCGATACCCCTCCCCTCCCCACCCCGGCCCGCCGCGCGACGACACCAGGGTGATACTATAAATACGGGGCCGTCAGAAAAGCGTTTTCAGAATCTAGCGCGCAGCCGTAGCAGCGTGTGTTTATTTTCGACTCTACTCTACCTACAAGCAAGAAAGCAAAATGACCGGTCGCGGTAAGGGAGGCAAAGGTCTGGGAAAAGGAGGCGCGAAGCGTCACAGGAAAGTGCTTCGTGACAACATCCAGGGCATCACCAAGCCGGCCATCCGTCGTCTGGCCCGCAGAGGAGGCGTGAAACGTATCTCCGGTCTGATCTACGAGGAGACCCGCGGCGTGTTGAAGGTGTTCCTAGAGAACGTGATCCGTGACGCGGTCACTTACACCGAGCACGCCAAGAGGAAGACCGTCACCGCCATGGACGTCGTGTACGCTCTGAAACGCCAGGGCCGTACCCTCTACGGTTTCGGTGGTTAAACACCTCTCGCCGAACGGTCGCTCGCGATCTATCGCCGACGAGACAGTATCTCTACAACAAAAAGGCCCTTCTCAGGGCCGCAAATGCGTATCATAACATGAAAAGTTTCTTTACAAACGGACTGTCAATATTGCATAAATAATACTTGCATTACATACATACATACATACATACTCACTCGCACATCTGCGTACACAAAACATTTAAAAAAAAAACTCTCGCACATGCACGTTCGTTTCTTAATTATAAATTTTACCTGGTCGCTAATACTAGCTGACTATACATACATTGCATACCTACCGTGGTTGACCGAACTGTACATAATTTTGTTTATTCGATTTGAGTATCAATCATTATATTTATTATAGGTTATATATGTTGTAGTATTAGTGATTAAATAATGTTCAGACAGATCTCACGCCACGAGTGAGAGTGACTTATACCTGTATAAGTAAGCAAGTGTTAGAGTTAGAGCAGAACGATAATTTTATTGACAGTTAAGTCAAGTCAATGCTTGCTTGAAATTTGGAAACGACATAATCGTTAGGTAGGTACACAATATAAAAAGCAGATGAACAAAAAAAAACGACTAAGGATTTCATTTCACACCAAGCACTTTTGCAAGCAATTTATCCATAGATCACACATCACGATCTCGCTCGAGTTTGTTATTTCATAATTCATAGCCCACAGCCCACCCAGCCGACCATTAGTCTCATAATCATCATCATCGTCATCATGGAAGCAAACAATAAAGCATCACCAGACGCGTATTATGTATTAACGTTTTATACTACATCGCTCCGCTCGACCGACATCATAGCCCGCCCGGCTGTCCGACTCCCGCGGCCCGCCCGATTTTTCTCCTATTACCACAATTCATGATTTTACGTAGTTTGTTTTTTGATAATATGTTATCAAATTATTTATATTGAATTGTTATAACATATCGTGAGACCGTACTTTACAATTTTTCCATCGCCAGCAGCGACGGTCTTGCATCGCCTCAGCCACCAGTCCGGCCGCAGCTGTTTTACGACACCGAACATAAACATACAAAATAACACGATCTAGGGCGTCTACGCCGAGTGCTATTGTGTTATTTCCATAAACGGAATGTTCACTTTCAACAGGTCGATAAATAATAACGTTATATATGTGTTTTAATAAGTAAAAACCATTTTTAAAGTGACCCGAGGTACGCGCAGTCTATAATACCGAAAATAAACATCCTCCCCTCTCCAACTAACCATTAACGCTCGATGAAAGCCAAAGTTTAGCATAGATGCATTCATAAAGATTCAGCGTGTCAATTTTGATATTTTAAAAACTTATATATTTATGAGAAAACACGATTTAATCATACACTAGTAAGTGAAAAGTTGGAAGTGTTATTACGAGAAACGGTCTCGCGACATCAGAGTTTGCCTTACGGTTAAGCCTCGCTCCATATATATAGGTGGCTCCCTCTCTCAGCCCGTTCATACTACATTGCACTGCGCCGCGCGCCGCACGTACCACACTAGTCTCCAGTACAACGTTTGTTAGTTAGCTACGACGCTGCGCCGCTCTCTGCACAGTCAGTCATTGACAGTGAACGAGTTCGTTCGTGTTTATTAAATAATCATCGTTTCGTTTGAAGAAAGAAAGGACATTTAAGATGGCCGATACAGCAGTCGCCGCCGACGCGCCCGCCCCAGCGACGCCCGCGAAGAAACCAAAAGCGTCCGCGTCCGCCGCCGGTGCCAAGAAACCGAAGGCGAAGCCCACTCACCCGAAGACATCCGAAATGGTGAACAGCGCCATTAAGGAGCTCAAGGAACGCAGCGGTTCCTCGCTGCAGGCGATCAAGAAATACATCGCAGCACAGTACAAGGTGGACGCCGAGAAATTGGCTCCGTTCATAAGGAAATACTTGAAGAGCGCCGTCGAATCGGGCGCTCTGATCCAGACCAAGGGCAAAGGTGCCTCGGGATCGTTCAAACTAGAATCGAAGTCTTCATCCGCCAAGAAGCCCGCCGCCGCCAAGTCGGCCCCGAAGGCCGCCGCCGCCTCCGCTTCGGCCAAGACCAAGAAAGCCGCCGCCGCCGCCTCGTCCGGTAGGGCGAAGAAGGCCGCAGCCGCTGCCTCCTCGTCACCCTCTAAGCCCAAGTCGGCAGCCGCCACCAAGGACAAGAAGGCCGCAGCGGCGAAGAAGAAGCCCGCGGCGAAGAAGCCCTCCACCCCGGCCAGGGGCAAGAGCGCCGCCGCGCCGAAGGCCAAGAAGAGCGCGAAGCCTCCCACCAAGAAGCCTAAAGCACCCAAGCCGAAGAAAGCCGCGGCCGCTCCTAAGGCTAAGCCCGCAGCGAAAAAGGCAGCAGCCAAGAAGTAAGATACGGACATCAAAACGCAAGATCTTGTCCTCCGCCCCGTTCCGTTCGTCGCGGCAGCGACGTCGCGTCGTGTCGCGTCGAGCGAGCGTCACAGGAAGAAGCTTACTCGAACAACATACGCTTGTGCGCGTTTAAAGCACATCAAAACAGCCCTTCTGAGGGCTAACATACGACTCGAAGCTAAACGCACGCCCGAAAGCGCGTGTTAAAAGTTTCCCACAACGGACGTCAAGTCAATCTCGATCGATTATTATAATTAAGTTTAATTAAGTTTCACCACCAAAACCGAACCTGCATTAGCTAGCTTCTCATACATATATGCATCGCATACACATACGTACGTACGTACGTACATACATACATACATACATACCAACTTTCCATAGAATTGATATATAATATATACAAACGAATTAGGTAGAGTAGCCTAACCGAGCGGTTATATAGGTATAATAAATTGATTATTACTTACCAATCATTTTAAGCACCAGCGGGGCAGACGACGACGGCGGGGGCGGCTGCGGCTGTTGATGATGCTCGCTTCAGCCTCGAAAATTGATAAACAACTTTTGTTGTTCTGAAACGTTAAATAGAAAAACATTAAATAACGCTCGCTCGCGGATAATAGAAATCATAGGTACCCCCTATGTACTCGCAACGATCGAGCATTCAGATCCGATAAAAATTAAACTAACCCAAAACAAACTCTAGACCTAGATCTTAAACCTGCATCCCGATAATTTTATGTTCCAATGTGAAACTCTACTTTTTAACAATTGAACGAGATTTTTTTTTTTTTTTTTTCTTTAAATTACGAAAGAAAATCTCGGGGGGTCTCAGCATCTGTCATGCCTTATTTATTACCTTAAAAAAATAATAATCATTCCATCTTGCCAGGGCCCATGCGCGACGCGGCGCCTCCTGCGCGATTCGCTAGAGCGGCTGAGAGGCGGCGCGCCGTGGCGCTGCATGCGCGGGCATCCCCACTAAACGAGACTCGGTGCGATGCTATAAAACGGAGCCGCCCGAAAATTTTGCGCATTCTACTTTACGTCTCGGTCTCGCTAGCGCTGTACGCACCGCTAGTGTTCCTGCTAACCGTATTGTGAAAACAAACAAGCAAACCCACAACCATGTCTGGACGCGGCAAAGGTGGCAAAGTTAAGGGAAAGGCAAAGTCTCGTTCGAACCGTGCCGGACTCCAGTTCCCCGTCGGCCGTATACACAGGCTGCTGCGCAAGGGTAACTACGCTGAGCGCGTCGGTGCCGGTGCACCGGTGTACCTCGCCGCCGTGATGGAGTACTTGGCCGCTGAGGTGCTCGAGTTGGCCGGCAACGCCGCCCGCGACAACAAAAAGACCAGAATCATCCCGCGTCATCTCCAGCTGGCCATCCGCAACGACGAGGAATTGAACAAGCTCCTCTCCGGCGTGACCATAGCCCAGGGCGGTGTACTGCCGAACATCCAGGCTGTGCTCTTGCCCAAGAAGACTGAGAAGAAGGCTTAAGTTGTTGCGCACAATAACCGCGTGCCAGCCATCCATGCTAGTCGTGTTTTTGTATTCCCGTAGTGTCGTCTTAACGCCGCACGGATTACAAATTCCGCTACAATATCAAAAGGCCCTTCTAAGGGCCACAACATGATTCGTATTATATTTGTACGTTTCTATTAATACATGACGTCAAACAAACAAAACATTTACCTATCCATCCATCCATCCCAGTCCAGCCCAGTAATTATAGCAATGATAAATTATTATTACGATCATCAGGTCTGGTGATTAATTATTGATAATGATGTCACATGCGGTGCCTATATTGATATAATGTTGATGATCGAATAATCAATATAGTATAGTGCAGTATTTCATTGTTGCACGGCCGCGCTACATTCATCTTATTGCACTTGCAACGATAGAACCCAGGGCTGGTCTACGTTGCGGTGCAGATATTTATATATTTTTAATTTAAAACATAATTTATAATTGTGTGATATTTTAAATACTTACACACATACTCTGCATACAGTACAGCGATTTCGATGACGATGCGGCGGCATGGTGATATTATTATTGTCTAGAGACGGACCGGCTCGGCTCTCAGTCATGGAGGCAGGTTGGTTGGCATTCTGTAATTAAAAATATGTATATGTACCTACGTTATGTTAAATTGAGTCGGGTTGTAGAGTAGAATTGTTACAACAACACCGCACTTGTATAGTTTAGTAATAAAAAGTTTAAAGTAAATTTTATTATTCGATTCGTGACTAGGAGAGAGCTTGTTTTAGTTATGCCTGGTTCTATTCTGTTGGTTGGTTGTTTGTTGGGTTAAGGTTTTTTTTTTTTTTTTTTTATGCTGTCAATAATAAAGTTTTAGCTGATAAATTAACTTAACATCTCTTAACTTATAATAAACAACGCCACGCTCCACTCCGTCTCTCTCTCACTGAGGGGGGCCGAACCGCGCCGGCCGTACGCTATTGGTCGGGAGACAGCCGCCTGCGATCGACGGCCGTCACTCGCGACGCGCCGCTGTAGCATTAACAAAAAGCACGCGCCCCCTGCGCTACGGCTACAGAACTCGTTCGGCTCTCGCATCGCGCACAGCTCTGCAGTTTGTTAACAAGTAACGACCTACAACCGTTGCAACAATGCCGCCTAAGACAAGCGGGAAGGCCGCCAAGAAATCCGGCAAGGCCCAGAAGAACATCTCCAAGTCCGATAAGAAAAAGAAGAAGCACAAGAGGAAGGAGAGCTACGCCATTTACATTTACAAGGTGCTCAAGCAGGTCCACCCTGACACCGGTATCTCCAGCAAGGCCATGTCCATCATGAACTCTTTCGTGAACGACATATTCGAAAGGATCGCCGCCGAAGCCTCCCGCCTCGCACACTACAACAAGAGGTCCACCATCACCAGCAGGGAGGTGCAGACTTCGGTCAGGCTCCTGCTGCCCGGTGAGCTCGCCAAGCACGCCGTCAGCGAAGGCACCAAGGCTGTAACCAAATACACGAGCTCCAAGTAGAGCCCGCGTAAGCAGACGGGCGAGGCGGCAACGCCCGCCCTCACCGGCACGCTCGCACACATTACAACATCAAAAAGGCCCTTCTGAGGGCCACAATATGATTCGTAATAATAGTTATCGTTTCTATTAATACAAGACGTCACAATCGCACATACATATTTTAAAAATGGGACCATAAAAATAAAAGGATCCAACTGCCCGATTCCCATATCCGATCCGCCTATCTATTATAATGTGCCGTTATAAATACAAATGGATAGTAAGTTGCATGCTAATATTGATCAGCTTGTTGCGTATCTATGTAGAGTATAGTTCAGGATTCTGTTCAAAAATAATTTGAGATTGCTCGCTAACTGCCTGCCTGCCCTGCCCCTACACCACATACCTACGTATAGTATGAATAACGCACGCATACACGGCAAGGCAATATGAGCTCACATTGCACAAATCATAAGTATATATCTCATCAGACCATACTCGTAGACGGATATATAGATATTTTTGTGATAAGAGTACGTGAAATATTTACCTAAAAAAAAAGAGAGAGTTCTAGTTTTATTATAGTATTCTGATTCCGATGTGTTTTTATCGGCTTGTTGTCTTGTCGCACGTTAAGTTAATTAGGTACCTATACACTTTCGAGCCTGCAGCCTACTACGGCACGGCTACTACTTAGCGTAAAAGTGGTAGGTAATAAAAAAAAAAAACCTAATATTGCAACTACAGAACAGATTCGCACACGCACCCATTCCGATAATTAAATGAGGCATCATCATCCATCCCCCATCCATTTCATCCATATTCCATCGTATCGTATACCGTACGAAACGAAACGAACGAAACTCTTATTAACCTAGCGGCCGCGCCGCCTCGCCTCGCGTCGCCGCTACGTTTTGCATCTCGCTCGCACCGTAGCCACATATAGTCTCCCTCCGTTTAGTATAAAAGCGACGCTCCCTGGCCTGCGAGTTTTATTATCGCTTGTGACTCCGTTCGATCACCAGTACTCTCGCACGCATCGTGTTATTATCGCCATGGCTCGTACCAAGCAGACCGCTCGTAAATCTACCGGTGGCAAAGCGCCCCGCAAACAGCTCGCCACGAAGGCTGCTCGCAAGAGCGCACCGGCCACCGGAGGTGTCAAGAAACCTCATCGCTACAGGCCCGGTACCGTCGCCCTGCGTGAGATCCGTCGCTACCAGAAGAGCACGGAGCTCTTGATCCGCAAGCTGCCCTTCCAGCGTCTAGTCCGTGAGATAGCTCAAGACTTCAAGACCGACTTGCGTTTCCAGAGCTCCGCCGTTATGGCTCTCCAGGAGGCCAGCGAGGCGTACCTGGTGGGTCTCTTCGAGGACACCAACCTTTGCGCCATCCACGCCAAGCGTGTCACCATCATGCCGAAGGACATTCAGCTGGCACGCAGGATTCGCGGAGAGCGCGCCTAAACGGTGTCTTGAGGCGCTGCCGCTGCCGCAACGCAGCGGCGGCTGTCCTACGGACATTGCATCAAACAAACCCCAACAAAAAAAGGCCCTTCTGAGGGCCGCAATTATGATTCGATAACATTATAAAAGTTTCTGTAAGCAGACCGATCGTCAATAACACCAAAAAATAATATTACAGATATTATTTTTTGAATTACTTTACTTACTAATTACGTGTTTATTTATTCTATACCATAATAGCAATAAATACCATGCCGCATCGCATCGCATCGCACCGCACTATGCATGCAAAGCTAATGCTAATGATAAATAAATTACTTGATAGTTGTGGATCCTAATTGATTGATTAGTAAGTAGATAGGTACATTGGTATTTCCTTTCCAGTAATGGAAACTATGTTAGAGGACCGATACTTTAACTTCACTTGATAAACCTACCTAGTAAGACGACGACAAGGGAGGCACCGTTGTGTTGTATGTATTATTATACCTACTCCATTATACTGTAGAGACTAGACGACGGAATGTTTGAATGATTATGATGCATTGTTTTTTTTTTTTTTTTTATTATCTTTCTAAATTACATTAAACACATACATAGGTGTATGTATGTATTGTATAGTATAGTACATATCCACCCAACCAATCATACTCGTATGCCCGTCCGTCCGGCCGGCTATAAAAATAAATAATATCTTTATAAAAAAAGTATATGACATGCGCTCAAGTCGAAAGTTATTATTATGAAGTAGATAACCTAATAATTATTAGATAGATATATAATTTTTAGTTTTCGATTACTCTTCACGATGGAAGAAACGTCGTTGTCGATGCTCGCTCTCGTTCTCTCACAAAGCGATACCCCTCCCCTCCCCACCCCGGCCCGCCGCGCGACGACACCAGGGTGATACTATAAATACGGGGCCGTCAGAAAAGCGTTTTCAGAATCTAGCGCGCAGCCGTAGCAGCGTGTGTTTATTTTCGACTCTACTCTACCTACAAGCAAGAAAGCAAAATGACCGGTCGCGGTAAGGGAGGCAAAGGTCTGGGAAAAGGAGGCGCGAAGCGTCACAGGAAAGTGCTTCGTGACAACATCCAGGGCATCACCAAGCCGGCCATCCGTCGTCTGGCCCGCAGAGGAGGCGTGAAACGTATCTCCGGTCTGATCTACGAGGAGACCCGCGGCGTGTTGAAGGTGTTCCTAGAGAACGTGATCCGTGACGCGGTCACTTACACCGAGCACGCCAAGAGGAAGACCGTCACCGCCATGGACGTCGTGTACGCTCTGAAACGCCAGGGCCGTACCCTCTACGGTTTCGGTGGTTAAACACCTCTCGCCGAACGGTCGCTCGCGATCTATCGCCGACGAGACAGTATCTCTACAACAAAAAGGCCCTTCTCAGGGCCGCAAATGCGTATCATAACATGAAAAGTTTCTTTACAAACGGACTGTCAATATTGCATAAATAATACTTGCATTACATACATACATACATACATACTCACTCGCACATCTGCGTACACAAAACATTTAAAAAAAAAACTCTCGCACATGCACGTTCGTTTCTTAATTATAAATTTTACCTGGTCGCTAATACTAGCTGACTATACATACATTGCATACCTACCGTGGTTGACCGAACTGTACATAATTTTGTTTATTCGATTTGAGTATCAATCATTATATTTATTATAGGTTATATATGTTGTAGTATTAGTGATTAAATAATGTTCAGACAGATCTCACGCCACGAGTGAGAGTGACTTATACCTGTATAAGTAAGCAAGTGTTAGAGTTAGAGCAGAACGATAATTTTATTGACAGTTAAGTCAAGTCAATGCTTGCTTGAAATTTGGAAACGACATAATCGTTAGGTAGGTACACAATATAAAAAGCAGATGAACAAAAAAAAACGACTAAGGATTTCATTTCACACCAAGCACTTTTGCAAGCAATTTATCCATAGATCACACATCACGATCTCGCTCGAGTTTGTTATTTCATAATTCATAGCCCACAGCCCACCCAGCCGACCATTAGTCTCATAATCATCATCATCGTCATCATGGAAGCAAACAATAAAGCATCACCAGACGCGTATTATGTATTAACGTTTTATACTACATCGCTCCGCTCGACCGACATCATAGCCCGCCCGGCTGTCCGACTCCCGCGGCCCGCCCGATTTTTCTCCTATTACCACAATTCATGATTTTACGTAGTTTGTTTTTTGATAATATGTTATCAAATTATTTATATTGAATTGTTATAACATATCGTGAGACCGTACTTTACAATTTTTCCATCGCCAGCAGCGACGGTCTTGCATCGCCTCAGCCACCAGTCCGGCCGCAGCTGTTTTACGACACCGAACATAAACATACAAAATAACACGATCTAGGGCGTCTACGCCGAGTGCTATTGTGTTATTTCCATAAACGGAATGTTCACTTTCAACAGGTCGATAAATAATAACGTTATATATGTGTTTTAATAAGTAAAAACCATTTTTAAAGTGACCCGAGGTACGCGCAGTCTATAATACCGAAAATAAACATCCTCCCCTCTCCAACTAACCATTAACGCTCGATGAAAGCCAAAGTTTAGCATAGATGCATTCATAAAGATTCAGCGTGTCAATTTTGATATTTTAAAAACTTATATATTTATGAGAAAACACGATTTAATCATACACTAGTAAGTGAAAAGTTGGAAGTGTTATTACGAGAAACGGTCTCGCGACATCAGAGTTTGCCTTACGGTTAAGCCTCGCTCCATATATATAGGTGGCTCCCTCTCTCAGCCCGTTCATACTACATTGCACTGCGCCGCGCGCCGCACGTACCACACTAGTCTCCAGTACAACGTTTGTTAGTTAGCTACGACGCTGCGCCGCTCTCTGCACAGTCAGTCATTGACAGTGAACGAGTTCGTTCGTGTTTATTAAATAATCATCGTTTCGTTTGAAGAAAGAAAGGACATTTAAGATGGCCGATACAGCAGTCGCCGCCGACGCGCCCGCCCCAGCGACGCCCGCGAAGAAACCAAAAGCGTCCGCGTCCGCCGCCGGTGCCAAGAAACCGAAGGCGAAGCCCACTCACCCGAAGACATCCGAAATGGTGAACAGCGCCATTAAGGAGCTCAAGGAACGCAGCGGTTCCTCGCTGCAGGCGATCAAGAAATACATCGCAGCACAGTACAAGGTGGACGCCGAGAAATTGGCTCCGTTCATAAGGAAATACTTGAAGAGCGCCGTCGAATCGGGCGCTCTGATCCAGACCAAGGGCAAAGGTGCCTCGGGATCGTTCAAACTAGAATCGAAGTCTTCATCCGCCAAGAAGCCCGCCGCCGCCAAGTCGGCCCCGAAGGCCGCCGCCGCCTCCGCTTCGGCCAAGACCAAGAAAGCCGCCGCCGCCGCCTCGTCCGGTAGGGCGAAGAAGGCCGCAGCCGCTGCCTCCTCGTCACCCTCTAAGCCCAAGTCGGCAGCCGCCACCAAGGACAAGAAGGCCGCAGCGGCGAAGAAGAAGCCCGCGGCGAAGAAGCCCTCCACCCCGGCCAGGGGCAAGAGCGCCGCCGCGCCGAAGGCCAAGAAGAGCGCGAAGCCTCCCACCAAGAAGCCTAAAGCACCCAAGCCGAAGAAAGCCGCGGCCGCTCCTAAGGCTAAGCCCGCAGCGAAAAAGGCAGCAGCCAAGAAGTAAGATACGGACATCAAAACGCAAGATCTTGTCCTCCGCCCCGTTCCGTTCGTCGCGGCAGCGACGTCGCGTCGTGTCGCGTCGAGCGAGCGTCACAGGAAGAAGCTTACTCGAACAACATACGCTTGTGCGCGTTTAAAGCACATCAAAACAGCCCTTCTGAGGGCTAACATACGACTCGAAGCTAAACGCACGCCCGAAAGCGCGTGTTAAAAGTTTCCCACAACGGACGTCAAGTCAATCTCGATCGATTATTATAATTAAGTTTAATTAAGTTTCACCACCAAAACCGAACCTGCATTAGCTAGCTTCTCATACATATATGCATCGCATACACATACGTACGTACGTACGTACATACATACATACATACATACCAACTTTCCATAGAATTGATATATAATATATACAAACGAATTAGGTAGAGTAGCCTAACCGAGCGGTTATATAGGTATAATAAATTGATTATTACTTACCAATCATTTTAAGCACCAGCGGGGCAGACGACGACGGCGGGGGCGGCTGCGGCTGTTGATGATGCTCGCTTCAGCCTCGAAAATTGATAAACAACTTTTGTTGTTCTGAAACGTTAAATAGAAAAACATTAAATAACGCTCGCTCGCGGATAATAGAAATCATAGGTACCCCCTATGTACTCGCAACGATCGAGCATTCAGATCCGATAAAAATTAAACTAACCCAAAACAAACTCTAGACCTAGATCTTAAACCTGCATCCCGATAATTTTATGTTCCAATGTGAAACTCTACTTTTTAACAATTGAACGAGATTTTTTTTTTTTTTTTTTCTTTAAATTACGAAAGAAAATCTCGGGGGGTCTCAGCATCTGTCATGCCTTATTTATTACCTTAAAAAAATAATAATCATTCCATCTTGCCAGGGCCCATGCGCGACGCGGCGCCTCCTGCGCGATTCGCTAGAGCGGCTGAGAGGCGGCGCGCCGTGGCGCTGCATGCGCGGGCATCCCCACTAAACGAGACTCGGTGCGATGCTATAAAACGGAGCCGCCCGAAAATTTTGCGCATTCTACTTTACGTCTCGGTCTCGCTAGCGCTGTACGCACCGCTAGTGTTCCTGCTAACCGTATTGTGAAAACAAACAAGCAAACCCACAACCATGTCTGGACGCGGCAAAGGTGGCAAAGTTAAGGGAAAGGCAAAGTCTCGTTCGAACCGTGCCGGACTCCAGTTCCCCGTCGGCCGTATACACAGGCTGCTGCGCAAGGGTAACTACGCTGAGCGCGTCGGTGCCGGTGCACCGGTGTACCTCGCCGCCGTGATGGAGTACTTGGCCGCTGAGGTGCTCGAGTTGGCCGGCAACGCCGCCCGCGACAACAAAAAGACCAGAATCATCCCGCGTCATCTCCAGCTGGCCATCCGCAACGACGAGGAATTGAACAAGCTCCTCTCCGGCGTGACCATAGCCCAGGGCGGTGTACTGCCGAACATCCAGGCTGTGCTCTTGCCCAAGAAGACTGAGAAGAAGGCTTAAGTTGTTGCGCACAATAACCGCGTGCCAGCCATCCATGCTAGTCGTGTTTTTGTATTCCCGTAGTGTCGTCTTAACGCCGCACGGATTACAAATTCCGCTACAATATCAAAAGGCCCTTCTAAGGGCCACAACATGATTCGTATTATATTTGTACGTTTCTATTAATACATGACGTCAAACAAACAAAACATTTACCTATCCATCCATCCATCCCAGTCCAGCCCAGTAATTATAGCAATGATAAATTATTATTACGATCATCAGGTCTGGTGATTAATTATTGATAATGATGTCACATGCGGTGCCTATATTGATATAATGTTGATGATCGAATAATCAATATAGTATAGTGCAGTATTTCATTGTTGCACGGCCGCGCTACATTCATCTTATTGCACTTGCAACGATAGAACCCAGGGCTGGTCTACGTTGCGGTGCAGATATTTATATATTTTTAATTTAAAACATAATTTATAATTGTGTGATATTTTAAATACTTACACACATACTCTGCATACAGTACAGCGATTTCGATGACGATGCGGCGGCATGGTGATATTATTATTGTCTAGAGACGGACCGGCTCGGCTCTCAGTCATGGAGGCAGGTTGGTTGGCATTCTGTAATTAAAAATATGTATATGTACCTACGTTATGTTAAATTGAGTCGGGTTGTAGAGTAGAATTGTTACAACAACACCGCACTTGTATAGTTTAGTAATAAAAAGTTTAAAGTAAATTTTATTATTCGATTCGTGACTAGGAGAGAGCTTGTTTTAGTTATGCCTGGTTCTATTCTGTTGGTTGGTTGTTTGTTGGGTTAAGGTTTTTTTTTTTTTTTTTTTATGCTGTCAATAATAAAGTTTTAGCTGATAAATTAACTTAACATCTCTTAACTTATAATAAACAACGCCACGCTCCACTCCGTCTCTCTCTCACTGAGGGGGGCCGAACCGCGCCGGCCGTACGCTATTGGTCGGGAGACAGCCGCCTGCGATCGACGGCCGTCACTCGCGACGCGCCGCTGTAGCATTAACAAAAAGCACGCGCCCCCTGCGCTACGGCTACAGAACTCGTTCGGCTCTCGCATCGCGCACAGCTCTGCAGTTTGTTAACAAGTAACGACCTACAACCGTTGCAACAATGCCGCCTAAGACAAGCGGGAAGGCCGCCAAGAAATCCGGCAAGGCCCAGAAGAACATCTCCAAGTCCGATAAGAAAAAGAAGAAGCACAAGAGGAAGGAGAGCTACGCCATTTACATTTACAAGGTGCTCAAGCAGGTCCACCCTGACACCGGTATCTCCAGCAAGGCCATGTCCATCATGAACTCTTTCGTGAACGACATATTCGAAAGGATCGCCGCCGAAGCCTCCCGCCTCGCACACTACAACAAGAGGTCCACCATCACCAGCAGGGAGGTGCAGACTTCGGTCAGGCTCCTGCTGCCCGGTGAGCTCGCCAAGCACGCCGTCAGCGAAGGCACCAAGGCTGTAACCAAATACACGAGCTCCAAGTAGAGCCCGCGTAAGCAGACGGGCGAGGCGGCAACGCCCGCCCTCACCGGCACGCTCGCACACATTACAACATCAAAAAGGCCCTTCTGAGGGCCACAATATGATTCGTAATAATAGTTATCGTTTCTATTAATACAAGACGTCACAATCGCACATACATATTTTAAAAATGGGACCATAAAAATAAAAGGATCCAACTGCCCGATTCCCATATCCGATCCGCCTATCTATTATAATGTGCCGTTATAAATACAAATGGATAGTAAGTTGCATGCTAATATTGATCAGCTTGTTGCGTATCTATGTAGAGTATAGTTCAGGATTCTGTTCAAAAATAATTTGAGATTGCTCGCTAACTGCCTGCCTGCCCTGCCCCTACACCACATACCTACGTATAGTATGAATAACGCACGCATACACGGCAAGGCAATATGAGCTCACATTGCACAAATCATAAGTATATATCTCATCAGACCATACTCGTAGACGGATATATAGATATTTTTGTGATAAGAGTACGTGAAATATTTACCTAAAAAAAAAGAGAGAGTTCTAGTTTTATTATAGTATTCTGATTCCGATGTGTTTTTATCGGCTTGTTGTCTTGTCGCACGTTAAGTTAATTAGGTACCTATACACTTTCGAGCCTGCAGCCTACTACGGCACGGCTACTACTTAGCGTAAAAGTGGTAGGTAATAAAAAAAAAAAACCTAATATTGCAACTACAGAACAGATTCGCACACGCACCCATTCCGATAATTAAATGAGGCATCATCATCCATCCCCCATCCATTTCATCCATATTCCATCGTATCGTATACCGTACGAAACGAAACGAACGAAACTCTTATTAACCTAGCGGCCGCGCCGCCTCGCCTCGCGTCGCCGCTACGTTTTGCATCTCGCTCGCACCGTAGCCACATATAGTCTCCCTCCGTTTAGTATAAAAGCGACGCTCCCTGGCCTGCGAGTTTTATTATCGCTTGTGACTCCGTTCGATCACCAGTACTCTCGCACGCATCGTGTTATTATCGCCATGGCTCGTACCAAGCAGACCGCTCGTAAATCTACCGGTGGCAAAGCGCCCCGCAAACAGCTCGCCACGAAGGCTGCTCGCAAGAGCGCACCGGCCACCGGAGGTGTCAAGAAACCTCATCGCTACAGGCCCGGTACCGTCGCCCTGCGTGAGATCCGTCGCTACCAGAAGAGCACGGAGCTCTTGATCCGCAAGCTGCCCTTCCAGCGTCTAGTCCGTGAGATAGCTCAAGACTTCAAGACCGACTTGCGTTTCCAGAGCTCCGCCGTTATGGCTCTCCAGGAGGCCAGCGAGGCGTACCTGGTGGGTCTCTTCGAGGACACCAACCTTTGCGCCATCCACGCCAAGCGTGTCACCATCATGCCGAAGGACATTCAGCTGGCACGCAGGATTCGCGGAGAGCGCGCCTAAACGGTGTCTTGAGGCGCTGCCGCTGCCGCAACGCAGCGGCGGCTGTCCTACGGACATTGCATCAAACAAACCCCAACAAAAAAAGGCCCTTCTGAGGGCCGCAATTATGATTCGATAACATTATAAAAGTTTCTGTAAGCAGACCGATCGTCAATAACACCAAAAAATAATATTACAGATATTATTTTTTGAATTACTTTACTTACTAATTACGTGTTTATTTATTCTATACCATAATAGCAATAAATACCATGCCGCATCGCATCGCATCGCACCGCACTATGCATGCAAAGCTAATGCTAATGATAAATAAATTACTTGATAGTTGTGGATCCTAATTGATTGATTAGTAAGTAGATAGGTACATTGGTATTTCCTTTCCAGTAATGGAAACTATGTTAGAGGACCGATACTTTAACTTCACTTGATAAACCTACCTAGTAAGACGACGACAAGGGAGGCACCGTTGTGTTGTATGTATTATTATACCTACTCCATTATACTGTAGAGACTAGACGACGGAATGTTTGAATGATTATGATGCATTGTTTTTTTTTTTTTTTTTATTATCTTTCTAAATTACATTAAACACATACATAGGTGTATGTATGTATTGTATAGTATAGTACATATCCACCCAACCAATCATACTCGTATGCCCGTCCGTCCGGCCGGCTATAAAAATAAATAATATCTTTATAAAAAAAGTATATGACATGCGCTCAAGTCGAAAGTTATTATTATGAAGTAGATAACCTAATAATTATTAGATAGATATATAATTTTTAGTTTTCGATTACTCTTCACGATGGAAGAAACGTCGTTGTCGATGCTCGCTCTCGTTCTCTCACAAAGCGATACCCCTCCCCTCCCCACCCCGGCCCGCCGCGCGACGACACCAGGGTGATACTATAAATACGGGGCCGTCAGAAAAGCGTTTTCAGAATCTAGCGCGCAGCCGTAGCAGCGTGTGTTTATTTTCGACTCTACTCTACCTACAAGCAAGAAAGCAAAATGACCGGTCGCGGTAAGGGAGGCAAAGGTCTGGGAAAAGGAGGCGCGAAGCGTCACAGGAAAGTGCTTCGTGACAACATCCAGGGCATCACCAAGCCGGCCATCCGTCGTCTGGCCCGCAGAGGAGGCGTGAAACGTATCTCCGGTCTGATCTACGAGGAGACCCGCGGCGTGTTGAAGGTGTTCCTAGAGAACGTGATCCGTGACGCGGTCACTTACACCGAGCACGCCAAGAGGAAGACCGTCACCGCCATGGACGTCGTGTACGCTCTGAAACGCCAGGGCCGTACCCTCTACGGTTTCGGTGGTTAAACACCTCTCGCCGAACGGTCGCTCGCGATCTATCGCCGACGAGACAGTATCTCTACAACAAAAAGGCCCTTCTCAGGGCCGCAAATGCGTATCATAACATGAAAAGTTTCTTTACAAACGGACTGTCAATATTGCATAAATAATACTTGCATTACATACATACATACATACATACTCACTCGCACATCTGCGTACACAAAACATTTAAAAAAAAAACTCTCGCACATGCACGTTCGTTTCTTAATTATAAATTTTACCTGGTCGCTAATACTAGCTGACTATACATACATTGCATACCTACCGTGGTTGACCGAACTGTACATAATTTTGTTTATTCGATTTGAGTATCAATCATTATATTTATTATAGGTTATATATGTTGTAGTATTAGTGATTAAATAATGTTCAGACAGATCTCACGCCACGAGTGAGAGTGACTTATACCTGTATAAGTAAGCAAGTGTTAGAGTTAGAGCAGAACGATAATTTTATTGACAGTTAAGTCAAGTCAATGCTTGCTTGAAATTTGGAAACGACATAATCGTTAGGTAGGTACACAATATAAAAAGCAGATGAACAAAAAAAAACGACTAAGGATTTCATTTCACACCAAGCACTTTTGCAAGCAATTTATCCATAGATCACACATCACGATCTCGCTCGAGTTTGTTATTTCATAATTCATAGCCCACAGCCCACCCAGCCGACCATTAGTCTCATAATCATCATCATCGTCATCATGGAAGCAAACAATAAAGCATCACCAGACGCGTATTATGTATTAACGTTTTATACTACATCGCTCCGCTCGACCGACATCATAGCCCGCCCGGCTGTCCGACTCCCGCGGCCCGCCCGATTTTTCTCCTATTACCACAATTCATGATTTTACGTAGTTTGTTTTTTGATAATATGTTATCAAATTATTTATATTGAATTGTTATAACATATCGTGAGACCGTACTTTACAATTTTTCCATCGCCAGCAGCGACGGTCTTGCATCGCCTCAGCCACCAGTCCGGCCGCAGCTGTTTTACGACACCGAACATAAACATACAAAATAACACGATCTAGGGCGTCTACGCCGAGTGCTATTGTGTTATTTCCATAAACGGAATGTTCACTTTCAACAGGTCGATAAATAATAACGTTATATATGTGTTTTAATAAGTAAAAACCATTTTTAAAGTGACCCGAGGTACGCGCAGTCTATAATACCGAAAATAAACATCCTCCCCTCTCCAACTAACCATTAACGCTCGATGAAAGCCAAAGTTTAGCATAGATGCATTCATAAAGATTCAGCGTGTCAATTTTGATATTTTAAAAACTTATATATTTATGAGAAAACACGATTTAATCATACACTAGTAAGTGAAAAGTTGGAAGTGTTATTACGAGAAACGGTCTCGCGACATCAGAGTTTGCCTTACGGTTAAGCCTCGCTCCATATATATAGGTGGCTCCCTCTCTCAGCCCGTTCATACTACATTGCACTGCGCCGCGCGCCGCACGTACCACACTAGTCTCCAGTACAACGTTTGTTAGTTAGCTACGACGCTGCGCCGCTCTCTGCACAGTCAGTCATTGACAGTGAACGAGTTCGTTCGTGTTTATTAAATAATCATCGTTTCGTTTGAAGAAAGAAAGGACATTTAAGATGGCCGATACAGCAGTCGCCGCCGACGCGCCCGCCCCAGCGACGCCCGCGAAGAAACCAAAAGCGTCCGCGTCCGCCGCCGGTGCCAAGAAACCGAAGGCGAAGCCCACTCACCCGAAGACATCCGAAATGGTGAACAGCGCCATTAAGGAGCTCAAGGAACGCAGCGGTTCCTCGCTGCAGGCGATCAAGAAATACATCGCAGCACAGTACAAGGTGGACGCCGAGAAATTGGCTCCGTTCATAAGGAAATACTTGAAGAGCGCCGTCGAATCGGGCGCTCTGATCCAGACCAAGGGCAAAGGTGCCTCGGGATCGTTCAAACTAGAATCGAAGTCTTCATCCGCCAAGAAGCCCGCCGCCGCCAAGTCGGCCCCGAAGGCCGCCGCCGCCTCCGCTTCGGCCAAGACCAAGAAAGCCGCCGCCGCCGCCTCGTCCGGTAGGGCGAAGAAGGCCGCAGCCGCTGCCTCCTCGTCACCCTCTAAGCCCAAGTCGGCAGCCGCCACCAAGGACAAGAAGGCCGCAGCGGCGAAGAAGAAGCCCGCGGCGAAGAAGCCCTCCACCCCGGCCAGGGGCAAGAGCGCCGCCGCGCCGAAGGCCAAGAAGAGCGCGAAGCCTCCCACCAAGAAGCCTAAAGCACCCAAGCCGAAGAAAGCCGCGGCCGCTCCTAAGGCTAAGCCCGCAGCGAAAAAGGCAGCAGCCAAGAAGTAAGATACGGACATCAAAACGCAAGATCTTGTCCTCCGCCCCGTTCCGTTCGTCGCGGCAGCGACGTCGCGTCGTGTCGCGTCGAGCGAGCGTCACAGGAAGAAGCTTACTCGAACAACATACGCTTGTGCGCGTTTAAAGCACATCAAAACAGCCCTTCTGAGGGCTAACATACGACTCGAAGCTAAACGCACGCCCGAAAGCGCGTGTTAAAAGTTTCCCACAACGGACGTCAAGTCAATCTCGATCGATTATTATAATTAAGTTTAATTAAGTTTCACCACCAAAACCGAACCTGCATTAGCTAGCTTCTCATACATATATGCATCGCATACACATACGTACGTACGTACGTACATACATACATACATACATACCAACTTTCCATAGAATTGATATATAATATATACAAACGAATTAGGTAGAGTAGCCTAACCGAGCGGTTATATAGGTATAATAAATTGATTATTACTTACCAATCATTTTAAGCACCAGCGGGGCAGACGACGACGGCGGGGGCGGCTGCGGCTGTTGATGATGCTCGCTTCAGCCTCGAAAATTGATAAACAACTTTTGTTGTTCTGAAACGTTAAATAGAAAAACATTAAATAACGCTCGCTCGCGGATAATAGAAATCATAGGTACCCCCTATGTACTCGCAACGATCGAGCATTCAGATCCGATAAAAATTAAACTAACCCAAAACAAACTCTAGACCTAGATCTTAAACCTGCATCCCGATAATTTTATGTTCCAATGTGAAACTCTACTTTTTAACAATTGAACGAGATTTTTTTTTTTTTTTTTTCTTTAAATTACGAAAGAAAATCTCGGGGGGTCTCAGCATCTGTCATGCCTTATTTATTACCTTAAAAAAATAATAATCATTCCATCTTGCCAGGGCCCATGCGCGACGCGGCGCCTCCTGCGCGATTCGCTAGAGCGGCTGAGAGGCGGCGCGCCGTGGCGCTGCATGCGCGGGCATCCCCACTAAACGAGACTCGGTGCGATGCTATAAAACGGAGCCGCCCGAAAATTTTGCGCATTCTACTTTACGTCTCGGTCTCGCTAGCGCTGTACGCACCGCTAGTGTTCCTGCTAACCGTATTGTGAAAACAAACAAGCAAACCCACAACCATGTCTGGACGCGGCAAAGGTGGCAAAGTTAAGGGAAAGGCAAAGTCTCGTTCGAACCGTGCCGGACTCCAGTTCCCCGTCGGCCGTATACACAGGCTGCTGCGCAAGGGTAACTACGCTGAGCGCGTCGGTGCCGGTGCACCGGTGTACCTCGCCGCCGTGATGGAGTACTTGGCCGCTGAGGTGCTCGAGTTGGCCGGCAACGCCGCCCGCGACAACAAAAAGACCAGAATCATCCCGCGTCATCTCCAGCTGGCCATCCGCAACGACGAGGAATTGAACAAGCTCCTCTCCGGCGTGACCATAGCCCAGGGCGGTGTACTGCCGAACATCCAGGCTGTGCTCTTGCCCAAGAAGACTGAGAAGAAGGCTTAAGTTGTTGCGCACAATAACCGCGTGCCAGCCATCCATGCTAGTCGTGTTTTTGTATTCCCGTAGTGTCGTCTTAACGCCGCACGGATTACAAATTCCGCTACAATATCAAAAGGCCCTTCTAAGGGCCACAACATGATTCGTATTATATTTGTACGTTTCTATTAATACATGACGTCAAACAAACAAAACATTTACCTATCCATCCATCCATCCCAGTCCAGCCCAGTAATTATAGCAATGATAAATTATTATTACGATCATCAGGTCTGGTGATTAATTATTGATAATGATGTCACATGCGGTGCCTATATTGATATAATGTTGATGATCGAATAATCAATATAGTATAGTGCAGTATTTCATTGTTGCACGGCCGCGCTACATTCATCTTATTGCACTTGCAACGATAGAACCCAGGGCTGGTCTACGTTGCGGTGCAGATATTTATATATTTTTAATTTAAAACATAATTTATAATTGTGTGATATTTTAAATACTTACACACATACTCTGCATACAGTACAGCGATTTCGATGACGATGCGGCGGCATGGTGATATTATTATTGTCTAGAGACGGACCGGCTCGGCTCTCAGTCATGGAGGCAGGTTGGTTGGCATTCTGTAATTAAAAATATGTATATGTACCTACGTTATGTTAAATTGAGTCGGGTTGTAGAGTAGAATTGTTACAACAACACCGCACTTGTATAGTTTAGTAATAAAAAGTTTAAAGTAAATTTTATTATTCGATTCGTGACTAGGAGAGAGCTTGTTTTAGTTATGCCTGGTTCTATTCTGTTGGTTGGTTGTTTGTTGGGTTAAGGTTTTTTTTTTTTTTTTTTTATGCTGTCAATAATAAAGTTTTAGCTGATAAATTAACTTAACATCTCTTAACTTATAATAAACAACGCCACGCTCCACTCCGTCTCTCTCTCACTGAGGGGGGCCGAACCGCGCCGGCCGTACGCTATTGGTCGGGAGACAGCCGCCTGCGATCGACGGCCGTCACTCGCGACGCGCCGCTGTAGCATTAACAAAAAGCACGCGCCCCCTGCGCTACGGCTACAGAACTCGTTCGGCTCTCGCATCGCGCACAGCTCTGCAGTTTGTTAACAAGTAACGACCTACAACCGTTGCAACAATGCCGCCTAAGACAAGCGGGAAGGCCGCCAAGAAATCCGGCAAGGCCCAGAAGAACATCTCCAAGTCCGATAAGAAAAAGAAGAAGCACAAGAGGAAGGAGAGCTACGCCATTTACATTTACAAGGTGCTCAAGCAGGTCCACCCTGACACCGGTATCTCCAGCAAGGCCATGTCCATCATGAACTCTTTCGTGAACGACATATTCGAAAGGATCGCCGCCGAAGCCTCCCGCCTCGCACACTACAACAAGAGGTCCACCATCACCAGCAGGGAGGTGCAGACTTCGGTCAGGCTCCTGCTGCCCGGTGAGCTCGCCAAGCACGCCGTCAGCGAAGGCACCAAGGCTGTAACCAAATACACGAGCTCCAAGTAGAGCCCGCGTAAGCAGACGGGCGAGGCGGCAACGCCCGCCCTCACCGGCACGCTCGCACACATTACAACATCAAAAAGGCCCTTCTGAGGGCCACAATATGATTCGTAATAATAGTTATCGTTTCTATTAATACAAGACGTCACAATCGCACATACATATTTTAAAAATGGGACCATAAAAATAAAAGGATCCAACTGCCCGATTCCCATATCCGATCCGCCTATCTATTATAATGTGCCGTTATAAATACAAATGGATAGTAAGTTGCATGCTAATATTGATCAGCTTGTTGCGTATCTATGTAGAGTATAGTTCAGGATTCTGTTCAAAAATAATTTGAGATTGCTCGCTAACTGCCTGCCTGCCCTGCCCCTACACCACATACCTACGTATAGTATGAATAACGCACGCATACACGGCAAGGCAATATGAGCTCACATTGCACAAATCATAAGTATATATCTCATCAGACCATACTCGTAGACGGATATATAGATATTTTTGTGATAAGAGTACGTGAAATATTTACCTAAAAAAAAAGAGAGAGTTCTAGTTTTATTATAGTATTCTGATTCCGATGTGTTTTTATCGGCTTGTTGTCTTGTCGCACGTTAAGTTAATTAGGTACCTATACACTTTCGAGCCTGCAGCCTACTACGGCACGGCTACTACTTAGCGTAAAAGTGGTAGGTAATAAAAAAAAAAAACCTAATATTGCAACTACAGAACAGATTCGCACACGCACCCATTCCGATAATTAAATGAGGCATCATCATCCATCCCCCATCCATTTCATCCATATTCCATCGTATCGTATACCGTACGAAACGAAACGAACGAAACTCTTATTAACCTAGCGGCCGCGCCGCCTCGCCTCGCGTCGCCGCTACGTTTTGCATCTCGCTCGCACCGTAGCCACATATAGTCTCCCTCCGTTTAGTATAAAAGCGACGCTCCCTGGCCTGCGAGTTTTATTATCGCTTGTGACTCCGTTCGATCACCAGTACTCTCGCACGCATCGTGTTATTATCGCCATGGCTCGTACCAAGCAGACCGCTCGTAAATCTACCGGTGGCAAAGCGCCCCGCAAACAGCTCGCCACGAAGGCTGCTCGCAAGAGCGCACCGGCCACCGGAGGTGTCAAGAAACCTCATCGCTACAGGCCCGGTACCGTCGCCCTGCGTGAGATCCGTCGCTACCAGAAGAGCACGGAGCTCTTGATCCGCAAGCTGCCCTTCCAGCGTCTAGTCCGTGAGATAGCTCAAGACTTCAAGACCGACTTGCGTTTCCAGAGCTCCGCCGTTATGGCTCTCCAGGAGGCCAGCGAGGCGTACCTGGTGGGTCTCTTCGAGGACACCAACCTTTGCGCCATCCACGCCAAGCGTGTCACCATCATGCCGAAGGACATTCAGCTGGCACGCAGGATTCGCGGAGAGCGCGCCTAAACGGTGTCTTGAGGCGCTGCCGCTGCCGCAACGCAGCGGCGGCTGTCCTACGGACATTGCATCAAACAAACCCCAACAAAAAAAGGCCCTTCTGAGGGCCGCAATTATGATTCGATAACATTATAAAAGTTTCTGTAAGCAGACCGATCGTCAATAACACCAAAAAATAATATTACAGATATTATTTTTTGAATTACTTTACTTACTAATTACGTGTTTATTTATTCTATACCATAATAGCAATAAATACCATGCCGCATCGCATCGCATCGCACCGCACTATGCATGCAAAGCTAATGCTAATGATAAATAAATTACTTGATAGTTGTGGATCCTAATTGATTGATTAGTAAGTAGATAGGTACATTGGTATTTCCTTTCCAGTAATGGAAACTATGTTAGAGGACCGATACTTTAACTTCACTTGATAAACCTACCTAGTAAGACGACGACAAGGGAGGCACCGTTGTGTTGTATGTATTATTATACCTACTCCATTATACTGTAGAGACTAGACGACGGAATGTTTGAATGATTATGATGCATTGTTTTTTTTTTTTTTTTTATTATCTTTCTAAATTACATTAAACACATACATAGGTGTATGTATGTATTGTATAGTATAGTACATATCCACCCAACCAATCATACTCGTATGCCCGTCCGTCCGGCCGGCTATAAAAATAAATAATATCTTTATAAAAAAAGTATATGACATGCGCTCAAGTCGAAAGTTATTATTATGAAGTAGATAACCTAATAATTATTAGATAGATATATAATTTTTAGTTTTCGATTACTCTTCACGATGGAAGAAACGTCGTTGTCGATGCTCGCTCTCGTTCTCTCACAAAGCGATACCCCTCCCCTCCCCACCCCGGCCCGCCGCGCGACGACACCAGGGTGATACTATAAATACGGGGCCGTCAGAAAAGCGTTTTCACACATTCGCCGTTTGGATCGCGCCGCGTGCACACGTTGCGTAACGCGCCCGCGACTCCCGCTCCCGCTCACGTACGCGCCATAACTATTTACTACCTTGCAGCGTCGAGCTCTGCTCCGCAGCGGGTAGTATAGATCTGTGGTTGTGTCACAAACATGGATTGTGTGTTAAAGTTAAAAGTGCTTAGCGAATAAGATTATAGTTGACTCCAGTGTCGTCAATTAGTGATTACGCCGGAAATGGCGGATTCCACCGCCATGCCCAACAGAGGAAATTTGGCCCCCGCGGAGGAAATCCTAGCCCTCCTACAGCAAATTGAGGCGAGGATGCCCCAATTTGCGGGTATTACCAACATACTTCTGGAGATTGCCGCGGCCAAGAAGCCCGCCTCCGCTCCTACTCCACCTGAAGAGAAAATGGCAGAGTCAGATTTACGGAACGAAAACCCGTATAATAAAGGTGAAAAATCCACCTGCCGCCAAAATAAGGTGCTGCCGACGCGCACTCACTCCCGCTCTCGCTCCCCCCGTCAACGTTCCCGCTCGCGCTCGCCCCGAGCTAGGCGGACTACGCAGAGCCTGTCTCCGACAAGGAGATACTTCGATCCACCGGAGGAACCGGAAAAGCCCACGGACCAGGGCACAGAGGTGGATTTTCCTCCAAGCTGCGACGAGGACGGTGGTCCCTGGATCTCGAACAAAAGACGTAAGTTAGTGTTGCCCACTAGTAACAAACCCGCGAAATCACCTAAATCCGCCGCAAAACCGGCACAAAAACCCTTAGACACAGGCGAATCCTCCTCATCTCCTGTAAACATTCCCTCCGCTAAACGTCCCCCCCCCATTATCATTCATGATAAGCAGAAATGGGACGAGATAGGTTCTGCTCTTAAAACAAACAACATTAATTTCACCAGGGCGCGCAACACGTCCCTGGGCATCAGTGTGCTAGTACCTACTAGCAATGACTACCGCGCCCTCAGCAAACTGCTGGATGTGCGCAAGATACAATACCACACCTTTACGGCCCCGGAAGACCGTCCACTCAGGGTCGTGTTACGCGGTATCCCAAAAGAGTTAGACGCTGACGCTATTAAAACAGATTTAATATCCCAAGACCTCCCGGTGCGCGAGGTACATAGACTCCACAATAAAAATAGAGGCATGCTGGACCTAGTCTTGGTTGTGAGTGACCTCACACCAGAAGGCAAAAAAATCTTTAACATCACTACTGTCTGTAACCTGTCAGGCATCGGGGTCGAGGCTCCCCGCAGATCAGGTTTTGTGGCTCAATGCCACAACTGTCAGAATTATGGACACAGTGGCAGGAACTGCCACGCAAACCCCAGATGCGTGAAATGTCTGGGGCCCCATGGTACCCGCGATTGTACGAGGGAAAAGGGCACTATCGACCCCCCCGGCTGTGTTCTGTGCGGACAGCTGGGGCACACTGCTAACTACCGCGGCTGCCCTAAGGCCCCTAAAGTAACGCGCCGAGCAGGCCCATCACCAAAACCGCCTCATCATACCGGGGGCCCCCGGACATTTCACGGATCTCAATTCCCGCCACTTACCTACCAACCTGAATTCCATCAGTCACCAAGGCCCCAAGCCCCCACCCCACCAGAAAAAATTCCAACCCGACCCACGCAATATGCCTCAAACTCCTGGGCTGCCTTATTAAGGCAAAATCCCAACCCAACCCCAACTGCACCCCGAACTAGGACGCAGCAGGGGAACTCCCCCCTCCCCCTCGACGCCTCTGCCTTCCCTCTGGTATGCAGGGCGCTTGCAATCCGCGAGCGCCTTGCCGTGCTGGAGGACAGGCTTAGGGGCGCGACGGGAACTCAGATGCTACTGCTTCTCGAAGAGCATGAAGAGGTACTCGCCAGTTTTAGTGGCGCTTCTCACCCTATCCCTCTTAATGGATAGGAGCTCCTCTAGAAGAAAACCGCGTTCACTAACACTTGCATCCTTCAATGCAAATGGCATTAAAGACCAAAAGGAACCAATAGTCGAATTCCTGAGGGAGCACGACGTGGACATCCTGCTGATCCAGGAGTCGTTTCTGAAGCCCAGCACGCGCAGTTTCAAAATACCCAACTACATAACCATTCGTAACGACAGACTAGACGGAAAACTTGGTGGGACAATCATACTGTGCAAAAGAAGTCTCCATTGTTGTCCCCTCGATCCCCCGCCCCTGACGAACATAGAAGTGTCGGTGTGCAGACTAGCAATGACTGGTCATTGCTCAGTTATTGTGGTCTCGGCATACCTTTCACCAAATAAAGACTTACTCTCGACAGACCTGGAATCCCTCCTAGCCCTGGGGCCCTCTGTCATCATGGCAGGGGACTTCAACGCAAAACACATAACCTGGAATGCTCTGACAAACAACAGAAACGGAATGAGACTGCTGGACTTCATGGAGCGAAGGACAGTTGATTTACTAGCTCCACTAGAACCGACCCACTTCCCACACAACGTGAACCATAGACCCGACATACTGGACGTGGCTCTTCTGCGAAACGTGGCCCTCAGGCTACGTTCCATAGAAGTGATCCATGACCTAGACTCTGACCACAGACCAGTACTACTAAAACTAGGACTCCCCTCTGACACCCCGCCCACGACAAAAACTACTACTGACTGGACCCTACTCAGTGACAGGCTATCCAAGATAGACCCAACAGATATTGTAGACTTTCCCTCCAATATCAAGACCAAAGACGAAACCGACAAGGCAATAGACTCTCTCACCAAGCACCTATACACAACAGTGGCTCGTTCCTCGAAAGAGGTAACGATCGTTGACGACCGAAGACCTCCCCTAACTGTAGAACTGAGGGAGTTGCTGAGGGAGAAAAACGCAGCGACTAGAGCTTACAGTAAATACCCGACAGAAGATAACAGACGGAAACTGCGCGCCCTACAAAACGACGCAAAAGAACGCATATCAGCCTTCCGAAACGACTCCTGGAACAAGCTCCTGAGCGACATAACCCCCAGCCACCAAGCTTACTGGAAACTGGCAAAGGCATTCAAATCGGATACCTTCACATCCCTACCTCCCCTAATTTGCCGGGACTCCCCCACACCAGCCTTTGAGGACGAGGAGAAAGCTAAATGTTTGGCGAGTGCTTTAGAAGCACAATGCACACCTAGCAGCATCGGAACAGATGAAGCTCACATCAACTGGGTAGACGCAGAAGTAGAAAAGCTTTCAGCCTTCTCCTCCTCCTCCATTCCACCCCTTGACACCGACCCCGATATCCCTCCCATCACCCTCGAGGAGGTAAAGAGCCTTGTTCAGGGTTTAAGGCCCAAAAAAGCCCCAGGCAACGACGGGATCTCCAACAAAACCTTAAAACTCCTCCCTGAATCACTCCTAATATTGTTGGTAGCTATTTTCAACGCTGCCCTCTCCAACTGTCATTTCCCAGAGGTGTGGAAATTTGCGACAGTGATAGGCATCCACAAACCGGGAAAACCACGCCCATGCCCCCTCAGCTACCGACCTATCAGCCTCCTCTGTTCTATGGGTAAGCTGTACGAGAGATTAATCCTTACCCGTATGAAAAACCATCTTAACTCTCAGAATATCTTAATCAACGAACAATTCGGCTTTAGAGCCCGTCATTCCTGTATCCACCAGGTTCACCGTATCACTGAAAAAATCCTTGATGGCTTCTCCATCTTCGGAAAAGGAATCCCCACAGGTGCAATTTTTCTAGATGTTGCCAAGGCCTTCGACAAGGTCTGGCACAACGGTCTCCTCCTTAAACTCTACCAAATGAAAATGCCAGCCAGATTAGTTCTAACCATCAAGGAATTCCTGGTGGACCGTCGTTTCAGTTACAAAGTGGAAGGATCATTCTCACCCCCACACGCCCTCCGTGCCGGAGTCCCCCAAGGATCCGTGCTCTCCCCAACCCTCTACTCTCTCTTCACGAATGATATCCCTAAACACCCTCACGTACAGCTTGCCCTATTTGCTGATGATACCGCGCTCTTCTCCACCCATGCAAATCGTAAAATCATTAAAAAGCATCTCCAAGAGGCAATCAACACCCTAGGCCTTTGGTTCAAAAAGTGGAGAATCGAAGTTAACCCAGAGAAAAGCGCGGCGATCCTCTTCACTCGCAGGATTAGTCCTGTCCTCCTTGACCCCATAACTTTGCACGGTCGACCTATCCAGTGGTCAAACCAGGTCAAATACCTGGGCATGACCCTGGACCGCGGACTAACTTTCCGTAAGCACATTCGAACAGCTCTCAACAAAGCCAGATTCATCCAATCCAGACTGGGTCCAATGTTATGCAAAAAAAGCCAGATGTCAACGCAAAACAAACTCACATTATATAAAACATGTATAAGGCCCATATTCACGTACGCTGGCGTGGTATTCGGCCACGTACCGGAGTCTCGCCTAGCGCCACTTCAGAGGTTCCAGAACCGTTTTCTCCGAAGGGTGGTTGGGGCCCCGTGGTTTGTCCGCAATGCGGCCATCCACCGGGACCTCAATTTCCCTTCGATCAAACACTTCATCACCATGGCGGCGCGTCGTTATTTTGATAACGCGCCGCATCATCAAAACCCCCTCATTACCCAAGCCTCCTCTTACACCCCAAAACCCCCTCCTACGGACCCAGACCTCCTCGCCACAATTGGGGTGCCCATCAGGCGCCCCAAACATATCCTACTCGACCCACCGGACCCCATCCAACTAGCTGTGTCTGAGGGTCAAAAAATTTAGTAATTTAAGGTATAGGAGCGGCTTGCCCTCCACAGTCCGGGTGAAGCTGTAACAGTGGGTACACTAATAGCAAAGGTCAATCAAAAAAAAAAAAAAAAAAAAAAAAAAAAAAAAAAAAAAAAAAGCGTTTTCAGAATCTAGCGCGCAGCCGTAGCAGCGTGTGTTTATTTTCGACTCTACTCTACCTACAAGCAAGAAAGCAAAATGACCGGTCGCGGTAAGGGAGGCAAAGGTCTGGGAAAAGGAGGCGCGAAGCGTCACAGGAAAGTGCTTCGTGACAACATCCAGGGCATCACCAAGCCGGCCATCCGTCGTCTGGCCCGCAGAGGAGGCGTGAAACGTATCTCCGGTCTGATCTACGAGGAGACCCGCGGCGTGTTGAAGGTGTTCCTAGAGAACGTGATCCGTGACGCGGTCACTTACACCGAGCACGCCAAGAGGAAGACCGTCACCGCCATGGACGTCGTGTACGCTCTGAAACGCCAGGGCCGTACCCTCTACGGTTTCGGTGGTTAAACACCTCTCGCCGAACGGTCGCTCGCGATCTATCGCCGACGAGACAGTATCTCTACAACAAAAAGGCCCTTCTCAGGGCCGCAAATGCGTATCATAACATGAAAAGTTTCTTTACAAACGGACTGTCAATATTGCATAAATAATACTTGCATTACATACATACATACATACATACTCACTCGCACATCTGCGTACACAAAACATTTAAAAAAAAAACTCTCGCACATGCACGTTCGTTTCTTAATTATAAATTTTACCTGGTCGCTAATACTAGCTGACTATACATACATTGCATACCTACCGTGGTTGACCGAACTGTACATAATTTTGTTTATTCGATTTGAGTATCAATCATTATATTTATTATAGGTTATATATGTTGTAGTATTAGTGATTAAATAATGTTCAGACAGATCTCACGCCACGAGTGAGAGTGACTTATACCTGTATAAGTAAGCAAGTGTTAGAGTTAGAGCAGAACGATAATTTTATTGACAGTTAAGTCAAGTCAATGCTTGCTTGAAATTTGGAAACGACATAATCGTTAGGTAGGTACACAATATAAAAAGCAGATGAACAAAAAAAAACGACTAAGGATTTCATTTCACACCAAGCACTTTTGCAAGCAATTTATCCATAGATCACACATCACGATCTCGCTCGAGTTTGTTATTTCATAATTCATAGCCCACAGCCCACCCAGCCGACCATTAGTCTCATAATCATCATCATCGTCATCATGGAAGCAAACAATAAAGCATCACCAGACGCGTATTATGTATTAACGTTTTATACTACATCGCTCCGCTCGACCGACATCATAGCCCGCCCGGCTGTCCGACTCCCGCGGCCCGCCCGATTTTTCTCCTATTACCACAATTCATGATTTTACGTAGTTTGTTTTTTGATAATATGTTATCAAATTATTTATATTGAATTGTTATAACATATCGTGAGACCGTACTTTACAATTTTTCCATCGCCAGCAGCGACGGTCTTGCATCGCCTCAGCCACCAGTCCGGCCGCAGCTGTTTTACGACACCGAACATAAACATACAAAATAACACGATCTAGGGCGTCTACGCCGAGTGCTATTGTGTTATTTCCATAAACGGAATGTTCACTTTCAACAGGTCGATAAATAATAACGTTATATATGTGTTTTAATAAGTAAAAACCATTTTTAAAGTGACCCGAGGTACGCGCAGTCTATAATACCGAAAATAAACATCCTCCCCTCTCCAACTAACCATTAACGCTCGATGAAAGCCAAAGTTTAGCATAGATGCATTCATAAAGATTCAGCGTGTCAATTTTGATATTTTAAAAACTTATATATTTATGAGAAAACACGATTTAATCATACACTAGTAAGTGAAAAGTTGGAAGTGTTATTACGAGAAACGGTCTCGCGACATCAGAGTTTGCCTTACGGTTAAGCCTCGCTCCATATATATAGGTGGCTCCCTCTCTCAGCCCGTTCATACTACATTGCACTGCGCCGCGCGCCGCACGTACCACACTAGTCTCCAGTACAACGTTTGTTAGTTAGCTACGACGCTGCGCCGCTCTCTGCACAGTCAGTCATTGACAGTGAACGAGTTCGTTCGTGTTTATTAAATAATCATCGTTTCGTTTGAAGAAAGAAAGGACATTTAAGATGGCCGATACAGCAGTCGCCGCCGACGCGCCCGCCCCAGCGACGCCCGCGAAGAAACCAAAAGCGTCCGCGTCCGCCGCCGGTGCCAAGAAACCGAAGGCGAAGCCCACTCACCCGAAGACATCCGAAATGGTGAACAGCGCCATTAAGGAGCTCAAGGAACGCAGCGGTTCCTCGCTGCAGGCGATCAAGAAATACATCGCAGCACAGTACAAGGTGGACGCCGAGAAATTGGCTCCGTTCATAAGGAAATACTTGAAGAGCGCCGTCGAATCGGGCGCTCTGATCCAGACCAAGGGCAAAGGTGCCTCGGGATCGTTCAAACTAGAATCGAAGTCTTCATCCGCCAAGAAGCCCGCCGCCGCCAAGTCGGCCCCGAAGGCCGCCGCCGCCTCCGCTTCGGCCAAGACCAAGAAAGCCGCCGCCGCCGCCTCGTCCGGTAGGGCGAAGAAGGCCGCAGCCGCTGCCTCCTCGTCACCCTCTAAGCCCAAGTCGGCAGCCGCCACCAAGGACAAGAAGGCCGCAGCGGCGAAGAAGAAGCCCGCGGCGAAGAAGCCCTCCACCCCGGCCAGGGGCAAGAGCGCCGCCGCGCCGAAGGCCAAGAAGAGCGCGAAGCCTCCCACCAAGAAGCCTAAAGCACCCAAGCCGAAGAAAGCCGCGGCCGCTCCTAAGGCTAAGCCCGCAGCGAAAAAGGCAGCAGCCAAGAAGTAAGATACGGACATCAAAACGCAAGATCTTGTCCTCCGCCCCGTTCCGTTCGTCGCGGCAGCGACGTCGCGTCGTGTCGCGTCGAGCGAGCGTCACAGGAAGAAGCTTACTCGAACAACATACGCTTGTGCGCGTTTAAAGCACATCAAAACAGCCCTTCTGAGGGCTAACATACGACTCGAAGCTAAACGCACGCCCGAAAGCGCGTGTTAAAAGTTTCCCACAACGGACGTCAAGTCAATCTCGATCGATTATTATAATTAAGTTTAATTAAGTTTCACCACCAAAACCGAACCTGCATTAGCTAGCTTCTCATACATATATGCATCGCATACACATACGTACGTACGTACGTACATACATACATACATACATACCAACTTTCCATAGAATTGATATATAATATATACAAACGAATTAGGTAGAGTAGCCTAACCGAGCGGTTATATAGGTATAATAAATTGATTATTACTTACCAATCATTTTAAGCACCAGCGGGGCAGACGACGACGGCGGGGGCGGCTGCGGCTGTTGATGATGCTCGCTTCAGCCTCGAAAATTGATAAACAACTTTTGTTGTTCTGAAACGTTAAATAGAAAAACATTAAATAACGCTCGCTCGCGGATAATAGAAATCATAGGTACCCCCTATGTACTCGCAACGATCGAGCATTCAGATCCGATAAAAATTAAACTAACCCAAAACAAACTCTAGACCTAGATCTTAAACCTGCATCCCGATAATTTTATGTTCCAATGTGAAACTCTACTTTTTAACAATTGAACGAGATTTTTTTTTTTTTTTTTTCTTTAAATTACGAAAGAAAATCTCGGGGGGTCTCAGCATCTGTCATGCCTTATTTATTACCTTAAAAAAATAATAATCATTCCATCTTGCCAGGGCCCATGCGCGACGCGGCGCCTCCTGCGCGATTCGCTAGAGCGGCTGAGAGGCGGCGCGCCGTGGCGCTGCATGCGCGGGCATCCCCACTAAACGAGACTCGGTGCGATGCTATAAAACGGAGCCGCCCGAAAATTTTGCGCATTCTACTTTACGTCTCGGTCTCGCTAGCGCTGTACGCACCGCTAGTGTTCCTGCTAACCGTATTGTGAAAACAAACAAGCAAACCCACAACCATGTCTGGACGCGGCAAAGGTGGCAAAGTTAAGGGAAAGGCAAAGTCTCGTTCGAACCGTGCCGGACTCCAGTTCCCCGTCGGCCGTATACACAGGCTGCTGCGCAAGGGTAACTACGCTGAGCGCGTCGGTGCCGGTGCACCGGTGTACCTCGCCGCCGTGATGGAGTACTTGGCCGCTGAGGTGCTCGAGTTGGCCGGCAACGCCGCCCGCGACAACAAAAAGACCAGAATCATCCCGCGTCATCTCCAGCTGGCCATCCGCAACGACGAGGAATTGAACAAGCTCCTCTCCGGCGTGACCATAGCCCAGGGCGGTGTACTGCCGAACATCCAGGCTGTGCTCTTGCCCAAGAAGACTGAGAAGAAGGCTTAAGTTGTTGCGCACAATAACCGCGTGCCAGCCATCCATGCTAGTCGTGTTTTTGTATTCCCGTAGTGTCGTCTTAACGCCGCACGGATTACAAATTCCGCTACAATATCAAAAGGCCCTTCTAAGGGCCACAACATGATTCGTATTATATTTGTACGTTTCTATTAATACATGACGTCAAACAAACAAAACATTTACCTATCCATCCATCCATCCCAGTCCAGCCCAGTAATTATAGCAATGATAAATTATTATTACGATCATCAGGTCTGGTGATTAATTATTGATAATGATGTCACATGCGGTGCCTATATTGATATAATGTTGATGATCGAATAATCAATATAGTATAGTGCAGTATTTCATTGTTGCACGGCCGCGCTACATTCATCTTATTGCACTTGCAACGATAGAACCCAGGGCTGGTCTACGTTGCGGTGCAGATATTTATATATTTTTAATTTAAAACATAATTTATAATTGTGTGATATTTTAAATACTTACACACATACTCTGCATACAGTACAGCGATTTCGATGACGATGCGGCGGCATGGTGATATTATTATTGTCTAGAGACGGACCGGCTCGGCTCTCAGTCATGGAGGCAGGTTGGTTGGCATTCTGTAATTAAAAATATGTATATGTACCTACGTTATGTTAAATTGAGTCGGGTTGTAGAGTAGAATTGTTACAACAACACCGCACTTGTATAGTTTAGTAATAAAAAGTTTAAAGTAAATTTTATTATTCGATTCGTGACTAGGAGAGAGCTTGTTTTAGTTATGCCTGGTTCTATTCTGTTGGTTGGTTGTTTGTTGGGTTAAGGTTTTTTTTTTTTTTTTTTTATGCTGTCAATAATAAAGTTTTAGCTGATAAATTAACTTAACATCTCTTAACTTATAATAAACAACGCCACGCTCCACTCCGTCTCTCTCTCACTGAGGGGGGCCGAACCGCGCCGGCCGTACGCTATTGGTCGGGAGACAGCCGCCTGCGATCGACGGCCGTCACTCGCGACGCGCCGCTGTAGCATTAACAAAAAGCACGCGCCCCCTGCGCTACGGCTACAGAACTCGTTCGGCTCTCGCATCGCGCACAGCTCTGCAGTTTGTTAACAAGTAACGACCTACAACCGTTGCAACAATGCCGCCTAAGACAAGCGGGAAGGCCGCCAAGAAATCCGGCAAGGCCCAGAAGAACATCTCCAAGTCCGATAAGAAAAAGAAGAAGCACAAGAGGAAGGAGAGCTACGCCATTTACATTTACAAGGTGCTCAAGCAGGTCCACCCTGACACCGGTATCTCCAGCAAGGCCATGTCCATCATGAACTCTTTCGTGAACGACATATTCGAAAGGATCGCCGCCGAAGCCTCCCGCCTCGCACACTACAACAAGAGGTCCACCATCACCAGCAGGGAGGTGCAGACTTCGGTCAGGCTCCTGCTGCCCGGTGAGCTCGCCAAGCACGCCGTCAGCGAAGGCACCAAGGCTGTAACCAAATACACGAGCTCCAAGTAGAGCCCGCGTAAGCAGACGGGCGAGGCGGCAACGCCCGCCCTCACCGGCACGCTCGCACACATTACAACATCAAAAAGGCCCTTCTGAGGGCCACAATATGATTCGTAATAATAGTTATCGTTTCTATTAATACAAGACGTCACAATCGCACATACATATTTTAAAAATGGGACCATAAAAATAAAAGGATCCAACTGCCCGATTCCCATATCCGATCCGCCTATCTATTATAATGTGCCGTTATAAATACAAATGGATAGTAAGTTGCATGCTAATATTGATCAGCTTGTTGCGTATCTATGTAGAGTATAGTTCAGGATTCTGTTCAAAAATAATTTGAGATTGCTCGCTAACTGCCTGCCTGCCCTGCCCCTACACCACATACCTACGTATAGTATGAATAACGCACGCATACACGGCAAGGCAATATGAGCTCACATTGCACAAATCATAAGTATATATCTCATCAGACCATACTCGTAGACGGATATATAGATATTTTTGTGATAAGAGTACGTGAAATATTTACCTAAAAAAAAAGAGAGAGTTCTAGTTTTATTATAGTATTCTGATTCCGATGTGTTTTTATCGGCTTGTTGTCTTGTCGCACGTTAAGTTAATTAGGTACCTATACACTTTCGAGCCTGCAGCCTACTACGGCACGGCTACTACTTAGCGTAAAAGTGGTAGGTAATAAAAAAAAAAAACCTAATATTGCAACTACAGAACAGATTCGCACACGCACCCATTCCGATAATTAAATGAGGCATCATCATCCATCCCCCATCCATTTCATCCATATTCCATCGTATCGTATACCGTACGAAACGAAACGAACGAAACTCTTATTAACCTAGCGGCCGCGCCGCCTCGCCTCGCGTCGCCGCTACGTTTTGCATCTCGCTCGCACCGTAGCCACATATAGTCTCCCTCCGTTTAGTATAAAAGCGACGCTCCCTGGCCTGCGAGTTTTATTATCGCTTGTGACTCCGTTCGATCACCAGTACTCTCGCACGCATCGTGTTATTATCGCCATGGCTCGTACCAAGCAGACCGCTCGTAAATCTACCGGTGGCAAAGCGCCCCGCAAACAGCTCGCCACGAAGGCTGCTCGCAAGAGCGCACCGGCCACCGGAGGTGTCAAGAAACCTCATCGCTACAGGCCCGGTACCGTCGCCCTGCGTGAGATCCGTCGCTACCAGAAGAGCACGGAGCTCTTGATCCGCAAGCTGCCCTTCCAGCGTCTAGTCCGTGAGATAGCTCAAGACTTCAAGACCGACTTGCGTTTCCAGAGCTCCGCCGTTATGGCTCTCCAGGAGGCCAGCGAGGCGTACCTGGTGGGTCTCTTCGAGGACACCAACCTTTGCGCCATCCACGCCAAGCGTGTCACCATCATGCCGAAGGACATTCAGCTGGCACGCAGGATTCGCGGAGAGCGCGCCTAAACGGTGTCTTGAGGCGCTGCCGCTGCCGCAACGCAGCGGCGGCTGTCCTACGGACATTGCATCAAACAAACCCCAACAAAAAAAGGCCCTTCTGAGGGCCGCAATTATGATTCGATAACATTATAAAAGTTTCTGTAAGCAGACCGATCGTCAATAACACCAAAAAATAATATTACAGATATTATTTTTTGAATTACTTTACTTACTAATTACGTGTTTATTTATTCTATACCATAATAGCAATAAATACCATGCCGCATCGCATCGCATCGCACCGCACTATGCATGCAAAGCTAATGCTAATGATAAATAAATTACTTGATAGTTGTGGATCCTAATTGATTGATTAGTAAGTAGATAGGTACATTGGTATTTCCTTTCCAGTAATGGAAACTATGTTAGAGGACCGATACTTTAACTTCACTTGATAAACCTACCTAGTAAGACGACGACAAGGGAGGCACCGTTGTGTTGTATGTATTATTATACCTACTCCATTATACTGTAGAGACTAGACGACGGAATGTTTGAATGATTATGATGCATTGTTTTTTTTTTTTTTTTTATTATCTTTCTAAATTACATTAAACACATACATAGGTGTATGTATGTATTGTATAGTATAGTACATATCCACCCAACCAATCATACTCGTATGCCCGTCCGTCCGGCCGGCTATAAAAATAAATAATATCTTTATAAAAAAAGTATATGACATGCGCTCAAGTCGAAAGTTATTATTATGAAGTAGATAACCTAATAATTATTAGATAGATATATAATTTTTAGTTTTCGATTACTCTTCACGATGGAAGAAACGTCGTTGTCGATGCTCGCTCTCGTTCTCTCACAAAGCGATACCCCTCCCCTCCCCACCCCGGCCCGCCGCGCGACGACACCAGGGTGATACTATAAATACGGGGCCGTCAGAAAAGCGTTTTCAGAATCTAGCGCGCAGCCGTAGCAGCGTGTGTTTATTTTCGACTCTACTCTACCTACAAGCAAGAAAGCAAAATGACCGGTCGCGGTAAGGGAGGCAAAGGTCTGGGAAAAGGAGGCGCGAAGCGTCACAGGAAAGTGCTTCGTGACAACATCCAGGGCATCACCAAGCCGGCCATCCGTCGTCTGGCCCGCAGAGGAGGCGTGAAACGTATCTCCGGTCTGATCTACGAGGAGACCCGCGGCGTGTTGAAGGTGTTCCTAGAGAACGTGATCCGTGACGCGGTCACTTACACCGAGCACGCCAAGAGGAAGACCGTCACCGCCATGGACGTCGTGTACGCTCTGAAACGCCAGGGCCGTACCCTCTACGGTTTCGGTGGTTAAACACCTCTCGCCGAACGGTCGCTCGCGATCTATCGCCGACGAGACAGTATCTCTACAACAAAAAGGCCCTTCTCAGGGCCGCAAATGCGTATCATAACATGAAAAGTTTCTTTACAAACGGACTGTCAATATTGCATAAATAATACTTGCATTACATACATACATACATACATACTCACTCGCACATCTGCGTACACAAAACATTTAAAAAAAAAACTCTCGCACATGCACGTTCGTTTCTTAATTATAAATTTTACCTGGTCGCTAATACTAGCTGACTATACATACATTGCATACCTACCGTGGTTGACCGAACTGTACATAATTTTGTTTATTCGATTTGAGTATCAATCATTATATTTATTATAGGTTATATATGTTGTAGTATTAGTGATTAAATAATGTTCAGACAGATCTCACGCCACGAGTGAGAGTGACTTATACCTGTATAAGTAAGCAAGTGTTAGAGTTAGAGCAGAACGATAATTTTATTGACAGTTAAGTCAAGTCAATGCTTGCTTGAAATTTGGAAACGACATAATCGTTAGGTAGGTACACAATATAAAAAGCAGATGAACAAAAAAAAACGACTAAGGATTTCATTTCACACCAAGCACTTTTGCAAGCAATTTATCCATAGATCACACATCACGATCTCGCTCGAGTTTGTTATTTCATAATTCATAGCCCACAGCCCACCCAGCCGACCATTAGTCTCATAATCATCATCATCGTCATCATGGAAGCAAACAATAAAGCATCACCAGACGCGTATTATGTATTAACGTTTTATACTACATCGCTCCGCTCGACCGACATCATAGCCCGCCCGGCTGTCCGACTCCCGCGGCCCGCCCGATTTTTCTCCTATTACCACAATTCATGATTTTACGTAGTTTGTTTTTTGATAATATGTTATCAAATTATTTATATTGAATTGTTATAACATATCGTGAGACCGTACTTTACAATTTTTCCATCGCCAGCAGCGACGGTCTTGCATCGCCTCAGCCACCAGTCCGGCCGCAGCTGTTTTACGACACCGAACATAAACATACAAAATAACACGATCTAGGGCGTCTACGCCGAGTGCTATTGTGTTATTTCCATAAACGGAATGTTCACTTTCAACAGGTCGATAAATAATAACGTTATATATGTGTTTTAATAAGTAAAAACCATTTTTAAAGTGACCCGAGGTACGCGCAGTCTATAATACCGAAAATAAACATCCTCCCCTCTCCAACTAACCATTAACGCTCGATGAAAGCCAAAGTTTAGCATAGATGCATTCATAAAGATTCAGCGTGTCAATTTTGATATTTTAAAAACTTATATATTTATGAGAAAACACGATTTAATCATACACTAGTAAGTGAAAAGTTGGAAGTGTTATTACGAGAAACGGTCTCGCGACATCAGAGTTTGCCTTACGGTTAAGCCTCGCTCCATATATATAGGTGGCTCCCTCTCTCAGCCCGTTCATACTACATTGCACTGCGCCGCGCGCCGCACGTACCACACTAGTCTCCAGTACAACGTTTGTTAGTTAGCTACGACGCTGCGCCGCTCTCTGCACAGTCAGTCATTGACAGTGAACGAGTTCGTTCGTGTTTATTAAATAATCATCGTTTCGTTTGAAGAAAGAAAGGACATTTAAGATGGCCGATACAGCAGTCGCCGCCGACGCGCCCGCCCCAGCGACGCCCGCGAAGAAACCAAAAGCGTCCGCGTCCGCCGCCGGTGCCAAGAAACCGAAGGCGAAGCCCACTCACCCGAAGACATCCGAAATGGTGAACAGCGCCATTAAGGAGCTCAAGGAACGCAGCGGTTCCTCGCTGCAGGCGATCAAGAAATACATCGCAGCACAGTACAAGGTGGACGCCGAGAAATTGGCTCCGTTCATAAGGAAATACTTGAAGAGCGCCGTCGAATCGGGCGCTCTGATCCAGACCAAGGGCAAAGGTGCCTCGGGATCGTTCAAACTAGAATCGAAGTCTTCATCCGCCAAGAAGCCCGCCGCCGCCAAGTCGGCCCCGAAGGCCGCCGCCGCCTCCGCTTCGGCCAAGACCAAGAAAGCCGCCGCCGCCGCCTCGTCCGGTAGGGCGAAGAAGGCCGCAGCCGCTGCCTCCTCGTCACCCTCTAAGCCCAAGTCGGCAGCCGCCACCAAGGACAAGAAGGCCGCAGCGGCGAAGAAGAAGCCCGCGGCGAAGAAGCCCTCCACCCCGGCCAGGGGCAAGAGCGCCGCCGCGCCGAAGGCCAAGAAGAGCGCGAAGCCTCCCACCAAGAAGCCTAAAGCACCCAAGCCGAAGAAAGCCGCGGCCGCTCCTAAGGCTAAGCCCGCAGCGAAAAAGGCAGCAGCCAAGAAGTAAGATACGGACATCAAAACGCAAGATCTTGTCCTCCGCCCCGTTCCGTTCGTCGCGGCAGCGACGTCGCGTCGTGTCGCGTCGAGCGAGCGTCACAGGAAGAAGCTTACTCGAACAACATACGCTTGTGCGCGTTTAAAGCACATCAAAACAGCCCTTCTGAGGGCTAACATACGACTCGAAGCTAAACGCACGCCCGAAAGCGCGTGTTAAAAGTTTCCCACAACGGACGTCAAGTCAATCTCGATCGATTATTATAATTAAGTTTAATTAAGTTTCACCACCAAAACCGAACCTGCATTAGCTAGCTTCTCATACATATATGCATCGCATACACATACGTACGTACGTACGTACATACATACATACATACATACCAACTTTCCATAGAATTGATATATAATATATACAAACGAATTAGGTAGAGTAGCCTAACCGAGCGGTTATATAGGTATAATAAATTGATTATTACTTACCAATCATTTTAAGCACCAGCGGGGCAGACGACGACGGCGGGGGCGGCTGCGGCTGTTGATGATGCTCGCTTCAGCCTCGAAAATTGATAAACAACTTTTGTTGTTCTGAAACGTTAAATAGAAAAACATTAAATAACGCTCGCTCGCGGATAATAGAAATCATAGGTACCCCCTATGTACTCGCAACGATCGAGCATTCAGATCCGATAAAAATTAAACTAACCCAAAACAAACTCTAGACCTAGATCTTAAACCTGCATCCCGATAATTTTATGTTCCAATGTGAAACTCTACTTTTTAACAATTGAACGAGATTTTTTTTTTTTTTTTTTCTTTAAATTACGAAAGAAAATCTCGGGGGGTCTCAGCATCTGTCATGCCTTATTTATTACCTTAAAAAAATAATAATCATTCCATCTTGCCAGGGCCCATGCGCGACGCGGCGCCTCCTGCGCGATTCGCTAGAGCGGCTGAGAGGCGGCGCGCCGTGGCGCTGCATGCGCGGGCATCCCCACTAAACGAGACTCGGTGCGATGCTATAAAACGGAGCCGCCCGAAAATTTTGCGCATTCTACTTTACGTCTCGGTCTCGCTAGCGCTGTACGCACCGCTAGTGTTCCTGCTAACCGTATTGTGAAAACAAACAAGCAAATCCACAACCATGTCTGGACGCGGCAAAGGTGGCAAAGTTAAGGGAAAGGCAAAGTCTCGTTCGAACCGTGCCGGACTCCAGTTCCCCGTCGGCCGTATACACAGGCTGCTGCGCAAGGGTAACTACGCTGAGCGCGTCGGTGCCGGTGCACCGGTGTACCTCGCCGCCGTGATGGAGTACTTGGCCGCTGAGGTGCTCGAGTTGGCCGGCAACGCCGCCCGCGACAACAAAAAGACCAGAATCATCCCGCGTCATCTCCAGCTGGCCATCCGCAACGACGAGGAATTGAACAAGCTCCTCTCCGGCGTGACCATAGCCCAGGGCGGTGTACTGCCGAACATCCAGGCTGTGCTCTTGCCCAAGAAGACTGAGAAGAAGGCTTAAGTTGTTGCGCACAATAACCGCGTGCCAGCCATCCATGCTAGTCGTGTTTTTGTATTCCCGTAGTGTCGTCTTAACGCCGCACGGATTACAAATTCCGCTACAATATCAAAAGGCCCTTCTAAGGGCCACAACATGATTCGTATTATATTTGTACGTTTCTATTAATACATGACGTCAAACAAACAAAACATTTACCTATCCATCCATCCATCCCAGTCCAGCCCAGTAATTATAGCAATGATAAATTATTATTACGATCATCAGGTCTGGTGATTAATTATTGATAATGATGTCACATGCGGTGCCTATATTGATATAATGTTGATGATCGAATAATCAATATAGTATAGTGCAGTATTTCATTGTTGCACGGCCGCGCTACATTCATCTTATTGCACTTGCAACGATAGAACCCAGGGCTGGTCTACGTTGCGGTGCAGATATTTATATATTTTTAATTTAAAACATAATTTATAATTGTGTGATATTTTAAATACTTACACACATACTCTGCATACAGTACAGCGATTTCGATGACGATGCGGCGGCATGGTGATATTATTATTGTCTAGAGACGGACCGGCTCGGCTCTCAGTCATGGAGGCAGGTTGGTTGGCATTCTGTAATTAAAAATATGTATATGTACCTACGTTATGTTAAATTGAGTCGGGTTGTAGTGTAGAATTGTTACAACAACACCGCACTTGTATAGTTTAGTAATAAAAAGTTTAAAGTAAATTTTATTATTCGATTCGTGACTAGGAGAGAGCTTGTTTTAGTTATGCCTGGTTCTATTCTGTTGGTTGGTTGTTTGTTGGGTTAAGGTTTTTTTTTTTTTTTTTTTATGCTGTCAATAATAAAGTTTTAGCTGATAAATTAACTTAACATCTCTTAACTTATAATAAACAACGCCACGCTCCACTCCGTCTCTCTCTCACTGAGGGGGGCCGAACCGCGCCGGCCGTACGCTATTGGTCGGGAGACAGCCGCCTGCGATCGACGGCCGTCACTCGCGACGCGCCGCTGTAGCATTAACAAAAAGCACGCGCCCCCTGCGCTACGGCTACAGAACTCGTTCGGCTCTCGCATCGCGCACAGCTCTGCAGTTTGTTAACAAGTAACGACCTACAACCGTTGCAACAATGCCGCCTAAGACAAGCGGGAAGGCCGCCAAGAAATCCGGCAAGGCCCAGAAGAACATCTCCAAGTCCGATAAGAAAAAGAAGAAGCACAAGAGGAAGGAGAGCTACGCCATTTACATTTACAAGGTGCTCAAGCAGGTCCACCCTGACACCGGTATCTCCAGCAAGGCCATGTCCATCATGAACTCTTTCGTGAACGACATATTCGAAAGGATCGCCGCCGAAGCCTCCCGCCTCGCACACTACAACAAGAGGTCCACCATCACCAGCAGGGAGGTGCAGACTTCGGTCAGGCTCCTGCTGCCCGGTGAGCTCGCCAAGCACGCCGTCAGCGAAGGCACCAAGGCTGTAACCAAATACACGAGCTCCAAGTAGAGCCCGCGTAAGCAGACGGGCGAGGCGGCAACGCCCGCCCTCACCGGCACGCTCGCACACATTACAACATCAAAAAGGCCCTTCTGAGGGCCACAATATGATTCGTAATAATAGTTATCGTTTCTATTAATACAAGACGTCACAATCGCACATACATATTTTAAAAATGGGACCATAAAAATAAAAGGATCCAACTGCCCGATTCCCATATCCGATCCGCCTATCTATTATAATGTGCCGTTATAAATACAAATGGATAGTAAGTTGCATGCTAATATTGATCAGCTTGTTGCGTATCTATGTAGAGTATAGTTCAGGATTCTGTTCAAAAATAATTTGAGATTGCTCGCTAACTGCCTGCCTGCCCTGCCCCTACACCACATACCTACGTATAGTATGAATAACGCACGCATACACGGCAAGGCAATATGAGCTCACATTGCACAAATCATAAGTATATATCTCATCAGACCATACTCGTAGACGGATATATAGATATTTTTGTGATAAGAGTACGTGAAATATTTACCTAAAAAAAAAGAGAGAGTTCTAGTTTTATTATAGTATTCTGATTCCGATGTGTTTTTATCGGCTTGTTGTCTTGTCGCACGTTAAGTTAATTAGGTACCTATACACTTTCGAGCCTGCAGCCTACTACGGCACGGCTACTACTTAGCGTAAAAGTGGTAGGTAATAAAAAAAAAAAACCTAATATTGCAACTACAGAACAGATTCGCACACGCACCCATTCCGATAATTAAATGAGGCATCATCATCCATCCCCCATCCATTTCATCCATATTCCATCGTATCGTATACCGTACGAAACGAAACGAACGAAACTCTTATTAACCTAGCGGCCCGACTCCCCGACTCCCGACTCCGACTCCGAGATTTATAATAATAAAGGTGTTTGCAGCATGCGTTTATTTATACTAGTCGGAGATATCTTAGTTTAGCGCATGCGCACAACTGAGTCTGGGTGGGCGGAGCCGAAGAACTCTTGATTTTTTTTTAGGAACGTTTCAGTTCAGTTCAGTCCGAATCCGAATGTCAATCTCAAGAAGAAAGCGTGAGTGAAATAAATAAGAGCGAGAATTAATATGTTCAAAAATAGTGAATTCCGTCAATCCAACCGTAAATATAGTGTTTTTAGGGTCAATATCAATAACAGTCGTCATTTTACAAAACTTATAAGTGGATATTAATCATCACAGATTGTGCAGTGTGATATTTGTGTTTTAAGTGCATCCGTTGAAAATGAACATTATACTATATTGTGTACTTATGTTCGTTAAGGCAAAGGTATGTAAATTTTTTAAGAGACATTATTTTAGATTCCGTCTCAAATGTAACTGAATGCTTCTGATATTTTCTTGCGCTCGAACGGAAAAGTGTAGTTTTCACCCTATACGTACACGAGTCGTCAGCATCCGCCACAACACCCTTGGATTTTCTTTCTAAACAACGCTGCTTTATCAGATGTGAAGCTCTCATACGAGTAGTATACCCGTATTATATGCAAGTGTTCATTTCTTATCTGATTTTGTTTTTGATTAATTAAAACCGGGTCTCTTTGTGATCCATAATTTTCATTGGTCGTAATATTCGTTAATAATTTTTTTCATAACACATGGAATTGGCCCTTTTTAAGGATAGGAAGACAAAATATAGAAGACCCAATTAAAAGCTTTTACTTATAAGTAGGTATTTCAATCTCAGATCCTTCGTCTGAGATGTCAATGGAATAAAAGATTATGTGACTATGACAAACTATTGAGCCGATTTTTATAGCTAGGGTTATTTTTTATGTGATAGCGGCTGGATAAGGGCCGTCGAGCATGCGGGTCGCCTCATGGAAATCACACGGGTGCGTTGCCTGCTCTTTAAGAAAAGAGTAGAATCGTTTTTTGAAGATCCCTAAGTTGTAGGTCCGGATAAACTGGAGCCGTCAACGTTACAGAGTTTAACCGTCAGTTCTGCGAGAAACCAACGGCTTTGTACTGATAACTGTTAAGGCGGTGAGGAAGGAATTAAAGTCGGTTACTAGTGGTACGATAGAGAAGTTAAGCAGCAGGCCGAACCATTCCTCGAAGCACTCCCCATGATAAATACGTTCCAAGACGTACAGGGATGCAAGCGTACCGTCCTCCGCAAAGACAGCGGGTCCAATTAACCGTCCAAAGAGTTTCCGGTCATTGACAATTCTAGTGGCTCTTCGTTCAATGCGATCAAATGGAAAGGGTTGATACTGGGGCGCTCCAGCCCAGAGACATTCGTTCTTTGTGCAGCTGCACCGAGCACTTCCAATTTCTTAAAAGCCAATTTAGCTTTTCCGTCCACCAGAAACTGAACGTTACCCAGAAATTCGTTGGTATTGTCTCTACCCCGAATAGCAGAATAACTGATAAAAATATTAAAATTTGACGAAAAAATTAATGAAATATATTTCATACGCATAAGTACGCAACGTCATCTGTGGTTCTGAGGTGAAACGAAGTTGGCCGCGTCAGCTAGTTTAAAATACAAGTGGAGTGGACGAAAATTACAGCCAAGGGCGTCGCCAAGGGGGGGCAGGGAGGGGCAGCTGCCTCCCCCCCTAGAGATTCTAAAAAAGTTGCCAAATATAATGCAACCAAAGTCCTAAGTCTTTGAGTTGATTTGATTTGATTCATAGAGAATGAGAAAAGTATGAACTGTAGTAGGTAAAGTCAACTTGCCCCCCCCCCCCCCCCCCCGCTGCGCTATCGCCTGGCGACGCCCTTGATTACAGCTCAATCAAATTTGACGATAAAATTTAATTTGAGCTGTCATTTTGTAGATAGCAATACTTAGATTTTTCCAGTGATACATACATACATAAATCACGTCTTTCTCCCTTCCAGTGATATGTTGCCAAATTACAGTATACCACTCACTTTGGTTTTACTTCTAGCCTCCACAATGTAGTCTATTATGTTTGCCAGCGATCCTGCCAGCAGCAGCAGCAGCCGCTCACGAGGACTGCGGACCAGCAGACGCCGGTCGCCGCAGCAACTGCCATCTTCTGCGCCTGAAACGTGCAACATAATCTCATGATGCATGGATTCAGGTGCGTGAACTTCTAAGGTAGGATCTTGTGCAAAGCCCGTCTGGATCGCTACCATCGCCTACTGCCAAGCACCAGTGCATGCGCCGCTGTATTCCGGCTTAAGGAGTAAGACAACCGGTGAAATTACTGGGGTTTTCGAGCATTCGTTCTTAGCCCTCTAGGCTGGCAACGCATCAGCAGTCGTTCGATGTTGCGAGTGGCCTTGGGTGGTGGTGCTCACTTGCCATCGGGTGACCCTTAATTCATTTGAATGATTAAATGAATTGAATTGAATTGAACCCTATTTCATAAACCTAAACGTTTCTGTCAAAAAAATCATTTTTTATTAAAAGCTCTTTTTGCTTAGTTTACTTGCATTGTCATCCGTTTTATATATGTGTACCAAATTTCAAGTCAATCGGACCAACTGTTGAAGAGTTCCCTCCTGGCAGAGACGATCCTAGCTGGGTCACCAGAACCCATCATCATCATCATCATAATTGTATTGTCATCCGACTTACTAAGTAAGCAAAATTTCAGCTCAATCAGTTGATATCTGCTTTAAAACTGAGTCTCAAGATTCCACCCTGACAATAATACATAACATACATACCTACATACATACACATATTTACATACATATGTTGGAAGTTAATAAAAATCTTGTAAAAATAAACAAACGCAATTGGCAAACTTTAAAATACATGTACAAAGGCTAACTTATGTATGTATGTATGTATAACTCTTTATTGTACATAAAACACAAGAAAAAGATGAATACAGGACAACACACATGCACAAAGGCGAACTTATCCCTAAAATGAATCTCTTCCAGTTAACCTTTGAACTATTGACAGGACATAAGTATTAAGCAAGAGTAGACACACAGAAAAAGTAAAATAACCGATAGTAACCTAAAACAATCCTAAATGTCTAAATTTTAAATAATGTAAGATATCCCTTTAAGTGGTTTCTTCCAGTCAACCTCTGGGTGGATGAGAGTAGTATTATATTAGGGATGGCGTCGGATAACAAGTGAGTTTAAATTAAAAACAATGAGAGTTACAGAATACATTACTTTATCGAATAGGTACAATATACAAACTCATAAAAAGGAAGACCTACCGTACAAAAAGTACTAGGTATATACAATCTATAACATTTATCCATAAAATATATAATACACAAATAAAAATAGAGAAAGAAGTGAAGAAGAAGACAAGAGTACTATGAATTTTTTTATCAATTAAGGGGTCAATCGTTCGAAGGTTAGCTGGAAGAGATCCCTTTAAGGGATAAGTTTGCCTTTGTACATCTGTTTTCTCATTACCTGTAAAATTTAATGTGTTTTATGTATAATATAGAGTTATACATACATACATAGACAAGGGCGTCGCCAGCCGATGGCGCAGGGGGGGGGGGCAAGTTGACTTTACCTACTACAATTCATACTTTTCTCATTCTCTATGACTAGTCTAGGACTTTGGTTGCATTATATTTGGCAACTTTTTTAGAATCTCTAGGGGGGGGGGGGCAGCTGCCCCTCCCTACCCCCGCTTCGTGACGCCCTTCTACATAGATACATACAACACCAAAGGCACAAGCTAGTAATATATGTATAGGTTTAACGGTCGCGGCTGTCCGTTACCATTACCAGGCAACCTAAGACACCAGGGAGGTTATCAAGTTATCTTGACCAAATACCCTTTTTTGACAGAATGGAAACACATCCTCAACCCTAGAAGTTTTGGGTATCCATGGACGGTGGTGATCGCTCTCCATCAGGTGACCTGCATGCTCCCTTGATGCTTAAAAGTCTTTACGAATATGACGGCACACCCGCAGCGCTGTGTCGCCCGTAACCTAGGATTCCGTTATATATACAATACAATAACTCTTTATTGTACACCACATATAACAACCAAAACAGAAAAAGGTATACAGAATATTACAAGGTAACAATAGGCGGCCTTATCGCTACAGAGCGATCTCTACCAGGCAACCATAATGGACTGGAGAACAGAACAGATCTGAGCAGGTGGTACAATTTTGGTGTACAGGTAGGTTAATAAAATGTTTTTTTTTAACCCACAAAGAATGCAGTCCAGTAAATGGTTTACCTTAAAAGTAAACATAATCAACTATGTCTCAGAGGGCTAAGATAAAATCCCTATAAACTCTAATTCCACTGACTCCCCTACTTTCACGCCGGAGCACATCAGCACAAGCACTGCTGCTTGGCGGCAGGATTAGCTAGTGTGGTAGCGATCAACTACCACCCACTACGTTTCTAACCAGCCGTTGCCTTTTCCAGGCCTCCTGTTGCCACATCGCAAGACTAAAACATCAGGAGAATCAGCTGCATTGCATTTACATAATGAAACTCAGTAAGTATTTACTAAAATTTATCAAAGTCAAGTACAGCCTTCCGGTAAAAGTAATCAAACAATATTAATTCCACCAGTTGTAAGGCCCGCAGAGTGAAAAACCCCAATGATTCAATACTTTTGTTACATATTTTCTTATTCATATTATGTCTGGTGCCTTTTGAGGTAGTTAAGCAATCCGTCAAGAGATGGCGCTACACAACCTTAAAATTTCTTTCATCTTATGATGACATCTAGCTATATAGATTTTTCGGCCCAACAAACACCCACATACGTAGCAAATTTTATCAAATTCCTTGGTGCCATTTTTGAAATCTCAAAAAACACATGTTGTATAAGTAGGTATTGCTGCACTTATTTTGTGATAGACACTGTTTCAGAAAAAAAAACAATAAAGTTGATTGTCACATTGACATGTAATTTTTTTTTTGAATTTTATGGCGACTTGTACTTAAGTGAAGTAGGGCTGCCAGATTGTATAATTGGACATGGAAAAAAATAATTACAGCCATCTACACCACAAACTTAACACTAGTGCTGTGTGACAGTGTATGTGATATGCTTGCTAAGACCCACTAAATGAAATGATATACACCCAATTCAAAAAATATTCAACTCAAATTATGGGAAAACAAGCTCTGAAATTTTAGCAACATAATATTCTTTCAATTAAATACAGTAATTTTTTTGAATCATTTGTAATTAATTTGATTTAATTTATTAAGGCCAAGTGGGCTTTTCTCAAGGCTAACTAAGCCCCGGGCGCAAGGCATCCAAAATCAAAAATTACTTGAGTCATAACAATTACTCTCAAAGACCTGTTCAACGGTACATACATCACTAGAGGGTTTTATAAAAATAATTCAACCCACACATTAGAAAACATTAAAGTCATACTTCATTTTTATTTTTTTATGTTCTCAATGACAAGATAAATATGATAAATCATTTATAGAAATCAGCTTATGCATTTGGTCTATTAGAGTGCCATATAGGAACAAACATACATACATAGACTGATAAACACATTACCCTCCTATTGTATCATGTGATTGGGTCATAAAACACTCAAGTCAACAAGATAGCTAAGTAACTAATATAATACTAACAACACTGACATTGTTTTCATCATAATTTAGGCCTTTTCTTTCTCTGTTTTCAAGACTCGAGAGGCATCAGCACTAGCAAGACAGAGTGGAGATGGAGACCATGGAATGGGAGATGCAGTACAAGTTGGCCACATACAAGATGCAGAAAGCGTGTTGCTGACTGTCTGTGATGGAGCCTTGACTACTGTGAATATCCACCACCACCATGCAGAGAGATCTGAGGATTTAAAATATCCCACTGGCCACCCAGGATAACCAGTATAGACCATCTATGAAGACACACAAGGAGTCTCAACTCCTAATACTTACCTATAAAGTTGGTGAAAAGAAGAACAAATGGAAGGCCTTTAAAAGTCTTTTGTAATTATTATCTCCAGCCTATAAACATCCCACTGCTGGGCACTTTGTAATATTCCTGAAAATTGGATTTATTCAGCAGCCATTCATCCAAACACAAGGATTTGGAAAAACACTTCCATTTCTTCTTTGTTTTCTGCACTTTACATTTTACCTTCAGACTAAAATATGTTAAATTATAAAAAATTGCTCAAATTAGTGATCTCTGGGAGAGTACCTGCTAGTTTAAATCATTATGGCCGATTTATAAGGACAGTTATATTAATATGAATACTTACATAAACATTTTTTGCTTGTACCCTCAGAGGTTAAAGTGATGAAACTGTACTTGTACCCACAATTATAATTTCTGAGTTAAAAATGCACAAGAAAATAAACACAACAAAGATAAAATGTAAACTTGGGTCAGCAAGTAACCCATAAACTTACACCCTAGATGTATACATATACTGTCAATGCTTTGATACAGTCATTTTGTTATTAAGACAACATTCACTTGAATTTTAAATATTCAGCAAATCACTACTAAGTAGGTAGGTACTGAACCAGTAACTAGAAAGCTACAGTCTAGGCAATGGCATAACTATAACATCTGGGGCCCGTGGCAAATTTGTCAGATGGGGCTCCCTCCTCAATAAAAAGAAGTGCATCAGCATCCCTTCTGTGCTCTAAACCAAGCCAGTTAGGGGCCCCTGGCATTTTGCCACCCCTGCCACCCTATAGTTATGCCACTGAGTCTAGGGTTTAAAGTACTTTATAAAAGAGACTGTATTGTAGTGTATGTAGTACCTAATTATCTTTGAAAATGGAACAACATTATTAACAAACTTAATTTCTTCTGATCAACCACTTCATTTCATACCTATGCATTTCTTTAACATTATAAATTAATTAGTCACCCATATCAAGTCAGAACCACCACCAGATGCATGCACTTGCTATTCAGACAGAATTTTCACGAAAACTCTTTCATTTGCTATCGATTATGAGCTAGTGCCCTACCTTCCGTGTGATAAATGTGGCTTGAGCGGCGCAGCGACAGCACTGTGAGATTGAGACAGTCGGAAAGTGGTGCAGGGCTCCTCACTTCTCACAATGTAGTGTAGTGAAGTCACTGGATGTACACTTTGCCGCGGAGCCGTTCGGTTCTATTGGCGGTTGGAAAACTTGGAAAGTGGTTGTAGTGTAGTCTGTACTGAGAACTTCAATCACTGTAGCACACGCAATTGGAATGGTTCACACGTTCTAGACGTAAAGCTCAGTATCAAATTTTATCTACTTATATTGAAATTACTTTGGCTGGCTTAAAATTTAATTTTCGATCTAAACAGACCCATCAAATGTCATATTCAAACTCTCGCGCAGCGCAAATTTGTAAGTGTCATTTCCAGCTTCACGATTCGTCCAAATCGTGTCGTCGTGTCCATAGAGTAGAGTGATTTTATTCTTGCTTGTTTTTGCTTCCCTTTTCTAGCACAAAACTGGGCTTGCTTTTTAATTTCAAAAACTCCACAGGATAAACATAAGCCGACCAAATTATTTATTGAAATAATCATTGTACATATAAAATAAAAGTGGTTAGTAAGCGTAAGCACTATATATGTCTAACTATGGGTCAGTAAGTAGGACATCGGAAATAAGAACTAGAAATTATTTACTCGACATAAAACAATGGCGCCATAGCGCTCACTATAAAACTTAGTGCTAATTTATACTTAAACTAGCTTTTGCCCGCGACTTCATCCGCGCAGATTCAAAATTTACGCTAAAACTTCCTCTCATCCATCAAAAACCTGTCAAATTTGTCTCGTACTAACTACCTACCTCAACGATATAAAATTATAAACCCGTTTCTTGCATAGACATCCACTTCCATTATTTTTATTTTATCCCATCCTATGTAGTGATATTATAGCTATCATCACTATCACTACATAGTATAAAACAAAGTGTTTTTCCGCTGTCTGTCTGTCTCTATGTATGCTTATATTTTTAAAACTACGCAACGGATTTTGATGCAGTTTTTTTTAATAGATAGAGCGATTCAAGAGGAAGGTGTATATGTATAATTCTACGCAGGCGAAGACGCGGGTAGAAGCTAGTACAAAATAATTATAGTGACGTGCTTTTAGAATTAGGTCTCGTATGATTCTAAAGTTAACAGAATCGCCAAGTGCATTGCCTACCAACGTGAATCAAATCTCACAACGGCTTAAATTAAAGTTTTACCTAGCTACATTGTATTTACATTAACATTACACAGATTTGAATTCTTCGAAAGTGTGGGTAGGTAGCTTTTAAAAGTATATCTATTAGCTAACACTTCTTTAGTCTTTAAAAATTGTTGAACGTATTCATTCACTAGTTTTCCCAATAAGATATAAAATAATAACGCAGCTAAGCGCGAGTCGGATTCGCTCAGCGAGGGTTCCGTACAAATTCAGCAAGCGAATCCAGTGTTCGCAGAGCCTTTTTCTTAAGCAAAATGTAGGCAGTGTGAAGTCATTTTATATTGATTACATACATAGACAGACAGACTTAGATGTTTCATTATTAACTAGTTGTGCTAGAAGAGCTCCTTTCATACCAAATTTCAAATTTCTGGGACAACTTGGGAGTACTCTGTGTTTTGGCAGCACGGGGATTTCTATGAAAACACGTCTCGACAGCCGGACGGAAGTACAACACTTGGGGCCTGATTTTTGGAAAGCACATGTGTGAAAACACCACTCGAAAGTGGTGAAAAATTGTGCTGAATTTGAGATACGAGTAGCTTAGAAAATACTTAGGGCTCTCATTAATCTTGTGACCTAGTCAAAAATTTGATTAGAGCTGTAGTTTTGAAGATATAAACAGATTTATACCACTTTCGAGTGGTATTTTCATACATGTGCTTTCCAAAAATCAGGCCCTTGATCCTGTGTGTTATCTACATTTATTGGTCACTTGCTGGAAAAGTTAATCTCGAAATTAGTAGTGTCAAAATGTTTCCATGGAACTGTCAAGCTTTAAATCAGATTTAGTGGTGGAGATAAGTAGTTTAGACTAGCTGTTGCCCGCAACTTCGTCTGCATAGAATTCGTTTATCGCTATTCCGCAAGAATTATGCAATTTTCCGGTATAAAAGTAGCCTATGTGTTATTCCAGACTATAATCTATGTTCCAAATTTCATACAGATCTGTCCAACCGTTCTGGCGTGAAAGAGTAACAAACATCCATCCATACTAACACAAACTTTCGCGTTTATAATATTAGTAGGATTGAATAATAATCAAATCAAATTTCTTTAGAAAAAAATACCTTGCTGTGCCCAACTATACAACTTTTTTCATCCAACAAACACGCGCACGCGCACGCACACACACTTGTGAATTTAGTTTAATTCAGAAGTAAACTAACATTCACATTTTCATTAACTAAATATACATACATACACCGTTCATGGTCGAGTTCAAATAAATAAATGTAAAGACTGAAGCCGAATCTCTTCTTTTGTCTGAGTACGACGCAATTTGGTCTCACTCGTCGTCCCACCCTGCCTCCTACCCTCAACTGTCGCCTTTACCTGGTAGGCAGAGCTTTTGCCTTTTCGAGTTGTATATTTTTTATACTAAATTGAAACAAATCAGTTTTGTGAGATGAATTTTATTACCGTTTCTCATTTAACGATCAACTACTTACATTAATTCTTCCACGTGAAGAACAGAATGGAAAGACAGTGGCTGTACAATATTTTGCTAGTACATAAGTACAATTTCAACAGTTAAAGAATTTGAAAGTCTAATACTGCCGCCTCAACATTGTAAGATTTACGATAAAAATAAACGGAATAAATAAATAAAAATATAATTTATTTAAAAATAAATTAACATGATCGTTTATGCTTATTATACTGTAAGACTGGTAATCACATTGGGCATCTATGTAATACAGTGGTGGCGGTGTACGGAACATCCCAACCATCGCGCCGCGCCGCCTCGCCTGCGCCGAGCCCCACGCACGCAGAACGCAATAACTGCATCACTCCGTATTACAACTTCACATGGGAATGTAAATGGTACATTAAAAATCTTTTAGTCTTCAGGCCATTCTGGTGCTCCTCCGTGTTTCCATGGTTCCCGTACGCAGGGTAGTCGTGGTTGCGGCGCTATTATTCTACCCTCCTTCCTATAGTACTAAATATTTAATCGTTTTCATTTGAGGTAAACTTGTGATAGTATTTGTGTCCAGCCTCTAATTATTTAGTACTGTAGGCTGCTCCAACTGTACTAGTTTAGAGTTGGCCCGCGGCTTCCAGTCGCTTGCGCATAGACTCGGGCATCTCCGCTGGCGGCGGGCGCGGCATCCTCAGCCACACCTGAGAGAGGAAGGAATGTTAGTGCTGTGCGATGGTGGCCGTGTTTCAGGGCATTCTGAGCCAAGTCTCATGCGAGTGATGTCCACAGAGTGGGTCGGTAGGAACAATTGGGTAAATTTCTTAATCATAGACATGGTTTTGGAAACAAATCTTGCCATCACATTATATAGCGGCGCTCGAGTAGTGTTTTAGATTTGTATGTTCAGCTTAGTTTCCTTTTTGATTAGATTAGATTAGATTGTTTATTCATTCAATGAAAATTACATCATAAATTGTACATTGTCAAGTTAGGAGAATTTAGATTGAAATCGTCAAGAGTAAATAAAATAAAATTAAAGAATACGAATCAATTATAAAAATGATAAAATCAAAAACAATAAAAAACATCTAGGTACAATTAAATTAATTCTCCGCTAGGGTTAGGGTAGGGAGTTTTGTTGTGAAAAACCATAGGAAAGTAATACGCCGTTCATATTTAAACCAGTTTTTTTTTGCTAAAAATTTCAAATTGAATACCAGCTTTTACTGGTTACTGCTTTTCATCCATCCTACTAAAAGTAGCTTAACACGTTATACATTGACAGCTTGTTAAAAAGCGACCTAGTATGCAGAGGTTTAAGGACTGAATAAAAAAGATGGCATACCTTGACGGCGTCGTAGATGAACCACTGCAGCGCGGTGAGGGTACCGATCATGATGATCCTGGGGCCGAGCCCCTTCCAGACGCCCGCGAAGCCGAGCTTGCCCACGATGGAGCCCACAGTCGCCGTCTTGTCCTGGAACACACAATCATAAACGTCAGCGGCGACCCGTGAGGTGTGGGGCCCTGGGCTAATACTACCTACTTGAAGATCAGCCTAATAAATCAACTAATTACCATATTGTAAAAAAAAATATATTCAATAATGATAATACCATACAGGTAGTCACAAGGTCACCAATACGTTATCTAAACCTCAAAGCCGGCACACCATAGAAATAGTATGGTGCGTCTAACTTTTTGGTCACCTTGGATGCTTCATACTATATGACGCTGACTGTACGGTCAAGTGCAAAAATAAGTATTTATAGGAACTTCTCAAAAATATGTCCCACGATCTTATTACGCTGGTGTAAGAGCGTATGGTACTTATTTTTGAAACTTTGTCTAGATATTACTACACTTGACTGTACACACCTTATTGGGACGAAAGTTGGTGTATACTTTATAGCAACTTTACGCGAATCCATTGTATTGTTACGAATAAACATTTTCTTTCTTTCTTTCCAAACGTTTGTCCTTGATTGTGCTAGGCTAGGTCTTCAACGGAATTGGGCGCCTATGCAGCAGTGGGCACGTACCTGGTTGAGCTTGGAGACGACGGTGTCGGCGGGGTGGGAGACGATGGCGCAGAACACGCCGGCGATGTAGCCCGCCGCGAACGTCACGATCAGCTGCTCGCCCTTCGTGCATTCCGCGCGCGGCTTCGGCACCACGTGCTGTACAACAACAATACAATACAATACAGAAACAAAGAACAAAGTAGACAATAGGTGGTCTTACATATAACAACATTACTGTTACAACTTTTGCAGGTGGTAAAGAGAAGTCATTTTAGCTTCTGTCTGTTCAAAGTATTTACTCAAGAAGTATGGTGACAACAAACCTTATCTAGACGGTTATGTACTTCCAAAACGTCAAGAAAAAAGCCATGCGGCTTTTTTAATCAAAAGTTAAATTCCTATATTATTACGGTCGGTCTCTATCAAGGCCAAGTGTTACGTTATTTTCAACTTGATATCTTTATGTATTCCTTACAAAAAGGGTCTTCACTGACAAACAGATGAGAATAATTTATGCAATAAATAAATACAAAGCACTAAAAATATGGCGGTGTTACCTTGTAAAGCAGCTCCACGGTCTTCTCGAAGCAGGCGAACTTCATCATGGTGTAGGGGATCTGTCGGCCCCACAGTGGCACCAGGCCTTTGTAGAAGGTGCCCACGCCCTCGTTCTGCACCATCTTGGGCCACGCCTCGCGCAGCGTGTTCGCGAACCCGGGCATGGTCTGAATACGGACCTGTGCCAAACAGTTCAGATCAGTTTTCGTTTCTAAAGTTGACAACTAGTAGCGACACAGTTACAATATTTCCTGCCATGGGAATAATTGGCAGTTTTAGATCAACAATAAAATAACTCAAAATGACCCGGGTGTCGCACAAGTCGTCTCTGCAAATAACGCCTCACTTACAGATGACGCGAACACGACATCAAGTTGACACTAATATTGTTCCATGGCAAAAGATCGTAAGAGCCTTTTTTTGAAAATTTGTGACTTTTTACTAGACGTTATAATGTTGTTACTAGGTTAAAAATTTTAAATATTGTAGACCTATTTTGTTGTTATGGTATGTAGGCATATAATATTTTACGCGAACAGTATATACCTATGATCTTGTATGCGACCCGTTATCTTAATTGTTAATCTAAGATCCTGAATGAGTCGTCAGGTTTGCGACTTTGGAACTCAACGACGACGACAGACTGACAGTAGCAATCTCTTGTTCGGCAGCCCGGTTCCTTATTGAGGCTTTGCTCAAGTCCGTGAGGAAAACTAGAGTGCAAGGCTTACCTTAGCGGCCTCGAGCGGCGATAGCGCGATGTCGGCGAAGAACTCAGCCGACGCGGACGCGGCGAGGTACACGAACGTGCGGTACGTGTACGCCGTCTCCTCGTCCAGCATGTTGTTGTACTGCACTTTGAACACCTCGTACAGACCGAACTTGCAGAGACCCTGAGGAGAAGTAAGTGTTAATATAGCGGGAAGAGGCTGTGGGTGCGGTGGAGTGATTAGGAGTCTCATAATAAAAATTATCAACATGGATGTTCGGTAGGAACAATTGGTATTTTGAATTAATCATTGGAATTGCTTTGAATACTTTTTTTTTCAATTTACTTTTTGAATTTCTAATATCTTAATATAGGATTCTATTTTCATTTTCACTTTTTTTGTAATTTTAATAAAACTTATAACAGGCAAACATAAAACACAAACTTATTTTATATGAAGTCTTTTGATGTGTCAAACTTAATAGTTTTTTTTTTATTTGAAGTACTAAGTACTCACTAAATTTCAGAAGTTAGTCCGTTAAAGTTTGTTATTAGAAAAAAAATGTGACGCCATCTTTCAACGAGTAGCCGAACTACCGCGAAAGACAGCGAGCTATTTGGCAATACCTGCAGAGAGTATCCGATGAAGGTGGGTGCCCAGCCCTTGGCGAGGCCGCGCATGCCCTCCTCGCGCACGGACACGCGGAAGCCATTGACCACGTTCTTGTATTTGTCAGCGTCCACCTGCAGCCGGCACTTCACCAGATCCAACGGCACTACGGCCGTGTGGGTGATACCTGACAACATACACATACATCTTTAATATATCTGCAGTCAAAATCTGCTATTCAGTAATTACTAATTTGGATTTAGGTATATTAAAATTACGAGTCAGCCCTCAGCTCTCATAATCTGTGGTCACAGGGCGCCTCTGCCGCGCGCCGCCCGGCCACGCGCCGCGAGCGGCGGGACGTTGGAATTGGTCGGCGCGGGCGGGCGCGCGGCAGCCCCCCTCCGGCATGAGTTCTCATCATTGGGCATTCGATTTATTTATCTAGCTTCTGTCCGCAACTTCGTCTGCGTAGAATCATACACATAAACATTCCTCTTGAATCACTCTACCTATTAAAAAAAACGGATCAAAATCCGTTGCGTAGTTTTAAAGATATAAGCATACACAGGGACAGACCGACAGCGGAAAGCGACTTTGTTTTATACTATGTATTGATAGTGATATTTAGGGTTTAACGTCTCATGTGCTTGGGATACACCCTCTCTGCTCTGATCAACTGAACTAAAACAGAGCATCATTCTATACAATTTTTCCGCAGCCGTTAATCTAATCAAGACGTCACTCACAATTAATAACAAAAGAAACGAGAGGATTGAAAATAATTGCAACAAACGCGTTTGACATAAACGTGCCTTTATCTTTTTTTGCTTTACATATTTAGTTTTGACAGGGCCCTTCCCGGTGTTTAAGGGTCATAAGTAGTCAAAATCCAATGAATTATTTAAACTATTTGAATTTTTCGATTTCTATAAATTAATAATTAATCAGTTATAAACAAGTTACGCAACAGAAGGTAAGTTTAGCACAGTGACACACAGATAGCGCTATCTGACCTTGTCTGCGGGATCGTGATTGAACACGTATTATCGTGGATTACCCTGATCCGACGCCGTATCACTGCAGTCTTATCGTAAAGTAAATGTGTACTAATATTTAGTATCAGTGGGTGCAGTACGACATGCTAATTGAAATTAAAATAACTTGTTAATCCTTAAACAGTTAAGGAGTTAACATGTTTAACTGATTAACTTTTAAATTAACTTCCGTTGTTGTACATATTTTTTATGTTTGATAACTTGTCGTCATTATGTTTATTTGAATTAGTTATTAATCAGCGAAATTGTAGTTTTCTTTTAGCGAAAGAACTTTTAGAAATCGGTTCAGTAGTTCCAGCAATAACCTTTCACATACAATCGTAGACTATAGAATTTACAAGTAGTGCTATAATCATGCCTTTGTAACCATGCAGCCAATGCAGTCATGAACGAATTCATTCTTGAGTACTGAAGACTAAAGAAATCTAATGATTTAAGGCCAAATAAGATGGGCGTTATTCGAACGCCGACTCATCTCCTTTTGGGCGCATCATTGTTTGGGCCTTCATGTCATCGCGTCAGTCAGTCGCCAACTAAATCAGTGTACCAAGAGCGCGTGCCGCCAATGACTTTGTACCAGTAACATCATTCCAGCGCAGATGGCAGCCGCCCAAGCGGGTTCATTGCCGCGCGGTAAATAGCTTGCCTTTGCGTTATGTAACCCAAGTACGCAGCGTGAAGTTCGTTGTGACGCGTTTGGAATTTAGCCGCTTTTTTGGTGTTAGATATGACATAGTGCGGCAAAATAAAATTAAAAGGCAGTAAACTGCCCAGATGTTAACTGGTCTCAAGGGCTCAAGTCAACGGCTACTTAATGAGGCTTGCCAGTAATCGCGTTACTTGAGTGAAACGCCCATATTTATGCTGGCAATACAGATACTGAGTTGCAGCATTCATGCTTGGCCTGGAGAACAAATTCTTCTGGTCATCTCTTGCAAGCACATAAGTTTTTGTTAAGAAATTATTTTTTTATACAAGCTTTTTGCCGACTGTATTTTTTGTTGACTGTAATTGCATTATGATCAATTCTACATGTACCTAATTGCAAGTCAATCCGACCACTAGAATGGGTCAAATTAGGCTTGCAAGGTTTGACAAAAAAAACATTAATTGCAAGCTCGAAACTAAAGGCGAGATCTTATGCATGATACAGCGGCTAAATTCTCTAAGCGCACAGCAAACGTAAGAGCCGGATCAATTTCGCCTTCAGTCCAGATCATATCTCTCAAGTGGCCTCTGATCTCCCGAAATTAGCGTTTTCGGTGATTTTCAATAAATGTAACTACTTCCACGTTAACGTATGGTATGGCACCTGTAAAAGCAGGATGGCAACCAAAACATGGAGAACACACTTACCGCATGAGAGGATGCCGCCGAGCCCGCACAGCGCGAAGTATTTCGTGGAGCCGAACTCGCACGAGTCTCCGACCGGCGCCGCCGCCGAAGCAGCCATACCCTGAATAAGCAAAATTAAGCTAACATTATGTTGTTATGGGAAAAAGAAAGCTTTGTGGCGGTGGGTTTCGGTTAATCTTTGAAGTCAAAACCATCCACCAACATACCAATCAACACATTCGTGTAAAAATACCAGCGGCACGGTGAGCGTTTTTAATTAAGTATGTATGTAAAATTCTTGTATTTCGAGATTTCTTTCTAGGTAGATTTAATGCCTGGGGGCAAAGTCCGATAGAAGAGGGTTGGGCGTTGTATTTATTTATTTATTTATACAGGTATCCGCGTCAAAAAACTCGGATATTTACCGGCTCTAGCTACTCGCGCCCTAACAGTTTATTCATTGTCCGCATTATCATATACAGTCCTCATATCGTACGCTTCAAATGTTATATAATACATTAAAATGCATATGTTGCCAGTGTTAACCGCTATGTGCTAAGTCTCTACCGTGTATTAGGCTGGAAATTAGCTCACCGCGCCTCTGGTCATCCATAGTCCGGGACAGACTCAGACCAAATAAAACATACAGGAGTTGCGATAAGGGCAAAGTGATGACGGTAAAACTACGGCTCGCCGTGTGCATATAACACACACGTGCAACCAAACACTACCAAGCTAATAAGTTAGGCTACACAACAGGTCTCAATAATAACGTTGCTCGTGGCATTCGGTATTTATTTTTTATTAGGTTCGAGTGGCCAGGGACAACGTAGGCGCCTGCAAAGCAGGCATAGAGATAGTATAATGGCGGCCAAGTATGTTTGATGATTACAGATTTGACGTTAGCCCTCAGCTCTCATAATCTGTGGTCACAGGGCGCCTCTGCCGCGCGCCGCCCGGCCACGCGCCGCGAGCGGCGGGACGTTGGAATTGGTCGGCGCGGGCGGGCGCGCGGCAGCCCCCCTCCGGCATGAGTTCTCATCATTGGGCAAAATGTAACTAATGATGATTATGGTTTTAGCAATTCGTCTTCGCATCTAGTGAGTGAGTAGGAGGTCGATTCTCTATGTCACCTAGATTCATCTTTGTTCTACCTTAAGGTTAAGACTTGCTATATTGAAGAGGAACTCCTGCACACGATATTTAAGATTGTGATAGCACCCCAAGTTGTAATTTTACAAAATGGAGGGCATGTTTGTTATGCGTGAGCATCGAGCATAAGTAACCAAGTAGTAATACTGGCCAGTCAACACCAAAACTCACTACTGTTTTGACACTAATAAGTTTTACTCTACATCTTTTTCCATGGAAGGGCGACATCGACATCAAGCGATTATTAATGAAGCATTGACAGTAGTTATCATTATTCTATACTTAAGGTATCATATCACATGCAGGAGTTTCGCGTCTAATGGTCATCAAACTGACTTGAACTGTTAAAGTTGTTCAATGGAGTGCAATCGAAACAGATCTCGATGTCAGCGAAACGTGAGGCTCCATCCCTCACTGCGACTGCCCCGACCTACTGACCTGTGTGGCCGCGTCACATCGCGCCGGAGTGAGCGGTCCGTGGAACGGCGAGCTCCTCGCCGCCTCCAGAAGTGAGGAGAACATTATTCTGAAATTTTATATTACATTGTTAAAAATTTATATTTTTTGTTCTAGTAACGATTATACATAAACAAGCACCATCTAGGGACACTAAGGTAGGTTTGTCTTAAATAGGTAAATGGCTCAGAAAACTGGTAACACCTTAGTTTACGCGACGGCATTCTGCATCTAGAATACTTTTTCCATGTCTATTCTTCACACTTTATTCCTTATTCTTATTTTGACCTGTGATGCTATACATTTGGTCTGATATAAACACAACAACTGTTTTTGAAGTGAAAGCTTCTTTAGCGGTGTTGTACAATTTTGGGATGGGTAAAAAATGTTAAACTCCCGTCAGGACACGTTGACCTGTTCGAAAATTCCTAAGACAGAGGGAGAGTTGCTGCTGGGTCGTTTAGGCACTTGTCCCACCGCCGACGATGAGCGATAAACGAGTAGAACGATAAACTAGAAACGAGTGGGCGAGCGGCGAGAAGCGAGTGTTAGCTCCAATAGTTTTGTCGCTCGGCTATAGGCGAGTGTTCGAGTGCGACGGGCTATTACTCGCGTGGTATCGCAGCTTGAGTTCTAACTACCAAGCGAGTATCGCCGAGCGAGTATCGCTGAGCTAGTTTTATCTTATCGCTCTTATCGCGGCAACAAACTAGTAGAGCGAGTGTTCTCGCCGGCAGTGTGAACAGCCAGCGATGAACGATTAGTATACGTGTCTCTTTTACTAACACAGGATCCTTATCTTTTGTTCGTTTCTTGGGCGAGAAAATCGCCGATAGCTAATCGCTTACTCGCTCTTGGTGGGACAAGTGCCTTAAACGGCGCTGGGCGCTTGCGCGAGTAAATTATGATATAATTGTAAAAGAGGTTAATCATTAATGTTACTAAGTCACCTGACACTAATAAACGCAGTGCCAAGTAGCCCTCTTGCCAACCAACAACAAGGAAGTTAAGCATACATTTAAAAACATTTCAATAAAAATAGCTTGAATTAATAAAGTGATGTAACTTTTTTAACTATAAAAGGCATTTTAGGAGTCATAATTACTGCAACCTAGACTCCTCTGTGAAAGACTATGAAAGGGATGAACCAATACTAATTACCTATTTCTATACAAATTGTTGCCATTTTTAAGCAATACATGCAAGTTACATAGAAATTGTGGCCCACATTTAATATTTATCTACTGTTGCATGATCCCTATAGGATTACTTATTGACCAGAACAGAAGCTTTATAATTCAAACAATACACACCAAGTCAATGGAATCTTTAAAGTGTACTAGGTAGTATGAAAACAACAGAATGTACCAAATGGTTATTTAATTGTAAGTTTCTGCAAAGTGGAGCCTTGTGGGCTAGTTTAATACAATAATTAAAGGTCCATCTTTTAATGCCCAGGAAATATATTCTTATAAACTGCTTGTCATTTTTATTTTATGAACAGTATGAACGTTAATTGTAAATAAATGACATTATACCTAATAAAATTCACATAGGCTTGTCTTTATCGTAAGGGACATTAATTTTGATAGTGACCGAACAATAAAATGTCACAGGACAATTTGACACAATAGGTAATGAATAGATATCCTACTTATCAGATAAATAATACATATTACAAACTCAAGAACAAACATTTCAACTTGGCTTGCCTAGATACCTGTATCTGCTCTGCCCCAACCACGAATTAAACCTTGACCCTCAGCTTATTGGCGTAACTACTAGCTTGTCTGAAGTCTGGTCAGCGTCACCGGTATTACCGCGGTCTGAAGGTGCTTTTAACTCAATTTTGGAAAATATTTATGTCATAATCATAATGTGAAATAAAAAAATATCGAATCCAGATGTTAAGTTAATCTTAAGGCAGCGAATAGTTAAATTTTCACAGGTCTCTAGAACTAGCAGAGTTACTGCTGTTAAGAATCCGTAGTAAAAGTCAATTCACCACACACACTCAAGATGTTACGTCTTACATTTTGACAAGCAATGAAATTTACATAAACTAACCGTCCTTTGTTTTAATTATATAGTTAGAAACAAAATGGACATCGATATCGTAGATAATTAGGCGAATTCTTGTGGTAAAAATGCATAAAACGAAAAACATTGAAACAGCGTTGTAAAAAATCTAGCTGCAGACGTTAATCAATACCGCTTTTAACCGGGTATTCAACACTGCGTTAAACCGACGAGATTTTTAATTTTTTAAAGGTAGCCACTGACAAAATGACTTATAATAAAAACTGCATTCTAAAAAAAATCAAATTAATGGAACCCCTAAAATATAGGGCAAGGTCACGTGAGAATAATTCCATTACCTAGCACATTACGTAAGGAAAAACTCAAGTTCACGCTTAAATATATTGCAACCGGTGACTTAAATTAGATTTCATGAATTCTTTAGATGAATAAAGTACAAATTATAAAGTAATTTGGTAAACTTACATGTCTTAAAATCCTATTTACCGATCGACACTCCACACCGCGCTTGACACACAGTGCTAAAGGAAATGCAGGGGCAAAACGAGCGCCATTGACGGAAATTATGTAATCACGTGGAACTTTTTGACGTTTTAGAGGCGCTGTCTTATGAATGCAATCAAAAATTACGTAAAGGCGAAATACAAAAGACACAAAAAGCTACAAGAGGAGCTTAAAAGATTTGAGAAATGTCTATAATTATTTTAAAATTATTTTCATTATTTTAGACATCTTGCTTTTAGTAAAAGTAATTCTGAGGTTTAGTAGCGCTACCTATTGGCGAATAGCAGAACTAGTTTTCGTTAGTGTGCGTTCTCTAGTGTCAAGTAGCAAAATTTATTTTGTAAACAAAGACAATTCTTGGATATTTCTAATATTGGCGTTAGTGTCGCAAAGAGGCGTTCATTGTTCAAAGAGGCATTGTGGAAATGTTGAGAGATTTTGAACTTTTGACGAACTTTTGCTTTTTACATAATAATAAAAAAAGTCCATAATTCTTGATGTATGTCAAAGTTGTATTGTGCTTCTTTCATTCACTGTCGTAAATTTACAAGTAGATTCAGCTGAACATGGTTTCAATTTCAACAACTTATAAGGGAAATGTGGCATAAGCAGTCTTATAACGGATGCTGACCATGCACGTCCGCGACGCTTAAAATATAGTGTTAGTACGTAATGCATAGTACATTTTTTTATGGTGGCTCGTATTGTTCACTGTAAAATATTAACAAAGTACTTGTTTTATGGTACATATTATGTAACGTATTGATTAGATAAAAATACCATAGTAGCAATTTCAGTTGCCAAAAGTTTTGGTCCAAATCTCAATTAATTAATTAATTTTTTCACTCATAATAAATTACAAATTATCATCAAATTTCAATACAGTAACAAAGATTGCATGTTGGTTTGAATTCGGGACGCAACTGATTGTACCATATACGTAGGTACTTATGCTTTCGGCTATTTTTATAATATTTTTCTATTTTTTTATTATTAGTAGAGATGTAACGGGTAGTTGTTTTACTGTATCGGATACCGGATATCAGGGGAGCTGTTAGACCGGATATCCGAATATCCGGCCGCCGAATATTTAACCTGGTAATTTTGTCTTGTCTGTTGCATAATAATATGCAAGTGTTATACGATCGAATTATTCAGAAGTAGGTATTCGGGAGTCATCATTAGGGCTGCCACCTCTCCGGGTTTGACCCGGAGTCTACGGGTTTGCATGGTGCATGTCCGGGCTACGGGTTTAACATCGATATCTCCGGGTCAGGTGGAACGGGAAGCGACAACTGGTCATCTATCACGCAACGCGCGTAACGCAAAAATATAGTTTTAAGTGGAAAGCTAGTGCAAGTCAGCCTAGCACTAGCTAGGTAGGTAATTTATATTAAAAAAAAACATTACCAATAGTAATTTACCATTAATTTGTACTTACCTTAATTCATGAAATACTTAAAACTTAAAAAAATGTTTTATTTTCATAAAAAACTATATTTCTAAAATCTCCGGGTCTACTGTTTTTGAAAGGTGGCAGCCCTAGTCATCATGGATTAGCGTCTTATTCATCCATTACACAGTTTTCTTTTCCACTAAGGAAAAAAATAACATTGCTTTGATTTTTAATCGTGAAAGTGTCACATTGGTGTAACTTATTATGTTGTAAGTAAATTTCGTATTATTTGCTGGAATATAAAAAAAATGTTATCTGGCCGGATAATAAATAGACAAGTAGCGTATATATATATACCCGTTCAATAATTAGCTACTTATTAGTATAATGTGAATTAAGTAGTTACCTATATTGCTCACTTTTTTTCTTGCAACTTCTGAAAGAAAAATCCAGTGTCCAGCCGGATAACAAAATTAGACTGGCCGAATACCGGATAGTTACCGGATATCCGTTACATCTCTATTTATTAGTGCATACTAGTCCTTATACATATATTGCCATTATATTGTTACATGATTTTTTTCCCAGATATGCCGCCGTGTAGGAAGATATGTACGGGCCGCTGGAAGCCGACGCCCTTGCCGACGTCCGAGCCGGCGGAGGGCGGCACGTGCCCGGCGGCGGTCGGCGCGTGCCCGGCGGCGGTCAGCGCGTGCCCGGCGGCGGTCAGCGCGTGCCCGGCGGCGGTCAGCGCGTGCCCGGCGGCGGTCAGCGCGTGCCCGGCGGCGGTTCGCGCGTGCCCGGCGACGGTCAGCGCGTGCTCGGTGACGGTCGGCACGTGCTCGGTGGCGGTCAGCACGTGCCCGGTGGCGGTCAGCGCGTGCCCGGTGGTGGTCAGCGCGTGCCCGGTGGCGGTCGGCGCGTGCCCGGCGGCGGTCAGTGCGTGCCCGGCGGCGGGCGGCACGTGCCCGGCGCCCGCGCAGGTGCCCGACTGCGGCTGCGACGAGGAGCTCGTGCTGACCTGCGATGAGGACACGTGCGCCAACGCGGCTGACTGCAAGCAGCTCCATCCAGGTACAGGTGGCGGCAAACTTCCAGAGCATTGGCGACGTGGCGAGGGAAAGTTTGCTAGTGTAAGAACTTTACTTACTACCATAGACACATTAAAACAGCTTCTATCTGTGCATTGCAGGTCATAATCATAATTATTTACCCTAGAAGTTGCCGGTATCTGTATCAAAGTGTTTTAGAGATGTTTACGAGTTAAAAAAATTAACAAATGAAAATTTGAACGACTCAAATCTCGTGTAGTTATTTACAAATGGTAGAGTACTCGCAGCAGTGGCGTAACTATAACGCCTGGGGCCCGTGGCAAATTCGTCAGATGGAGCTCCTTCCTCAATATAAAGAAGTGCATCAGCGTCCCTCTGGGCACTAAACCAAGCCAGTTCGGGCCCCCTAGAGCTAGGGCATTTTGCCACCCCTGCCACCCTATAGTTACGCCACTGACTCGCAGGTAGGTACGCAAAATAATTACCTTATACTTAGAATTTTCGATTTTGTGTGCGGCGTTCGGTCGGGAACAAAACTCATTAAGGATTGGCTCATTCTCCAGGAAGCACTGTAGATGCTGACTTTTATAGAGCTTGTATTATAAAATATCGAATATTCTCTTCTACCTATACATGTTTAATTGGTTACAATAAGTACCTATGTTTGAACGCAAGTTTAAAAAATATACCTAAGTAGCTGCCATTGGATAGAATTGCACTCGGAATTTCGGTTCCGGCCGGATAGTGCAAACAGAAATCGGAATTCGGTGCTAGATGCTAATATTGGTCGGTCACTACATGGTTCCTATTAGTTCGAACCTTACTTAAATGCACTTTGAAGTTCATTCAAATATTCCTTTCAAATCGTTTTCAGACGTTTGTCCCCACGGGCTCGCCGCAGACGATGATCGCACAGAGTCCCAGCCGCCCGCGAAACCAGAACTGACGCACCTGATCTGCCCGCACTGCCAGAGCCACATCGCCATGTACGACGACCTCAAGCAACCACCACCAGTTTCACACCAATCACAAACTGGCAATACATGGCCGGCGCAAAAACAATCCTTTAACGCAGCCGGTCAATTTCCCAACCCAAATCGCCCTTTCACTGATGGCATTAAATACCAGTCTACCACCAGCCCTGCGCCATCCTGCGGTAACAGCGCGCTGAAGCTTAAAAGTCCGCACACGAGTTCTCATGCACCGGAGCCCGCTGACGGCGCCATTGGTTGTTGCATGAGTGGAAGTGCGACACACAGGGTTCCGAATATGGGCAGGACACCAGAAGGCCCGGAATCTTACAGCGACATGGATGGCGATGAGCAATCGGAGTCACCAGCCCCCAAGGGGCTAAAAGCAGGCGCAGTGATGGGTGAAACGAGTGCGGCTGCGGCGCAGTGCAAACTGTGTATGCAGGCTGCGGCTCAGTGCAAACTGTGTATGCAGGCTGCGGCGCAGTGCAAACTGTGTATGCCGGCTGCTGCCACGAGACAACCCGTGAAATGTTGTTCTACAAGTGCAGAGGGGCAAGCTGATTACAGCAGTCCGCGTGGAGCCAGCCAGTTTACCCAAATGGGCCAAGCTGCAGCCCAGCCAACTAGGGATACGTCAGGCAAGGGGAAGGACGAACAAAACCCTGTAAGTTTTTTCGTTTCTACTCTTTTATGTGAAGTCTACAGATAACTGGTGCTGGAGCATTATTGCTGGTTGCCGTTTTATTAGTTTACTAGCTTTTGCCCGCGACTTCGTCCGCGCAGAATCAAAATTTGCGATAAAACTATGCAATATCCGGGATAAAAAGTAGCCTATAACCTCGCCGGTGATTTTCTCAACAGATTAGTAAAGTTTGAATCCGTTCAGCCGTTTCCACGTGATGCGCTCGCAAATATACAATACAGACAAAAATTCTAAAAACTGTTGAAACGTGTTCTGTTATCGATTCTATAAGTTTCCCTGGCCAATTTGTTTTAAATATCTTCCATGTAGGTGCAGACTTTTGCCCCTCTTCAGCTTTATTATTGACTATCACTATGCGTACCTAATAGTTGTTGTCTGTAAGTAATTACGTTTTTTTTTATACAACTAGAAAGGCAAACTACCAAGTGAGGTTACCTGATGGTAAATAATCACCACTGCCCAAGAACATCCGTAACACCGGGGCATTGCTGATGCTGATGCGTTGCCAGCCTAAAAGGCTAAGTGATAATTTAAGTCATTTCGCCGTATGTACTCTTCACGCTGGAACTAGCGCAAGCACTAAATAACAAAGCGAACGAAGTAAAACTGTTTGTTGCAGCCGGGCTCGCAGTCGCAGTGCCCGCGCTCGGGCGCGCAGCAGCTGTTCCCCGCGCGGCCGGCGCCGCAGCCCTGCCTGTGCCGCATGCCGCCCGCCTACCACACCGGCTGCACCGGCAACCTCTCTGGCAACTGCAACTGCACCACTTGTAATAAATAAATGCTACATTCAAATTTTTTTTTTAACGGACGGTTCCTGGTAGCGTTGAGGCATTTACATACCGAAGAGAAAGGGAGCTGCCTATTTAATGTTATCATTATCATCGTTTCGGTAAGACTATGTACCTACCTGCGATAAGCTTGGCTGGCAATTGGCTGAGAAGAATTGACAAGAAACTCAGTCTTGTGGTCTTTTGGTCGCCAGGAGAACACTATTTATTGATTTTATTAAATTTTTATTTTGATATAGGATCCGTGTTCGATCTTTGACCTATCAGGGGGTTGCATTGCATGAAAATTGAATGACCACGATTTAAATTCCTCTAGCAACTCACTTAGAATACCTACTGATAAATAAAAGGTAACGACTTTCTTCGATGATCTTTATTCTCTAATAAAATTATAATAGTGGCCCTGATTGGCAATTTTTACATACATCTAACGTACCTAGCTGGGCAATGAATGGAGGCCCATGTCCAAAGTCTCCATTGGCTGCACAAAACGTGTTATTTTGCTTTGGTCGAGGGCCCTCCTTTCCTTCCCTATCCTACTAACAAAATCTTATTTGTTTTAAGAGCTGTATATTTTACTTTTGGCAAAAGTTACTACACCTCTCGGTCTTGTAGAAGCAACGTGCGGTGATAAGCTTTTAATGTTTCCGGAGCTTTCCAGCGGATGTGATTGTTTTTTCTTCATGGGTTCTGTTGCTCTGGACGTTTTAACGCTACGACTCTTATATGAACGCGGGCAGCGGCCTAGAAAATAAAACATGATTCAGATTTCAGACTAACCGATACCTAAAGACCTACGGTTCCCCCACAAAGCCCAGCACTAAATGTAATAGCAATAAATGACAAAGATGTGATCGTAATTTAGAAGTGAATCAAAACGCTGCCCAACGCAAAATTTCTCGCGATTGCGGGTAGGTAAGCGCTATAATGAGTAGAAACAAAGTGAGGACACTAGTTTCTTCACAGTCAACTGTCACATTTTTGATATAAAGTTTAAAGTGCACGAGGCAGCTTTCTACTTTTTATTGTCAGATTATAGTTAAACTATTAAACAAATATGTATGTAGGTATGTATAACTCTTTATTGTACATAAAACACAAGTAAAAGATGAATACAGGACAACCCACATGCAAAAAGGCGAACTAACAAAACAACACAAAACAACAGATATATCTTTATAGTGTTATTTGCACTTACTAGTTTTCATTGAAGCTAGTTTTCTAGATCGAATATCGTGCTTGTTTTCTGCAACATAGAGTGCGGATATACTTTTCTTAGGTTAGAGAAATGCTAACATACAAATTTAATGTTCATTATAAGGACCCTACAGGCTACATTACACGAAGTAAATAGTTAAGACTTCAAATACTATTTAGAGCGCATCCTTTCACTTTATCTGGTGTTCGATTAGGCTGCTAAAGAATCTTCTGGTACTCGCTCGGGCCTTACTGACCGGCACTAACGTACTTAAGCTTATTGTTGTTATAGTTAGTTTGCAGTGGGCTAATTTCTGTAACTCGATGTCTTTTATGTTGCGCCTTCAAATGACTTCCAGAGTGACCCCAGTGACATACGAGCTATAGTGCCCTGTAGAACCAGAACAGTAGGATGTGGGTGGACGTTTAATTTTAGCGTTTTAAAAATAGGTAAATACCGCAAATCATCTTCAGCTTCTCCGTCAATGGTCTCAGCATCAAACTGATGGGATGCATCTTGCTGTCGGCGATGAAGCCGTGTTGAGTCATGTCAACGGACGCTGTTCCTTGGTAACATATCCTCTGTATGAAATCTTTAGTTTTTACTGACATGGAATTGGCGTCGAACTGAGTTCTGGCCGTTCTTTTAGCCTTGAGTTTGATCACCTCCATTTTAAATTAGTCATTACTTAATTTAGACTGCATTTCAGATGAATTCAGTATGGGGTTTTGGCTTTGATTCAATCTGAGAGTCTCCTCGTGTTTATTTTATGATAAGATTCATATTTGTTGTTGTTTGTGTGCTTGGTTGACTGATTGAATGTCATTTCGTAAAGAAAGCAAAGAAAAGAAATCTGCGGCTGCATGTTTGGCTGAATGGAAAAGTTCTGTAGTCTTTGCTAACTACAACTACTTTAAAAATGTTAATGTCCGAAATGTGTGTGTAACTTTCCTTCAGTTTAATGAGCAAGAAAATCGTTTAAAATTAAAATCTAATAATAAATTATAATTGATACCTACTTAAATAAATTTACACTCATCAATAAAAATGTTATCACTTTATAACGTCCATTAGCGGTCAGGTCATCAATTGACCAGTTTTAATTACTTTTGATTCGGACATTGATTTTGACAAGTTTGTTTGTCACTGTCATTCGTTTGACTTCACATATATTTTCAAAATAATTTTCTGTCGCCCCTCGTAATCTTGTGCTTACAGAAAAGCAAGAAGAATTTTATTTATACGATTATGGCTGGAACCGTAGAAATGCCAGAAGCGCTGAAGCCGATATCATGGCTCGCAGGCCGCTGGTCCACGCAAGAGGGGAAAGGGAAATATCCGAATATCCCTGATTTCCAATATCATGAAGTTTTGGATTTCACTTGTATTGGTAAACAACCCGAACTCAATTTAGCATTTCTTTAGAACAATCGGTTTTTAGGCTTGTGATATAAAAATTAGAAACTATTTTTAGTCCAACTGATAAAATGTAACTTGCAAAAAGTTGTGGCCAATTTCATCTACATGCAATAATCACGGCCTGCGTAATCAGCAGGTAACATAATTACAGTCGAATTAAAGATATTCTCTGAATGAAACTTCTGTTTCTTCTAGGACAGCCAATGTTCAACTTCTCGTCCTCGTCCAAGCATCCAGTGAAAGGAACACCGATGCACCAGGAGCGAGGGTTCCTGCGCATCAAGCCGGGGACCAACGAGCTGGCGTTTATGGTCAGTCAAAACATAGGGTTGACATCCTTGGAAGAGGGAAGTGTTGACCCGGAGAAACAAGAGATAGTTTTAGGCACTGTTGGAGTGTCTCGGATGTCGTTTGCAAAACAACCCTTTGTTAAAAAGTTGAAGCGCATCTTGAAACTAGTAGATGCTGACACATTAGATGTAACTACATATATGGAGACTGATGATGTACCATTGACTGAGCATCTTAAGGCTGTGTATAAGAAAGAAAAGGAATAAACCTGAATATGTTGGTTCTTATATTATTGGGCTATTACCAGTGGCGTAGCTAGGTAACCAAGGGCCCTGGTGCAAATAAAAAAATGGGGCCCCACTAACTATCTAAACTGGTTACGGTTTAATAATAATAGTTCGATCGAGATTTTCTGGTGAGGATTCGAGGGCCCTCTGAGCTTGAGGGCCCCGGGGCACTGCCCCGCCTAGTCCCTTGGTAGCTACGCCACTGGCTATTACTTTAATAAGTATTTATATATGCTGTACCTACTTTTTTATTTACATAACCAACAAGCACACCACAGCTAATAAAAACTTATTCAGTAGTTTAATGCTTTAACTGGTCTTAATATGACACAAAACATCTAGCTCATTTTGCTGTAGGCTTATAAAAGTCAATAGGCATGTCATATAATATATTTTAGTTATGTAAATATGGCATATGAGAAAGACCACAAATACATCATTGTTCTTTACAAGTTGTTTAGTATTATTGAATAAAAATGTATTACTCGAATACCTATTTAATTCCTTGGTTTTATTGCGACACTTAAATCATTAGGCTAATGGATGAAAATACTAAGTTACTACCTACGCTTGCCGCTTGCCAAGTCCGGCCGGTTGCTGCTGAGAAATAAAACAATCTGTTTTAGCTTGGAAAATTTATTTACATTTTTAATCAACAATGCCTCTTTGCACAAATATGGATTCCTATTCTACTCTCGGTGCTTGGATCTGGAAGAACTCTGTATTTATTTGATAGTCAACTAATGCTAAACTGACCAACTGCATGTGTAAATAAATTATACGACTTTACCAATAAGTCACACGGATTTCCGTCTTTTATAAACCAACTGGTTGTTGCGAGAGGTCAGTTGACAATGGACAGCTATATTGAAATAGCTGTTCTGAAAACATTTCATATTGAATGTGTTCATCATTTAAGACTTAGTAACATAAATCTCTTTCATTTCTATTTGCTAGTAGTTCTATTGTTTTCTCTATAAAAAGGCTTATTTAAGGCATTATAATATTTTAGTGAACATGTTGTCTGCCTTAGCAACAGTAGTTGTCGTAGGCAGGTCCATTATTTTGTGATTCCATACAAACATCACACGGAATGATTGCTGCAAGTCCGCTTTTAATTTAAACCTTATATCACATTGCAAGTAAAGTGCAAAAATTAACTTTTTATTATTGCTATTTGAGAAACCTACCCTAAACCCTTACCAATTACACTGACGTGCTATAGACAAAATTGTTATACTATTGATGTTTTTAAACTAGGGAGGGACACTAGTGCCTTGTCACATATTTTAACATGTTGTCTGCACCATACTGCACCTACAGTATTCCTCCCACGCCCCATACAAATTTACGGATTTCCCTGGAAATGCTTTCTATTATTGAGATGCCACGAGCATCATCGGTGGGATCGCTTGATCTTCTGTGTGGCCGTGAGTTTACACTTACATGATGGTATAGATAGAGTAATAACGGTGTATCAATTTTAGGAGCACCACAGAAGCTATTTATCTAAAAATTCTAAATGGTCAAGTAACTATAGTATCGTCTACAAAATAGCATTCAAAGTTTGACTCTGGCCCCAAGAAATAACCAAAACTATACCCGGAAAAGTGTTTCTGGTTGCACCGGTGATGCTCATGGCTACAGAGATTACGTGATCCCACCGGTGATGCTCATGGCAGCCAACGTGTTAATCTGACGCAAACTGTTGGTCACAGAGAAAAAGTACCCAGCTTTCCCCACCCCCTTTGAAGCATTACAATGATTTATGGAAGCCCTCATAGGAAACGGTTTTTTTTGTTGATTGTAAAAGGCATAACGGTTTGTTGAGAGGACTTAATAAATAATCCTAATATTTATCCTATACCAGTATGAGATGTTTGAAGCTGTCTATTGTATCAAAAACTACATAAGGTACTGTTGCGGTTTAACTCTACCAGCAAAGGCACAAAAAACCAATCCATTATCTATCCAACATTTCTTCCCTTAAAAAAAATAGCCAATTATATCTTGCCATGGACCATCAACCGACTATACATCAGCGACGGTAAAACCGAATCATTATATATTCTACGATATTCTATGATATAAAACATACTGGCGAGACCACAAAGTCACACACTGCTAAAGTCCCTTAAATATTAACCAAACTGCATACAACACAACACAGTTATACATATAGACAAGGCATGTGTTTAGGAAATAACCGAATAGTGGTAATCCAGGCTATTAAATACTGCAACAAAACCATGTATGTTTATTACAATTTCGATTGTTGTCGGAAACATTCAATAATTGTATTATATAATTTTCTTCTTTTCTATATAGCGATTAAATAGGTTAAAGGCCTGTTTCACCGCTCTCTGTTAAGTTCCAGTTATCTTAAGTGTCAGTATAATTTGTTGATTTGTGTTCCTTTATTTTACTATATAATATTACAGCAGATTGCCAACTGTATATCTGACAAATTATTTTACTAGTTAATGCCACGTGTGCGCGAGTGAAGAGCGTTAGACGATGTTGACCGGGCGGGGAGCGAGTGACGACAGTAGAGTATAGAATAGATATTATCGGGTCAGCATGCTCCCCCGCATCAGCTCTGTAGGTAAAAAACAAAATGCGTTCTTATTTTTTGCTATCACACCAGTGCCGGATTTATATTTTTTATGAGTGTAGGCCACTTTTTTCCGCCGCCCCATGTACATACCATGATAAAACCCGTGAACGTGTTTGACTTTTATGTCTGAAATCAAGTGACCGTCGTCTGAAATCTGCCGCCCCTAGGCCGCGGCCTATTTTGAATATTTCGAGACATCGCTTTGCGTAGCTTGTCGGCGCGCTACTGCGCAGAAAACAGCTCCTAGACTTTGAGAACTGGCTTTATACTCTGAAATTCGAAATAAGTATATCGCCATTCTGCTTCCACTAATAGTAATAAGAGTGAGAGGGACAGTATAATACAAATTTTGAATTGTGATTAGCCCGCTTGTTGTTCCGGCACACTTTTGAGCGGCCGGCATTGTATTTGAATGAAGTATAAAATGATTATTGCTGATCTACGGTCATCTGGCTACTAGCTAAACATGCAGCCCATGTGTTTGTATGCCTCTAGTTAACACATTTCCTGTAAGCAACTGCACATCCTGTCTACAAATGAGCAGCAAAGTTATGTTGGTAGCACTGTGAAAGTGCAGAATATTGTGAGTTGCTGGCAGTGTGTGCTATATGAACCGAGCTATACTTAAACATAATAATGTGGCTTTCTGGCAATGATGCCATACTCCTGGAGAGCAGGCACCAAGTCGTCCATAGTCATAATATACTTCTTCTCTTTGGGGCCTTTCTGATTCTTGGAGCTGGAGGTGACCTGGCTGGAGGTGCGCATCTTGCAGTGCTGCAGAGCATCATTTGCTACGTCCGAAAGGAACTTCTGTGATGCCAGAGCTATGAGGCGGATCAACCTGAAAAGAGATACATGTGTGAAGTTAGAATAGAAAAAAAACAGCCTTTTTTGTTTGTGTTATCTTATTGTACTGATTTATTGTGCCTAATATTTGGGTCCATATTGGCTCAACTAAAGTTCATCACCCGAAAATGATTATCATCGGTTCGACTAATGATCACTTTTCCTAAAATTGGTTTTACTATTAACATAGTCCGTAACACTCAGTTTTCCTACAATTTTATTTACTAACTTCACTTGAGAATTTATGTAAACTCCTACATTTTTTTTTCATAACATTCTTAATCATAAGTTTTTTTTTATAATATTACTAGCGACCCGCCCCGGCTTCGCACGGTATATTATGCATGTATTATACACTAGCCGTTGCCCGCAACTTCGTTTGCATAGAATTCGTTTATCGCTATCCCGCGGGAATCACGCAATTTTCCGGGATAAAAAGTAGCCTATGTGTTATTCCAGACTATAATCTATCTATGTTCCAAATTTCATCCAGATCGGCCCAGTACTTTTTGAGCCTATTCATTACAAACATACAAAAATAGGTACAAATCTTTCCTCTTTATAATATTAGTATAGATATAAACCTTCCTCTTGAATCACTCTATCTATTAAAAAAAACCGCATCAAAATCCGTTGTGTGGTTTTGAAGATATAAGTATACATAGGGACACAGGGACAGAGAAAGCGACTTTATTTTATACTATGTAGTGATTACTCCTATTATTAATAGGTAGCGCCGTTTTAAAAATCATTCAATGTTATCAAATCTGCATGTGACCAGGTACGATTATATTAGAAATGTTCAAACCGCGCTGAAGTGAACATGGTTACCAATGGTATCTGATGTTACTGTTCTGGTATCAGCTCTTTTCTATTAGGTTTGCAGTTCTAACCTAACCTAACCTACTGGGGCCTTACCATGACATCCCAATGCGACCCAATTCCGACCCAGTATAATTCATGTTAACAAAATTTAAATGCTGGATTTTCATTTATTACTTATACCCAACCATATAGAAGTTACCATAAAAAGTTACCATATAAAGTTAAATGTATAATAATAATATTCAATTTTATGAATAATAACAACTCTATATAAAAAAAATATGATGATGAATAAATTGAATAATAGTGTAAAAGATGGTTATGTAGAAATAATATAGGAAAACAAGTAGTAGTATGATAGATGTTTATTGCAACGGACATTATGAAATCGAATGATTAGGAATGCAGATCATTATGAACAGAGTAGTTATGGGCAGTGATTATTAGGAAATATTTTTTAGGAAAAACATTTTCGGACTTCCGTTAATCAACCTTAAAAAATTAGTTCAACTTTGGCACACCCAGAATATCTGTATTGTGTTGTAACCACTGAGGTTCCAGGTGTGTTTAGTGTTGACATGTAACCTAGGAATGCCAGATACCAAAGTCCCAGAATTATTGTACCTACGTCTTTATCCCTTATGGGGTAGACAGAGCCTAAGTTAACAAAACCTTAAGACCACTTCTAGCATGATTGTGGGTGTATATATGGAAAGGGGAATCAAATCAGTGATGTATAATTATTGTATGAGATAAGAAAATTACCCATAAAACTTTTCGAGTCCAAAAATAACCTTTTGGGAGTTCTTATTCAAGTACGCTAGACACCAGTACCCACTGGGAGATCTCAAACTTATTTTGTAAACCTACAATCCTACAATATAGTGTCCTGCAACTCACAGGCAATACACCGAGATAGGCGCAAAAGGATATCTTTACTCACCTAGGATCCTGAGATTCGAAGCCTGTCATATTCAAGTAGTGAGCAACCACGGAATCCGGTATTGAAGGGTTGTAATTCTCCAATTGCAGTAGAAAATCGCTTAGAGCATGCCCCACTCCATTGTCATCGTCTGCCCCGACGGACGGCGAACCCATGCGGCCCATCTGCATACTATTAAACTTATATTCCATCCAACGAAACTAATGGAAACTTAGGTAATAATTTGGAACGATTAACAATTAACTTGAGCTAAATTATCAAATTACGATAAACAGCAGCACAATAGAGCAATAACGTAAATGCCAAGAGCAAACGAAAACCCACAGATATATAAAAAACAGACAAGAAAATACCACGAAAATTGACTTGGCTTGTCAATGTCAAAAGTCAAAACTATGACAGTAGAAATTCTCCCTAATTATGCTACTCGACAATAGATAGCGCTGCAAGCCAACACTCCTAGCAATTTTTAAGTTCAATACCAACGTACTTAGGAATATTTTTTTATATTTTTTATTACAATTATTCTGTCAATGAATTACAAATGATTGGTATTTTTTGAGTCACTCTCACTAAGCAGAATAGGAGCAAAGAAATCGGCACAAATTAGGAAAAGAAGGCCCTAAAGTTTTATAAAATTAAAACGCTCCTTTATATTATACATATACATACATATATCACGTCTTTATACTCTTTAATATATTTGCTACTATATTTAGTTTAGTGATTGTTGTGGCAATTTTTTTAACTTCTTTTCTTCTTTTCTATGTCCACAGAGGGGTGCTTGTTCCAACATTATTGTACGGTAGCCAGACTTGGGTTTGGCAAAAGAAGCAAGAAAGTAGAATAAATGCAGTAGAAATGAGAGCGTTAAGAAGTATGGAAGTGTATCACTGAAAGATAGAGGAATAGTGTGATAAGGGAACGTGCTGGTGTGAAAGAGGATATAGTGACTAGGATAGAAAAAAGTATGCTTAGTTGGTTTGGTCACGTAGAGCAGATGGATGAAAGTAAACTAACTAAACAGATCTATATGGGGAGTGTGAATGGTAACGTTGGGAGGGAAATGCCTAGACAGACGTTCCGAGACCAAATACGTTTTGGAAAAAGGTCAGGTCAGGAGTACCCGAAACCGACGAGCATGTATGAAGAGATTGATGAATGTGGATGAAACGAAGGAAGTATGTCAGGATCATAGCAAGTGGAACACAGTAGTCTCTGCCTGCCTGCCTGTGGGAAAGAGGCGTGACGGTATGTATGTATGTATGTATACTATTACGGAACCCTTCGTTATGTATGGTCCGAAACTCACTCACAGATTAGTCTAGCTAGGGACAAGCAGTAGTCCCAAGCAGTTTAAATTTTTGGTTTGTTTACTTCTTAACTTGCTTTGCCTGTTAATTTGAACGCATTCTATAAATTTATCACTAACTATTTCAAAACGCAGCCGTAAAATCATCGCGTCCATTGAACAGTTTCGGAATGATTGCATAACTACATATTGATTTTCCAAAGCAATAACGAAACGCAGTTTATGCACGTCATGAGAGTGTTACCACTGAAATAGCATTTACCCTGGCAGAATGGTGATTGCATATATTAAACTTAAAAAATATTTCCGAATGTAAATTTATTTCTCTATATTCGACTTTGTGGTGATAATTAATTATGTAAAACAAAAGCATAAAAAAATATAAATTATTTTATGATTGTTAAATGTATAGCCTTGGCAGTTTATCTTTGGAATGGGGTTGATTGAAATATTTTATTTGTAATAATATTTGTAAATAAAAAAGTGTGCGACTGTTTTAATGTTCATTAACGATTAAATAAAATGTTTGATTAATATGTAGAATTTTATAGAAGGGTACTTTTTTGTATTTAGAATGGTCACACTGGCCTCGTGGTACTTTGCCGCTAGGTTGGTAACGTCTGCCCCTTCCTCCTTCTTTTACGCCGCTCCACGGGCAGAACTGCGAGAGAACGTGATCGATCGAATTTCAAAAAAGGCACACACCTACCCCTGTGCTCCCGCGGTCACGAAATTACTCCAAATCTCCTGATAATAAAATCGGGAGTTAGTGTTTCGTGGTTCTCCATCCCGTGTGTGACCCGAGTAGATACCTCTACCCGCGAGGCGTTCAACCAGTGTAGTACCAAACCCTCCACACAAAATGTCTAACCTCGCCGATCCAGTCGCGTTCGCGAAAGACTTTATCGCCGGTGGCGTGTCCGCGGCGGTGTCCAAGACCGCCGTGGCGCCCATCGAGCGCGTGAAGCTGCTGCTGCAGGTACAGCACGTCAGCAAGCAGATCACTGAGGACCAGCGCTACAAGGGCATCATCGACGCTTTCGTGCGCATCCCCAGGGAGCAGGGCTTCGCCTCCTTCTGGCGCGGTAACCTCGCCAACGTCATCAGGTACTTCCCGACCCAGGCGCTTAACTTCGCTTTCAAGGACAAGTACAAGCAGGTGTTCCTCGGTGGAGTCGACAAGAACACCCAGTTCTGGCGCTGGTTCGCCGGTAACCTGGCGTCCGGTGGTGCCGCCGGTGCCACCTCCCTGTGCTTCGTGTACCCCCTCGACTTCGCGCGTACGCGCCTCGCCGCCGATGTCGGCAAGGGCGCCGGCCAGCGCGAGTTCAGCGGTCTCGGCAACTGCCTGTCCAAGATCTTCAAGTCCGACGGTCTCATCGGCCTGTACCGTGGCTTCGGAGTGTCCGTGCAGGGTATCATTATCTACCGCGCGTCGTACTTCGGCTTCTACGACACCGCCCGCGGCATGTTGCCCGACCCCAAGAACACGCCCATCGTGATCAGCTGGGCCATCGCGCAGGTGGTGACCACCGTCGCCGGCATTATGTCCTATCCCTTCGACACCGTGCGTAGGCGCATGATGATGCAGTCTGGCCGCGCCAAGAGCGATATCCTCTACAAGAACACCATCCACTGCTGGGCCACCATCGCCAAGAGTGAGGGCACATCCGCCTTCTTCAAGGGCGCCTTCTCCAACGTACTCCGAGGCACCGGTGGCGCCTTCGTGCTCGTCCTATACGAGGAGATCAAGAAGGTCCTGTAAATCTAATCTAAGAATTGTTACCATCATTTCGATTGTGATTCCGATCACTGCAAATAGCCGCTCCCCTGAAATCATGTATTATTAGAAGCGAAAACGAACCTAGTAACTTATTTTTAGTTAAATAAAGTGTTATACATTGATTCCAATATGTATTGTTTTATTAAATTATATGTTCAGTGTTACATAACCACTTGACTCCATCTTGCTCGTGTCAGTGGTTGCTTTGTGAACTCTTGTGGTGGGTAGCCGAGGCCTTAAATATTGGTGGAATCACATTTTGTACCTTTAATAGAGGCGGAGTGATCACTCGCAGTTATGTAACTGTTTAGTTTTGTTCAACATCATTGAGGGCAAGGCTGAAGCAGCTGAAACCTAATTCCAGTGTTGTGTTCTAGTGAATTAAAAGAAAGTGCTACTACAGTAATTGTAATACAATTGTTTTGGCTCTTAGCGTGTCCTTGTACTTTGGTTGAGTGTATATTTAGTGTGTTATGTAATACTGACTTGTTCTTCTGTGATTTGTTTTAAATCTTAAATCATGTGATTCTGAAGCTGTTATGTAACGAGCAGGCTTAGTATGTATCTTGTGCTGTGGTGTGAATGGCTAGGTACAAATAATTTCTTGGTGCACATTCAGATGTGTTCCTAGGGCACTCAGAGAACTCTGTATTCTGTAGGTAACATTCAGTATAACCAGTTAATGTAGGAGAGGAACATCTCGATATTGTGAACAACCTTGTTTCCTCGGTGTGAGTTTTTCTTGAGAAAAATTTCATGCGTTTCGAGTGATAATATAGATAATGTTAAAAATTACTTGGATTTTATTTTCTTTACAGCTTCTCACATTCAACCATTTCGCATTTCTTGGAATATCATTTTAAATATCCATTTAACCAAAGCTTGAGTCACAGCATTCTGAACTTAAATGCCAACACAGTCTGTCAAATTAAAGAGTCAATCCAGAACACTGACATCTTTCCTGCCAGCATTCAATTTAGTTTAGAAGGAAATGGTTTGAGGTTAACTCATTATTTAAGTTTCCTTGGTGGGAATTAATGGCTGGAAATTAATTCGATATCCCCACGTAGTTGTGGGGTAGACCCTGTCTTTCATTCAATAAAAACTGGATTACGTCACCGCCGCACCAGTTCGTGTCGTCATGGTGCAGTCAATGGCCGACGGTATGTATCTGACATCACAATTTAGTTAACTAGGAGTTAGTTATACAACCAATCCAACAATCTGCTGGTTACTGAACTTGACTAAACTAGTGTCGAATCAGTGAGTCAGAACGCTGGGTCGGAATGAACTGGACATGCATGCCGGCGACTTAGGCCAAATTGTTCTTTCTTAAAATTTTAGACACCGCGTTTTGAGAACGTACGTTATGTACTTACTTAATTAGTACAATTAATCGATTGGTTGCTATTGTCTTAGGAAATAAATTTGTATAAGTACGTAAATAGAAAAAAAAAAATGTTTTTGTAACTTCATCAATTTTATTAAATTCATTTTTACTTTATTTATTCAAGACGATACGTTTTAAACTTTATACCTTCTTATTTTGTGGTAAAGCTAGCATAGCAAGACACCATGGCTATAGGTAAGTATATACATATATCGTAGGTAGTGATGAACCAGCAGATATAATACCTTACACGTACCACCTATGTACAGTCGGCCTACGACTGTCTATTACTTTTTCATAAGACTGACGTACCTACCTTTTAAAGATTTCAACTGTCAGTTTACAGTACAAATTCATTTAAATGGGTAAATACGACATGGTTCTATGTACGCTCTATATTTCAATTGGCCTACTGTACTTACATGCATTTTGCTATTTGCATTTCAAGCTGTTCACAAATTCAGTTAGTCAATGCACTATAGGTAGTTACCTACCTATGTGGGTCAGGTCTCGGGTCAGTCAACCTGCACACTACCTAGCTACGTGACTTATATAAATTATGACCTGACAAAGTACATTCTATTGGCTATTAATTAATTTGTTTACTTAGGTAATTAGCATAAAATACTAACTAGACATTAATAAAATGTTTTATACCTACCTATAAAACATTTTATTACCTACCTAATGAATCTGATTCAATCCCATGTGCCGATATGAAGCAGTAAGTCAGCCTTAGTCATAACATGAGTATGACAATTCTTAATTCTGATACGTACCGAAGTTACCAAAGTGATCGGCGTTGTTGGCGACTGTACTTATTATTACAATGTCAAGTCAGAGTCGAGCGCGGCACTCGCTTACGTAACAACTGCGGCAGTACCGTAGTATCTTTTAGTTCGATTGACCTACATTTTAACCTCAGCTTCTCAATATTGTTTTCTACGGGATGTTGAACCGATTGTCTTCAGGTTTATGGGGAACTGACTGACCAACAAAAAACATTTGCAACTAGCGTAGCGCTCGTAAGAGGAGTACCTAGTAGAGTAAGGTAATTTTTTGTTCATTTAAATGTATCTCTGCAAGGTTCCTAACGCCTGATTCAATAAATTAATGACCAACTGGTATAACGGGAGCGGAAGAAATAAAGGTACTTAATTAGGGTCGATGTAACTTAGAAAATATAGTATTAACTGTTAATCATTTAAACATTGTAATTCATACTCTTACCTGAGTAGGTAAGTTCACATCCTCGATGTCGTGAAATGTGAATGTGCACACGTTTTTTTGTTTCACTAAATTATGGTACCATCTAGACCAAACGTTATTTACCTACGTTAGTTTTGGACTACAATGCCTGCAGTAATCCTTTTATTAAATAACTAGCTTTTGCCCGCGACTTCGTCTGCGGCGTAACTATAACGTCTGGGGCCCGTGGCAAATTCGATAGATGGGGGCTCCATCCTCAATATAAAGAAGTGCATCAGCGTCCCTTCTGTGCTCGAAACCAAGCCAGTTGGGGGCCCCGTAGAGCTAGGGGCCCGTGGCATTTTGCCACTCCTGCCACCCTATAGTTACCCCACTGGCGTAGAATTATACATATAAACCTTCGTCTAGAATCACTATCTATTAAAAAAATCGTATCAAAACCCGTTGCGTAGTTTTTAAGATCTACCTAAGCGTACATAGGGACAGGCAGACAAAGGAAAGCGACTTTGTGTTATACTTACTATGTAGTGATGAACTTCGTTACCGACTGAACTGGGAAACAGACGTCTTTTAAGACATAAGGTAAAAGATTCGTTTTTTCCTCGCGTTCCATTTCTATTATTCTAGTACTTAGGTACCTAAGTCCTGTGATCGACACTCGCGAATAGACGGACTTAATCGTCTTTCCTTAGCATTGACGTATCATACCGGTTTCTTTCCCTCTGTTCTTTAGTTACCTTCGAAGTTATTAAACAATTGCCATCTACATTACCTACGGCAACTATTCCAAATGAAACAGCTGTGAAACGAACATTGGCGCACTGAAAGCCTGCGGGCGAATTGCAAGGTCACCCAAGTAAAGATATTAAAAAAGCCATGTGACGATTCCGTGAAGTCCCAATTTCTTGCGGGCATTTCGTGAGTCACGGATCTTGCGTAACGAGTCGACTGCTAGGCATTTGCCGACGTCATTATGTAACAACGCTCTACGAGTTTTAAAGGATATCTCAAAGGAACCGACGAGGTGGCGGCTTAGGTACTCGGACAAAGAATTAGCATAACCACCCAGAGAGGAAATGCTGCCAGCGTCTTTGGCACCATGCCTAAAGTTTAGTTTAGACACCTTTAGCGTAGACACCTGCAACACCAAAGCACTGCAGACGCCTTGCCGGTTGTTATAAGGACTAAACTCGAATAGGTATTCTACTAAGCTATACCACTGCTTGAGAGGTACATAATACGTAGGTAGGTACTAACTGAATGAATACTGAAGGTATCAGGGTGTCCTATTGTTATCAGTCAGGTGTACTAACGCTAGTGTGACGCTGGCCTAAACCTTGTAGGTAACAGACGGAACGACAAGAGAATGTTCGAAGTTTAAGTTACCACGTGGTTTTTGAAGTTCGTTGGCATTTTTGACCTCGTTCCGTAGCGGGCTGCGCTGCGCCTCGCACCGTGGCGGCGAACCTTTTTTTGTGCGTTCATCAGGTACAATTTTTTTAGTAAAAGTGGTTACTTTTGCAACCATGCTAAAGATCGTTATTGTCTCTTGTGTGAAGAAAATAAATCGCGATTTAGTGGTACTTAAGTTCAGTTTAGAGTGTCAAAACTCAAGGAATAAGTCTAGATTTATTTTTCCAGCAAGATGGCCTACTTAATCGAGTTTCAATAGTAGATTGTACACCGAGGGGATAAAGCACTGTATTATGTCACGGGCGCGATATTGAATCCTGAGCGCAGCAAAGGACTCTAGATTTAACTCCCGAGCGTAGCGAGGGTGTTATGAGTTAATTCCTGAGCGCAGCGAGGGAATTAAGATTGAGTCCTGAGTGGAGCGAAGCATTTAATCGCACCCAAGACATATACAGTTTTATCTCCGAGGAGTATACTCTACTTTTCTCACCTTTTGCGAGACAATAAAGACCAAGGTAACTAGAAAAATAATTTAATTAAAACAACAGTACCTAAAACAAAATTAAAAGTAAAAATTTTAAGTTTGAGAAATTAGTCCAGTTGTCCAATATTTTTATTTGGAATCCTAGCGGTTGTATGCGTGTAATATTACAGCGTCGGCAAATACTGGCCGCTTTTGTTTTATTTCAAATTTGTTTCATGCGTTCGAAAATCGAACGCCGCTTGCCGTGGCGTGGCCATCTCGATTTTCGGAAACGTGCGATTTTTACGAAATTGGACTTTTAACAGTATAGGAATAAGGACTATGAAAAGTGAGAATCATATTATTAACCTACGGGTTATAATGAATTTCAGTACAATATTACTACCCGGCGAAAGCCAAGGGCTATAATGACTTACTTTGAGTAAGGTTTACATGATATATAATTAGCCATTGTCGAGCAGGTGGTGTGAAAAATTAATTTTTATAACTGCATTGGCGATTATACGTAGATGGGCATATTTATTTATTTACTTCTATTATAATATATATTGTACAAGACAAATTAATTAAACTAAAACTTAAAAATAACTATAAAATACCTACCTATATTTACAAATAATAAAAAAAAAGTTATAAAAAGAAAACCCCGTCCAATCCCACTGGCTGCGGCAGAGTCCCAATGACGCTGGCGGCATTACCCCTTTGGACCGCAAGTGCGATCCGCTGGGATAAATACACGCCAGCTCTTGGGTCCCCTGAGGCGTCGATCAACCGGGACGACAGGGCCTTTACAAATGCTTTCATGTCGCCTGACCAAGGCCCCAAAGTCTCAACCGCAAGCGCCGCAAACTCATAATCCTTTAGTAAGGTCGAGTACTTGCGGCGCTTGAGGAGTTGGGCCTGATCAGCTGCAGCGCCGGCGTGTAAGCTGGTTGCCTGGACGTGGGACAGAGCGAATGTGTCGACGCAAGTAGCGTCCCACACCAGGGCCCTACCTAGCTTCCACGGCACCAAAGTGACCCCGTCTGGCCGCTTGCCATCGTCCCTTGCCATGCCAGCTGGCTCCAAAATGGAAGGCACTGACACGGTAGCAAGCGACCGACGTACCAGGTCGTTAATCGTGCCGTGACGGTACATACGGCCGGCGCTCCTGACACATGAAAGGCCATGTCGTCCCAGTTGATCTACCGCTTTGCCGCAAACGCAAGTGTGAGGAACACATATCCTGGCTCCCAGTCTGAGGGAAATTGCAATCCTCAGAGTGCTTGGGTCCAGGACTGTGCCGATGTTCCTCGACGGCAAAGCGTTTAGCCAGTGGCCCGACTCGGGTGCACAAACGGCTAGGAGTCAAGCGCGTCCCGATTCGTCCGGGAAGTTTTCGAGGAGGGAAGCGTGGGTTGCAATAAGGCGAGGGGTGTCCCAGGCCTTCTGGAAGTGTTTGAGGGTGGGGGTATCCGTTCCTGGGCACGAGTCACACCAAGCTTTCTCGGCCTCCGCCAGGCTCGCTAACTCAACGTCGGTTATCTGTGGATTATTTAAAATGATACCGACGAGAGAAAGCGAGCTGTAGGCAGAGGATAAAAAAGCCGGTAGTGCCACACTTGACGAGGAGCGAACACCCAAGCCACCGAATCTAATAGGGAGAACCGCTTGAGACCAAGACACTGGATCGAAACTAATGTTTAAAATTTTTGATAGAGTTGTCCGGAGAGAATTGTCGATTGATGAAAGGATGGACGGAAATTTCCAGAGCGGACAACTGCGAAGTAAATACATAAATTTTGGGGTGAATAAACAGAACCGAACAATAAAAAGTGCCATGCGGGGATTTAACTCGAAAAGGGTGTCAGATGTACTATTGAATAAATTTAGTTTACAGTTAATGATCGGTTACCGGTTTTTTAAGTTTAATATCTATATACCTATTTATCAGTTTCTTTACAATTGGCTGGCAAGATAGAATACCATTTAAGTATAAATTAAAAAACATGTTTTATTATTTTATTGAATCAGCCGTTACTTTGCGGATGTCCATTTCAATAAACAAAAAATATTTATCTTGCTACTCCGCTCTCACGTGCAAGACCACCAAGCCTGTGCAAAAATATGTTTTTCATGCAATCTCTCCTTCCACTACTGCCACATAAAACACATATAAATCCCACAATCCCACAAACTTAATTATCCTTTACACCACACAAACACTGACGCGTTTCGATCCCTCTACGGGATCATTATCAAAGTTTAGTGCGCACAACAACATGCAAACCAACGTCGTACTGATTTGAAAACGTAAATAAACATAATGTAGATGTACCCATATTCATATATTTTCCCAAACTACATACTTTGTTGGGGGTCTTTGACCATTACCGTACAACGTTGCCGACATTTTGTCACAAGATTTTATAATTATATTTTTGTTACTTTGACATTGGCGAAGTTGTCGTCGCTATAACGACTTATACGCCACAAATAAGAAGAATTGCCACCTTATGAAAACTGAGTGTATAAATGTAGAGGAAAGTGGGGCTATTAGAGTCGTAAAACTGATTTTTAAATGTTCTTTTTAAACCAATTCTGCTTACTGAATGTTAAATTGAGCCAAACAGCGAGCCCGACGGATCCGGTGGCGACCGTCTCCGTCCAGGTGGCCTTTTCAATTGAATGGAACAAAGGTTACTGTGATTTTGAAACCTGACGGAGTGAATATAGAGCGCGAAGTCCAATGCAGCCCTATTAATTACCCGACTCTTTATAGTTCCTACGAGTCCGTGCACCCAAACTGGACCTTACCAATACTTAGTGTGAGTTGCACCAACAAAATTTAACAATAACTGTACCATAACCGACGACTTCGTCACAATATTTCATAGGTTCTCTGTTGTGGTTGTGGTTAATATTATTGTTAAATTAAAGTAACTTGGTGCAACTTGCGCTAAATCGGTCCAGCGACAGGTAACAGACCAAATACACACTTTCGCATTTATTATATTTGAAAATAGAATCATGTAGATTTTGTTCTCTGCAAGCCAAACCAAGGCAGCAAACCACAACTGGCACTGCGTTCTTTTGTTATTTCTCAGGTAAGTAGCCATACCGTATGGTGGAGAGGGAGACACAGTCAACGTTTACCTGCCCCTGTGGAACCTTGTCACAATTTATTTCACAATGAAGCCTTAGCAGATGTATGTGGTATGGCAATAACATTTGTAGTGATAAGATACCACAATGGTAAGTATGTATGCCGTTCAATTTCTTTGACTAATATACATTCCAAAATAATATGAAGCGTACTTCAAGCGTGCTTTAAACTAACTACCATCTACTATTTCATTGATATATAAGCTTAAGTTGGCCAAACTGGAACAGGATAGCCATATGCGGCTGATAAATATGCCCCTCGGATGGTTAGGAGAAAAAAAAACGTTAAGAGAATATTTGCCTACCTCTACCTCTACTCTATGGTGCTTTTTGTGATCAATTTACGACCATTTTGTACCTGCTCTGAAGATCTAAATGTGGGTATAATGGTCGCGCCGAGACCATTGGAGACAAAGGCGTGTTTGTACTCTACGTCACAATAGATACATGATATTCGAATGCTGTATTCCAGAGCAAATGTACAAGCAAAAATAAAATTTTAACTAGGTATAAATTAGTATTAAATTATAATAACAGAAAGAAAATATTCTTGGCTGATATTGTTATCAATACCTACCTAAATTATGCATTTTTTTTTTATTTATTACAGTATCCCACTGCAGGCAAAGGCCTCCCCTTCTTTCTGCCACTCGTCCCGTCTTCGCTGGTTCCGCCATTTTCTCTTTGGTTTGCCTCTGCACACATATACATATACCACAAAAAACGTACATTGTGTCGTCTAGCGAATTGCCTGGTTACACTATGCTAGTTCCGCAACGTGTCATGCTTAAGTATATACTATATCGTGACGTATTACAGCACGTGGAGCTGGCATCATTAATGAGCCCTCGTAGGAAATTATCAATGGAGTAAAAGCGTAATACTTATCACTATCATCATCATCACTACATGGTATAAAACAAAGTCGCTTTCTCTGTCCCTATGTCCCTATGTATGCTTATATCTTCAAAACTACACAACGGATTTTGATGCGTTTTTTTTAATAGATAGAGTGATTCAAGAGGAAGGTTTTTATGTATAATTCTACGCAGACGAAGTCGCGGGCAGAAGCTAGTTTTTAATAATGGGCTTAATTGCCGCGATGATAGTGATGATGTGACGCTTGATGTTAATTACACTACACAAATATGTATTAACTCTCGAAGTCGCGGGCAAAAGTTAGTAACGAAGTTCACAAGATTAATGAGGTCTGTGATACTATACTTTATTTAAACAAACATATTTACAAGATCTAAAAGTTGATATGAAAAAACCTTAAACTAGTTGAACTGTCAACACATGTCTGTAATTTTCCTGATCAATTTTATAAATATTTATTGCTTTCGCTGAATCGCGGTCCTAGTAGCGTTTTTTTTTATTTAACGCGGGTCGCACCTCGTCATCTTTCTTTACTGTTGGCAAGGTTGGCAAGCAAGTTCCTGCCGTATTTTGATTTTTATGAGAATTTCTATATCTTTGACATAGTAGTTGCTAAGGACGCGATAATCGAAAAAATACAGAATTTTGAAGCTATAAGATGACCGATCAGCCTCTGTGAACAACCTATTGCCTGTAACTAAGGGCGCCCGGGACGCCCGGCTTGGCCCCAGTCCCAAATTGTTCAAAATTTTAACAACATTGCACCATTTGCACCTAATATAAAAATAGTATCGAAGGACAGTCTGCACCTCCTCAGCTCCCCCATCTTCGAGGAGGCCATTCTGCTTCTTTTATATAAGTCAGCAATTAAATTCAGGAAGTATTCGGACCGTCTTGTTAAAAATTAAAATTAGTAGTCATTTAGCTTTATTTATTTTGAAATTCTGTTTGTTTGTTTTGTTCCTAAATTCACAAATATCGCCCAGATCGTTGCCATGGGGCAAGTGCCCATAATGCTGGCTACGTTTCCTCGTTGGATAGCAATGCCTATGCGTTACCCGAGGAAAGAGCCAGGTCTATGGTCACCTGTGGATATTGATAATTGTTTTTTAATGTTTTAATAAAAATTTTTGCTTCGGATCCGCTCGGTCCCGGGGGATATAGATCCTGTGTTAGTAAAAGAGACGCATACTTGTATTAATATACAAGATCGCTGGTTGTTCACACCCATCGCCAGCATGGACTTCCTCCCTACTAGTTCTCCCTCACTGTTCTCCCTATTAGTAAGAGCTAGTCGACAGTGGCGCCAACTGGTGAGCAAAGAAACCATAGTCCCCATTGTTGTTTTGTTTTAGGCAGTGGTGTAACTATAACGTCTGGGGTCCGTGTCAAATTCGTCAGATGGGACTCTTTTCTCAATATAAAGAAGTGCATCAGCGTCCCATCTGTGCTTAAACCAAGCCAGTTCGGGGCCCCGTAGAGCTAGGGGCCAATAAGCAAATAGTTACTTTAAAGCGCAAGTTTATATGTATAACATTTGTTATGCCTCTTCTATAATTGTTCATCTACTAAGCATGTTAGCATACGAAAGTACTTACACTTACTTTATGAGACAACGTTCTTCTAACAAACTGTACCCATTACCTACACCTACTTTTGTCCTCTCGCTGTTGGGACAGGATAACGACAAGAAATAGTCGATCCATTATAAAAGAACTTTCGACACATTTAGTGCTGGCCACATGTGACCCTAGGACTGGCGCTTGCCTCTATTAAAGGTATTACGAGGAATAGCAGTTCAGAGAGGCAATGCGGCCAGCGTTTTGGGATCGCCTGTGGCTGAATATTTTGACGGCATATTTACTTTATAGTTTTAGTGTGTTTTAAAATCTTGCTTTGTTTCATTATTTATTATTTTTTATTAATGTCGATTATCTTGCGACTGTCGATCCCGTCATAAAACCTACGAAATATATATAATGTTATTGTTAAAATATCTTGGTCTCACTGAATTCACTTAATCTACCGAGCCGAGCACCGAGCAGTTGGAGCGTCTAGATCAGTGGTTCTTAACCGGTGGTCTGCGGCCCACTGCCCACTGGTGGTCCCTGGTCTCCCTGGAAGCATTTGAAGTGGTCCGTGGAGCCATTCTAACAATGACAATGAATTGACACAATGCGTAAAGGTGCAATTACGTCCATTGCGGCCGATCAAAGCTTTATATTAGATTTTACATACATACACAAATCACGTCTTTATCCCTTACGGGGTAGACAGAGCCTAAGGTACCTGACAGGTACCTACAGGCCACATTTAGCAAGATTTAGAAGATTTGGGCGATTTTCGCCCATTCCCTCGTTGGGCTTTTACCATCTGCGCGGGTAGAGAAGCAAATGGTACATTCTAAGTTATTTCTTTGCTCCCAGACCAGCATGGAAGGTTACCATTAGATTTTAGATTTAAGATAACAATTTATAGTTACTAGGTGGTCCATGGAAAGACAGAAATGTTATCAAATGGTCTTTCATGTGTAAAAGGTTAAGAACTCCTGGTCTAGATTACAGGCCACGCGGCGACCTCGACGTCATCGATCAGCCCTGCGGTTCGCTTACACGTGCACCCGATTATTTTCGCAGACTGACCCAGATAGCGAGGAAGTCTTACGCGATAGACAGCACAGTAGCTGCCATCGCGAAGATTGGTCGCTATTAAGCTTTAAAGCACATTTCGTGGGTTTATAGTAGATTGTACACCGAGGGGATACAGCACTTTATTATGTCACTCTAGATTTAACTCCCGAGCGTAGCGAGGGTCTTATGAGTTAATTCCTGAGCGTAGCGAGGGAATTAGATTGAGTCCTGAGTGGAGCGAAGCATTTTAAGCGCACCCAAGACATAAACAGTTTTAGCTCCGAGGAGTATTACTCTACTTTTCTCACCTTTTGCGAGACAATTAAAACCAAGGTAACTAGAAAAATAATTTAATTAAAACAACAGTAAAACAAAATTAAAATTAAAATTTAAGTTTGAGATTAATTATCCAGTTGTTTAATGATACAGCAATATTTTTATTCGGAATCTATTATTACAGCGTCACCAAACACTGGGCGCTTTTGTTTTATTTGAAATTTGTTTCATTCGTTCGAAAATCGATCGCCGCTTGCCGTGGCGTGGCCATTTCGATTTTCGGAGCGTGCGATTTTTACGAAATTGGACTTTAAGTGTATAGTTATAATGGATATCCGTACAATATTACATCCGGCTAAAGGCTATAATGACTTACTTTGAGTAAGGTTTACATGGTATATAATTAGTCATTGTCGAGCAGGTGGTGTGAAAACTAACTTATCAACAACAGAAACTAGCTACTTCGAAGTCAACACTGACCACTGTCGGCGAAGAAAAGTTTACCTACCTACTTACTTATTTTTGTTAGAAATGAAACGCATCCGTAGTTGTTAATTCCTTTATTCACCGCTTTGTCAGACGGCGCCTCTTACGCTCTCTCTGTTCGCGCGCAGCGCAATAACGACCAGTGCATTGTAATAAGTATCCGTACTATATTAAAAGCTATTAATTAATATAACCCATTATCATTTCACGCCATCCACCACTTTCCTACATGGTAGCAGACCGTGGTTGGATCAGGAAATTCATATGCGTGAAATAATACAACCGGCAGTGCAAGTCGTCAGAAATTTCGAGGTTAACAACGTGTTTTTCATGTCAGGTTACCGAAATATACGTAATTCTTCAGAATGAGCTCAAATAATATGTTCTGTCTTGAGAAACTAACAGGAAGAGAAAATTTCTCAACGTGGAAGTTCAGTGTGAAAACATATCTGGAGCATGAAGACTTGTGGAAATGTGTGGAGCCAGTTGCCGGCGAACCAACCGACCCACAGAAGAATGTTAAGGCGAAGGCTAAGTTGATTTTACTTCTGGACCCGCAAATTTACGTCCATGTACAGGATTGCACGACAGCCAAAGAAGTATGGGAAAACTTACAAAGAGCCTTTGATGATAATGGCCTAACAAGAAGGGTGGGCCTGCTCAAAGATCTGATCAACACAACACTCGAGTCAAGCAATAGTGTCGAAGACTATGTGAGTAGGATAATGACTACTGCTCACAAACTCCGGAACATTGACTTTGATGTCAATGATGAGTGGCTTGGCACATTGATGTTGGCAGGGCTGCCAGACATATACAAGCCTATGATTATGGGGCTAGAAAGTTCGGGTACTAAAATCAGCGCAGACCTAGTAAAGACCAAGCTTATTCAAGAGATTAACCCAACAAGTCAAAACGCTGCTTTTTATACAAACTACAGAAGTACAGGATCAACAAAGACAAAAGGGCCGAGATGCTACAACTGTAATAAACATGGACACATGGCGAAGTTCTGCAAAAGCCGGAAGAAACCCATAGTTAAAGACCAGACCAAAGGTGCCAAAGGAGAAAGCTCTAGCTTTGTTGCAGCCTTTTCAGCCAGCATTGGAGAAGATAGAGACAATAAGTGGTATATTGATTCAGGTGCATCTATGCATATGTCTTCAAGAAATGATTGGATGTACAATATCACCGAGCCACCTGTACAAAACATTACTGTGGCCAACAGAGAGCCGTTAGCTGTAAAAGGAGTTGGATACATAGACATTGATCTTGAGCAGAACAACAAAATACAGATTAAGAATATTTTGTATGTACCTGGACTAGCGGCCAATCTCCTTTCAGTCAGCACCATTGTCAAGAGCGGCCACAAAGTCACATTTAATGATAAGAAATGTGAAATTCGGGATGCCAATGGAAAGCTTTTATGCACAGCTACACTGCATAATAAGCTGTACATCTTGGACACTAAGAACAGTTATGAGACTGCCCACTTGTCAAATGTGGTAAAAAGTGAGGATACTCATCTATGGCATCTACGGATGGGCCATTTGAATGTTGCGGACGTGAAGAAGCTGCCTGGTTGTGCTGAGGGTGTGACTCTGACTCAGGAGAAAAGTGATGTCACCAGCTGTATCCATTGTTTTGAAGGGAAACAAGCAAGACTGCCATTTAAAAATGTTGGCAGTAGAGCCACCAAGCCGCTGCAACTAATACATTCAGATCTGTGTGGGCCCATGGAGACTACATCTTACGGAGGTATGAAGTATTTTATTACTTTCATCGATGACTTCACACGCATGGTGCATGTATACTTCATGAAGGACAAGCTGAATGTGACTGAGATTTTTAATGACTTCAAAATGAAAGTGGAGAACAAGCTTGATCATAAAATTAAAATACTTCGAACTGATGGTGGCAAGGAATACTGCAACAGCACACTAGAGAAATACTTGTCTAATCATGGCATTCTGCACCAGACTTCAAATCCATACACGCCTCAGCAAAACGGATTGGCCGAGAGAAAAAACCGGACACTGGTTGAGCGGGCAAGATGCATGTTGTTTGCTGCTGATTTGGATAAGCGCATGTGGGCCGAAGCTTTAGCTACTGCAGCATACATTATTAACAGATCTCCTAGCAAAGCTTTAGAAGGTAAGACACCCTATGAGATATGGACAGGGAAACAGCCTAATCTGTCCCACATGAGAATATTTGGCTCCGTTGCTATGGTGCATGTGCCAAAGGAAAAACGCCAAAAGTGGGACAAAAGATCTGTTAAAATGATACTAGTTGGCTACTGTGAAAATACTAAGGGCTACCGCTTAATGGATTTAAAGTCACATAAAGTGATGAAGAGCAGGGATGTTGCTTTTGTTGAACTAAATAGGAATACACTCATACCATGTAAAGAGAATCCAGCTAAAATGCCACTGGAGAAGAACCCTGCACCAGACTACTCCAGTTTACCAGACATTGAAGTGAGGCCGGAGACCGACAGTACCAGTCACCAACAACCAAGTCACTCCGTGGAATCAGTCATCCTGACACCTTCTGATCCAGACAAAGGGTATGATGAAGATGATTCAAGTGAGTATGTCACTGATACTGATGTGTTTGATGCTACTTATTCTCCTCCCAATAATCTTCAACAGCACACTCGGAGTAATGTTACCCTGAGGCCCCGTGATAAGCTGAGAAATCCATATGATAGAAACATATATGACTATCTATGCCTTTTTACCAACTTCACAGATCCACAGACAGTAGAGGAGGCCTTGTCATCTCCGCAGGCTGCAGAGTAGAAAGAAGCCATGGATGTAGAATACAGCTCACTCATAAAGAACAACACCTGGACTTTGACAGACCTTCCTGCTGGCAAAAAGGCACTACCAAGTAAGTGGGTGTTCAAAACAAAGACTGACCAGACTGGAAACATTGTTCGATACAAGGCCAGACTTGTTATCAAAGGATTTGCACAGATTAAAGGCACAGATTATGAAGAGATATTCTCACCAGTTGTGAGGTATACTACAATTCGCTACCTGTTTGCTCTAGCAGCTAGATATGGTCTTCAGATTGATCAGATGGATGCTGTGTCAGCATTCCTACAGGGAGAGATTGATAAAGACATATATATGAAACAGCCAGAAGAATATGAAGAAGGAGCACAGGTTTGCCTTTTAAAGAAATCAATATATGGCCTGAAACAGGCTAGCCGCCTATGGAACATAAAACTAAACAATGTTTTACTTCAATTGGGAATGAAACAATCGGACACAGATCCTTGTGTCTATTACAATGAAGAGAAAAATGCCTTCATTGCTGTCTGGGTCGATGACCTTATTATGTTCACTTCTCAACAGACTATTAAAAATAGGCTGAAAGAAAACCTGAAACAACACTTTGAAATGAAAGACCTTGGAGAAGCCAGACAGTGCATCGGTTTGAACATAACAAGAGATGGAGACAATGTGATATTAGACCAAGAAAAATATATAAATGATATACTGTCTAGATTCAAAATGGCGGACTGCAAGCCAGTGAAGACACCTATTGAAGTTGGTCTTAAATTCAATGAAGACGTAGAAGAAGAGATGCCAGACTGCCCTTACCAGCAAGCCATCGGAGCTCTACTATATGTGGCTCAAAGTACACGTCCAGATATATCCTTTGCTGTTAACATGCTCAGTAGATACAACAAAAACCCTAGAAATATTCATTGGACTGCAGTGAAAAGAATTTTCAGATACCTACAGGGCACAAAGGATATGAAATTAATTTATACCAAAGATGGTAATGAGAAAATCACAGGTTACTGTGACGCCGATTGGGCGAGCGACGTGTGCGACCGTAAATCGTGCACGGGTTACATTTTTTTGTTACAGGGAGGCGCCATATCCTGGCGCTCGCACAAGCAGCAGACCGTGGCGCTGTCCACGGCCGAGGCCGAGTACATGGCCATGGCCTCCGCGGCGCAGGAGGCGCTATGGCTTCGGCAGCTGGACGAGGAGCTCCGGCGCAAGCAGAGTGACCCCATGGCCATTGTCAGCGACAGCCAGAGTGCTATAAAGCTGTCCAACAATCACTGCTATCTGCCTAGGTCTAGGCATATAGATATCCGCTATCATTTCTTAAAAGTACATGTTCATAATTTAACGCTGAAGTTTTGTTATATAAGTGGCGATAAAATGGTTGCTGACGTACTGACCAAAGGGACTACTTTTGACAAACATTTTTATTGTATAAAAAACATGGGACTGCGTTTCAAGGGTGGGTGTTAGAAATGAAACGCATCCGTAGTTGTTAATTCCTTTATTCACCGCTTTGTCAGACGGCGCCTCTTACGCTCTCTCTGTTCGCGCGCAGCGCAATAACGACCAATGCATTGTAATAAGTATCCGTACTATATTAAAAGCTATTAATTAATATAACCCATTATCATTTCACGCCATCCACCACTTTCCTACAATTTTTATTTACAATAGCTAGGTAGTTATTTTGAATAGGGTGGCAAACGTGGAAATGGGTTTCCTGATGGTGAGTGGTCACCACCACCCGTTAGAGGTAGAAAAGTTAATTGTAAGTAAGGTAAGGTAGGTGCAAAACACGGTACCTTGTAACCGCTAGTAATCGTAAACTTATCGTGTCTGCTGTCATGTGATAGCGCCGATGTTATAGACGGTTCATGTTAACATTCCCGGCTCATTCACACACCTATGTGTAGTACTTATTAAGAAGTCCATTTTGAGATACTTGTATGACAAGGGGAATTGGACACAGACTCTCATTCTGGCTCCTTTCTTTATATGGAAACCAAACCAAAAGTCGAGGCGGAGTTTTACGAACTTCAAAGTGATGCTACTTTAAACTACTACACTACTACTAGCCGCGTGGTCGTGAAATGAAATGAAATGATTATTTATTCACAATGAACATATGGTTTCATAAGGTCTTATAAAGTAGTATTGCTGCCCACAACATGTTCAGCCAGGTTAGGCATGTGAACATCCGAGGTCAGCGATTTAGTGTGAGTATCACAACCAGTGTAAACACCAATTTAAACGCTCAACACGTGGAAATAGATAACTTAATCAACGAGAATTATTTGTTCTGTTAGATATCTATGGCGTCGGAAATTTTATGTATGTACGTATGTAGACATTTTAGGCTGGATCCAGACCTAGACTAAGGAAAAAATAGTAAAAAGTAGGTAGGTATTTAGGTACCTACCTACACCTCCTATTAATGTGCTATTACAAACATTCATACATACATAAACCTTGTCTTTATCCCTTATGGGATAGACAGAGCCTAAGGTAAAAAGCCCTAAAGGCCACGTTTAGCATGATCGTGGGCGAATAGGTGGAAAGGGGAATCAAAATAGTGATGGGTTGCTAGCCGCATCGCTTATAACATGATTCCTAAGATTTTCACTCATTCCCTCGATGGGTTTTTACCATCTGCGTGGGAAGAGAAGCAACTCGTACATTCTATGTTTTTCGTGATTCCCAGACCAGCATGGAAGGAAATTAAAAATTATGTAGGTACCTACTACTAAGACAAAGTTTTACGCTTTTGTATGGTTTACTTGTTTACTTCATTAAAGGAAATTAATTCTGATGTTAGATAAGTATACTTAAATGGGGTATATTATAAAACCTTGACACACCTTGGCAACTGTCGCTGAAGGCGGACTTTAGGTCAGGTAAGTAAATTAACTTATATACTTTTAATACATTTAATTAATAACATGCTAATAAATTGATATAAACTTAGGCTAGGGCAATGAGATTGGCGCCATAAATCACTGAGGTCACTTCCGACAGACATCTCCTAGCAACATTAGGTTCATTAGCTTGGTTATGCTTTTGATCAGATGTTCGCTAGTAAATTAACTGAATTATCCGAAGCGAAGCTATGGATGTGAATTCGCCATTATTTATAATCATGGATGCGATATTCTGGCTGACTCCGTCCATGTTCAGACAATTTACATTTTATCTTGCGTAATTAAACCACGCCAAGATTCCAGAGCCGCGTGTCGTTTCCACATAGCGAGTTGTAGGTCACATTGTTATCGCGGTGATAGTGATAAGGCTGAACTTGAGCACATGTCTTATTGTTTTACGTAACGTCTGCGTCGGCGTAAGAAAGCTATTCTTAGGTCTACAAAAAATGCCGGCGCTGTAAGTCATGCGGCCGTGCGACGCGAACGAGGATGTAGTTGGCAGGTTGGGTGGCGTCGTGATTGGAACAATTAGGTATTATAGCTATTTATTATTAACTAGCCTTCCGTCCGCAGCTTCGCCCGCGATAAATTAATTTTTCCGTAGGAAAAGGTATTTTCCCGCGGTAAAAAGTAGCCTATGTCACTCAGTGATAATTTATTTATTTATTTATTTATTTATTTAGTCAATAAAAAATTACAGCATTACAGTCGAAACCAATGCGCTATAAAATTCAAAAAATATAATAAATTTTATTTAGGCGACGAAACGTTGTGGCTCCGCTGCGTTGTCATCTCCGGTGCTATAATGTAGCTTTCTAACGGCAAAATAATTTTTGAAATCCGTCCAGTAGTTTCGGAGCCTATTCAATTCAAACAAACAAACAAACAATCAAATTTTTCCTCTTTATAATATTAGTATATCAGAGCAACAATATATAATTAAACTTATGAATATATATAGTAATATACAAACACTAATCCTAAAAACCACATATCTATGCTAAAAATAACTAAAAAACCTATATTTACAAATAAAAAAAGTTATAAAAAGAAAACCCCGTCTAATCCTACTGGCTGCGGCAGAGTCCCCACGACGCTGAATATTATAGCTAGGTACGTTTACGTTACGGGAGCAAATGAGTAAAAAAGTATTAAGTATTGTTTAAAGCGGTCATCAAATTTTTCGATGGGGAAATTTACCACTTGTTCGGTTAACATTGGGCCAAGTGCGCGCCGGCTTATGATTAACGAAGGGTTTTGTAGCCGGAATGAATTAAAAATGAACATGACAAATAGGGCTAAGTCGGTAACTTGATCTAAATTAAATTGTCCTCGCTACGCTCAGGAATTAACTCATTACACCCTCGCTACGCTCGGGAGTTAAATCTAGAGTCCTTTGCTGCGCTCAGGATTCAATATCGCACCCGTGACATAATACAGTGCTTTATCCCCTCGGTGTACAATCTACTATTAGTTGTTACTGATAGATCAAGCACACGCTCTGCCACGCAAAACTAATGAGGCCGGTTTAACTACGCCCAAACCAAATTATTAATGCGTAGATTATGCGTAGATCTATATGGGGAGTGTGAATGGTAACGTTGGGAGGGGAAGGCCTAGACGGACGTTTCGAGACCAAATAGGAGACGTTTTGGAAAAAGGTCAGGTCAGGAGTACCCGAAACCGACGAGCATGTATGAAGAGAGTGATGAATGTGGATGAAGCGAAAGAAGTATGTCAGGATCGTAGCAAGTGGAACAAAGTACCTAGTCTCTGCCTACCCCTGTGGGAAAGAGGCGTGACGGTATGTATGTATGTATGTATGTAGATTAAAAAGGCCTCACTTTGTAGTTTACAGAACACTATCTTTACTTTATATTTGGTCTGAGTCCACACGTCTATCCAAGATCATGAAGAATAAATAAAGTGACTTAAAGCTGGTTTACCAAATAAATTGAAATGAGTGTTCACACGACGAGACCTTGACGACAGCGCTAGTGTTGTATAACCCGTCGCCATGTCTGTAGATAGCGGAGATAGTATAGCACGATAAAAAATGGCCAAGTGTGCGTCGCACTCGCGGACCGAGGGTTACAAATACAGCTTCTCAAAGTTTGAAAACTAGAAGGCACCAAGCATGGTGCTGACGCTATCATAAGCTGATTTGAGACACAAACTTAGCTTTGCAGTTGGAAAAATCGAATGCCCATACACTTCAATGAATAGTTCGTTCAATGAACGTACCTAGTCGACTCTCAAACTAAGATTTAAACTTGTGTATATACCTATAATACTTCGATCATTATCTAAGTATTGTAAATTGTAACTTTTTAATTACTTAAGGATTTTCCAAAAAAAAAGTCCACGATCATTTTTTAGGTTTTTCTTATTCAGAATCGTTTACCCTACCTACTTACCGATCCTTATAGGCACAAGAAAAAATGTGTCCCAAAATTTCCATTTCAGTTCGTCACTTTTGTAGTACAGGTACTTATGTATAGGACGTGACGAACAGGAAAAAAAATCGATAGTAAAATTTGGGACACATTTTTTCTTGTATGAGAACCGTTGTGAGTAAGAAAAACCCAAAATATTTAAATTCTGAAAAAAATGTAACTACTAACTTGCTACTCCGCTTCCGCTACACAACTGATACCTACTGACATTGAAATAATGTAAGAGTTTTCTGTTGTTCCTTTTGAGGCATGAAACTTGTAGGAAACGAAACCCTAATGATAATTGTATATCGCTTGTTGGTTAAATCTCACCTCCGGTTGTAATAGGTCTATATACGAGTGGTGACGCCGAGTGCTCCCGTAACGTAACGCCTTAGATGACTGAATAGGGAATCCGTGTGGTTTTTAGTGGGTACGCCTGCCGTCGCGGGAGCCCCACATACCCCCGGTAAACCGGTACCGGGCGGATGCATAAGGCGCTTTTTCCACACCATAAAAATGGTCTATATCTCTAAGGAACTAAGTACCTATCCGCGGTAGGTATGTTTAGCGTAAATTAATCTATTAGATAAAATAAAACAATGCGGCAAGCATGCCTACACCAATGGGCAGTGACGTATGTGTAGATAAATCATACTCATCATGGTGTGCATACGTACCAACTGTTAGGTATGTGAGTATTATCAAATGAATCAAGAATTTTTATTTCTTGATTTTTTATTACCTTTACGGTTTTACCGTTAGAAATTAAATTTCTAAACGACACTGAAAATTAGAACAGAAAAATCCGAAAAGTAAAGCTATGGCCGGGAATCGAACCCGGATCCTCGTCATTCCGGGACGCGTGCTATGCCCTTAGGGCCCTTGCTTTACTTTTACCTGCTGTGGTTGGTGTAGGGGTATAGCACGCGTCACGCGAAAGACGAGGATCCGGTTCGATTCCCGGCCTTACTTTTCGGATTTTTCGAAGGGTTCTCTGATTTTCAGTGTCGTTTCGAAATTAGTAGTGTTGGTACCTGTGCCTGATAGCTAGAAATGGCGTATTCGCCGATACGGAACCACGGATATATACCTACGTATTATGTATAGATGACATAAAAACTTAACTGCGTCTAAAACAGGGCAAAAGACGGTTTGCTATGAATTGACGTGTACCTACCTATACAACGGTTTACTCAGATAACCTTCTAATCATTAGTCTATCTGTCGGTTATCTCTTCACGCTTAAACCGCCGAATCGATTTATTTTGAATTTGGTATAAGAAGTAGTTGCATACATAGGACAGTTTTTATCCCGGAAAATAGAGTAGTTCTCGCGGGATAGCGTAGGCGAATTCTACGCAAACGGAGTCGCGGGCAACGGCTAAATATCTATTCAATGAAATTCCTTACGACGGTCCTTTACAAAGTCCGCAAAATAAAAATAAAAGCCTAAAAATAAGGATACTTTTATCGCAGACTAGGTAGCTGTTGCCCGCAACTTCGTCTGCATCTTAGAATTCGTTTATCGCTAACCCGCAGGAATTACGCAAAGTTCCGGGATAAAAAGTAGCCTATTTATTATTCCAGACTATAATCTATTTATCTATCTATGTTCCAAATTTCATCCAGATATGTCCAGCCGATCTGGCGTGAAAGAGACAAACATCCAACCATCCATACTTACAAAATTTCGCGTTTATAATATTACTAGCTTCTGCCCGCAACTTCGTCTGCGTAGACTTATACATATAAATTAACCTTCCTCTTGAATCACTCTATCTATTAAAACAATCCGCATCAAAATCCGTTGCGTAGGTAGTTTTAAAGATTTAAGTATACATATATAGCCGGGGCGGACAGACGGCGGAAAGCGACTAAATAGGATAAATCAGCTTACATCCCCAAAACTACAGCTCTAATCCGAGTTTTGACTACCTAGTTCACAAGATTAATGAGAGCTGTGATTGTCTTCTAAGCTACTCGTATTTCAAATTCTGCGCAATTTTTACTTCTTTCGAGTGGTATTTTCACACATGTGCTTTCAAAAATCGGGCCCCTGATGCATGTTACAACAGAACTAAAACCCTAGTGTGGCGTGGCTGGCGAACCTGCCGCGAGCGCGACGCCGCGCTACACTAGGGCTTTGGTCAGTGGCGTAGCTACCTAGGGACTAGGCGGGGCAGTGCCCCGGGGCCCTCAAGCTCAGAGGGCCCTCGAATCCTTACCAGAAAATCTCGATCGAACTATTATATTATTAAAACGTAACCAGTTTAGATAGTAGTGGGGCCCCATTTTTTTATTTGCACCGGGGCCCTTGGTTACCTAGCTCTACGCCACTGGCTTTGGTTATTGTAACGTGCAACTGTTACGGTTACAGCTCGCAGATGTCGGGCTTAAACGTCAAGTAGATATTACCAGATTTCGTTATCTCAATGAATTGGACTCTGGATTGTGAGAATATACTTAGCATGCGTATGACTTATGGATTGTAAAATTAACACGAATGTATTGTATTGTCTAAACATGAGACATTACGAAACAGTCAAATCAGACTCCGGCCTCGGCGCCGGTTCCAAAGAAAAAAAAACCGTTACATAAGTTATATTTATTTTAAAATATCATTTGACCTACAGGGTGCTCGACCTTGCACCAGTTAAATAGGTTTGTGCGTAGAGTGAAGTTGGCTACGAGCCAGGCGAGCGGGACAGAACGAGACTAGTCTTTATGTAACTTTAAATATATCACGTGACTATTTTGGGAGTGTACTTGACACTACCAAGTGCAGAGATAGGCCTTGGATTAGAATAGATGGGCTGGAGTCTCCACCGGCATGCACTGGCGCTGGTATACATGCCTTTTTTAACAGAGATGAAATCTTCATGGATGCCCCAGGCACGGGGAAGCTTAGGGTATGTGGGACTCCCTCCGAACGGCACCCAAACAAAAACTCTCCGGCGTTGCCCTCGGTGTGATGGGACGCAGTGGGATGCCACAAAGGGTTTCACCACTAATGCTCCACGGTGGCCTCCGCCAGGATCAAACCAAGAAGGGGAGGGCCCGTACGCTGGGCCCGTCTTGCCTCAGTCCATGAGACTGCTGGTGTACGTGCCTGCCCTAAGGCGAGTAGAGTAACAGTAGGGTGGTAGGACGGGTAAAACGCCACGGGCTCCTAGTTCTACGGGGACTTGAGTACAGAAAATCCGTTGTTACTCTTCTTTATATCGAGGACGAATCCCCATCTGATGAATTTGCCAAGGGCCCAGGAGTTATAGATAACCAAAGCTTTAGACACTTACTCGATAAGAATCACCAAAATTTGACCCACGCTCTGCCTTCAACAGCGCCACAAAGGAACGAGCATAGATGCGTAGGTACATAGGTGCGTACATATATACCTAGGCAGTTCCGAAGTTCAGTTTTAAGGTAAGTTAATACGTATTGTTATACCAACTAACGCCGGTTCCGAGGTTATCGTGTTAAGGCCGGTGCACACCAAATGCGTGGCGTACGCCCGCGCGTGACCACGCATCTGGTCTGGTATCTATCTCATAGTTTCATGCATTACAGCTGGTGCGTAGGTACGCGTGTCACGAAGCATGCATTTAGTGTGCGCCGGCCTTTACCGTCTCAAGTGCCTACAGATATCATGATTTATTTTTCTATTCATAGCTGCAGCTACCTTCATTTTATCAGCAGATTTCTTCGAATCATACCTAGATAATCCACTTTCGATTGATTGATATGAAGTATTGAACATGTATGAATGAACTACTGACAGTTCAGAACCTAATCGATACTTTTGTGGCAGTAGGTATATCTCCATTTTGAAATTATTCAAATAGTAAGTATATCTACGGTTTCTATAAAAAAATACCCGGAAGACGCGTGGATTTATTTGATACTAGCGGTTGCCCGCGACTCCCTCTGCGCAGGATTCGCTTATCGCTATCCCGCGGGGAACTATGTAATTTTCCGAGATAAAACCTTGTAAAAACTATACTACGTCTTTCACCGGAACCGAAATTATCTCTGTACCAAATTTCATTAAAATCGGTTCAGTGGTTTAGGTTAGGTTAGACAACAGGCCAGAGAACAGACAGACAGTTACATTAGCATTTATAATATCAGTAGGGTTAGTAAGAACAACGGTGGGCGTCATCGTGAATTCATGGGCTTACCTACTACATTATACCAAAGTAGCGACAAAATTAAAACAAAACGCAATAGCCACAAAAAAGTTAAGACGTTTATTTTCAATTTGCAGGCCAAGCAGCTTCAGTAGCACTAAAAAAATTATTGAACTCGTTTATATTTGTAGATTTAACTTATTTACTCATTTACGTACTCATTCATTACAAATGGAATGAAAGTTAGCGTGAGAACACCATTCGAATCATTCCAAGTTATACTTTATTTGTGCACTAACTACCTCGTGGAACAAGGTAGGCCACCTAACTTAGACTGTTATTCTCATTCGATGTAGATATTAATAGATATATAGAACTAAACGAAATAAATAAATCCAACACAATTTAACTCACATAACTTTATTGAAATAAAATATCTACAATGTATCATAAGCTTACACTGATTAGAATTCAACAAATACTGCAGCGGCTGAGCAGCCTCCACAAAAAACTGGAATGACGTAACTTCAATTTATTTTAAATAACCATTTACATTGATTTCATTAAATTAATACATTTACTCGTTTTAACCCATGGTTTACATACGGTACAGATAGTACGTGGGTGATGCCGAGCACCGGCCCTGGGGTAGAGCAAGGAGCGGCCGCGGTAGGCGCCGGGCGGCCCGCGGCGGAAAGCAGCGGGGGAGGAGAATCGTAGACCAAAAAACTACCTCGCTCTACTGTTTACGGGCTAGGGTAGGCGCTGGAGTTACCGGCCGGGTAAGATGGTAGGTACGGTACAACGGTACAACATTTACATTTAGGCTTAATATATTAAAAGTGGAGATGCCTCGAAGTAACTTACGTCGTGGAGTTGTAGAGGTTTCCCTGGAACAAACAATGAATATAGTTAATGTTGCGAAACGATGTATTCAATGAAATCCTAATCTAAACTACTCAACCGACCGTTACCTATACTATAATTTGGTCTGGAGATAGCTTGAGACCCTGGACAGGACATTACAATACAATACAAATACTCTTTATTGAACACCACAAATCAGTACAAAACAATACAGAAACAAAGAACAAAGTACACATTGTAAGTATAGAACCGCACGCAATAAACGAATTCTTCGCAGACAGTCATGGGCAACAGCTCGTAGCAGACAAACGAGAAGGGGATCTGCCTAGTGATGACTTTGTTCTTTGTTTCTGTATTGTTTTGTACTGATTTGTGGTGTTCAATAAAGAGTATTTGTATTGTATTGTATTGTGATGACTGTACATGACAAACTTTCGCGGCACTGGGTGTCCAATGCTCGCTTTTGTTGTAATTTCTTCTTTTTATGGTGGCGCACCGAAATATAAAACTAAAAAGGTTCAGCAAATTGAAGTCTATACAAAATAAGCAATAGCGTTGAACAAAATTCGATTAATTCAGTTGCGACTAGAAAAGAGTTGAAACTATAAACAGAAAAAGAGTTACAAACAAAGTGATGTCGCTGTTTATTTTTTTACTTGCACTTGTAGGGTAGACAGAGCCTAAGGTAACAAGACCTAAAGGCCACGTTTAGCATGATTGTAGGCGTATAGGTGGAAAGGGGAATCAAAATAGTGATGGGTAATAGGTTGCTAGCTGCATCGCCTATAAGTCATGATTCCTATGCCCATTCCCTCGATGGGCTTTTACCGTTTGCGCCGCAAGAGAAGAAACTGGTACATTGTATGTTTTTTCTTTACTCCCAGATCAGCATGGAAGCAATTCCAATTATATAATTTAGATTTAGATTTATTTATTTATCAACAAAAACATTACATTGCCCATATATGGATACATGTCACACATATAAGTGTTTCTGTTGAGATCGTCAAAATTAATAATAACGAGAACATAATAAATCTTAAACAATTTAATAAAAATACAATGTCAAAATTAATTATGTTTAGAAAAATATGTCAACTTTACAATTCTAAAAACATTATGAATAAAATGTATCTCCAATAGGGATCGTCATAGCATATTACATTACAATAAATCGAATCGAATCATAATAATACATATATTGTAATTCTAATTATAATCAATAAGAACTAGCGATTATAAGGCAAGTTGTTGAGAAAGTTCGTTGGCAAGGCGACGCCATGCATCATCTACACAAGTCAGCTATAATAAATGCGTTTCATAGTGCTATTGTTGGCAAAGCGTAGCGCCCATTTTGGCAGCCACGTCAGTTTGCAGTGTAAGTAGTCGTACTTAAGCCTGGGTCAGATGGATTGGAGACAAGTCCATAAGGAACATAGGCTGGACTGGCCTACAACACTAGTGCCTTGGGCAGGTTTCAATAAAATTCAGAAGCACTTCCAAAATTCCAAGGACCATAATTTTGAAAGCATTCCGAAAGTATCATTTGAAAGTGGAACATGTGTACATACAGTTCTAAAATGTTGTTTGTTTAGTACGCCTATCGGCCGCAAGATGCCGTTGTATCGGGCCGTCCCATTCCTACATCGCGGTAACGGAATGTTCCCCAGGAATATATAAAAGGGGTTTTAATTTCAATAAAATTGTCATTGTTCTGTTTGTATTGCTACAAACTGCAGCTCAAATTTAAATGTGCACTAGTTGGCTAGACTAATTGGAGCTGTATTCTCGTCTACTTTATTTGTATTTTAAATTCAATGTAGCTTATCATCTCACTCGGCATTCCTTCCAGTGGTATTTTCACATGCTGTGTAAAAACAGACGCTGAATAACAAAAGTTATGTCAATCCTTCTGTTCTGGGCCAGAGATCGGACAAATTTGCGTCATTGCTCGCAAGAATGTGGACATGACTCCGCAATTAATCAAATATGTCAAAATACATATATTAAGAATAAGTATATCCACGGAGGTTTTATACCTATAGAACTAGAAAACTTTTTTGTCAGAAATAATAATCATATCTAGCAGGATCGTGATTTCTCTCTATACTAATATACTAATATTATAAAGAGGAAAGATTTGTACCCATTTTTGTATATTTGTATGTTTGTAATGAATAGGCTCAAAAAGTACTGGGCCGATCTGGATGAAATTTGGAACATAGGTAGATTATAGTCTGGAATAACACATAGGCTACTTTTTATCCCGGAAAATTGCGTGATTCCCGCGGGATAGCGATAAACGAATTCTATGCAAACGAAGTTTCGGGCAACGGCTAGTATTATATAAAAAGATTTACGAGAACGACAACTGCCACTTTAATTAACATTTTGCTAATAATTTTATGCATGTATAAATTTTTATCTCCGGGAGTTCAAATTTTATTTCGAGAAATTAATTAAATGATTAATTATTAGATTAATTTTTGAGTCATGTCCACATTATTGCGAGTAATGACGCAAATTTTTCCCATCTCTGGTTCTGGCCGAGACTTTATTCAATATGCTTTTTATAAATATAATCTGGCGAGCACTAAATGAATTCATTTTATTCTTGAGTCTTGGGGCAATGCGCTCAGTCTAGACTATGCCCATTCCCTGCGTTATTTGGCAAGCCGTCCACTTCCGCAAAGTTACATAAACGGATGGTAACGATTTTTCAGCGGTTATGCAACAATCTACACTCCACGTGCAACGATGCCAGTGTAGCGAACACACAAATAGTACAAAAATCTGGACTTCTCTTCAAAACGCCCTTTGATATACCTACATCCTACTAATCCTCCATACATACCTACAAATACACAAATCACGTATATATCCCTTACGGGGTAGACAGAGCCTAAGGTAAACCTAAAGGCCACGTTTAGCATGATTGTAGGCGTATAGGTGGAAAGGGGAATCAGAATAGTGATGGGTTTAGCCGCATCGCCTATAATATGTTTCTAAGATTTTCACCGATTCCCTCGATGGGCTTACACCATCTGCGCGGAACGAGAAGCAACTGGTGCATTCTATGTTTTTCCTTTGCTCCCAGACCAGCGTGGAAGGTACTAATCCTACTAATATTATAAATACGAAAGTTTGTGACGATGTGAGTGAGTGTGTATGTTTGTTGCTTCTTCACGCTGAAACTACTGGGCGGATTTGGATAAAATTCGGGACGGAGATAGCTGCTACCCTAGATTAACACATAGGCTACATTTTATCCCGGAAAATTGCATAATTCTCGCGGTATAGCGATAAACATGTTAAAAATTGCTAATTCTACGGGGACGAAGTTGCGGGCAGGTTGGCTGTATAAAATTAATGGTTAGTCAAGTTTGACTAAATTCAAAATTCCAAACCCACATACACACAAACACAGGTCGATCCACAAGAGCTGGCTCGAATGTATTAAACGAAGTAATGTCACTCGTCATTGTGTCAGTGACCTTCTTGTACAGGGGCCTCCTATGTTGTAAACAAGTAGACAATACTCAAGAAAAAAATAAACCTCAACCTGTATATAATAATTTTGTTATACACACATAGTATTATCATTCACTCATTCAATCCATTCGTGCCAGCTCTTGTGAATCGACCTGTACATACATATACGTAAATCACGTCTTTATCAGTCACGGGTTAGACAGAGCCCAAGGTAACAAAACCTTAAGGTCACGTTTAGCATGATACGTTTTTTGATAAAATACTAGCTGTTGCCCGCAACTTCGTCTGCATATAATTCGTTTATCGCTATCCCGCGGGAATTACGCAATTTTTCGGGATAAAAAGTAGCCTATGTGGTATTCCCAACTATAATCTATCTATGTTCCAAATTTCATCCAGATCTACATCAAGAGTAACAAACATCCAAACATACTCACAAACTTTCACATTTATAATATTAGTAGGAAGTAGGATAGTAGGATATAAATATCTTGGGACAAATTACACTAGGTAATTGACCCAGCCCCAAACTAAGCAAAGCTTGTACCATGGGTACCAGGCAACGGATAAACATACTTATATAATGTAGATAAATACATACAACATCCATGAGCCGGGCACAAACGGGGATAAAGACGTGATATATGTATGTATTTATAAAATAAAAGTAAAAATTCGAACAATGCGACGGACAACGAGATGACTATGTAGGTATGCATTTGTTTGAAATTATGGTTAACATTGTAGTTATAAAACCAGAGTGCGGAATATGTTCATCATGTTATGTTCACCTAATGTACTGCTAATTGGGATTGTCTAAAAAAAAATACCTATCCTTTTTATATTTTTTTTGTGCAGAATAGTCAATTATAAGAAACCAATTTCAATATTTTCTCATATAACTCGGTATTTTTTTTACTATTAATTATTGAAAGTATTTTGGTTGATGACGTCAGAGTTTCCACTGCCGGTGCCACACATCTGCTTATTGGATAAATTGGTCATAAAACGTATGTGAAGCGCCGCCATTAACGTCTTTTCTATCTGTGGTGAAGTTGGCAAACTGTCATCAGTATCAATGTCAACATGATTCAACAATAACACAGGAAGATTTACGCGATCTTCTCCTATGAATTTTATATTTTCACAATCGTTACACATACCATAACATTCTGCGCGAAGCAGAAAGGTCCATAAACATACCAGGTATGATCGAGACAAAACAGGACCCGGAAATAAGTCAGTAAACTCAGTAGGCGAAAGTAAACTGAAAACGTAATATTTTCGCTCTTCATTAAAATATTTAGCGGAAAATCTTTCATGTGAGCGAAGCACATCGCTGTGTGGTTACACTCTTGCCTAATTATCTACCGAAAGTGCTTCTAAATCTAAACTATAATACAACAATATGAAAGTAAACAGTGGAAAAAACAAGAATGACAGTAACAAGATTGCCCATTTGCTTGTCATCTGTCATAAGATGAATGAAATGTCAGATTGCGGGTCCAAATTGAACTCCGTAGTATAATCCACGCGTAAATAGCATAGAATTTGTAACCTTTGCAAATAAAGTACATTTTGGACCGTCGACATCATGTCTGGGAATGTCAAATGAAGGTCATTGCTTATTTTTCATGTAATAAATTAATTATAGTAAAATAAAATAAAGTAAATACAGAAAACGATTTAAAAAGCATTTATCTCGAAATGGTTTTCGATTTACTATACATTGTAAAAAAATAGACAATCCCAATTAAACATGTCACAATTATGCACAAAGTGTCGTCGCTTTTGACACACTCGAAAACGGCAGGGTAATTTGATAACGCTGTAACAATGATGAATGGGCTTGGTACGAAAAAACGTTGACATACCTAAAACTACTGGCATACCAACCGACACATACCTCATCCAAAACTTAGTAAGCGATATAACAAAGTGGGTATATTTGTTACGATAAATTACTTTTCGAGCGTTCATGTTTTTTGCTATATTCGTTATTGGTATTCCTACCCTCATTTGAAGAATATAGAGGCGTTTTACAGGTGGATTGTATTAAGTAGTAACGTTCTAGTTGTGTTTCGGGGAGTTTATTTTGAGTCTGCGTGGTGTCTTGATAATTTATTGTTACATAGCACGTATCAGTTTAAATTAAAAAAAAGTACCGGCTTGTGTTGTATGGCCTATGTCGACTATATGGTGACTGTGCCAATTTCGAAGTAGGGAAACGGGGTGGAATTAAAAAGAAATACTGACAGCACTTTATGATACTAAACTAGACTTGGCTGTATGGGTATATTTCCTGTTGCTTTTACATTATGGAAAAAAACAAGTTTATCAGTCAGCTGACAGCATAGCATCAGCTTCTGTGTCCGTTGGGAGTCCGTTATTTGGTACATCACAAAAAAAGTCATGCATACCTATTGAATTTGAAAAACCATTGGAGTTTTGTTGTAATTAATTAACGTTGCCTGTTACTAAGTAAATATGTCAACTAAACTCTCGAAAGCAGAAACATCTACGGAAATTACGCTACCCCCGTTTTCAAGTATGAATCCTGACTTCTGGTTAGAAATGGTTGACGCTAGACTTTCTGTTAGAACCAGCGATGACGACCAAAAATACGAACATGTCAAGAAACATCTTTGCAACGGCAAAGATGACTACATCATCGAAAACTTTCTGGAACAATCGCGCAGTGATGGTTACCTCGGGGACATGTACATGGGATTTTGTGAGTACATTAAACAATATCAAGTTTTTAATTTAGAATTCGTAGAATCCTGTACTAGACGAGACTTGAAACCGTCGTCCTTTTTACAACTCGTTTCCCACGCAATGGCTGTAGTACCCAAGCCTATAAAACGTACATTTTGGCTGTCGCGGTTGCCACGGAGAATTCAAAAAGTTGTAATGGCAGCGATTCTGAAAGATTCGGCCCCGCTAGAAGACTGGAGCCTGGACAGCCTAGCCTCGCTCGCAGACGGTGTAGCTGCCTATGAGAAATACCATTCCTGCTCAATTCTGCCAGATAGCGACACAATCGCTCTACCACCCTACATTGAAAACGATCCTGAACTCTGGTTTTATTCTGTAGATGAAACATTCTCTTTATTCCGTATCACAGATGATTTAGTAAAGTTTTCATCCAGCATGAAAGTTCTGCGGTCTAATGATATATTTACTGCGTCATTATTTCTAGCTGAATTACCCACCCGGACTACAACTAATCAGTATGACAACTTACGGGACAGAATAATCAATACTTTTACAGTGATAAAAGGAGATGCGATTTATCGCTTGGTGTTCCGTAACAAAGAAAAATTAACACCGTCATTTTTTTTCAATCTTCTAGAAGATTTGGCGGCTAGAATTGACAAAGCCATATCCCAGTCAGAACTGCGTACGCTATGGATAATGCAACTTCCCATCAAAACCCAGTCTATTCTGCTTAAAGTGGTTACTGCATTGCCGGAAACGTTGGAAGACTTGGAGATGGATGCTGTATGTTGGCTGGCGGATGGTGCCGTATTTTCAGAAGGAAAATATGAGAGACTAATTGGTCATTTGCCAGTTGCAGGCGTCGAAGACAACGACGCCGACGCGGACAAATTGGACAACGAGATACAAATGGCAAAAACACTGCGGGAAAGAATCGCCCTTGGGGTGCGTTACTGCGACTACATGTACAAGATGTATTATGATCATATGTCCTCTGGATCGATTAGTTAGTTGTTTCAGGAAAATATTGAAGAAAGAGTAGACGTAGACTATTTGAAGCACGGATGCACTTTCTGGTACTAGTTACGAGCCAGACGAATGAGACGACATAAACTGAATAATTTAAGTATGTGTGAGTAATGTGTGCGAAAGACAAATTGACATTCCAAATTATTATTTTTTCTAACTTAAATCCTATATCTCATATCAATCATACATTGTGTGTATGCTCTTATATTTGTGTCTTCCAACAACAAATGTATTCTTTCTTTCTATATCAGTTTTGTACACTACGACATAGAACAAGTCATCAACTTAAGTTTTTCACCTATAGTAGTTTTTTTTATATGATAGGGGGCAAAGGAGCACGAGGTTCACCTGGTGGAAAGCCCATAGACACTCATAACAAAGGGCGATAAGATATTTAATATAATAAGAAGTCGTAGGCATAAGCTAGTTTAATAAGTATATTACATATGTAGTAGGTGGTATATAATATATATATTGTATATAGTAAATAAAATCGTTAATAAAATAATTACATACAGAAACCAAACGGATTATTGTGAGGATCCCAAATGTTAATTTATTATAATTTCACATCAAAATATTACAGCAGAACTGACATTTTATTTTGTTTTATTGTAATTAATTTACCTAATTCAAACTACTAATACAACGATCTATGAGTTTATATTAAGCTCGAAATAAAGAGTTTAAGCATACTTGGGTACTATTGTAGATTTTGTAGTCTTAGGGTCTGTTTCACCACTCTGTTAAGTCGGTTAAGTTCTAATTATCTTAAGTGTCAGTTATCTATTATTCCGTCTCTATTACCACGGAGGAGACAGAGACGTCATCATAGATAACGGACTCTTACTTAAAATAGGCCCTTGCAGTCCAATTTAGGTTACACACACCCAAATCACGTCTGTATCCCTTACGGGGTAGACAGAGCCTGAGGTAACAAGGCCTAAAGGCCACGTTTAGCATGATTGTAGGCGTATAGATGGAAAGGGGAATCAAAATAGTGATGGGTTGCTAGCCGCATACTCACTCTATGTGTACCTACTCACTCTACCTGCACTTTTGAATTCTCACCAGCACTCAGTTGGACAGCTTACAAGTGACGGCATAGTGCTGAATCTTATTATTTTATGCTCTCATATCGTCCTATATACGTCACCTGGTGGTTCATATGACCCACATTTTTTGGACATGGGCCTGTAGTCTATATTCTGCGGCTACAGAAACAGGAACCGTGTTATATCACAGTCAACATATATTATACTACATGTATACCGCTCCTCGCGCGTAATGCCGTCTATTTATACGCGCGAGTTATCACGTGAAACTGCATCAATCGACCACACATCGCACATTTTACAACTGTTCAGGAATTCTGAAACGTATTTTTGTAGGTATGTATGTAAATTCTTTATTGTGCAAAATAAACAGATCAAATACAGTTGACAAACACTGAGATACATGCACAAAGGATCACTTCCAGTCAACTATTGAGTGGATCAGGGACGGACGAGTGAGTTTAAAAATTACATATGCTGAGAGCCACAGTACATAACTTTACCGGATATCACAATCACTATCACTACATAGTATAAAACAAAGTCGCTTTCTCTGTCCCTATGTCCCTATGTATGCTTATATCTACAAAACTACACAACGGATTTTGATGCGGTTTTTTTTAATAGATATAAGTGATTCGAGAGGAAGGTTTTTATGTATAATTCTACGCAGACGAAGTCGCGGGCAGAAGCTAGTAATTAGTAATACATAAAGTCATAAAACCTACCAGGCAATAAACTGCTGTATACTACCTATAACATAATATCAATAAAATATAATACATAAAATAAATAAAGAGCACCACCACAAAGGAATATTTACACTTAACTTAAGAATAGACTGTGTGAGCCACATAAGACACGCACACTTCAATACGTATGCAGATACGTGTTTACTACAAATAAAGCTTATTCGCCATCGTAATTGCAAGAGCTATACCGACGTATTACGTCACCAATACAAAACAACCTACTGAAATCCTCACACACCCCAGCTGATCGTTTTTTGGTTATCGTAACATGCAACAGTTACATTTACAGCTCGCAAATGAGTACTCGGCCTTTGAAGATCATCCAATTTACTTTTGTTCAAACAAACTAAGCCAACTACATGCTCAAATATTCTAGAACGCTGAAAGCTAGATCAGTGCTGAAATATCTGAAATGAGAAAAGAAAATTTGACCGTCTATCAAGCCAAAACAAACTTTACTCTTTTCCTTTACAAGTGTTAGCGGGGACACACAGAGCCACAACCAGGTAAGAATAGCGATCTATTCTATCCATCGCGCCCTAATATTCTTATATCATATTGCTCTGTCTCTTGGATTACCGATCCATTACTATATTCAATATCTATGGTTAACCCTGAACATGACCATATTGTCAATGGCAGGTGCATAGACAATTTTGATCACCAAGACAAGTCCAATATCTCACGGTAACTGTACATTGAGTAACTTTATAATGCTTCTGAGCTATGTTGCTCTAGCCTCGTAAGTCCCAACTTTTTATAAATCGCGTAGCGCTTAAGATAGCGGCACCGAGCCACCGAGTCCCAGTTATTTGATTTTAGATTTAATGTCAAAGTTAGTTAGGAATCATGTTATAGGCGATGAGGCTAGCAGCCCATCACTATTTTTTTTTTATTCCATTTTCCACCTATACATCCACAATCTTGCTAAATGTGGCCTGTAGTTACCTGTTACTAAGGTAAGGGCTCTGTCTACCCCGTAAGGGATAAAGACTTGTGTAGGTGTATGTATGTATTTTTTCATTTAAGAATTTGTACTTCATATAAAAAGATATATATATATATATATATAGTTCGGCATTTATTGTTGCTATTAATCTGTACTTCAGGAAGTAGGCGAAGACTTACGAGGCTAGACCATACATTCCTAATGTAGTTACATACCCATTTGCGGGAGATCCAGATGAGGGTTTCGTTGTCGAGTCTGGGCCCGATGAGCGGGTTCATCTGCGCCATGTACGCGCACAGCCAGCTGGAAAAGACGAGCGCAGCAGTTCAATAAACGGTTATACCTATAGCTATACAAATATTTTATGTTTCTATATAAACCTGTGTAAGAAAAACTGTATTATTACTATTGACCATATACAATAAGATAAGATTCCAATTGAAATATACCTATGTATGTTACCTAACAAATTCTTTACTACAAAATTAAGGAAATGGTTAATAGAAAAATGTTTCATAAACAATTACAGAATTTTAGGACAACAGAAATTAAAGTGTAAAAAAAATCATAAAACTCAATTATTAATTCACTTATTATACCTACATACATAAACCTACCCCTTTTATCTGGGTCACCCGAGTTAATTTAATAACAAATAAGGTATATAGTCTTATTGATAGATATTAAAATAAGTACTTAGTTATCTTTTCTAAAGCATTTCCTGTTTTATTACTTTGAGGCTGTCAACCTTCCCAACCATCTGACCTTAAATTTAGCATTGAATTTAAGACTGGCAACAAACTTCCTTACAACAAATGGCCCTGAGTGCGAGTTGCCTTTTTTGACATATATGCTTCATAGGTTTTCTGTCATATACACATCAAAATCGTCAGTTATAATTAATATCTTTTTTAAATATATCTTGGTGCACCTCTCACTAAAAAATTATAGAATAAGGTTAACTAAGAAGAGTAGGCACTTTGTAAGAGGACACAGCAACATATTTGATGCTGATGCCTGTTAATTTATGTTGTCTCTTTATTCATGATATAGAGCTAATGAATATTTTTCAAATAAACTTAATAGAGTACTTTATTTGAAACTAGATTCAAACATTTACAAAGTTATGCTTATGTCAAAACTTAATTTTTTTTCGGTTATTTATGCTGCATGTTTTTATACATATTAAATTCCACTACCCGTAGCTCGCTGCTTTGCCCTCATAGAACTAAATAGTTTTATGTTCATCAGGGATAATGTAGGATTCTAACAGTGAAAGAATTTTCCAAATGGGTCACTACTTTCGGAGCCTATTCAATGCAAACAAACAATCAAATCTTTCCTTTTTATAATAGTAGTGTAACTAGTGCAGATGTATGCATTGTCCCAGTTTTTCTGTAAATATGTATACAGCAACCAAATTATAATGAACTGAACTGTCATCAACTCAATCTCATAATCTAATAAAAATAATCTACAAAGAGGAGGCACCAGATGTATGCAAGTTAATTTTTCCCGTACCAATTTTGCCATCACTGCAAAGATAGATCATTTTTGTGTAGTTGCAAAAGGTTTAAGCAGTTTTAAGACCAGGTCCTATACATAAAAAAAAAAGTTGAAGGGTTACTACAATATGCTCATATCACATGATTCAACATTAAGACATTTGAATGACTTTTTCATGATCTACAATGAATGTGTTCCTGCCTTATCCATTGAGTTAATTAAGACTTAAAAAGCAGTCGTTAATGCAACACACGGATTTGCGAGTCCTACTATTCCTAAATAGAAGTCCTTAGGGTTTTGTGAAAGTTAAGGAAGTATCATTGTTAGCAATTAAATATATTGCATACTTACAACAACCAACAAGTTGCAGCTGTAAGCATCAACACCACTTGAATGATCCTGAAAATATAGCAATTAATAGTTAAAAAAGGGTTCCGATTGCAAAATATTCATGAATCATAGTGCAAGGTAAGAATGCAAAACTCACCCCCTGTTGGGACCCTTTGGGGCGAAGAAGGGGCACACGATTCCTACAACGCCCCATAGGATGGTGAACACGGCGATGGGAACTATTGAGGCACCCATTTCTTGGGAGTATTTGCAATATTCCTGTAAATTTTACTATCGCAAACAAACGTCAGCTGCTCCAACCAAAATGGAGGGCGCTTATGGTGTTGGCTGCACTGCTTGAAGTCATATGACAATTCAACGTTTTGTTACTGCATATAATCTCTAAAAACAATTTAATAAGAGATGCAATATTCAAATATAAAAACTTCTTTCTGTATGCATTTTGACATGAATATCTAATAAAAATAAAGAAGAAAAATTCCTGATAGAATCTGCTAAAATATCGTTTTGGCTTCAAAATTAATTTAAAAATTACATGTACATTTTAAAAGCGATGTAGATCGCTTAAATCTTATTAATGTAGTATCTAATGTCTGGCCCAGTGAGTGTAGATTATTATGCCGTTGTTATCGTTTGGCTAGGAATTTGTTCAATTTATACGACACTGCTTACGATTACCACTGTTGGAGTAACTGTTGTTTTGTAAGTATTCTTATATTTTTAACACATTTTTACGATTTGCGATTGCGACGCGATTAAGATTTATTTAATTTTATAGCTATTAAACCTCACAATCTGGTTTTAAAAGACTTTACTTTAAACTATAATAAGGGGATTAAGGGTAAGTCCCAAACTTACTATGAATGAATTTTTAGTTTTGTATTAGGTACATCAGTTACATGTAAGTACAATTAGGTCCACAATATATTCAGTCTACACGACATGTGAACATTTACATGATTAATAGTTTATAATCCTAGGCTATCTTTAGATACTAACTAATAATGGCATCAGTTGTTGTATAAACGCATGTTATTGAAACTTATAGAAACTTTGTAGAAACTAAATACTTTTATGTCGAACTGATTTAAAATGGTATACAAGTCAGCCTGTGCCAAATATGTAGCATCCGCGCCACCAAATTGAAAGCTAAAAATTTAAAAGTTGAAATTTTGAAATGGCTGTCAGATAGCTGTCAAACAATTTGAAATTTGTACGTTGAATGTTTTTGTGTTGTTAAGCATCTATATTTTCATGCACTAATTTGTTTTTGTATTAGTAAATAAGTAGTGCGTTATTGGAATAGTGATGGATTTATTGAATTAGACTTAAGTACTCTTAATATTATTTCCAAAAATGGACACCTCGATGTCAAGAAAGTCGGAAGCTGCCGCGACGTAAGTGTACTAAAGCTTTCTTGTTTTACATACATAATTAAATCACGTCTTTATCCCTTTCTGGTTTTGGTTGATACAAAATTTAACAAATCACACCAAAACTTATTCTATAGCCATGGGCTTTTATAGAAGCAGCAAGAAGCAATAGTTTTTATTTAAGTACTTAATAAATGCTATTTAGATTTTTCATTGAAATAGTGACACCATGGTCTGGAGTCTCAGACTAATGCACGTTCTATTCTGAACCTTTTTGTTTATGCAAGATCTGATGATGATGGTGATACTTCACTTTTCATGCCTACGCTCAGCGGTCGCTCTAGGGTTGTCAACTATGGTTTATGCACAAAAAACTATTTCTATTTTTTATTGTATCTAGTTGTTTGATTTATTGTTGAGAATGAAACGGGAAGAATGGAAATATATATTAATAATAACTAAAATATTTTAATTTTAATTGTATAATTTTTGTTATATATTACAAATTTGTAACAGAAAATATCTAGCAACGATTTCGACATTAGCCAGTTCAGTGAACAGTTACAATAATTTTTAATGTTGCTCCATTATTGCACAAAAAAGTTCACAGACGCGTCTAAAAAGTAACCGGTCTAGTCCAGATAGTTACTCTAAGGGTAGGTCCAATCAGAATACAATAAGGACTGAAAAAAAACTTCAAACATTAGTATGTAATGCTGTTGGTCCTACAGCATAGGGCAACCATGCATAATAAAAGTTTGAGTTTAATGTGTAAAGAAGGGCTTTGGCTGTACTGGTAGCCCACATTCCCTGTGCAAGTCTCTGCACCCTCCTTTTTGAAAATCCCTGCTGTATCCACCTGATTATAATCTCTTCTGTGACTGTATGTCGTTGTTGGCAGGAGGAAGAGGCGCTCATCGATCCTGAAGAGCCAACGCGCCCCACGCACGCCGTTCTCGGAGCTGGAGTTCCACGTGGCCACCCCCACCGACGTCTCCAAGAGCCGTCGCGTGAGCTTCTCTCGGCGGAATGGCGTTGCGTTAGTTTGCCTATTTCTATGTCTGCTATAGAGACTTTAGGTAGATTGGCTTTCACCCTCGCAGTATTTTATATCTAGGACTTGTAATTAAACTTGGTTTGAGCTTGACAATTCCATACATTTGAAAATTATTAAAGTGAACTTAACACTAAATTGAGGTTTAATTTTTGTGAGCACACAGGTTTTTTTTACAAAAAGTTGTCTTCTAGTTTTAGATTAAAATTTAACCACCTCCTTTTTTAAGTCTCTTAATAATTGGAAGTACCCTGAAATTGAATCTTAGTATCATTGCTGTAATTATTGATTCCAGGGAATTTGAAATAACTGAAGCAACAACTGCTTGGAAAAATGTTTATGAAGAGCACAACAAATCATTGGAGACATCCACAAATGATTCAAGCGGGAAGAGCGAGAAAAATGCTGGACACAGGGTAGACTACCTTGGATGTCGCATTGCTGACATCGAATTACAAGATGTGGAACCAGGTGAGGATCCTCTGATCGCTGAGGACGCAAATAATGACAAAAGTCTCTTGGCTCCTAACATAAACTGCGAGCTCACAGAATTTACTGAACACCAAACAGATCAGTTGTTTGATAATGACACAATTCCAATGATCAGGGAATTTACTGATCAAATTGACTTAAACTTTTCTGCTGTGGCACCCTTAAGTGATGATTCTAACATTCAGGATGGTCTTTATCCAGAAAAGAAGGCAACAAATATGTCATATATAGACATTGACCTTAATGCAACTCATTTTTCTCTGAAAGGGGAGGTTTCTGGGATATCTGATATGTCAATTACAGATTCGATTCACAGCCCTAAAGTTGCTGCTTCCAAAGCTACGTCGGAAGACAAGGCTTTGGTTGTAGATAATTGGGTGGCTGATAAAGAGAATATTATCGTCAATCCGTACGTGGCGCCTCTTCCGGCTGAAAATTTCGCCGTCAGTGACGACAATGATGATGTTTTAGTCTTTGATGGAAAAAAGTGCAAGTTTCAATCTGACATAAAAAACAAAGATTTACTTAAACCCGAAACCTTGAACAAAAGAAGAACAATAGTTTATAACAGTGATCAAGGGGACATTTCCGTAACACAAGGTATAAATGCTCAAATTATAATAGACCAAGAAAACAATCCAGGCAGCAGACAATCGATGAACAAAACACGTAACAATGATACGAACATATCTATGACGCAAGTAGTTCCAAGCAATATACTGATGTCTGCTCAAGAACAAACAAAAGCAGAAAAAGAGAGAACAATTCATTTTGATGACTTTGCAGATATTTCAATGACACAGGCTTTACCATCCAATATATTCGGGCAAAAATTGAACGAGCGCAGAAAAACAATTCTTTACGAAGAGAATGAAGGCCATGTTTCTATCACTGAGGTTGTACCGGCCACTGTGATTCCAGTTGAAAAGCTTAAAAAAACTATATTATACGAAAATGGAGATGCAGATATTTCAATGACGCAGGCTTTACCATCCAATATATTCGGGCAAAAATTGGACGAGCGCAGAAAAACAATCCTTTACGAAAAGAATGAAGGCCACGTTTCTATCACTGAGGTTGTACCGGCCACTGTGATTCCTGCAGTTGAAAAGCTTAAAAAAACTATATTATACGAAAATGAAGATGCAGATATTTCACTGACGCAAACTGTCCCACTGAATATACAAGCAGAAGCACCATCAGATAGAGGAAGAACTGTTGTATATGAAGATGAAACTGTTGATATGACGCTAGCCGTGCCCACCAATGTGCTTCATGAGAAAAGAAAAACTATTCTGTTTGGAAATGACAGTGGAAACATGTCTATTACGCAAACGTATTACGTATTATCAGAAAAAAGAGAATCTGATAAAAGCAAAACCATTGTCGATGAAGACGAATGTGGGGATCTCTCTGTGACGCAGGCTCTCCCAGCCAATTTAATATTGTCAGACGAGCCTCATTCTGACAAAAGCAAAACCATTGTTAATGAAGACGAATGTGGGGATCTCTCTGTGACGCAAGCTCTCCCAGCCAATTTAATATTGTCAGACGAGCCTCATTCTGACAAAAGCAAAACCATTGTCGATGAAGACGAATGTGAGGATCTCTCTGTGACGCAAGCTCTCCCAGCCAATTTAATATTGTCAGACGAGCCTCATTCTGACAAAAGCAAAACCATTGTCAATGAAGACGAATGTGGGGATCTCTCTGTGACGCAAGCTTTCCCAGCCAATTTAATATTGTCAGACGAGCCTCATTCTGACAAAAGAAAAACTATTGTTTACGTGAATAATGATGGTGATATGTCTGTCACTGATGTGGTTCCTGATAGGGCCATATTGCAAGAAAACCAGGTGCTAGAAATTCGTATGAACTCCTCACCCAGACATGAGACTGAAGACAACCCTGTTAGTATTAAGGATTCCATTTTAAACGAATTGCTGGACATGTCAGAATCGGCCATTGAATATCAGCGTGAGAACAAGTATTCGATGATTAAATTAACATCTAATCATTCATCTGAGACAGCAACGATTAACAATGACAGAAGATCCGAGGAGAGCTACTTATTAATCAAAGACAGCGACGAAGAACAGCCAGACAAGAAAAATGGAATAAGCGACGAAGAAACTCATGCTTTAGAATGTCCGAAGCTCTTGCCCATCGAGTACCAGGAAGAAAAACATCACGGCATAGTCGGCAAACTGCAGCATAAACTGAGCGAATTGAAAACCTTCATTAACCAAAAAAGTATGTCCAAGACCAAAAACCTTTCGAAAAATATCGAGCCCGATAAATTGGATGAACTAGAGGAAATACATAAAAATGAGACTATAAACCGATCCATAGCTAAAAACGCGAATAAAACCGAAAATAATGCAGATGACACTAACGCGCTTTTGGATATGCTCTCTCAATTTACTGACACTCGGCTGTCGAGAGACTTCGCTGCTGATAACAGGAATAAGGTGTCCCCAGTAAAAGTTAAGGGGCTTATTGCGATAGAGAACAAGTCTGAGGAAGTAAATGCAAGACGAAGTTTAGTTCCGGATAGAAAGTCAATGATACGTAGTAGAGAAGATTTGCTCAAAGATATATCCATGGCCCAAGCCATGATCAAGTTTGATGACGAACAAAATGACCAGATGGATGAAAGTGCCGAAGACACGTTGGCCGAGACTCGAGAGGAGGCCAGCCCCCCGCGCCACAGCCCACACGTCGGCCACGAAGTCGTCAAGACTTTAAAGTTCGACGAAGACGAGTCGATGCTCGAGCCCGAGATGGATTCGCGTCAAGAAATTCACACCACTCGCAACGAAATGGCGACCTCGCCTTTAAAGAAAACCGCGTTTGGCGAAACCACGTACATAGAGGACCACGTTCGAGACAGCAAAACTAAAGTCATACCGGGCTTCTTGAAAGACGTCTCGAATGATCTCAAGGCACTGTTGAGCGATCTGGTGAAGCCTATAAATGACCCCATTCCCTTTGAATCGAATTTTGCCAAAAAGACAGCGTCGACCCACAGTACACAGATACAGGCGAACTTGCTCACTTCGAGCCAGATAGATTTAGATCCTGACCTTCAGTCCAATGCGCACTCTGCACACTCAGAGGAAGATCGACAGGCTTCTGAGACGCCGAACGTAGATAAGTCCATAGCGCGCGCGCTCCAAAGTGAAATAATCAGCCCTGGCAGTCATTTAGAAACTCCAGAATCTGATTCTGAATTTTCGGACCCAAATAGACAATATCATCAAGACAGACAGGTGAGCTCCATCCGCAAGGTACAAGATCCCAGACGAGTAATTGTTTTCGATCATCGGAATCCTCTGAACAATGTTCTGCTGCCAGCGATAGATCACGGCGAAGTACACAAATACAACCCTGGTGCGCCAGATTCGTTCGAGTCTCTGGGCCCTGAAGCAAGCGAGACCACGCGAGAGCCTGTATCTGAGAAAGAAGATCAACATGTTGTGGAGAGTCGGATTGCACTACACGAGATGGTCCTACCAGCTGGTGAGGTGGGGCCGCCGGCGATAGCGAAGCAAAGCTTTATGTCCGACACCAGCAAGCCGATGTCGCTTGACGAATCCATCGACGCCAAACAGGAGGTGAAAGAAGTAGAAGTTAACACCGTGATTGTCATGAAAGGCAATAAAGATTTACTCGAAGCCAGCTCGTCCCTGACACTAGTTGATGACGCGCTAGCACGAAGCGCGTATGATGTGGAAATCGACTCGAACTCGCCTCAGAAAAAAGGTCGATCGCCTGTGCAAGTCATATTTAAGATCAAAGAACCAGAGTCTTCGGTCAAGCTCGATTCCGATCTCACTTCGAACGACGGCGACTTGTCCGAAATTCAAAGTAAAGGCAAGAAGCGCAACTACAGTCCGGCGCAGGTCGACAAGCACGGCACATTCGCGACCGAAGAAGTCACACCGAAGCCCGCATCTAAAGTGCAGAAAGTGTCTCTCATTTCGAAGACAAAGAAAATGCTCGGTATCGCCACTAAGCATCACGACAGGGCGGCGCAGGCAGAGGTCGAGTCGTCGCACGACGGGTCGTCTAGTGCAGAAAGCGATGCGCCCTCCGAAGACATGGAGAAATCCAAGAAAAAACCTAAGACCCTGGGCGCCGCGATTACGGTGCAGCAGTTGATAACGGAATACGACATGGACGCTCAAATCGACCAGGTAGCGTTGAACCGTGAGATACTGGCCCATCTCACCGCGAAAGCCGCCAAGTCGGAAGCTTCTTGCTCTACCATCGAGCCCGTGACTTTGTCGAATACGGAAGATTGTAAAAGCTTAGAAGTCCTGAGTTCCTTTGCTAGTAGCAAGATTAATTTCCAGAGCGATCCTTCAGATTGTGAGGGTGTGATGAGCGTAGGCAGCGAGACGCTGCGCGCGCAGTGGCAGCCCGAGCTGATGCACGAGATCAGCTCCAAGAACCTGGTGACCGAGTGCGAGTCCAGCGTCAACGTCGTGTCGAAGATCGACGTGCTGCCGTTTATGGGGTGAGCTTTGTTTTTATTATAATTTATACTAGCTGGCGCGCGCGACTTTGCGCATGTAGACTTCAACTTTGGAGATTGACGTGTGAAAATTTTTACATGTCAGTTTTTAGTTTTACATATCTTTTATGTGCTATACAATTTTTTTCTTTTTGATATATTTATTATCTGTCCGTAAATGAAAATCAAAGTTAATGGCATCGATTAGACGGTCAATGTTATCGTGTGATCCACGCATATCGCGATCCATATCGCGAAATATTAAGGCGTATCGCAGCGAATCCGGTTGTTTCGAAATCCACGATCCTAAATTGACATACCAGTATCACGATATGGAAATAAATGTGTGCAGCACAACGGACTGCGAGTGGGAGTCGCGCAGCGCGGACTGCTGGACGTTCCGGCTGCTGCGCGCGCGGCTGCGGCTGGTGGTGCGCCTGCAGCACCGGCACGGCAACGCGCCGCGCAGCCGCGTGCGCGCCGACACGCCCGTCACGCTCGTCGCCGTCGAGCAGCCGCCGCTCGAGCACAGTAAGCGGGAGTTGCACGCGTTACTTCAACTGTAACCTAAACCATAATCAACGATTTTTGATAGAAAACCTGTGAAATAGGTATTTAATGTCAAAATCTTGGGTTATTGTTAAAGTAATTCGGTGCAATGCAAAGGCGGCAACTACACTTTAGCGCTTTTTTAGACTATTTCGGCCAAAGAATGTTGAGTCGTTTTCAAAAAAAAATTACATAGTTAAGGGGTTAATCACAACAAAAAATAATTGATTCCTTTGTGTTACGACCGTTTCACCCCTATTCCATTGCAATAAGCGTTAAAATGTCGTAACACAAAGGAATCAATTAACTTTTGTTTTAATTAAGGCCCTTAACTATGTACATGTGTTTTGAAATCGACTCTGTTATCCTTCACATTAATTAGTTAACCAGGCGGTTGCAGCTATCGTTCGCCGAATGCGGCTGACTGCCAGTCAAAGCTTTGTTCACACTTTGAACTAGAATATTTGATGGATTTTCCAGAGAAAGAGAATCCGATCGCGACCCTGTGCGTGAATTTCGCGGAGGAGGCGATGCGCTACTTCGTGGGTCGCGGCTGCGCGCGCGCGGGCTGCGTGCCGGCGCTGCTGCGGCGCTGCGCGGGCGCCGCGCGCGTGGCGGTGCGCTGGGGCCGCGCGCTGCACGCCGCGCGCGCGCATCTCGCCTTCTCGCTCACGCACGACGGCGCGCTCTCGCTCAAGGTGACACACGCAGCTGCGCGGGCCGCGTGCCGGTGCTGCTCGCTATACACTCATGTCAGCTACAGCTGACACATGCGTAGGCATTCGAGTTTCCTACTCGTAAAGGATCCGACTTGGGGTGCGAGTCGGGTTACCTCCACGTGTGATCAAGAGCTGCGGTTCGTTTTTGGATCCGTCCGGGGGGAAGAGCAGTGCTTGGTCCGGTGCGCCCTGGGCATCGGCTAATGATTTCCTGGCAGTTTCTGAGGGATATCATTGACCGTTGGCTAGAGCCCGACAGGGGGGGAAGGGGGTCTTTGACCATTACCGTACAACGTTGCCGACATTTGTCACAAGATTTTTTAATAATATTTTTTTACATTGACATTGGCGAAGTTGTCGTCGCTATAACGACTTGATACGCCACAAATAAAAAGAAGAAGAAGAAGGATCCGACTTGGAGTCCAAGCACTTGTATTTTAGTGAGATGATATCTCGTGCGGCAGTAACGATGACGTGTGTCAGGTGGCGAACATCCCGCTGCGCTCGGTGTGGGACGTCACGATGCGCATCGAGCTGGTGGTGAGCGACGCGCGCGAGGCGCCGTGGCCGCGCGTGGGCTGCGTGCGCGCCGCGCGCGTGGTCGGCGACCAGCACGTGGCCGCGCCCGAGCTGCAGCGCCTGCTCGCCGCCGTGCCGCGCGACTGGGGACACGCGCCGCGCGCCATCTGGTAACAAGGCACACGCGCACACGCGCACGACATACACAAACGCGCATACGCGTACACTCCAGGGATGTTGCGGATCCACTTTTTTCCACATCCGCGGATGCGGATTTTAAGAGACTAACATCCGCGGATGCGGATGCGGATGCGGATCTGTATAAAAAATCTAAGTGTTGGGTTGGTAGAGTTAAAAAAACACAGTAGCGCGAGTCAGATCTTGGCAGTTGTCACAACAAAACAGTAGCGAGCCGCGTCACCGTCACCGATTCACCGAAGTCCGAAACAAAATTACCGCTTTCCTATTGGTCAATCAGCACGCGCGGTCGACACGTGCCACTCGCCGGGCCCTCACCTTTCCTTCATGTCGCGACCTGCTATACATCCGCATCCGCTTCAGCTCCGCATCAATTTATGCGGATGCGGATGCAGATGCGGATGTCGAAATTGATGCGGATGTTTCGTATGTGCGGATGCGGATGCGAATATTCGCAACATGCCTGGTACACACAGACACGCATGCACCTAACGCATTAACTCACTTTGGTATACCTTTGTTTCCCATCAATTTCAATCATCATTATCTCCGGCCAAACCTACCTATTTACTGTTGGACACAGGCCTCTCAGAACATGTTCCCACGCGAGCCCATTGCGGATGAGAGCTTCACACGCACCATTGAATTGCTTCGCATGTGTACGTAATTTTACACACGATGTTTTCCTTCACAGGAAAGCTCAAATGTGTGTTTGTAATTCAATAAATTAAATAAATATTTTTGCTCAGAAATTCCGAAAAACTCTGAACATTCGAAACCACCGGGACCCATTTTATTAATTAGCACTTTTTTTCGTTGCAGGAAAATATTCAAGTACCTGAAACGAAAGACGCGGGACGACGAGCTTCTCGGCTTATAGCGGCCAGCGGCGACTGCAGGCACGCGTGACGTGTGCACCACACTGGAACACCCTATAAGGGGCGATATCAAAAATACCGAACCTCCGATACTAGGGACTGCCATCCAGCGATATTTTGTCTGTCAGAAAATTATCATTGGGGGTTTAACATTAAAAAAGCACGTTCGGAGTCGCTCTGTGGCGTCGACTTTTCAAATCAAATCTGTGAAAATACAACTCGGTGAGTGGTAATAAAAATCTTTGCGTTTTGTACCGCTCGAATAAAATTTTCGATGCTCGTATTACAGGGTCAACACAAATCGACCACTTGTGAGTGTTATTTGCATACATGTGAATTAAAAACACGCCCTGGCGATGTCCGTGTCGGACTTTCAAAGTAGTTTTAAGTTGACGTAAGTAATTGTGACGTTCCTAAAACGATCTACACTCGTATGCGAGACTGAATTAACTGAAGGTATGAAAAGGCAAGTTGTTGAGGCAGATCAATTATTACATTTTTATCAGTATAATTTTGTACATTAACCTGTCTTGACCTGCAAGCCTATTCTACCGTCTACATTATGTATGAATTATGTTCGTGTACAAAAGGACCAATTAGATTTCTAAACTACAATAGTTACCTAATTACGAATAATGAAGCTACAATAGTTCTAGCAAAAATTTAGATACTACGCCATAAAAATGTATTTTGTACTCACAGTATTGAATTTGTTATGTGCATCGGTTTGTTTATAGAGACTTATGTTTTAGAATTTGATAAGAGAAATATATTATGTGAACCAGATTTGATAGTATTATTGCGAATTAGCGCATTCACTATGTGTTATGACTTTCGCCCAGTGCCGCTGTCCTGTTTTTACAGGAATTTGAACGCACATGTGCGTTTGTGGCACCTGTCTCGCCCTGTTCAATATATCTACTGCTATATCCCCCCTGATGGAGATTTTTTTATACCACGTCGGTGGCAAACAAGCGTACGGTCCACCTGATGGTAAGCGGCTACCGTGGCCTATTTTTTGGAATATTTTTCCTATCTTCCCCACCCGTAGGGATAGATGGAATAATCCTTTATTTCCCGTGGCACTGCTGAGTGGCACTACTGTACAAAGATTGCACATGCACAAATCGCGTCTTTATCCCTTACGGGGTAGACAGAGCCTATGGTAACAGGTACCTACAGGCCACATTTAGCAAGATAGTGGGCGTATAAGTGGAAAATGGAATCAAAATAGTGATGGGTTGCTAGCCTCATCGCCTATAACATGATTCCTATTATTTTCGCCCATTCCCTCGATGGGCTTTTACCATCTGCGCGGGTAGAGAAGCAACTGGTACATTCTATGTTTTTTCTTTGCTCCCAGACCACCATGGAAGAAACAAAGATTTCCATTTCAAAATCAAGTTTAAGATAGTGGACGGAACTCCGCTTCCGCGGAGCTCCTATTTCTGGGTATTTTTGGCCTGCTGAAGATCTAACATAACCTAAATTTATGATATTTATTTTGGTCTATTCTGTAGTGCCACGTAGACGTAGTAGTGCCATGGGTAACCTACACCGAAACAATATGTCCACTTAAATGTCCCTCGCAGCCGAATGACGTTAATTATCCAATTCACTTCAAGACTTCTGGTTAGGTTACTAGGTTGGTACGGCCCCCGGGGCCACCCCTAAACTTTGAACATATTTGTTTTACCTTACAAATCGTTAAATTTCTGAACGTCACTGAAATTTAGAACACAGAAAAATCCGAAAAGTAAAGCTATGGCCGGGAATCGAACCCGGATACTCGTCATTCTGTGACGCATGCTATACCTCTACACCACCCATAGCAGGTGGGTAAGCCTTCGAATTTTTCTATCTGTTACTAGCTGTCAAGTGGCCTTGTTACTATGACAATTTTTGTCGCTAAGCGTCATCTGTTTGAGTGTATGTATGTTAGAAATCGTTGTGATTCTCATTACTTTCACAGCTAGAAAGGATGGTTGGAAAAATTCCACAAGTCCCTACCGAAGTGGAATTTAGTAGAAACTAGCTGTTGCCCGCGACTCCGTCCGCGCAAAATTCGCTTATTCTATGTATCAGAGATGGCGCTGTACGTGAAAAAAGATTTTCCCGCTTTTCTGTTGAAATTTTTCCTGAATTTTCTGTGCTATAAACCTCACGGAGCCCGAGACCTTTCCAACGAATGCAAAACCGTGGAAATCGGTTCGTGCGTTCTGGAGTTATAGCGTCAGGAAGGAAAACCCGACTTATTTTTATATAGTAGATATATGGAATGATATCCCTACCCGTGTGGGGAAGAGAAACATAAAACTACCGTGAGACTCAATCATAACGAAGGACTTCGAAATAGTCCGAAACATGTCGAGCATCACTCGACTTTTATACGTGAGTTATCCGTTTATGTGTAATTAAGAGAAACATATTTCAAATATCTCTGAGGGGGGATATAGCGGTAGGGATAGATGGAACAGGGCCCTTCACCCACCCAGTCTACGGCTTCCGCTCCCCCCACCAAGTAGTTTCACGCTCCATGCCACCTAGCTGGTTTTGGCGCCCTTTGCCGCCTGGCACCTCGAGCGGCCGTACGTAGTAATTCCAACTTATTGGCTGCATCACTTACTCTACCCTTAGGCCGTTAATGTCTCGCTTTATGCCCTGTGGCCCGATTTTTGAAAGCACATCACTCGAAAATGGCATAAATATAAATATAAAGTGGCTATATCTCCAAAACTACAGCTCTAATAAAATTTTTGACTAGGTAGTGCACAAAATCAACGAGAGCTGTATCTTCTAAGCTACTCGTATTTCAAATTCAGCACAATGTTTCACCACTTTCGAGTGGTATATTCAGACATACATACATACATAAATCACGTCTTTATCCCTTACGGGGTAAACAGAGAATGAGGTAACAAGACCTAAAGACCACGTTTAGTTGTGCTTTGACGTTGACTAGGTGAAAATAAATAATTGTGAATTGGTGATAAAGAATATATAATGAAAAAGGATAAAACACGCAAAATTGTAGAATAATAACATAGTAAAAGAACTCGGCTGTTTCGGAACTGAGCTGTTGCAGAACTTACTCTTCTGTTGAATGTATTTTTGCAAAGGCACAGGTCAGGTAGTAAGCAATAAGTCGTGATTTGTGTAAGCGGTAGGCATAGGCCATCCATCGTCGCTTGATCTGTGAACGAGAAGTAGATTCAGGGACACAGGTAGAGTAGCTACAAGTAAATTACCTATAGCTCTGATTAATCTGTTACCTGTTGGAATATGCAGTAAAGAACGCGCCGAACATTTACGCAGATACTCCTCCGGAAGGCAAGTAGGTCCACACTTTGTTTCTTATCCCGTACCACCCTCTAATTTTGGCTAGCTCAGAGTGCATCGCCTTGATATACTAGTATTCCGCTTCTTCGAAAGCTCCGGCCAGGAAAAGGAGGATCATTGACACAATGAACACTACAAAGAATGTTACGCAGCCGAGGACGTAAATAAGAGTCTGTTGGTCCATGCCATGGTTACACATTGCGGTTCCTGTTCGGCAAGTGTTAGGCAACTGTAGTTTGTCATCTTAAAATACTTATGACAGTGACATTGCTAAAAAATGAGCACGCATGCACAAAGGTTCTAGCGTTCTTTTTTGTGGAAGCTCTACAACTGCCAGCGCAGCGCCATTTGGCTGCGCGATTTTGTTCGCCCGAGTTTTTGAATAAATGCAGTAGAAATGAGAGCGTTAAGGAGTATGGAAGGTGTATCTCTGAAAGATAGAATAAGGAACGCCGCGTCGATTATCGAATAACTTACAAGGTTTCAAAAACTCTGGCCCGAAAGTAGAAACATTTGACAATACAATTAATTATCTTGAAGTGAAATTTTGTCTGCCTGGCCAGAACCGTTGGTCCATTTTATTTGAAATGTGGTACAGTATAGTACATAGGGTGGATGAATTTATAAGCGTCAATAAAAAGTATCTACACACAGCAAAAGAAAACTTTATTAAAAATGTATTTTTATGTTAGGTTTTTTTAACACTTGGCGGCGCATATCTCGATGACAGGCCTCGTGCTGAGCGGCGCGCCGAGCCCCCGCATGCCCTCGTACGTGCGGGACGGAAGCACCACCTGGCGGGCACAAATAGTAGGTAGCAGGTACGTCGTCCCTTAATGAGACAAGAAACGGCCTCTCAATTCCTCCTGGAATGTTCTGGAGTAGCGAACTACAGGGCACTGTAGTTGTAGTCGGGTCAACGGTGTCGCTCCAGGATATCATAAGCAACATGAAGGGTCTGTTACCTTTCCTTCAGGCTTCTTCACCTATTTTAACGACCCTTTGTCACCTGACGCCTAGTGCAGCAGCACTTGCTCTACCCTAGGGCCGATCCTATTAGCGACAGTACGAACCCTGCCAAAGACGACGCTGCGCAGGTCGAACTGCGGCAGCGGCTTGAACGTGATGCTGAATGTCCCGCAGACCTCGTCGTCCCGCGTCACGTGCATCGTTAGGAGCCCTGTGGACACGACACCCGATTCAAGTCCACACAGATGCAACTTGGAAAATGGACTTTCATTCCACCTCACCACCTTAACAGTTGGCAGTTCACAACCGTTCGTTTCGCGCGGTATTTTGACCACGCACGACCAAACTCTGGAATCAGTTGGTGGCACCAGTTTTTACGGTACAAACTTAGTCAACTATTTTCTTAAAGGGCCGGCAAAACACCCGGTTGTTATCACTTTAGTGTCCCTTAAGCGCCCGGTAAACGATCAAATTGTTTGTCAAACTTTACGTGTTTGTCAAACAATTTGATGGTGTAGATACGGGTGTGTTTGAGGCGTTTGTCAAACAATCTACGTGTTTGATGCGTTTGATGAAAATCTGGATTGATGTCGAGTTTGACAAACAGGTTTGAACGTGTACGACGGTGTTTGTCAAACAAGACCTTGGTAGAAGAAGTTTGACAAACAAGTTTGTCAAGCAAGTTTGACCGTTTGCGCAGGGCGCTTTAACAAATTTGTTTGATATTTGGTTTGATCGTTTACGCTTATGTTTGATGAAAACGTGAAGTTTGACAAGCAAGTTTGTCAGACAAATTTGATCGTTTACGGGGCGCTTTAGCGTCATACCCGGCGCCGAGTGCGGGTAGTGGTAGTTCTCGGCGGGCGGCGGCGTGCGGCGGCCGCGCGGCGCGTAGCAGCCGAGCCCGCAGTCGCGCGTCACGTCGCCGCCGCTCCAGTACAGCCCGGGCACCTTCCTGGGGAACCAACCGGTGGTTTAAACAAAATACTACCAATGTTATGCCCTAATTTTTACAACTTCTTATGCCCTTGAATGTACTTAGTTGAAAGTATGAATAAAGTGAGGGTGCTAAAAAGGGGCTTTCACTTCACACGCGTCGTGTCACGTGCTGTAGATGTGGATCAACTATTTCTTGTTATTGTTAGAAGAAATGTTGTGTCACATTGTGTATTCATTGCGCGAGGTTTCACAACTAAGATCGGCAACATAAGCCATCTTTGGGCGCATCAGCGTCATACTAACAGGAGTCGAAGTGGTCGTCCTGGCCGAAATCGGTCGGAAGGATCATCAGGAGGATGATGTATGGTACCTTACTTAGCTACTAGCATGCTTTGTAGATGACCAATTACGAAGGGACTGTATTTAACTCCTATAAATAAACCTACGCTTTTCAGAGTAACGCAGGAGAACGCAACCATAACAACGAGTATCAGAAAAACAACATCCAGCACCCAGGCATCAAAAAAAGTAGTAGTCAAACAGCAATAAAATTTATTCAAAAACAATGTGTCATCGTTGTCTGGAGGTAGAAGGCGCGGAGGCGGCGGCCTCTTGCCGCTGCTCGCTGAACTGGTTGACGGCGAGGCAGTACTTCTCCGAGTGGTAGGTGCGCGAGATCTGTGACAGCAGCGGGCTGCCGTGCGGGGAGTTGAGCCACAGCGCCGCGCTGCCCGTCTGCCCCACCATGGCGATGAAGGCCGTCAGCATGCGCGTGTTCAGCAGCCCGCGCTGTATCTACAAAAGGCAAATGAACAATATTATGCATTTCCAGCGCTGACCCTAGCGTCTGACCGGGGCTTAGCGCGTGGCGAGCGTTCGGCGGGGCGTGCGGAGGGGCGGGCAGCGGCGGCTGGAGGAGGCAGTTGGAGGGGCTGTATGGTAGTCCGCGACCAAAATGGATAAAACATATGGTTCGTAACGCTGTATGCACAATATCACCGTACTGTCTCCTATCCGAATATCAAGGGACACGACACTCATAATAACCATGTAGCTAAGCATGTATCTAATAGATGTCGAGAGATATCTCGACGACAAAATTATTCTTAGAAAAATGTACCTGAGGTTGCTTCAGCAGCGTCTGCAATATCAGTCCGTCGGGCAGGCCGTTGACCAGCTCGAAGACGCTGGAGCCGCGCTCGCCCACCAGCCAGGAGGCGGCGGCGGGCACGTTGCAGCCGGTGGCCTGCAGCGCGCGCGTCGCGTCCGCCGCCGCGAACCCCAGCTCGTGCAGCGCCGACAGCGCGTCCGGGCTCGGCGCCTCCGCCAGCTTGGCGCGCCACAGCCGGAACTTCTCTAGGAACCTGTCCCACACATACGTACAGTCAGAAGCGTCTCTAGCCCTTGTGGCGCCCGTGTGCAACCAGTACCCTGGCGCCCTCTAGTCTAGTAGGCGCAATTTAATCTTTAATTACCTGTTTTAAGGGTGATTTCACGTTGAAACCAAAGTTATTGTGTAAATTAAAATAGAGCAGGAAAAGGAGTAGCCCGGTGTCGGCCATAACACCGGCGCAGGGTCTTTGAGAGCGCCGGCGCCGCGAGCGACGCGTCTTTGGAGGTGTCGCGTTAGAGGGCGCTCGGCGCCCCCTTCGACCCGGCGCCCGTGTGCGCCGCACACCCTGCACCATAGATAAAGACGCCTCTGCATACAGTCAACGTCAACTAGTATGAAACAACAAAGTTCGACTCACCGTACTATTTACTATTCTATGATGTACTTAAGTACCGAACTATTTGGCCGCCTTGGATGCTTCGAACTTTATGACGCTGACTGTACATACAGTAGAAATCACGTCTTTATCCCTTACAGGGTAGACAAGGCTTAAGGTAGGCAGGGCGAACCAATGGTAGGTACGCTTCAAAATAATTCAGGCACGGTAGTATAATAAAAAAAACTGCGCAGGTTTTTTGTTTCTCTATTAAATCACCAAGTCAAGTTGTTTTTTTAAGATATAGGGTGGCAAAAATACCTGAAGGGTGATTGTGGGCGTATCGTATAGGTCGAAAGAGAAATCAAAATAGCTAGCCGCATCACCTATAACAAGATTCTATATTCTCGCCCATTCCCTCGACGGGCTTTTACCATGCGCATGAAGGGACACAAAACACGATCGCTGGTAAGCCGCCCACCTAAAGGTGTAAAAACTGATAAAAAAATCCAAGCTGTTCACCTCTGCAGATGCTCAGCGCGACGGAAAGGCTCCTCAACGCCCGAGTCAGAGCTGGAGGCCGCGGCGGCGGGACCCTCGTCCACGCGCAGGCGCGCCGCGATGTCCTCGGGAGTTATCACCTGTAATCATCATCAATTCATCAGCATATACTAGTCCACGGCTGGACACACTCTCAACTACACGCCATTGTGCACGATCCTCGGCTACTCTTGTCCAGCTCTTGCCAGCCACATTGCGAATTAAGATCATCGGCCCACCTAATCTGAGGATATCCTACACTACGCTTGCCGATCCGCGGTCTCCATTCAAGACTCGTTTACCACACGCACCGGTTGTCGGTGTCGGTATCACATGTAGTGCACTTTTACATTGTCCAAAGGGGGAAAGGTTTCTACACTTAAGTGATTGAAACTTTACTATTTTAACCAATCACGTCTTTATCCCTTTCGGGGAAGCCTAAGGTAGCAAGATCTGAAAGCCACGTGTAGCATGGTTGTGGTCGTAAAGATGAAAAAAGGAATTAAAATAAATAGTTATTACCCAACTAACATTAGGCGCTAATATAAGAGTTATAATAGAAATATAAAAGCGCTCAAAAGATCCTTAGGTCATTAGATAGTGGTATAACATAGGAGTTATAGCACGCTATAACTCTGCTATACCCCTGGATTGGGCACAAGTTATTATGCTCTTAGGTTCAACTATGGCGACCTCTATGACGGGCTGCGGCGCGCGGTGCGGCTCGTCCAGCGCGGCGCTGAGCTGCGCCAGCGCGGTCTCGTAGCTGCCGCCGGCGGCCGCCAGCCGCGCGCCCGCCTCCACCGCGCTGATCACAGCTAGTGCCCCCAGCGGGCGCGCCGACCTCTATGACGGGCTGCGGCGCGCGGTGCGGCTCGTCCAGCGCGGCGCTGAGCTGCGCCAGCGCGGTCTCGTAGCTGCCGCCGGCGGCCGCCAGCCGCGCGCCCGCCTCCACCGCGCTGATCACAGCTAGTGCCCCCAGCGGGCGCGCCGACCTCTATGACGGGCTGCGGCGCGCGGTGCGGCTCGTCCAGCGCGGCGCTGAGCTGCGCCAGCGCGGTCTCGTAGCTGCCGCCGGCGGCCGCCAGCCGCGCGCCCGCCTCCACCGCGCTGATCACAGCTAGTGCCCCCAGCGGGCGCGCCGACCTCTATGACGGGCTGCGGCGCGCGGTGCGGCTCGTCCAGCGCGGCGCTGAGCTGCGCCAGCGCGGTCTCGTAGCTGCCGCCGGCGGCCGCCAGCCGCGCGCCCGCCTCCACCGCGCTGATCACAGCTAGTGCCCCCAGCGGGCGCGCCGACCTCTATGACGGGCTGCGGCGCGCGGTGCGGCTCGTCCAGCGCGGCGCTGAGCTGCGCCAGCGCGGTCTCGTAGCTGCCGCCGGCGGCCGCCAGCCGCGCGCCCGCCTCCACCGCGCTGATCACAGCTAGTGCCCCCAGCGGGCGCGCCGACCTCTATGACGGGCTGCGGCGCGCGGTGCGGCTCGTCCAGCGCGGCGCTGAGCTGCGCCAGCGCGGTCTCGTAGCTGCCGCCGGCGGCCGCCAGCCGCGCGCCCGCCTCCACCGCGCTGATCACAGCTAGTGCCCCCAGCGGGCGCGCCGACCTCTATGACGGGCTGCGGCGCGCGGTGCGGCTCGTCCAGCGCGGCGCTGAGCTGCGCCAGCGCGGTCTCGTAGCTGCCGCCGGCGGCCGCCAGCCGCGCGCCCGCCTCCACCGCGCTGATCACAGCTAGTGCCCCCAGCGGGCGCGCCGACCTCTATGACGGGCTGCGGCGCGCGGTGCGGCTCGTCCAGCGCGGCGCTGAGCTGCGCCAGCGCGGTCTCGTAGCTGCCGCCGGCGGCCGCCAGCCGCGCGCCCGCCTCCACCGCGCTGATCACAGCTAGTGCCCCCAGCGGGCGCGCCGACCTCTATGACGGGCTGCGGCGCGCGGTGCGGCTCGTCCAGCGCGGCGCTGAGCTGCGCCAGCGCGGTCTCGTAGCTGCCGCCGGCGGCCGCCAGCCGCGCGCCCGCCTCCACCAAGCTGATCAGGATCTTGCGCAGCTCGTACGACAGCTCGTTGGTTGAGAGCAGCGACTGCGAACCGACATTAATACAACTGTTGAAATCCAAATGGATGTAGAATTATTTCAGAATATTTCGGCTGGCGGTGGAGTAAGTGTGAGAACACGCCTACAGTGATTTTTCATTTAAGTTTTTGGTTCAAAATATAGTCCCGCTACGCGAACATAACTGACGTAGAGATCGCTATTAAGCGATAAGGCCGCCTGTTGTCTAGACCTTGTTTTTTATTGTTGTATTGTTTTATACTGATTTGTGGTGTTCAATAAAGAGTATTTGTATTTGTACTCTTGCGTTACTCTTTTAAATCGTAGTTTAAAACTTTAAAGTATCAATATTTGCCATACGAGCGTTTTTATTGTCGTTTTACCAAAGCCCCTTCCATGATTGGTCGTCTACTAAGCATATTATTATAAGTATATGTAACAGAAAATTTCTTCTAATAAACTATAAGTAGGTAGGTACTGCCTTTATCTCGTTCGTTACGGGACAGAAGTTGACCCACCCAGAAATCGGTTTAGTACACACGGCAATATAATCAGGTAAGCGCCTACGCACGCTCGCGCCGTGTCTATCCTGCTTACCCAATAGCTTTGCTGTGTGTACCTGCAGGTTGGGCTGGCGCACGGCGTTCATGGGCGGCGGCAGCGCGGCGGTGGCGGCGGCGATGCTGGCGGGCTGCGGCGCGCGCACGGCGCCCAGGTCCCACAGCGCGCCCGCCTCCGGCAGCCGCCGCTCCACCAGCAGCAGCTCCTCCTGCGAAACCACTCCGCCACGCTTAATTACCCCTGACGGCTAGCACGAGAGCGCGCCAGAGATTACCCGTCCTTATCCTACTGTTAAATTTTATTATTATTATAGACTTTTATTCCGAATTCGCTACAATTTCAGTATGTAGTTGTTGTTGTTTTTTTTTTCTTTATTATTATTAAATTGTCGCGTAATTCGGCGTGCCTCATGGCATAGGCCTCCTCCGTGTATTGGAGGGTTTGGGCTATAGTTCCCACGCGCGCCCACTGCGGATTGGGAACTTAACACATACCATTGAATTTCTTCGCAGATGTATGCAGGTTTCCTCACGATGTTTTCCTTCACCGAAAAGCTCATGGCAAATTGCAAATGTAATTTGCGCACATAAATTGAAATTGATTGAATTGATTTGAACCCACGACGCTCTGCTTGAGAGGCCACAGGTCAAACCACTAGGCTACCACGGCTTTTTTTACTGTTAAATAAGAAATAAGAAACAATTTACTGAATTGCCCCAAAATATTACACCATATGTAAGAAAAGGATAGGGTAGCCCTGCAAACATTTACAGGGCTATTTATTTAGTTATTTATTCATTGTCAAGTCCAGTGGCCTAACTTTAATGTCTGGGGCCCGTGGCAAATTCGTCAGATGGGGCCCCTTCCTCAACGTAAAGAAGTGCATCATCGTCCCTTCTGTGCTGTAAACCCAGCCAGTTCGGGGCCCCGCAGAGCTAGGGGCCCGTGGCATTTTGCCACCCCTGCCACCCTATAGTTACGCCACTGGTCAACTCATGTAGTACATACATATAAGGATGTCAACATTGTTCTAAGTCAGTCCATGACGCCCTTGTAAGGTAAGGGCACACAATAGTAATTAATACCTAAATCTAGGATTGTAATATGATGTCAAAACATGCAATGAAATTAATCAAGTACCTTAAACTATAATATTGACATTACGAAATTAATTAATGTTATAAATACTGTTTAGTCAAAGTCACCTGCTGAAATGTTGCGGGACAATTTTAAGAGACACATTTATACGGTTAAAGGGAATCTGTTATTTAAAAAAAAAGATAATCATGTTCAGAACTAATTAGCCATCTGAGCGATCGTAATAAATTTCTTACCTGCATCGAGACTTGCTCTTGGGCCAGCGTAAGAAAATCATGCAATGTACTCGTGTCGAACACTCTCACAATCTTGAAGCGCCCCGCGCCTGACTCTCCGGATGGATAGAAGTAGTCTATGGCTTTGTTCTTCACTTCCTCGATGAGGGTGTCTTCGGCGAAGTACGCCGTGAAGGTCTGGCCCTCGGGGCTGACCACTTTGATGAGCAGCTCGCTGCCGCCGGCCAAGCCAGAGTCCGGGACCAGCATCTTCTAATCTTCGTCAGTTTATACACTTTGTTTTCACCGAAATTAAATTTGTAGACAGATTATAAATATTGGCAGTTTTGAAGCAGTCAAAAGGCTTGTCACAATTTGAGCGATGCCATTTTAACAGTAGTTTTTTAAACGGTCGCAAAAGGTTGTCATTGTTTTATAGGTTTATTGCTGTTTATTTTTCACTAGCTTTTACCCGACTACGTTCGCACGTAATTAAGACGTGTTGTAAGATTTTTCGTTAAGTACGTTTTTTGAGAACACCTTTTCGGGTATCGACGATTAGTTTTAAAAAATTGGGACTCAAACAGCGGCTCTCTAGTTTAGCGCTTAGCGAATGCTTAGCAACATACCAACATGCATTCACCTATTAACTTTTACTTTAATGCACCAAAATCAAACGCAAAACAAACGTGAAATCCCTGCCAGAGGCCTTATTGCCGAAGGCACTTATTGGCATTAACAATTCCTGTGTGTCAAACGGCAAAAAGATGAGGGTAGAAAAAGACGGTGAATGTGATCGCCAGCGCGAGCGCGTTTGACACAATAAGGCGTAAGAATAGAAACCTTACAAATTTGTACGGTTGTGTCCTCATTCCAGTCCGTGCCAGTCTTAATGAATCCACCTCGAACTTACCTGTAGAAGCAAGTGCCCACGTAACAGTGTCCCAGCCCGTCGCCGCGCAACAGTTCTAGGAACAGTTCGCACGTGCGCGGACAAACGTCTGTGAACAGCTCTAGCGGCAGCTGGCCAAGCCGCGCGCCTTGCCGGAAGCCCAGTGACAGGGTTACCCTGGAGAGAGCAACATTCTGTGGGGAGCAGTGGCGTGCGTGGTAGTCGCTAGGGTAGACAGAGGCAGGCAGTAGCACCCTATCCCCTACCCTGGCGACTCTCACTGCACGTCCCAAGTATACCAAATTTCAAGTCAATCGGGCAAACCATTGAAGAGATCCCTTCTGCGGAGACTGTCTTGGCAGGATCACCTGGTCTAATCCATGCCATTTGATTTTTTGATTGGGTCAGAGGTAAAAAGTCCTTGTACCTGGGACGGGAGACGGTGGGCGGCGGCGCGAACGCGGGATCGGGCGGCGCGGGCGGCGGCAGCAGCGCGCAGGCGCCGCGCGCGCGCCGCCGCAGCTCGCGCCGCACGCGCGCCCACTCGCGCTCCAGCTCCGCCGTCGGGGTTATGCGGGGACCCTACACACCAACTTTCATCAACTCTGTCTATTTTTAAAAAACTGTAGTGACCCTAGACCCACCTAATACATGGCATAACAATCTGCCTGGAGAGTGAGAAATATTTCCCTATTGTAGCCTCTCCCCACAAAACTAACAAATGAAAAAGCCGTGGTAGCCTAGTGGTTTGATATTTGTACCTACTTATTAATGGCCTCTTAGGGGTTGTGGCTCGTGAGTTGGAACATGGGCTCGCACCTCTGTGTTTTTAGGAATTTATAAATTTGCGTGAAGTTTCCAATCCACACTCTGCGTGAGAACTATATATATATAGTATATATAGTTCTCTCACTCACAGGAGGACTAGTCCATAAGTTCAAAGTCGCCCAGCGTGCTATGGAGAGGGCTATGCTCGGTATCTCGTTGAGAGATAGGGTCCGCAACGAGCATAGGTATCAGACAAAAGACGAAAGTTGTCGACATAGCCCGAAGGATTAGTACGTTGAAATGGCAATGGGCTGGTCACGTTTGCCGTAGCCCTGACAACCGTTGGAGCAAAAGTATCCTAGAGTGGAGACCACGTTTGGGAAAGCGTAGTGTGGGACGCCCTGCGACGCGTTGGACGGATGACCTTAGGAGGACAGCTGGCAGTGGCTGGATGAGGGAAGCCCAGGATCGCGAAAGCTGGCGCGATATGAAGGAGGCCTACGTTCAGCAGTGGACGGACAATGGCTGTAGATAGATAGATATATAGTCTATACTAATATTATAAAGAGGAAAGATTTGTACCTATTTTTGTATGTTTGTATGTTTGTAATGAATAGGCTCAAAAAGTACTGGGCCGATCTGGATGAAATTAAAAAAAAAATAGATAGATTATAGTCTGGAATAACACATAGGCTACTTTTTATCCCGGAAAATTGCCTGATTCCCGCGGGATAGCGATAAACGAATTCTATGCAAACGAAGTTGCGGGCAACGGCTAGTTCTATATATAGCTATAGCTCAGCCCTCTCACTATGAGAGGCACGTGGCCAGCTGTGGGACGTATATGCACTGGAGATGAATAAAAATTAACCGCTCAACTCACTATACTTATTAGGAAGTGACCCGACAGCATCGGTCTTTGGAAGACCTTGAAGAGTGAGGGCGTTCACGACGAAGGTTGTTTAGTACTCGCCCTTGCTCCACCGCCGAGAGCTCTTAAGTTTAAAGAGAAGTAAGTGGGCGAATCACCGTCGTCTGTATGACATGCAGCAACGCGCGGTTGTCGCGCTGCAGCCGCGCCAGGAAGTTGACGCGCGCGGCGTAGTACTGCTCAGAGCGCGGCAGCGTGCGCGTCCACCAGCAGTCTACGCGGCCCTGATGGCGGTACAGAGGTTTTAAAATGAAGGTAAACGAGCAAATGGGTCACCTGACGGTTAGTGCAATGGGGGTCGCTGGGGTAGGGATGATGTAGCATCAACATTTGTAGGTATACGCAGCCTACCCACTGCACGTCCTTTTTTTTTTTTTAATGTGTGGAAAATGCGCCTTATTCATCTCCGCGCTCGGGGCAGCAACGGAGGTATGACGGGCTCTCCAGCTCGCCGCTGCCTTCCCTATGGAAGGAGGGGAGAGGCCTACCGTCTAAAAACACACGTTCCCTCCTGGCCATGAACTGTGGGCGTTGCGGGCGCACTACGGTGACCACCGCAAACCCACTGCACGCCCTAGGGCGAGGGATACTGATGATGAACTAAGCCCATCTTAAGTCTTGTTATTTCCGGTATGGCTGAGGGCTCAGCTGGCAGATGGCTAATGGCTACTGGCGTACCCCGGTAAAGTGGTTCTTCCTGATGGCCATGAGCAAGCTCATGTTCTGGTGCTGCAGAGCGCGCGCGTGCGCCGCGCCGGCCGGCGGGCCGCAGCGCGCCAGCAGCCGCGGCGGCCGGCTGTCCACTGCGCAAACTACATCGGCGAACTGTAGAGAAAGAAGGAGAAAAAGTTTGACCAAACGGTGAGTGTGAGCGAACCGTAGTTTCATGTTGAAAGTAAACCTAAACAAATTGAATTCCTCCCTCGTGAATCACTCTATGTATTGGTGAAAACTGCATGAGTATCCGTTCAGTAATTTTTTGAGTTCATCGCGAACTGAGAGACAAACAGACGGACGCGGCAAAGGACTTTATTACATGACTAGCTGTTGCTCACGTCTTCGTCCGCACAGAACTAAGCAGCTAGACTTTTCCCGACACTTTCACTTTCATTTACTCAAAGGTTAACTGGTAGAGATCCCTTATAGGGATAAGTTCGCCTTTGTGCATACATATATTTAAGGTCTTTTTTTGTGATTTGTCTCTACTTCTCTATATTAAATTTGTACAATAAAGCATTTACTTACTTACTTACTTACTTTCAACACTGTTTGTCAACCAATTTACACAAATCCTTAAACAAACGCCCGAATTTTAGTTTTTCCTTGAGGGTTTAGTATGAGCGCCATCTACTGCGTTCAGTTGGAACTAATCACGTCGAAAAACAAAATTTATTTATTTATGTACTTTCGGAGATCCAACAGCTATACATTACAGAGAGAAAACTGATAAAAGATTCCTCTTGTGATTACTTTACGAATACTTCCCTGGCTTTATAATTTTTTATTTACTTTAATTTACGTAAACTAGATGGCAGGATATGCTCAAACTAAACTCTATAAAGCGCCATCTAGGTGTTTCTTTATACACTATCTTAGTTTGTAAGTCTGATGATAGATGACAGTGTAATCTAACATCATAATTGATAAAAGCGCCACCTAGTAGATTTTATAAAAACTTTAAAATAATAGTTTGGTGGGTGGTTGTTATTCTAGTTTAGCTATTCATCGCTAGATGCCTCTTAAATTAAAATTGAGTTCAGTTCAATATAATTGATCAATAGATGGCAGCACTTCACAATTTTCCCTCTGTAAGCTTTGCTATTCGTCGCTAGATGCCTCTTAAATTAAAATTGAGTTCAGTTCAATAATTGATCAATAGATGGCAGCACTTCACAATTTTCCCTCTGTTAACTTTGCTAACAGACGGACAACAACGTCAGCATGATCAAATAAGGTTTCTGTTTTTGCCGATTGAGGTACGAAACCCTGATAAAAGAGATTCGTGCAGGATCTGTCCGGATTGCTATCTCAGTCTTACTTTTACTTAGGTTACTTAGGTATCCTCATCTGCGCGAAGGAAAATGTGAAAAAGTGGTTTCGCCCTTGGGCGGAGTTCCGTCGAAAAGGTGGACAAACTGTAAGTGGACCACGACCTGCACCGCGCGGCGAGGACTCATTTAAGCGGTCGGTCTGTAAGCGTACTTACTTTATTGACGCGTCGCTTCTTTTTCTTCGGCTTTATGTCTAACTCCGGGGGCGGGGACGGATACTTGATGGTGTCATGCGACTGCACTTTCTTCAGAATAGCTCCCAAAAGCGTCATTTTCAAAAAAATACGCAATAAAAATAATTTGACGACCCGAGTTGTTACAGGAGTGAAGTAAAAAATCTATGTGGTCTTTTGTCAAATTGAACGCAGTGCACTTTTATAATTCGCGGTGCAACTGCGGCGAGTTGAGTTCAATTGGCATCCGGCTTCAAAATACCGTATTACCGTACCGTACTACAAAATAATTAAGAGTGGTAATTTTCTAAATTTGTAACTTTCTTATGTTGTACTTTGTTGGCGTCATTCACAAATCAACTCCTGTGGCCAGTTTCTCTAAGCTACAAGTTAAAAAATTTAAAGTCTAAACTAGCAACATGCCCAACTGGTATTGGTCCAAGGGCTATTTTGAAAATCCCGATCCGCCACGCGGACACCGCCGAGTTAATAAGTCCGACCGAACGTTTTCCCGGCGAGAGCAGGACGACGCGACATCGCGACGCGCAGCCTCTCGCTCAAATTCACGCTGTGGCCTCCCCTCGCATATTTGCGTATTTATTTGCGACTCGTACCACACATAACATAGCGTATTTAGTTATTGTTTATTAAATTTATTTTACTCCTCCTTATCCGATTTTTCACTGAATAATAAAACAGCGGAAATGGGTGCATAATAAAAATATTTATTTAATCTCATTTTAGTGTTACAAATAACAAATAGATCGACACGTCAAAAATCCACAACAAAAGAGAGATCGTAAGCAATTTAAGACTTGTCCTTTTGAGCGACACCCTGTGACACCCTGCCTACCCAAGCCCGATTTTTAAAAGTATAAATAAAAATACCACTCCAAAACGCTTGAAAGTGTTGAAAAATTATGCAGAATTTGAATTAAGAGCGGATTAATCTAGTCAACTAGCCGAAAATTTAATTGGAGCCGTAGTTGTAGCAATACACAATTTTTCCACTTTCGAGTCATGAGCTTACAAAAGTCGGGCCCCTTTTTTGACGGTATAAATGGAATGAAAATCCAACCCACGAGGGAGGATAAAAATATAAAAATCCCAAAATAACAATGATGGCCCGTCTCGGACGCGGGCAGGCACGTGTCGCTTTAAACAAATAAAACTATAAAATTAAAATAAAAACAAATAATATAAAATCACTGGAATGCGACTAGTTTGGTTAAAAGATTACATCGATTATGTTCATATAAAAACTATACTACTCCTTTTTGGTTACAATGCCTCGTTATTTTATCATAATTTCATTGTTAGTATTTACTAATTTAACACGTTAAATTGGTAATACTGTTAGTCCTTTAATACTTTCATAATTTGCGTAAATATCGTGTAAAATTTATACAAAATTAACAAATAATATCAGCGTGTATAGGCAGATGAAAAACATATTGATTAAAATTGCAAAATTACCGGCAATACATTTACTGGCAATAAATAAACCGCTGTTGAAACCTAAAACAATGGCGCTCTGATTTTATTATATAAGCGCATGCCGTGCTGCGTCTGTATGTGTCTGTGCGTGTGTGCGTCACGTGCGCAAGCGTGTTTGTGTGTGTTTACGCTCAGATTAAATAAATAGATGAAATCCTAACGGCATCACGCCGTACTCAAAACGCCAATAGGTCTTCCGTCTTCCTGCCTCGAAAACAGGTGAAAAAGCAGATATATCTTGCTCCTTCGACCGTAAGTTACATTATGCGTAAACAAGATGGCGTTAAATTCGTAGGTTCATACTACATCGAAGTCCGCCTGGTGCAATTCCGCACACATATCAACACCTGTCAAACGTAAATGTCAAAGTGACAGATAAGGACAAACGATTGCTAAGTTAGCAGAAAAAGGGGTGCGAGTCGGATTACCTCCACATGTGGTCAAGAGCTGCGGTTCCTTTTTGGATCCGTTCGGGGGGAAGAACAGTGCTTGATTCGGTGCACCCTGGGCATCGTCTAATGATTTCCTGGCAGTTTCTGAGGGATATCCTTGACCGTTGGCTAAGAGCCCGACAGGGGGGAGGGGGGTCTTTGACCATTACCGTACAACGTTGCCGACATTTTGTCATAAGATTTTTTAATCATATTTTTGTTACTTTGACATTGGCGAAGTTGTCATCGCTATAACGACTTGATACGCCACAAATAAGAAGAACAAGAAGAAGTTAGCAGAAGCCTACAGAGCGTTTATGAATAAGGGGGCTATTCACTAACATCGAGCGAGATGGATACGGACTGCGCACTTTGACTTTAAGGCTAAGTTCAGATGACCGCGCGGCTCGGCGCGGTTGGCTCGGCGCGCGGTTCAAGATTGTAACAAATCTATGTTGCTGTGTACATGAGCGCGCGGTGCCGCGCGGGACCGCGCGCGCCGCCGTGCACCGCGCGCAAGTTCTTGTCCCGCGCGGCAACATAGATTTTGTTACAATCTTGAACCGCGCGCCGAGCCAACCGCGCGTCGCCGCGCGGTCATCTGAACTTAGCCTTAGAGTAGCCCCCCAGATTTCACCTACGTATGTTTGTCGGGTTTACTGGCGCTGCCTCGTGGCGGTGTGCGGGCGCGGCACGGCGGACGTGTGCGGGCGCGCGCGCGCGTTCACGCCGGCGTACGACAGGTAGCGGTGCGACAGGTCCGGGGGCTCCATCTGCAGGACAAGCACTGCATTAGCATCAGTAGGCTTATTACCTAACTCGCTCGCAATCGCCGTCGTGTTCATTTTGACAGTTCTTGTACGAATGTGACAGCCGACTGATTCCGATGCCAATTGTCAGCCCATACTTGAACTGTCAAAGTGAATACGATGGCGATTGCGACCGACTTAGGTAATAAGCCTACAGGTATCATCATCTAATCTAATCTTTAATAACAACTAGCTGTAGCCCGCGGCTTCGCCCCCGTTTTTTTTCTTCTTCTAAATTTCAGTATTTTCTCACCGTTTAAACCTTCCCTGGGCTTCCACGAATATTTCAAGTCTAAAATTAGACAAATCGGTTCAGCCGTTCTCGAGTTTTAGCGAGACTAACGAACAGCAATTCATTTTTATTTAGCTGGCTTTTTTAGGTATGTGTGTATGTGTGTATATCTCCATTTATTATGTGTTTCATATATAATATACTATCTTCTGCCCGCGACTTCGTCTGCGTAGAATTATACAAAAAAACCTCTTGAATCACTCTATCTATTTAAAAAAAACCGTATCAAAATCCGTTTGTAGTTTTGAAGATAAAAGCATACATAAGGTACATAGGGACAGTGAAAGCGACTTTATTTTATACTATGTAGTGATTATGTATTTTCACTACTTAGTATATTAATATACCTATATTCTAAATTGCACCACCTACTCAGATCTGTTCTTTTCTCCAGTACATTATGGTTGCCTGGTAGAGATCGCTCTGTAGCGATAAGGCCGCCTATTGTTGCCTTACCTTACCGTTACCTTAGGCTCTGTCTACCCAGTAAGGGAGATAGACGTGATTTGTGATGTGATAGATAATGTCATGCGAACGATCCGTTCGGAAAACGCGTAACCGAGAGCCAATATGAGCCCACGCTGCGGCCGGTGTAGGTATCACTCACGTGCTTGTGCTTGTGCTTGTGCGGCGGCGCGCTCATGTTGTTGCCGGTGTAGGCGACGCACTTCACCTGCCACTCGCCGAGCTGCTCGTTCCAGTGCACGTACTGCTCTATCAGCGCCTGCGCAGACACAACACCATTGGAAACCATTCAATCCCTATTCTTAGAGTTCCAAACTTAAGTTTAACTTTTGCCCATCACCCGTGCTGAGCCAGCGACCGTTTCACTTTGCGAAGACACACACAACGCTGAGCATTTATAATGTCTGTGTTTTTTTTCTTGTTTTTTTTTTTTGCTATAAAATTGTGTATATTCTCTTATACTTGTGTGTCTTGCAAAAAGGAATAAATGTCTTCTTTCTTTCTTTCTTTCCATGCTGGTGTGGGAGTAAAGAAAAACCATAGAATTTACCAGTTCTCTTCCCGCGCAGACGGTAAAAGCCCATTGAGGGAATGGGCGAAAGTCTTAGGAATCATGTTATAGGCGGTGAGGCTAGCAACACATCACTATTTTAATTTCCCTTTCCACCAATACGCCCTTAATCATGCTAAACGTGGCCTTAAGGTTTTGTTAGCTTAGGCTTTGTCTACCCCGTGAGGGATAAAGACGTGATATATGTATGTAGCTTTTGCCCATATTCCTCATATGGGCAAAAGCTTTTTTTTCGGTTTTCTCAATCACAACCACTATCGTTCCTGACAGGGGAAAAGAAGCTTCCCAAAATTACCTTTTCCATTCTGTCACTTCGTCACATATATTAAAAAAACATACATAAAACATACCTGTTGCACATACTTATATTTTCTAATATACTAAATTTATCATAAAATATATTTCATTCTATTATCAGCTCGGTGCAGATCGACGTTATATTCAGATCTTACACTGTGGGGGACGCCGATAAAGTGCAAACTTTCCAGGGACCCGATTTTTGAAAGCACATTACTCGAAAGTACCACTCGAAAGTGGTATAAATCTGTTTTATCTTCAAAACTACAGCTCTAATCAAATTTTTGACTAGGTCACAAGATTAATGAGAGCCTTAAGTATCTTCTATGCTACTAGTATTCAAGATTTAGCACAATTTTTCACCACTTTCGAGTGGCATTTTCACACATGTGCTTTCAAAAATCGGGCCCCAGGTCTTCGCATACCTGGTACTGCTGCGGGATGTAGGAGTCCAGCACGAGGTCGGCGAGCTGGATCTCGCGGCGCAGCGCGCGCACGCTGTCCAGGATGCCCTCCATCTCGCGCTGCTGCTCGCGCTGCTGGTCCGCCAGCTCGGCCTTGGCGGAGTTCAGCAGCTGCACGGCGCGCTTCAGCTTGCGCGTCTTGGCCGCGTTCTCCTCCTGCAGGGAGGAGTAGCGCTCCTCCAAGTCCAGACGCTCAGCCTAGAGGACCGAAAGGCTGTTATTGTTTCTGCAACGTTTGCGACTATACTCCTACTACTCCTTTCATCCACTCAAAGGTTGACTGGAAGAGATCCCTTAAAGGGACAAGTCCGCCTTTGTGCATGTATCTCAGTGTTTGTCAATTGTATTTTGTCTTGTTTATTTTGCACAATAAAGAGTGTTGTAACTGGCTAATCTAAATGATTTAAATTGAAGTTTAAAAATATGTTTAGTTCTATGTATATTTGACTTTGTCACTCATTATTAAAATCTCTATACAAACACATGATATTTTACTGTTTATTTACAAAATAACGCTATAAAGCTCTCAAGAATCCCAACAAAGAGTTTACATACATACATACTATAGAGTGGTGGGCATTTCGAACAGAATCACGTGTAACGGCATTTCGTGAATAGATCATGCCTGTATTAACTTTGTTTACTAATAAGTGTCATATATTGTACGTCCGTGTTGGATAAACTGTTGGTTCTAATTATATATTTGTTAACATCTCTGTACACAGTTAAACAATAAACGTTATGGGTATTTCGAACAGAATCACGTTTAACGGCATTTCGTAAAACTATTGTTTTACCCCCTTATTTATAAACGCTCTATAGGCTTCTGCTAACTTAGGAATCGTTTGTCCTTTTCTGTGAAAAGTAAATGTCAATGTGACTGATAAGGACAAACAATTGCTAAGTTAGCTGAAGCCTACAGAGCGTTTATGAATAGGGGGGTTAGACTAATAAGACCCCGTTGATTACGATTTTGCCCGGTGTCATCCCCTCCGCGTACATCTCCCCCCCCTTTTCTCCCAACACGTGTCCCAATCGGCGGTTTTTTTTTGTGAAACTATTAAAGATAGAAGAAAACTTTCAATGGAAGAAATAAACTACATTAAATAACATACATAAATCACGTCTTTATCCCTTACGGGGTAGACAGAGCCTAAGGTGGCAAGACCCAAAGACCACGCTTAGCACGATTAAACATTAAATTATCTACAACTTTTGCTTTTAAGCTATATCAGGAACGTAATAGGGCCGACAACGCACTGGCATCGCGTAAAGCGCTGCGGGTGTCTATGGACAGTGGTGATCATTTACCACCAGGTGACCCACTAGTTCGTTTGTCTGGCCTCTCTAGCATAAAAAAAAATAGTTTAAAAATAAAGTCTGCCCAAACTACCCACATTTTGGATTTTTTCATATTTTTTGTATTTGTGCTCAATTTATCGAAAACCGGTCGACGTTATGACAAAATAACCAAGATTCAAGATTCAAGATTCAAAGATCTATTTGTCCAACATAGGTAAATTACAGGGTGTTACGTATATTACTATTTGTATCACTATGTGGCGCCTTGGGGCATACAGATTTGTTTGGATGCATGCACTTCAAACTATGTCATATGAAGATACAGAGAATTTATTATTAGTTGTGAATTAGATTATCTTTGTAACTTTTATTTTTATTGGATTTAAATTTTTAAGTTTTTATAAGATAGTACCTACATAGTTTTAATTTAATCATTTCTTTATATTTTTGTCATGTTCATTTATTTTTCCCTGGTGATTGTTTAATTATTTAATAGCCATTTTGCTTAAGTTCTTATAGCCTGAAACACAGGATTTCCTAGTTCAGGCATATGAGTTGTTAACTTAGATTTATAAGGAAACTTTGTTCTTAGTTATAATTTTGTAAAACATTTATGAATAAATTATCTTTATCTTATCTTATGAGGATCAAATGAATATCCATGCAGTGACCTCCTTCTTCTGCAGGTCCTCCTGCAGGCGCAGCTCGCTGAGGCGGCGCGCCTCCAGCTCGCCGGCGGCCTGCTCCAGCAGCCGGCGCTGCGCGTCCGCCGTGTCCAGCAGGTTCTCGCCGCCCACCAGCACCTTCGACTCCAGCCGCTGCAGCTTGTCCTTCAGCTCCTCCTGCTGCTTCCTGCACGACACGCGTGTCAATCATCTGTAGGCTTATTACCTAACTTTACGCGGTGACACCCTTATGCTCCCGCGGCGCCCCCCAATGGCAGAGAGGGAATACCGGCGGGTTTTTAGTGGGTAGGCCTCCCACGCCTCCTTCCACTCGGGGGGGGGGGGGGGGGAGAGGAGAGTCCCGCATAACTTCCGTGCCGTCCCCACGGCGCGGTCGTATGCGTAACGCATTTTCCCGCCGCAAAAAAAAAGGCTTATTACTCGCTCATTTTGACAATTGGCATCGGAATCGACTAGCTGTCACATTCATACAAGTCATTCCTTTTTAATTTGATTTAATTTGATATATTGTAAGTTAATGGATATATGATGAATCTGATAATTTGACATTGTATAATTAAATTTTATTTTAACTTATTAAATTGCAGCATAATGCTGAGTCGAATACCTTTTCGACATCATCAACTTCACTACATAGTATAAAATAAAGTCGCTTTCTCTGCCCCGTGTCCCTATGTATGCTTATATCTTCATAACTACACAACGGATTTTGATGCGGTTTTTTTAATAGATAGAGTGATTCAAGAGGAAGGTTTTTATGTATAATTCTACGCAGACGAAGTCGCGGGCAGAAGCTAGTAATAAATATGTTGTTGTATTACTTTAAGAGTCTGTGTATTTTTTGATGTCGAATAAAGCTATGTCCATGTCTAATATTACATATAAAACGTACTTGGTCCTCTGGAGTTCGGCCTTCTTCTCCTCCAGCACCTTGCGCGCCTGGTTCGCTTTCTCTCTGTTCAGCTTCTCCTGTCGAGCGCATAGCAATGGTAGCATTCAATAAATATCTGACATCTGTAGGCTTATGGTCTAACTCGCTCGCAATCGCCATCGTGTTCATTTTGACAGTTCATGTATGGGCTGACAATTGGCATCGGAATCAGCTAGCTGTCACATTCATACAAGAACTGTCAAAATGAACACGATGGCGATTGCGAGCGAGTTAGGTAATAAGCCTACACATATGGCTTCAAGCAGAGTAGGGTCGTGGCTTTTTAACCGCACCTCGAGAATTTTTTCACAGGGGTAGGCAGAGACTACTTTGTTCTACTTGCTACGATCCTGACACACTTCTTTCGCTCCATCCACACTCATCAATCTTTTCATACATGCTCGTCGGTTTCGGGTACTCCTGACCTGACCTTTTTCCAAAACCTCTCCTATTTGGTCTCGGTACGTCCGTCTAGGCCTTCCCCTCCCAACGTAACCGTTCACACTCCCCCTATAGATCTGTTCAGTTAGTCTACTTTCATCCATCCGCTCTACGTGACCAAACCAACTAAGCATACACTATTACAGAATTTACGGGGGAAATAATATTTGAAATTTTTCGTGAGCTTTTTGATGAAAGAAAACGTCGTGAGGAAGCCTGAACACACCTGCAGCCCGATTTAATAACTGAATTTCCCAATTCAAAGCACAGGTTCGATCGTGTATGGAGTACTGCTGCCACCTTTGGGACGGGTCTGCCAAGTATCAGTTGGCCGCGCTGGACTCGGTAGAGCGGCGAGCCCGTAGGCTCATTGGTGATGCCTCGTTAATCGAGAACAGGCTGCGTCTCGAACACCGTCGAAGAGTTGCATGTCTGTCTGTTTTTTATCGGATACATTTTGGTGAGTGTGCGCGGGAATTGCACGACCTTATAGTTCCATTTCCGTTTCGCCAACGGACTTCCAGGCGGGGGGAGCGTTTTCACCCATTTGTTGTCAACATACCATTGGCCCGCACGAGGCGGTTTGCTACATCCTTCCTAATGCGAACTGCTAGGGAATGGAATTCGCTCCCATCGTCTGTATTTCCGGACAGATACAACCTAGGGCTCTTCAAGGCTAGAGTGAATAGGCTATTACTGAACCAGTGAGTTACACCTTTGGCCTCGTCTGCACCTTTCACCAAGTGAGATAGAGGTCAATCACTGGTCAGTTCGTAGTAAAAAAAAAAAATCACAGCGTGTCCGTCCGTCCGTCAGACAGTCCGGCGTCCGGCTGTGAGTGTCCTACCCGCTCTTCCCTGCGCAGGCGACGCAGCTCCTTCCGCTGCTCGGGCCCGAGCGAGTCCAGCTCGGCCTCCGTCAGCGTGTCGTCCGTCAGCTCGCCCTCGCTCAGCTCGCCTTCTTCTTCTTCCTCTCCTTCCAATTCTACAAACAAGGAGGTTTTCATGAACATTAGGTTACCCGGAAGGCGGAATCAATGGTCAAATTCATATTTGATATTTATTTAGTTTTTTTTATAAAAAAAAAATTGTGGCTTTTTTTGAAGTGACAATTCTTTAGACCAATGTGTAAAAAACGTTAAACCTGCGTCAGGTGAGACGGTGGAAGAGTTAAAGTACCAGGATCGCTGATCCTTTAAGAGCTTATTTTGAAATACGAATGAAGCTTCGCGTTCGATTTTTGAAGTGTTTTTTTGTTGAGTCGCGGAGAAAAAGTACCAGGACATCGGCTCATTGTTAGCGTCTTTCCATATAGAGTGTTGGAGGTTTTGAGTTCCGAGCTTCTTTGTATGTTTTGTTGAGTCGCGGAGAAAAAGTAACAGGACATCAGCTCATTGCTAGAAGTCTCCATATCTCTAGTGTTGGAGGTTTTGTGTTCAGAGCTTCTTTGTATGGGCTGCCGAACTTTGATTTGAATTTATTTAAATTTGGAACGCCGCCCACGTTGTCAATAAGCAAGTACCAGGATAGCAGTCTATAGTAAGAGGTGCGTGAGTTCTCACTTCTGCCGGCACTCCCGGAGTGCTACCCGTCGTTTTTGTTCTAGCTCGTTACGAATGTAACGGGTATAAACCAATAAAATGGCGGAGACACTTACCGTTGGTGTTCTCCTCCAATTGTTTCTTAAGCTGATCAATCTCTTGTTGGAATCTGAAAGAAAGTAGACCAATTTTATTCCAATTTTAAAATGATTTTATTATATGTACAATATGTCAATATAATTTGTCTTGAAATTAATCTGGAATATTCGTAGTTCGGCAAGGTGGTTGGGCTAGTTCGTCTGGACACCACTGTAAAAGTTTTTCAGGATTTTTTCATTGCGATTGTCAAATGTTCTCTGATTTGTCGATTCAAGGATTCAATTTTTTGAAATTTAACTTCTAACGGCAAAACCGTAAACGTAAACACAAAAATCAAGAAATAAAATTCTTGATTCATTTGATAGTACCCATCATTTGAAAAACAGCGCCTTCTCTCGTCCGTGGTGAGCAGTAATGTTCCAGGGGAGTTTGTAATTGTGTCGTACAGACACATGATTCAAACAGATGACGCTTGGCGACAAAAGATCGCGTAGTAACAAGGTCACGTGACAGCTAGTCACAGGTAGAAAAACTCGAAGACTACCCACCTGCTATGGGTGGTGTAGGGGTATAGCACGCGTCATGGAATGACAAGGATCCGAGTTCAATCCCGAATGAAGTAAATCTTATAGGCGATGCGGCTAGCAACCCATCACTATTTTGATTTCCCTTTCCACCTATTCGCCCTTAATCATGCTAAACACGGCCTTAAGGTTTTGTTACCTTACATATACATATTCCGGGAATAATTCTAAAGCACCTTGTATAAATGGTTAGAGCCCCAGTGGATTTAGAGTCCTGAAGTCGAAGGTGTTCTAGGTGATTGATTGATGTTGATGTGGGGACGCCTGGCTGGGTCAGGCGGGCTGTCGATCCTCTGTGGCGATCATTCAGCCCGGTTCCCCTTGGCTGGAGCCGCCGGTTACCGTCCCAGCAGCGCTAACTGTGTTCTAGGTGGGGTTACCTGGTGAGCAGCGCGTCGCCGGGCTCGCTGTTGACGTGCGTCTTGTTCTCGATGTTCTTGGCGCGGTTGGCGTAGCGCAGCGTGCTGATCGTCTCCACGTAGTTGGTGTCGGCCGGGCCGATGGTCGCGATCTGGGGACACCGGCACTCTGTACCCGGGCCTTTGTCAACTCACACGGGCAGCTCGCGTCGCCAACACTGCCGACTTACCCCCTTATTCATAAACGCTCTAAGCTTCTGCTAACTTAGCAATCGTTTGTCCTTATCTGTGAAAGGTAAATGTCAAAGTGACAGATAAGGAAAAACGATTGCTAAGTTAGCAGAAGCCTACAGAGCGTTTATGAATAAGGGGGTTTGGTAGTGGGCAGGGGAGTGTTTGATGAATCTGACCCAAGAGACATCCAATGAGGCTGGCATAGTCACACAAGTGCACTTAAGCCCTGTAAAACGTAGCCTTAAGGTTTTGTTACCTTAAGCCATATCTACCCCGTAAGGGATAAAGACGTAATTTATATATGTATGTATGTATGTATGTAATAAATATAGCCCGGACAGTCATCGCAAAAGAACCGCAACCGGGTAATAGATAAATAACTATGATAGAAATGCAACTATAAAAGGTCAAAGGTCAATTGCAAAAATATATTGTTTAGGTTTAGCTGATCAAAATCTTTTACATAACTGTTCCGAGCTATGGTATTTAGTCTGTAGGCATCTAGAGCATGATCGAAGAACCCAGATATTAGTTCTCGAGAAAATAGTTAGCAATTAATATCTCGACGTCAGCTATCCTGCAAAAAATTGGTTGTCTGTAAAGTCGGTTTCCGGACGATAGCTTTACGTGATAACGATAAACGTGTCACCAGCCGACGCTCTCGCTTGCACGCTCTGACGTCACGCGGAACGTGCCACTTTTTCGTGCGTGCAGCCGGAGTTCACCGATTTATAACACGTCATCACGTCAAAAACAATGGACACCCCATCAAATTGTCACTTCACTTTGTAAACAGTTAACAAGACAGTTTACGTGTAGGTTGTGTGCTGCGCTCGACAGATAGAGGGGAAGAGAGATAGATGCATCACAAGCCGAACGCTTAGGCCGATCGTGCCTCTCGCTTGTTCCGCGCTCTCGCTTGCACGCTCTGACGTCACACTTTTTCGTGCGTGCAGCCGGTGTCCATCGATTTATAAGATCACTAGCTGTTGCCCGCGACTTCGTCTGCGCAGAATTCGCTTATCGCTATCCCGCGGGAACTATGCGATTTTCCGGGACAGAAACTATCCTATGTCCTTCCTCGGGACTCAAACTATCTATATACCAAATTTCAACTAAATCGGTCGAACGGTTTAAGCGTGAAAAGGTAACAGACAGACAGACAGAGTTACTTTCACATTTATAATATTAGTAGGGATTACGTTAAAAAGCAATGCTTTCTCGGCCAAGTTTTTTTTTCTAAACACGAGATACTAATAGAAAGGGCAACTAACCATGACAGTCTTGGAGTTGCCTCCGAGCGAGTCCTGCAGCAGCCGCGTCAGCTTGGAGTTCCGGTAGGGGATGTGCGTGGACTTGCCGTCCACCAGCGCCGATATCACGTTGCCGAGAACCGAGAGCGACTGGTTGATCTTGGTCGCCTCCTTCAGCCGCGTGCCGGTCGCCTGCGTCTTGCTTTGCCGCTCAGAACCCTGAAGCGAAGTAATCACTATCACTACATATTATAAAACAAAGTCACTTTTTCTGTCCCCAAATCCGTATGTATGCTTATATCTTCAAAACTACACAACGGATTTTGATGCAGTTTTGATGCGAAGCCGGGGCGGGTCGCTAGTAATAAATAAATAAATAAATATCTTGGGACAAATTACACCAATTGACCCAGCCCCAAACTAAGCAAAGCTTGTACTATGGGTACCAGGCAACGGATAAGCATACTTATATATTGTAGATAAATACATACAACAACCATGACTCGGGCACAAACACTCGTATTCATCATACAACTGTCTGCCCCTACCGGGATTCGAACCCGGGACCTCTAGCGTCATAGTCAGGGTCACTAACCACTAGGCTACCCGGTCAAGTTACAGAAGTTACACAAAATTAGCCAAAAGAAAAACATCAAAACTAAAAATAGTGTCAAACCTAGTAGATTGTCACGAGGGCTATCGCATAGTTCTCCGCTAGAGGCGCTAGTGCAGCGTGAGGTTTATAGAAAAAAATCAAATATTGGCAACTTTCCGGCTTTTATATCCCAGATTTTTAGTGTTGCAAAGATTATTACGGGAAAATACGATACATTTATTAAAATATTAAAAGAAGAGCTAAAAAGATGCCAAATCAAGCGGGCAGCTAACCTCAGAAGCGAGGACCGGAAAACCCCTTCATTTGCTTAAGCCTTTTCATACGGTAACCCTATAAAACTGTTACCTGTGTGTGTTATGATGCGGTACGCCTATCATTACGGAAACCGTTTTGAATAAGGTTAACCGTTTTTTTTTAAAATATGAATAGGAAGGCAAATGAGCAAGTATATTGTATTCTGATTCCCCTTTCTACCTATACGCCCACAATCATGCTAAACGTGGCCTTTAGGTCTTGTTACCTTACGCTCTGTCTACCCCGTAAGGGATAAAGACTTATTTTGTGTGTGTGTAAATAGACTTCTCAGCATTCAATTGTTTTTTTTTATCTCACCGCCAAGTCCACTAGGTGCAGCTTGCCCATCTTGACGTGCGTTTTCCCGTCGACCCCCTTCTTGCTGCTCTCGACCGTGATAGAGAAGATGGCGTGCGAGCGAGACGACTCTGTGTTCATCGCGGTCGCGCCGATGTGCCGATTCTTGTTGCCGACCGCCATTATCTTTTCTAGCTCGTCTGCGTTGTGGACCACGTAGCCTGCGGAGGTACAAGTGATGACGTTGACGTCATGACACAGACGTGGTAGCCTAGTGGTTTGACCTGTGGCCTCTCAAGCAGAGGTTCTTTTTGAAACTACCAGCACATTCGGAAAGACCATCATTGCCAAGAAGAATGCGCCGCAAGAAACTTGGCAGAAAGTAATTTTTTCAAAATAAAATACAGAAATTACTTAAATTCTACTTAAATCAAACACATTTATAAAAGGGATGTATAAGGTCCCCGAGCCTTAAATTATATTAAGTAGAATCTATAGTAGAGATGTATAAAGTCTCTACTAGTCAAAACAACAATAAAAATGATTTAACGCCACTGGAGGTGTAAAACGCCTCCACCGTCAAATAAATTAATTGAAGATGTCGCCAATGTCGAAGAGAAAAAAAAAACAAAATTATGAAATATACATGTCATGTTAAGTAAGTACCTAACCAATAAGCTTTTGGATTCCGAAGGTAAGCTTACGTCTGCCGCCCCCAATGTTGTAAATAAATAATAAATAAATATCTTGGGACAAATTACACCAATTGGCCCAGTCCCAAACTAAGCAAAGCTTGTACTATGGGTACCAAGCAACGGATAAACATACTTATATAATGTAGATAAATACATACCTACTCAAATACATACAACATCCATGACTCGGGCACAAACATTCGTATTCATCATACAACTGTCTGCCCCTACCGGGATTCGAACCCAGGACCTCTAGCTTCATAGTCAGGGTCACTAACCACTAGGCTATCCGGTTGTCTCTTATTAATTCGCATTAAGACGTTATGTTAAGGCCCCAGAGGCCCGATTTTTGAAAGCACATGTGTGAAAATACCACTCGAAAGTGGTGAAAAATTGTGCTGAATTTGAAATACGAGTAGCATAGACGACAATCATAGTTCTCATTAATCTTGTGAACTAGTCAAAACTATGATTAGAGCTGTAGTTTTGAAGATTATAAACAGATTTATACCTTTTTCGAGTGGTATTTTCACACATGTGCTTTCAAAAATCGGGCGCCAGGTGCAGTTAAACACGAACCGGTGAGGTCCTTGACGAACACGCCGATGTCGGGGCGCTCCTTCACCTCGAGGCTCTGGTGCGGGTTGTTGCCGAGCAGGTCGCGCACCTCCTCGTTGTAGATCTCCAGGTACGTCACGCACACCAGGAACCTGGCAAACGTCAGTGGCTTGCAGTGGGGGGTCGCCAGGGCAGGCAGGGGTAAGGTCGCAAAGTAAATTTCGGTCATATAACTATCACTATCACAAGGTACATAGTAGGTATATAAGTAAAACAAAGTAGCTTTCTCTGTCCCTATGTCGCTATGTCCCTATGTATGCTTATATTTATATCTTCAAAACTACACAACGGATTTTGATGCTGTTTTTTTAATAGAGTGATTCATGAGGAAGGTTTTTATGTATAACTCTACGCAGACGAAGTCGCGGGCAGAAGCTAGTAGATTTTAAAATCATATTTTAAAACGTAGCTGTCAACAGCTGAGCGACAATGAGTGTTGATCCTCTTGCTCTTCCTCCGTGTCGTATAAAAAAAAGTGGAACCAGTCTATTCCAACTCACTTCTCATCATCTTTAGCCTTAGCGATATGGCTGAAGATATGCGCGAACGAGTTGGGTATGATCCCTCGCAGCTCGGGCGCGGAGTTGCCGCCGGCCATGGTGTACGTCTTGCCGGTGCCCGTCTGGCCGTACGCGAAGATGGTGCCGTTGTACCCTTTGAGCACCTGCCCCACTATGGGGCTCGCTGTCTGCACGTAGATGTCCATCTGCGGGTAAATAAGTACGTTAGCAGGGAATGTAGCTAAAGCCGTGTCAGCCTTATCATGATACGGGCCCCCCGGGCTACAGAAGCGCCTAACGTGTGTAAGCAAAATAAATAAATAAATAAGTTGGGACAAATTACACCAATTGACCTAGCGGCTAGGTCCTAGCCCCAAACTAAGCATAGCTTGATTAGCTTGCACAGTCAAGTGTAATAATATATATCTAGTCAAAGTTTCAAAAATAAGTACCATACGCTCTTACACCAGCGTAATAAGGTCGTGGGACATATTTTTGAAAAGTTCGTATCGATACTTATTTTTGCACTTGACCGTACTATGGGTACTAGACAACGGATGAACATACATTATATTGTAGATACATACATACAACATACATGACTCGGGCAAAAACATTCGTATTCATCATACAACAAAAAAGGATAAGTCCGCCTTTGTGCATGTATCTCAGTGTTTGTCAATTGTATTTGTCTTGTTTATTTTGCACAATAAAGAGTTTACATACATACATACATACATACATACAACTGTCTGCCCCTACCGGGATTCGAACCCGAGACCTCTAGCTTCATAGTCAGGGTCACTAACCACTAGGCTATCCGGTCATCGTACATATAGACATAAATCACGTCTTTATCCCTTACGGGGTAGACAGCGCCTAAGGTAACAAGAACTAATGGCCGCGTTGTGTTCTAACCTTAGCTTATAAGTTTATAGTTATTTACTAATAAAAAATGCGATCAACGTTAAATTGAATTTACATATTGAATTGAATTAAAAGGGCTCAGAGCCTATTATTATTATTAGCCTGGATAGTAATATCTTCTCCACTCCTAATCTTATCCTTTTCCCGGCCAGTTCTCAAAGAACGCGTCCAGGGGCTTTCCATGACGTCTTAATGCGATTCAATTCCTAACCAAAGTTGGATCGATCGCTGTCAGATACTAGAAGTGTCAAAAATGACAGCTAAAATCGGAAATCAATAGCATTATGACATCATGGTAAGAACATGAACCGGTCATCTCGCAGCGCCTACTGCGCCTACCCCGCCGCCACCATCTTGTATCCATGCGGCTAACGTGAAATGGCTTGATTTATTATCTTACTAGCTTCTGCCCGCTACGTCGTCTGCGAAGAATTATTCATATAAACCTTCGTCTTGCATCACTCTATCTATTAAAGAAAACTGCATCAAAATCCGTTGCGTAAGTTTAAACATCTAAATGTTTACTACAATGTATGCTACAAACGGATTTTGATGCAGTTTTCTTCTTGATGCGGTCCGTCAGACAGACAGTGGAAAGCGACTTTGTTTTATACCATGTAGTGATTGTCCATCTGTGGGTTCTCACGAGGGAATCATTATGATTGTAGTAAAATCGAATCAATTAACAGACAAGGAAAAAGGTGGAAATGGAACAATAGGAATAATAAAAGAATCAGTTGCTGCTTTAATTTTTTTTTTACTTAATATTTTATTTTATTATTTGTAAATTCTATTACGGATGTAGGTAGATAAGTCTGGTATAAAATCATTTCATTTCATTTCATTTTCATTTCATTAAATTTGTTAGGTATTGAGAAATAAGCCACATATTTACACGCCGTAGCGTCGGTTGTACTGTAACAGGCTTGGTTAGATGGTCGATATTATTGTGATACCGGTATGTCAATATAGGATCGTGGATTTAAACAACTGGATTCGTTGCGATACGCGTCAATATTTCGTGATATGGACCACGATATGCTTGGATCACACCATAATTAACCGTCTAATTCTAATCCATGCTTAGGTTTCTAAAGTGGTCCAGCAGGCGCCGAAATACAAACTGAGTTTGTCAATTGTACGAGTTAATTTGTTTTAGTAGGATAAAATGTTACATACATTACTAGCGACCCGCCCCGGCTTCACACGGTATATTAGGCATGTATATAAACCTTCCTCTTGAATCATTCTATCTATTAAAAAAAACCGCATCAAAATCCGTTGTGTAGTTTTGAAGATATGAGCATACATAGGGACATAGGGACAGAGAAAGCGACTTTATTTTATACTATGTAGTGATAGTGATACATACACACCATTTTGTTGCGCAACCAACTATGGAGCCCATTTTTGAAAGCAAATCACTAGAATGTAACCTACCATTAGAAAGTGAAAAAAAAACGTACCGTATTGCTCAAAAGCTAGAGGTCAACTCTACAGTGAAGGAAAACGTCGTGAGGAAACCTGTACACTTTCAAGTGATGTACCTAACACCTATGTAAGTACATCCAAAAATCATCCCCGATTTTCAAAACCATAGCTCATCTTGATTTGGGTCAATTCGTTTAACCAGTGACTATGATGACCACGGGTATGGAGTCAGCGAGGTGTATTACCCATGGCACTACTATTTGGCACTACATCACTAGGTACATAGTATAAAATAACTAGCTTCTGCCCGCGACTTCGTCTGCGTAGAATTATACATACAAACCATCCTCTTGAATTACTCTATCTATTAAAAAAACCGCATCAAAATCCGTTGTGTAGTTTTGAAGTTATAATCATACATAGGGACATAGGGACAGAGAAAGCGACTTTATTTTATACTATGTACCTGGTGAATTCGCTTTCTCTGTCCCTATGTCCCTATGTTTGCTCATATCTTCAAAAGTACACAACGGATTTTGATGCGGTTTTTTTTAATAGATTATGATTCAAGAGGAAGGTTTTTATGTATAATTCTACGCAGACGAAGTCGCGGGCAGAAGCTAGTACCAAAATAAATCTCATAAATGGGAGGTAGATTTAGGTTATGTTAGATCTTCAGCAGGCCCGAAAGGCCAAAAATACCCAGAAATAGGAGCTACGCGAAAGCGGAGCTCAGTCGACTATGTTAAGCTTGATTTTTAAATAGAAATCTTTGGACAGTAGTGCCACTCAGTAGTGCCACGGGAAATAAAGGGTCAGCGAGGGCATTTCAAAGAAGTGTTTATCAATTTGTCAAGTGTGGTTCCATAGCTGAAGTGCTTCGTTGTGTAGAGCACTTAAAACAAGGACGTATAATTCATTTCAATAGGTTAAGGGGAAAAACATTAACAATGGCAAGGGATAAAGTTGGGCTTGTTGTAAGTTAAAAAAAATACATTTTTTTTGATGGCTACTTACTTGCTTTGTTATCTATGTCATATCAAATACATACCTACATACATAAATCACGTCTTTATCCCTTACGGGGTAGACAGAGCCTAAGGTAACAAGAGCTAAAGACCACGTTTAGCATATAAAATCCATTTGCAACATACATTGGTAGTTACTTCGATGCTGGTCTGGGAGCAAAGAAAAAAATATAGAAACAGAAGACATTTATTCCTTTTTGCAAGACACACAAAATATAAGAGAATATACACAATTTTATAGAAAATAAACAGGAAAAAAAACACCACAGAATGTACCAGGGGCCTGATTTTTGGAAAGCACATGTGTGAAAACACCACTCGAAAGTGGTGAAAAATTGTGCTGAATTTGAGATACGAGTAGCTTAGAAAATACTTAGGGCTCTCATTAATCTTGTGACCTAGTCAAAAATTTGATTAGAGCTGTAGTTTTGAAGATATAAACAGATTTATACCACTTTCGAGTGGTATTTTCATACATGTGCTTTCCAAAAATCAGGCCCCAGTTGCTTCTCTACCCGCGCAGATGGTAAAAGCTTATCGAGGGAATGGGCGAAAATCATAGGAATCATGTTATAGGCAATGCGGCTAGCAACCCATCACTATTTTGTTTCCATCTTTTGCCATCTATTACGCCCACAATCTTGCTAACCGTGGCCTTTAGGTCTTGTTAAGTTGTTACCTTAGACTCTGTCTACCCTGTAAGGGATAAAGGCGTGATTTGTGTATGTGTATCTTTTGATTGAGTTTGCTCAGAGGGTTCTTTTTTTCACAGCTCCAACTGACCATTTGGTATCAATTTCAATTTTATATCTACGCGTTCCTGAGAAAATGAGGCTTGACGAGGCAGACAGACAGGGACAACGAAGTTCTTGGACTTTATCTACAAGAACGCAAACGCAGACGAGGCAAGTAAGATCATAAATCAAACTCGATTCCAATTTCGCCCGTTCGTGAACCGCAATCAAGCAAGATTGAGTACACCACAAGTCGTACATCATCAGCTGCTGAACAAAGGACATTGGAACGCCACAATTAAAAACCACCCGCTTCCACCGGTTGCGTTTCCACCTAGCGGGAGGTCCGCCCGGCTCTACGCTCCTGGCTACCGACGAAGTCCCTAGTTATTTTGCTAACCATGTGAACAGTGGCGGACTAAGCCCGTCAGAGGCCCGGGGCGACAAAACTAAATGAGGCCCCCCAACTTAAAAAAATATGTAGTTTTGTCCGTACACAGAGATGGGAATCCCCGCCCTCAGCGTATTGGACGCGTTCAGCAAAGTTAAAAGAACATTAGTACTGCGTAAAAATTCTAGATGGCTGTAGTGTTTTGATCTTGATGACATTATGTAGGTAGGTAGGTACTAACTACTAAGCACATTTTTAAAGCCTTGTTTAGGATTTGATCAGGAGAACGCGGAGGCATTTGGGGCCCCCCAAAGACCGGAGGCCCGGGGCGAGCCGCCCCTTCCGCCCCCCAGTTAGTCCGCCACTGCATGTGAAACTCAAACCGTTAGATGCATTTTGTATTTCAAATCTGCGCGCTCAAGGCTCGCCATGGCGTCGCTTTTAAAGATGACGACATTTCACCGAGGTACCTCGTGCGGGCGGGGTCAGATATCAAGGCGTTAGCGTTCTAGTTAAACTCGTGACCTCGCTTAGCTATCTGGGCCAGTAGGACGGTCCAACTGGGTCGAGAGCGCTCTCCCTGTCCCCCTGGCACAACTAGCCGCGAGTGCGAGCAGGACAACCGAACAAAGAGCCGAGATGCGATGCTAGTATCGATTTGGGCGCGGATGCACGTCGTTATGATGAATTTAGCCTTTTGTTTCTGTGGAAATCTGTAACAAGGACGCTTGGGCGGCCGAAAGCGACTATTTCATGCCTTTACTGAAGTTGTACTTTGAAATTAGCTTTCCTGGTTGACGTTTATTTAGGAACTACTAGGTACAACAAACAAAGAGGGTCTTTAAGGCGTGTTTTTGCTGGGTCGACAACGCGTAACGTTAAATACTTCTTGGGCTACAAGAATACTATGTTCATATTACCTACTGAACAAAGCCAGTGTAAGTTTTCGGCTTACCACCGATGTACAGTTACGGAGCTATGGACATTTCATTACGAATAGGTTCCACAGCGACCCGACATTCACTTCCCGTGACGGCCTACCACCAAAAATTATTAATAGGCAAAAATAGTTGTTCAATACTGTATTTTACTTATGTTGGTTAACATGTTAATTTATCTACAAGTAGCATTGAAAGTAGCTGTATCTCTTTTAAATAAACCCTCTTCCGCCCAGCGACTTTTACGACTGAGGCGTGTTTTTTATTCATTAAAATAATTTGCCATAGCCGACTTTAAACAATAGTGACACATTAAAGGCGCCCCTTTACAATGGTTAAACAGATTTCCATGTTAGCACAGACACGGAATGTATCCTTGATAAAGATAGCATTGTTCCGGGAAATCCGAAAATGCGTGGGCGAAATATCGAGATAAAACTCGTTTAACGGTGCCTAATCCGATATATTATGAATGCAAATTTGTGGATTTCCCTGGCTCGATCACGCTCGCGTCGCATCGGTAACAGTAGGGATTCCGATGCTATCAATGTTTCAGATGTACCCAACCTGACCGAACTTTGAAGGCAGATAATTCGGAAGTACCATTCATTCAAGTGGTATAAAAATCTCTGTGTTGCTACAAAACTACAGCGCAAATTATAATTTCGACTAGTTAACAACGTTACTTTAAATTCAACACAATGTTGCATCTTTTTTGAGTGTGTGCTAAAGGTTTCTTTTATCTGTTTGAAGTCCATGTCAGCCCAAGCCATTACCTAGCTTAGCTATCTCTTAAGAATCATCATAACACGCTAAATTGACACATAGTAGGTATAAAGAACGACCCCTCCTGCCCACAGTGGGAAGGAGACGAGCAAATGTCGTCACAGAGTGCGTCATGTACGCGGCATTCGGGAATGACGAACTGGAGGAGGGCGAGCTAAGGGATGTCGAACTTAAAGATGTCCTTATGTTCGGCAGGAGAATAAGAAGATTCGAGGAGAGTTGCTGTGGGAGCGCTGCTGGGACAGTAGGCTCCAACCAAGGGGAACTGGGCTGAATAATCGCCAAAAAGGATCGACAGCCCGCCTGACCCAGCTAGGCGTCCCCACCAAACATCATCATCAAAAAAACAGCCGAATTGAGAACTTTTTTGATGCCTGTTGGAACCTTGCTTCGAAACGAAACTCTTAACACCTATGTAGGCATCTAATCCATCTCTCATTTTCACAGCAACAACTGCAAAAAAATGCGACTCGATTTTTTGGACGTACATTGCCTACACGTATCTAACGTCCGTTGTCCATCTCATTTTTTTCCGTAGGTATAGGTGTAACCCGTTAGTAACACCCGGACCGTATTAACGAATCGATTGAGACCTCATCCATCAAAGTCGCACAGTAGTTTCGGCGACAAGATCCGACCAATTCCATGAATTAAACGATGTGGCAGGTGTTCAAAGATATTCAAAATTTTTGAGCACTAACACCTTTGACAAAAAGTACTTCAGTTTTTGAACACATCGGCCCCGCCCCTTCCGTGCATATTGGCGACTGTAGAATTATTAACAAGTTTCTAAAAGAGCTGCGCAGATCCTGCCTATAGCTACGAAACATCTGCCATCGGCGACAGCATCGTAGTGTAGCATTATAGTTATAGGTACAATGTAGTCATATACATTATGTATGTGTAAGGTGGGTACCGCGTAAGTATAGTCACGTAGGGAACGAATGCTAGCAAGGCCTTAGATACCGCGAGCAAACAAGCAACGCGGAAGGCGACGAAGGACGACTGAATCGCATAAATACTTCATAAATAACAATCGCTGAATTTCATTTCGTTCGCCACAAGGCGAGGCATTTTCTGTTTTTAAATTTAAACAAGCTGTTTTTGAACCGCAGTGTGTCAAGTCAAGGAAGTCGCGGATGTTGATTTTTTTCACGTACTCGGATGTGGAAGCGGACGCTGATTTTAGAATATACAGGGATGTAGTGTTTTTTTTACAAGAAACTATAAAGTTGCAGATATAGAATAATAAGATAGTAATCTATCTAGTCGCGACCTGCATCTAGATCTGCATCCGCATAAACATCCAAATGAATCATTGTGGACGCGAATGCTATACCTATATGCTGATAAATCGATACGGAAGCTCCGCAATTGCGAATGCTGAAGCGAATATTCGCAGCGCCAACTAGTCGGTTAAAAATGATTCATTCTGGTCCCTTCGCCATGTCGGTTGCAATATACAACAGGATCCCAAAGTCGATGCAAGATGAAACCAATATAAACGAATTTAAAAAGCAGCTCAAACAATCCTTACTAATATTATAAATGCGAAAGTAACTCTGTCTGTCTGTCTGTTACCTTTTCACGCGTAAACCGCTGGGCCGATTTAGTTGAAATTTGGTATACAGATAGTTTGAGTCCCGGGAAAGGACATAGGATAGTTTTTATCCCGGAAAATTGCATAGTTCCCGCAGGATAGCACAGCCCAAACCACTGGAATTTTTCAAATTTAAGGCGGAACAAAGTTCGCCGGGTCAGCTAGTATTTAATAAAAAGATCTTTCTACTCTACCTACTCCTTAAAAGAGTTTTTGAACGAAAAATAAGCGGAACATATATTTATTTATTTACCATATTAAGAAACTTTATTAGCCATGTTTACTTGTGTGTGTATAAATACAATTTTTATTTCTATTTTTGTTTTTATCTCTACATATAATTACAATATATTGTAAAGACTACCTCGCAGCTTTCTGTGCTACTAATTTGTTGCTCGGCGGTCTAATTAGTTACTAAGTGCAAGTGCCATACTAATATTATAATAATAAGTTTTAGTTTTATGATTATTTTATAATAAATTGCTGTGCCCTAATAGGGTAAATGTTTGAAACTAAATACATACTAACGCCTTTGTTACAACATTTTTATGCAATAAATAGTTCGAGTTTGAGTTTGAAACATTCGCAAGTACATAGTTAAGTAAAAGTATATACTTAGTTAAGGAACGAAAGGCCTACATGGTCGTGACTGTCGTGAGAGCGTCCAATAATCATGTGATATTCGCAAGAGGGAGGAACGAGGGTCTCGAAAAGTCACAGCGACGGAAGGATTAACTAGTTATCATGTCCTTTGCTGCAAAACTTATAAGCGTGCCTAAATCTCATCACTAAATAGTATAAAACGTCGCTTTCCGCTGTCTGTCTGTTCCTATGTATGCTTAGGTGTATCATTAAAACTATTCAACGGATTTTGACGCGTTTTTTTTTAATAGATAGAATGATTCAAGAAAGTTTATATGTATAATTCTACGCAGACGAAGTCGCGAGCAGAAGCTAGTTATAGATAAAAATGAATCACTATTTCCCTTGGTCACGGCATAACGCGTGAACTGCTGGACCGATTTCACTAATTCTTTTTTTGTGTTCGTTACTATCAGGACAAGATTCTTATGTAACAATATTTAGAAAAACTGGTACGGGGGCGAAGCCTCGGGCAACAGCTAGTAAAAAATAAAAACAGGACTTCTGTTAACTACGCCTCGTCTCGTTTACCTACGTGTGCGTAGCTCTATCGGTTTGATACACTTGTGTGCGTGCGTCTGTAAGCATACAAGGCGTTGCTTTACCGGCCTTACTTTGCCGTTCGCAAAAATTGACTTTATTTGGTATCCAGTTCTATTTGGATCTTGGAACCAAAATATTACGCGTTGGACGGCTCCCGTCGCTACCCGGCCAGGCTTCTTACTTTCCTATTCCCAACCGTGCAGTTTAGATGCGAAATATCTGCTAAGAGCCTGTATTCTAGGTAGGTATAACGTACACCTCCTACTCGCTCGTCCGTCATCTCGTGAGATCGATTTCCCAAACATGGCGTAACAAATTTTATGCGGAAAGGGTGGGAGCATTCAAATGTTATTGAACTGCAATGGATTTTCTAGGATTTGAATATGTACTTAATAGAAAAGTAGGTAGAATAAGACCCATTTGTTCACGTTTCGCAACAAAAATTTTACCTTTCCCAAGATTGGTCCAACCGTCAACTCCCCAACTGACGGTGCCATGTACCTCATGTGCTAGTAATTACTTTGTAAAAAAGTTGATAGGTTTCCAGAACTCGCGGGAGGTACCCCTTGTCACACTATACTCCTCGTTCTGCTGTGATGTACGATGTAGCAGCCACAATAGCGCTCTCTCGCTCAAGTCTTTCGATAGAAAGAGACTTGGCATAATGTGCTGTTGCTCTTTTCCTCGCCACTTTCGAGGCGTCGAGTGTATGGCGCAAGCATTATGAGTACCTATGACATTTACGACACAATAGCCACCATGCAGGGTCATCGAAATTCAGGTGCTAGGTACGCGTAAAGCGTAAGCGTATAGTAAAACAAAAATACCATCAATCTCACCAGCCAAACTGCGTGTTTCTTCAACGGCTATGCATAAAAAGGAACTAGTCTGTGTATTGGCATATCAAAATACTGGTTTTAACTCATTCATTCATTGTTATTTACTACATAACAAACACACGAACCCGTTTTTATAGACTAGACCGTTTTATTAGTACAAAGGTGATCATATCCTAGCTAATAATAAAAACGTATTGAACAAAGTCTATTCAGAGTCCCCCTTTGCTCGTTTCAGAGGGCCGTATTTCTGTGGCGCCGTACATACAACAAGCCTAGCTTTATTGAATAATGTATGATAGCGAGCAGATAAGCGATAATGCAGTGCGTAGTCGCGCCGCGCAACCTTGGAGGCGAGTACGTTGTATGTTATACTCATGGCCACGTCGGCCTAACATGTTGTCAAGTCGATGTTTATAATTAGCTGCGCCTGCGATTCGGTTAAATATTAGTTACGTCACGTAACAAACGTCTGCCTACATACGTAGTTACTGTTACTAGGTTTAATTATTGTTCAACGTTGTATTCGGTAAGTTGGAGATATTTGTTAAACAAAGAACGCCCATGGGTTGAAGATTACATATTTTGAGAAGCTGCAAGACCCACTTCTGACATTGCTGAAATTTGGTAGATTTTAATAGAGCTCCTAAGACAATGCAATAATAAAGTACCTAACCTACCTATACCCATCGCCAGCGAAAAACATTACTTTACCAGACAGTTTTAGTTTTTTTACATTACCAATTTCGTTCAAATTTTCACTGTTTTCTGCATTCACAAAATCCTTTTGTTTACTAAAAAGAAATAGGCATTCCAGTCACCAGATACTTCAGGTTCGGTACCTACCGGGTCAGCTTCCGGCTCCCTAAGGGCATACCGCCAAGAAATAGGAGCCAGAGCCAGCGGGGCTCGTCGAGTTGGACAAAGAGTTATTGTACCAAGCTGTCCGGTTACGAAGACTTCATATTACGAGTCCATCAACATATCATGAATTTTCTTTTTACTCAAAATTCTAACTATTTAAGGTTGGTACATCTGATCATTGACAAAATCAGAGCATCGCAGTGAGCCTGTTACGAAGCCTCACGTATACTCGCTGGCCAGGGAACCACTAGGCAGCGTCCTTTTGCGCAATATTCTATAGATCTAATGTCTTTCCTCAATTATGTTTATTTCCGTACCTCTCAAGACACCATTCCATATTTTCAGCACTAGTTATCAATAGGGTGCCAGCAGTACGGGTAGCAATATGAGTATAACCTGCTTCATCTGTAGGTTACAATGAAGTGGTCCAAAACAAGCATAGCCTAGCTAGAGCACAGATGGAAGATTGAGGATGTCGATGCATTTCTTTATATTCAGGAAAGATCCGATGAATTTGCCATGAGCCCCAGACTTACACATCACTGGATATATTGCTTAAACACACAATGTTCAATACCTATACAGTTATTCTAATCTAGTAGAGGACGTAGAAGTAAATAAAATATCACAAAAACTATTTTATTGCGTTGTTACAATTTATGGCCGGGGCAGTAATAAAATGTATGTCAGGGCCGCGAGCCGCGACCTACTTTGTATTTGAAGATTTAGGACAGTCAACGGGCGCAGCTGAATAGCGTATCTCAGTTTGATCTAAAAAACCAGCCGACTGATGGTACCGTGCGCATTTTACAAGTTTGTACTTCATAGCATCACTCCATAGTATAAAACAGTCCAGTCTGTCCCTATGTATGCTTAAATCTTTAACACTACGCAACGGATTTTGATGTAGTTTTTTTAATAGATAGGATTTAAGAGGAAGGTTTATAATATAATAATGTATAATTCTACGCAGACGAAATCTAAGCTAGTTTCTATAGGAACTAAAGTTTTAATAGAATAGAAAAGATGTCATAGTTTCTTCGATCTGTTAATAAATACACTACAACCAATGCACATAACATTACAAGTACATAAATAGTTAAAATAATACAATTAATTATACATCGATCTACTATATACTTACATGTAATAAATGTTAAACATTTCAGATAGACTACAGGCCCACGTACAAAAAATGTGGGTCATATGAACCACCAGGTGACGTATATAGGACGATATAAGAGCATAAAATAATAAGATTCAACACTATGCCGTCACTTGTAAGCTGTCCAACTGGGTGCTGGTGAGAATTCAAAAGTGCAGGTAGAGTGAGTACATTTTGGTCATATGATCATGTACGGCATTTTTACCATCGATAGATCCATGAAAAATAATAAGAAAGCGCGCAGTGCCGTAAAAAAATGGTGAGCCACAAAGTCGATATTTTCTTTTGATTTTCTGACAATTTCGAGGGTAAATTTGGTCATTTGATTCTGTACGGCATCAGTTTCATACTGTTTCAATACAGCTTCTAATCCATTATTCCGCAACGCCGTACAAAAATTGTGCGACAAGGGGACAAAATCGAGGGTTGCAACCCCCTCTTTTTCCGTGGTCCGGGGGGTGATTTGAAACAGTACGGCTTCGGTTCCAAAACATTTTCTAGCACTCAAAAGTACTATTACAAATAATGCCGTCAAAAAATTATTGTTCATTTGAATGATTATGTTAATTTCATGGTATACTTGATTTATAAAGCTGTAAAATCATTTGACTCTGTACGGCAACTTTTTTTTTAACATGATATTGTAAAATACAACTGTTATATAGTAGTGCCGTTCAAAAGAAACTGTTCTAAAAAAATTATAGAGAAATACAAAAACTGAATTTGCAAAAGTTTAAATATTCATAGATTAATAGAACATAGCAATTTTCTAAATTTTTCCCTTGTTTTATATAGTATTAATATAAATAAATTAGGAAAAAATTATGCCGTACATTTTAATGCAGACCATTTTTTTCATACATTTCGTTCTATGGGTTCGTTCCTTGAGTGTTTTTTCCCTACAAACCTTTGGACCAACGAAAATGTACGGCATGTAAAAAAATATTATCTATGCATAAAATACTTCCAAAATAAATTAATTTTATGTTGTGTCAAATCACCCCCCGGACCACGGAAAAAGAGGGGGTTGCAACCCTCGATTTTGTCCCCTTGTCGCACAATTTTTGTACGGCGTTGCGGAATAATGGATTAGAAGCTGTATTGAAACAGTATAAAACTGATGCCGTACAGAATCAAATGACCAAATTTACCCTCGAAATTGTCAGAAAATCAAAAGAAAATATCGACTTTGTGGCTCACCTTTTTTTTACGGCACTGCGCGCTTTCTTATTATTTTTCATGGATCTATCGATGGTAAAAATGCCGTACATGATCATATGACCAAAATGTACTCACTCTACCGGCACTTTTGAATTCTCACCAGCACCCAGTTGGACAGCTTACAAGTGACGGCATAGTGTTGAATCTTATTATTTTATGCTCTTATATCGTCCTATATACGTCACCTGGTGGTTCATATGACCCACATTTTTTGTACGTGGGCCTGTAGTCTAAGAGGTTACTATGATATACGAATACGACACATGCGCATAGCATACACCGCAGTTACTCTTTGTGGATCAAGTACCCGAGCGTTACTGAGCAACGTTCAGATAGCAAAAATTAAGCTTAAGTAGCCACAAATTGCCAAATGTTACCGCGTTGCCTAATGTTGCTCCACAAAAGTTAACTGCGTTGTGGGATAATCCCTTCAGTGTTTAACATGTCCAAGAAATGAAATTACAGCTACTCCGCCAGCAACTGTAGTGTGGTACGAGGCCGCGAGGTCTCAGTTCACGAACACACTCTTATATCATCGTAACACACGAGACAGGGTTTCCGAGATGCTTTCCGACCTAGCCCGTCGTAACAGACAGCCCTTATACTCCGAAATTCGCTTTTCGTGCCGTTCCGCTCACTCTTCATTGATTTGAGTGGGACAGACTTTATAGAGCAAATTTCGGAGTAGCCCCTCGGAACCCAGGACGCTTTTCAGCCTTTTGTCTCCGCTACACGAAGAGCTTTCTAGTCAGGTGTTCTAGTATTACAGATTCTGGTGAGGTTTCTTCAGCTCTTCCTTGTTGAATAAAGACGCAACATTCCCGATGCATTGAGCAGAGGCCATTCTTGCACCCATGACGTAACACGCCGAAGGTTACGCAAGATGCATTCGGAATGTTGCATCAGTGTTTACTTGCCGTCGTCGGGTGATCGCATTGATTGCTCATAATGGGAGGATGTGGATATAGGAAGGTTTTACTGATATAATTAATATCATTATATTTAACACAAGGCGGTTAAGAGCAGGAAGAACAGCAATATATTCACGATATTAGAATACAGATTAAACCAGAAACCGTGCAAATGGCTTATTGAAGCCATTCGCAGAGATTAGCATCATACCGAAATGCATTTATCCGATTCAAAACGTGACATTAATAATAATACTTTAACCTGGCCTTATATTCCAAAATGCGATTTTCGAAGTTTCTTTCGTGCCATTTCACTCACACTATTAGTCATTAATATGGGAGTGAGAGGGACGGAACGATACGAACTTCGAAAATTGAAATTCGGAGTAGCCCTGAACGTCTCGGTGTCGCAACTTCTAACGACTCACCACGAATAGATCGAAGTGGAACGTATTCCGTGCGCTTTCTGCTCAGATTTTGGTCGCACTTGTCACAGTAACGCTGCTTCTGGATTATTCTCTATTCTAAGTCCATACATAATGTCAACCAATTTAATAACATAACCCTTTGGCTTTGCCGTAATCGGGTAAAAACAATTAAAAACTAATTACATCATAACTAAGAGCAAATTAAAGAGTCAAGACAGCTCTGTGAACGGAGTGAGGTTGGTTTTAGTTTAGTATCTTGTAGAGTGCGCGTCTCAGCCACTTTGCTTAGCGAAATTTAGCTGCGCTCGTATAGTATGTATGCACTCTGTCTTGACTTTTTACTCGGTCTTAGCATCACATATGTAACTTTTATGTAACAAAACACAGTAAATAGCAAACATGTAGAATCTACGTGACTCAAGTTTAAATAAAATATCAGCGATTCTTTGTCTAGGCGCGAGCTAGACAATGAAATAAATAATTCCCATTGCCGCGCCGTCGCCGTGGAACTGTGCCAAGTTTTAAAACTGCGACAAATATAACGCCATGCGTGACCATCAGAAACTATTATAGTTTTGTAGAGGGAAATGGTCAAATTATAACTAATTATAATTAGGTTTTTTAATGGGGACCATCCCGTTATTCTGTTGAATTTCAAATTTGATTTCGACATAGTGATAATTAACATGGTCGACTTTTGCTCGACATGTTTCAGAATAAAAACTTCATTAAATTATTTTAATATATTTGACTCCTTTAATTAGAGGTTAGATTCGAAATTTTGTACGTGTGTGTAGCTCTGGTGACAAAGCAATACAACAAAATAAACTTATTAAATTTTTTTTTACAATAACCTTTATTAAGAAATAATTAAATAAATAGCTAATCAATTCCACAATCCACTCATTCCGCCATCACGACAATCGTAATGAGACAATTAAAACTATAATATATGACATGATATTATTGACACAACAATATGCTTGCAGAAAAAAAAACAAAGAAATCGCATTACTAACAGCAACTCAATGTCATTTGTATTACAGCCAAGGAATAATTCACTTCAGCTCTGTTGAAATTTTATCACATTTCAAGCATTTTCTTGGTCATAATTAACAATAGTTGGAATTTCTTGAACATAATAATGAAGTCACTTGCTGCTTGTTGTCTCTCGCAGCACCCACCCACCATTCGACAAGACTGATGCACGGTCAGCAACAGCCGAGACGAATGATGGACGGGTAGTGCAAAGTGCTGGCTCCAATGCTGACTCGGTGCCAACCTAACAGCTAACATAATATGGCAATACTAGGAAAAATAAACTACATACAACTCAACTAACACGTAGTGTCTCGTTTCATTTGATGAGGGAAGCAATGTTTATACAATATAGGTATACAGTATACAGTAAAGTAGGTAAGTTTAAAAAACTGAAACTTAAATTTAAAATCCTGAAAAGTTTTGATTGTAAATTCAAAATGTAGTAGTAATGGACAGTGTTGTTTTGTAGTCACAGTAATTTCCGCTGAACCTAATGTAAGTCGAAGTTTCAGCTTTGTAGGTACTTTTGTGAAGCTACTAGTCAGGATGGTCGATGCTTCTAGCTTTTATGGAATGCATGCTACTGCTATATGTATAAATTTATAACACATAGTTTAGGCATTATAAATGCTCGAGACAACCATTGGCCTGATTGGCAAACAACTGGTTAGTAAAGTGGCATCTATTGAACAAGTAATTTGTAGTGATGCACATGCTTGACCCTTGATTAGTGAAACTGGGTCAAACTGTGACAAAGGGACTCAGTCATCAAAGTTTTAAAAAATATATTTATCAGAGGTCTTTTAGTAAAATTTCTTCAATATTGATCAAATTGATCTGAATCTGAAGTAACAGAAGAATTAAGAGATTGCCAATAAGATCCAAATTATATCATTTGTGGACCACATTACAAATTAACTAGCAACATTTAGTTGTCTTTTTATAAATTTCAATAAGTCAACATCAGATATACCGGAGCAGTATAGGTGGTTTATTTCTATGCACACACTAACATGTTCGACAAAGTAGTTGTCGTCGCAAATTAATAGCAGCACGCCAGACTAGACAACTCAATTGATTCTTATTGGAAAGTGTTCCATTAAAGTCCAAATGAAAGTGAAAGAAGACATTTATTATTTAGACCACGAAAATTAAATGAAAGCAGACTCAATACCGACACCACTTGAAATTGACAGAACTGTGTCAAGTGATAATGATAAGTGGTTACTATCAAGTGTGATACATCAATGCTGATAACTGGATCAATTACTGGAATGCAACACCTTCATAGGTAAAGTCAATGTGGAAGCCTAAATTAGGTATCTTCAGAACTTCATTAAGTTTTTTTTTCATTTAAAATTCTAATAAGAGTCTAATAAGAACAGTCCTGATATAAAAATCAAGTTCAATTAAAAAGCCAATTGAAATTGCAAAATATGAAACAAAGCTTTCTTTACTTGTACATTAATATCCAATATCTAATTTTATTTAATTTTTCCTATCTAACTAATTCACCTATATTCCATTATTAAATTATTGTATTCTCACCAAGGTGCTCATAATTATTTCATCATAGGCAATAATGGAATTGGACCTACCAATATGCATAGTGCACACATAATGCAAAAACGAACCAAGATACTCCTTTCAGCAATAACTATAATTCGAGTGTGGTTAGTTAGAACATGGCGCGTGGTGCCCGGGGCGTACCTGGCTAGTGTTCCAGTCGAAGGCGGCATCGTAGCCGTAGACGCGGGGCGGCTCGGGCGGCGTCACGTTGTTCCTCGTCACAGCCACCGTCCCGTTCACGGAATCCACGGACACGCAGCAGTAAGCAGACTCCAGCTTTTCCCGCTCATCCATCGGCCGCACCCGCACCACGACCCGCACATTTTCAACCGTCGGAGCGACCAACTCCGCATCCTAAAGAACAAAAAACAAAAGTGAACACGTCCACTGCCCACGGAAGCCCAGGAACATATAACGTTTGCAGTGAATCAATCCCCAGTGCGCAGTTACTATGTCGTAAACGCCTACGATAATGAATGACCCTGAAACGCGAAATACGTTATGACTCATTTCTATACACCTAAAATTATTATTAAACTGCCCGTTCGTTAGCCATCGATGAATATGCGAAAAAAGAAAAAAACGTGCACAATTAACCCATGCGGTGTCCGCAAATGAAAGGAAACGAGTTATGAAATCATCGTGACATGATTTCCGGAAATCACATGATGGACAACGGCTATACTTACGGGCATTTTCGACGACTCTGCCTCGATGCGATCGCGAAAATAAGAAATCGGTGAACACAAAGCCGCGCAACGCGTACGTTCGTCAGATATTAGGTAAAAATCAATACTCACGACCTAGTTTTTCAGGGTTTCCTATTTCCTTTTGAAATGAAATTGGAATGACAAGACGATTTCGTTAATGTTGCCAACTGAAATAGAAAGGGAAGTTAGAATTCGACAAACAAGCAGTTTCCAGTTGAAAACGAAGTGAATAAATTTAGAAACTGTTGTTGATCATTTTTAGCAGTTCAATTCTGTCATTTTAAGTTTCAAAAATAAATCAAAACAAATCTAAATATGCATTTTATTCGAGTAACCCAGCTCAAAATGAATTTAAAATTGGAAGAAATAATAAAAACCTGGCAACACCAATACCGGAAGTTCGAAGGCTAATTTCAGCTGCTCGTTTGCAGGGCCCATAAAGTCAGTTACACATTTACTAAGAACAAAAATAATTCCGTATTACAGCTTCCGTTAATGAAATGTCGATTTCACCTATGTTGCACATTTCACTTGTATATTTAACTAAGAATTTCTAAAAACTGAAACTGAATTGATACTGCTGTTGTGAAATTAAATACTGGAAAAAAATATCGCAATGAAAAATCTGAAAAATGTGTTCACAGCTTTATTACACAAAGGGTTATTTATGGTGCAGCGCTATCGAATGAACAGCTTAAATTTTAATACAAATATAAACAAAGGTTACTTATAAAAATAATTAAAGAAATTTACTACCTTAATACTGGAGATTTGCCAATTGCACAATTACACATTTAAATAATAATATCCTAATATTATTGAAACTTTTTGACATTATTGCTGATGCTTTATGTCAAAACTTTATGAAATGTCGCAGTGATTTTCTGATGCTCTCTATAAAGAACCTTGCTGGAAGAAAGCTAATGTCAAAAAGCTATGTTTATTTTTGTTCACAAAAGTTGGAGTAAAATTGTAGCTTAATGGCTTTCGCGTTGGCACAGGGTCTTGTAAAATTATTGAGTGTACGCTCCTTTTAACTGAATGCAGTAAGAATGTCTTCAGGAGCCGCGGACAGTCCGCAGGAGCCTGCCCATATTGCGGTTGTCGACGTCGACGCATTGCCTAGGGAAGATGGGTCAGACTGCGAGATATCCTGTGACTCTGGACTCGAATCAAAGTTTACCTGTCCTACAGAGATCGTGCTACCACCTGAGTCTACCCGCTCACCCAGTAAGTCTGAAGAAAGTGGTATTAAACTCGACATAAAAATGGACCCAGAAAACGTCCAAGAAATCGAAACACCGCTTTCGCTGTCACATTCCAGCGCCAGCTCCCCCGGGGCTAATACCTCTGACAACTTTTCAAACTTAGACGACTTTTTAGGCAGCCACATAGAAATAACTAATGAAAATAGTATTACAAATGAAGACACAGCTATTTGTCAAAATGTTACAGCTACTTCTGTTAATAATGATAATGCTATCATTCCAATGCTGAACCAGTCAGAAGTTAGTGTTTCAAATGACTCCGTTGACCATCCCGACACATATCTCGAGGCAAATAAGAGTTTAGCAACATCAACAGTAAGCTTACATGAGACAACAAACACAAATATAGCGATATGTAAGTCACCATACAGTCGCAGTGCAGAAAACATATCAGTAGATGTCAAAGCAAACCTGAGTAATGTCAATACTGATGCTATACTGTCACAATTTAAAAGCCAAAAGAACAAAGTCAGTGCCACACAAGTCATTCCACCGGATACACAAACTAATCTTGATGTGCGATACCCGAAAATACCAAAGGAAATTCTATCCCAAGACTTGGGCAGCATTGTTAAGAATGTGCATGGGATATTTTCCTCGGTCAGTGGAAGTTTGAAGAGTGCATACACTAACAGAGCAGGGCAAATACCGTACATGAAAACTGTCAAACCAATGCCCAATGGCAAATTAATGAATGACATATTTGAGGATGAACAAAGTGATGAGAAGATTAGTAACGGAATTGAAACATCGAAAACGGAACCAAGTACTAATGAAACTGCAGATGTCATTGATGAAACAAACCAAACTTTAATTGTTGAAGAGAATGACGTCAAAGCTGACATTTTAAGGCTACAGATAGAGTCACTAGAGAAGCAATTAGGAGAACAGAGAAGGGAGAACAGTGTGCTGAAGGAGAGAGTGAAACAGCAGGCTGATGAGTTACATGAGAGAGATCAGACTTTTAAAGAGTTGGAGGTGAAAATTGATATGGTGAGTTGAGGTTCTGTATAATATGCAGTCTTGGCTACCTGCAAAAGTTTGGCAGATCTGGCCTTTTCTGTATAGGGGTACAGATAAAAATAATTGCATTGTTGTCCTGTCTGTGTTATTGTGCTAGAGGTCTCCTTTGGTTGAAATTTAGTCAGAATTTGGTATACATATAGTTTCAATCCCAGGGAAAGACATAGTATAGTGTTTATGGTTGAAAATAGTATAGTGCCCGTGCCCGTAGGATAGGGGTAAGCGAATTCTGCCCAGACGGCGTCGCAGTTTGGTATAAATAATTAGTCAGCAAAAAACTTTAATATATTAAATTGTATCATGTGCCAAGTACAATGTTGAATCTTTGCAGATGTCAAAACGCGTGGAGCAAGCGGAGCGCGAGAAAGACGCAGCGGTGATGCGTTACGCCAGCGTGGAGTGCAGCGCGATCGAGGCGCGCCGCGCCGCCGACGCCGCCGCCCGCGCCGAGAGGGCCGCGCTGGCGGAGGCCGAGCTGCTCAGCAACAAGATCAAGGCCGCCAGGGAGGACAAGCAGAGGATTTGCCAGCTCTATGATGACAAGGTTAGCGCATTGACTTACAATAAACAACTAGACTCTCAGTCGCTAACAAAGGTTCCTCAAGAAACGTCCGAGTTGCTTTGTCTATGTGTTGTGTGTGTCAACACATCGACTTAGACAGATAACATTAACATATTCGTTCAAATTGACACCTTATTTCGTGGCAGTAATGTTTAATATCAATGGCGTAGGATCGTGAGAAGTAATGACACGACGCCACGCGCTGGAAACCTGCCTGTCTCTTTTGTTCTCAATAGTAAGATTACGGTGCGAAAGAGACATATACATTGTTATCACAGCGCGGTCGAAACACAACTGAACCAAAACTCTGCACAATAGACGCGGCGTGCAGACTTTTGCTTCGGACAGTGTTTGAGCGTGATTGGGAGTCTAGTTGTTTATTGTACGTCAATGGGTTAGCGTTACTATTTTTCAGTGTCGACTGCGGACATGATTCAATAAACCAATTGAATGATTGATGATAGAATGTACCAGTTGCTTCTCTCCCCGCGCAAATGGTAAAAGCTCATAGAGGGAATGGGCGAAAATCTTAGGTGTATCAATCATAGGCGATGCGCAGGGGCGTGCAGTGGGTTCTGACAGAGGGTAGGCATATTGACAACAAAACCCGTATTCGGACACATTTACGTATGCTTACAAACAAGCACTGCTTATATGCCTGTAAGGGATGAACGCGTCTGGCGATGCGGTTAGCGACCTATCACTATGTTTATTCACTTTTCCACCTATACGCCCAAAATCATGCTAAATGTGGCCCTTAGGTCTTTTTACCTTAGGCTCTGCCTATACCGTAAGATTCACTAATTTAACCTTTTCAAGCCATTGACTTGACTTGATATGGACTCAGTAAATGCAGTGTAAAATTAATAAGAATCGTCATTTGTTTTTTCCAGTGTCATGAACTTCAGAACTGTGACCGCGAGTTGTCAAAGGTGCGGGAAGAGATAAAAGAACTCGAAGGAAGGCTCAAGTGGACGCAGAGCAAGCTCCGGATGGAGATGGATGCGTATAAGGTACACAAGCCGAGCAAGTAAGGTACACAAGCCGAGCAAGTAAGGTACACTGGCCGAGCAAGTAAGGTACACTTACCGACCGTGTAAGGTACACTAGACGAGCATACATATAATGTACGTTAGCTAAGCGTGTAAGGTACCATCAGCTAAACATGTGGTCTACCACCCCAAGGTTGAAAATCCTTTGCACGTTATAAAATACACATAATGTCTTAATCTTATCTTAATCTAGGGGTCCTTGCGGATACACTTCGACCCATTCGTGGATCTTTTGTGTAAACACATAATGTCGATAAGATTTGGCTGTCAACTTGAAAATTCCACTTTAACGACATTTATTTGGCCGACCGTGTAAGGTACACTAGACGAGCATATAATGTACGCCAGCTAAGCGTGCAAAGTACACTAGCCGTGCGTGTAAGGTACACTAGCCGAGCGTGTAAGGTACGTGGCGTAGCTAGGTAACCAAGGGCCCTGGTGCAAATAAAAAAATGGGGCCCCACTACTATCTAAACTGCTTACGTTTTAATAATAATAGTTCGATCGAGATTTTCTGGTGAGGATTCGAGGGCCCTCTGAGCTTGAGGGCCCCAGGGCACTGCCCCGCCTAGTCCCTTGGTAGCTACGTCACTGAAGGTATACTAGCCTAGCGTCTAAGGTACACTAGTCTAGCGTGTAAGGTACACTAGCCTAGCGTCTAAGGTACACTAGCCTAGCGTGTAAGGTACACATGCCACTTCTTCTACAGGACAGCACGGAGCGCGTGGATAAGCTGAGTGCTCAGGTCGCGGAGCTGGAGGCGGCGCGGGACGCTGCCACCGCCAACGCTACCGACGCGTTGCGCGCCAGACAGCTGGGTGCGGACTATCTCTAATACTACAGCCTACAGTGGCCAGGGGTGTGCAGTGGGTTTTGACAGAGGCTAGGCATATTGACAACAAAACCCGTATTGGTATGAAGCGTGTCGGGCACATTTACGAATGCTTACAAGCACTGCTTATATGCCTGTAAGGGATGAACGCGTCTGACAGTGGCTACTGGCCTGTGGAAGCCCACTGGTGTGGGTTTCCGTCGGCCTGCAGTTGACGATTGACTGTTTTTAACCGACTTCAAAAAAGGAGGAGGTTCTTAATTTGGTCGTGTTTTTTTTGACGACTGTATAGTACAGATCCTAATGTATGGAGACCTAAAGGCCACGTTTAGCATAATTGTGGACTTACAGATGGAAATGGAATCAAAATAGTAATGGGTTTCTAGCCGCATCGCCTATAACATGATTCTTACGATGTTCGCCGATTCCCTCGATGGGTTATTACCATCTGCGCGGGAAGAGAAGTAACTGGTATATTCTATGTTTTTTAAGTAATATATATATTTATCAACATATATATATGTGTTACCCGTGCCTAGTACCCGTGGTTTCTACAAGCTTTGATAGTTTGGGACTAGGTTAATTGGTGTATATTGTCCGATGATATTTATTTATTTTACCCGACTTCAAAAAAGGAAGAATAAGGCTGGATTTGTATCTAAGCTTTCAAGGCTTGCTCTATGTTTCATGAAATAATAATAAAAATGACAGAGAGCGAACTGAAGGAGAGCCAGGCGGCATTGATCCTGTGCCGGCACGAGCGGGAGCACCTGGAGCGCCGGCTGGCGGCCGCCACGCAGCAGCTGGACGCCAGCCGCGCCGCCGGGGACGCCGCCGGCGCCGCGCTCGCCACAGCCACCGCCGAGGTCAGTGCACAGCCAGAGGGCAGAGCGGGAGCACCTGGAGCGCCGGCTGGCGGCCGCCACGCAGCAGCTGGACGCCAGCCGCGCCGCCGGGGACGCCGCCGGCGCCGCGCTCGCCACAGCCACCGCCGAGGTCAGTGCACAGCCAGAGGGCAGAGCGGGAGCACCTGGAGCGCCGGCTGGCGGCCGCCACGCAGCAGCTGGACGCCAGCCGCGCCGCCGGGGACGCCGCCGGCGCCGCGCTCGCCACAGCCACCGCCGAGGTCAGTGCACAGCCAGAGGGCAGAGCGGGAGCACCTGGAGCGCCGGCTGGCGGCCGCCACGCAGCAGCTGGACGCCAGCCGCGCCGCCGGGGACGCCGCCGGCGCCGCGCTCGCCACAGCCACCGCCGAGGTCAGTGCACAGCCAGAGGGCAGAGCGGGAGCACCTGGAGCGCCGGCTGGCGGCCGCCACGCAGCAGCTGGACGCCAGCCGCGCCGCCGGGGACGCCGCCGGCGCCGCGCTCGCCACAGCCACCGCCGAGGTCAGTGCACAGCCAGAGGGCAGAGCGGGAGCACCTGGAGCGCCGGCTGGCGGCCGCCACGCAGCAGCTGGACGCCAGCCGCGCCGCCGGGGACGCCGCCGGCGCCGCGCTCGCCACAGCCACCGCCGAGGTCAGTGCACAGCCAGAGGGCAGAGCGGGAGCACCTGGAGCGCCGGCTGGCGGCCGCCACGCAGCAGCTGGACGCCAGCCGCGCCGCCGGGGACGCCGCCGGCGCCGCGCTCGCCACAGCCACCGCCGAGGTCAGTGCACAGCCAGAGGGCAGAGCGGGAGCACCTGCAGCGCCGGCTGGCGGCCGCCACGCAGCAGCTGGACGCCAGCCGCGCCGCCGGGGACGCCGCCGGCGCCGCGCTCGCCACAGCCACCGCCGAGGTCAGTGCACAGCCAGAGGGCAGAGCGGGAGCACCTGGAGCGCCGGCTGGCGGCCGCCACGCAGCAGCTGGACGCCAGCCGCGCCGCCGGGGACGCCGCCGGCGCCGCGCTCGCCACAGCCACCGCCGAGGTCAGTGCACAGCCAGAGGGCAGAGCGGGAGCACCTGGAGCGCCGGCTGGCGGCCGCCACGCAGCAGCTGGACGCCAGCCGCGCCGCCGGGGACGCCGCCGGCGCCGCGCTCGCCACAGCCACCGCCGAGGTCAGTGCACAGCCAGAGGGCAGAGCGGGAGCACCTGGAGCGCCGGCTGGCGGCCGCCACGCAGCAGCTGGACGCCAGCCGCGCCGCCGGGGACGCCGCCGGCGCCGCGCTCGCCACAGCCACCGCCGAGGTCAGTGCACAGCCAGAGGGCAGAGCGGGAGCACCTGCAGCGCCGGCTGGCGGCCGCCACGCAGCAGCTGGACGCCAGCCGCGCCGCCGGGGACGCCGCCGGCGCCGCGCTCGCCACAGCCACCGCCGAGGTCAGTGCACAGCCAGGGGGCAGAGCGGGAGCACCTGGAGCGCCGGCTGGCGGCCGCCACGCAGCAGCTGGACGCCAGCCGCGCCGCCGGGGACGCCGCCGGCGCCGCGCTCGCCACAGCCACTGCCGAGGTCAGTGCACAGCCAGGGGGCAGAGCGGGAGCACCTGGAGCGCCGGCTGGCGGCCGCCACGCAGCAGCTGGACGCCAGCCGCGCCGCCGGGGACGCCGCCGGCGCCGCGCTCGCCACAGCCACTGCCGAGGTCAGTGCACAGCCAGAGGGCAGAGCGGGAGCACCTGGAGCGCCCGAACATTCATTCTTTTCTTACGTTAATTTTTTTTTCATGGCGTACGGGGCACCTAGGTAATTCGGCCCTGAGGTGCGTTCAGTTCGATTACCCGACGGCGCCCGACGTCGCACTGGACCCGTTCAGTAAGTCAGTGCGATCATCGGACGATCACACCAAATCGTTCAGTAACATCGTCGAGCGTCGTCGGGCGATCGCACCGGTCACCCCAAATAGATGGGTGAAAAACGCCCAGACGTCACTTTGACAGTTAAAAGCGGCAAAATTTATATTTCGAATGCTGGGGATATAAACTTATTATTACGAATATGAAATCAATCGCATACCATCAACATTTAAATTTAATGTGAATTTAATTTAAAATGGGAGATTCAATGAAGACGTTAATGATTAAAGATGAAAAGGTACAGAAATATTCTATTCAGGTCTTAGAGCAAATATTTATTTTGAATTGACACTTTTGACAGAAGAACGTCCCAACTCGTTCAGTAAGTGTGTTCATGATCGGACGATTTTCATCCGACGATAATCACACTGACACTTTAGTTACTGAACGTAGCCCTGGTTGTCACCAGCCTTAGCACGCCGTGGGCGTGTGGGGCGGCCGAGGTGTTAGCCTGTACGTTGCTGAGTGTCCTGCCTTGGTCTGCAGGTGGAGGCGTTGAAGGAGAGCAACCAGCGGCTGGAGCAGGAGGCGGCCGAGCTGGCGGCGCTGCGCGCGCAGGCCGCGCTCGCGGACACGCTCAGCGCGCAGCTGCAGAGGTACGCTGACTGACTCATCACTGTAGAGTCAACAGTAGTGGCCGATGATAAATAAAGGGCACTCTCTGTGTCTGTCTGTAGCCGGTGATCTATTGATGACTGTGTTATAGGCGATGCGGCTATCAACCCATCACTATTTTGTATTTTTTTTTTATTTATTTATTTGCAATCAATTGTATGTGATACATAGGCGTGTTATAGGTACAAATAAGTCTCAACACAATTTTACCATTACGGCGTAGCAATTAATGACACTAAAACCAACTTAAAACTACTCATGCAATATTTTACACAAGACATACATAATATTCATTGAGGTCGTATGGACACTGATCAATGAGGTACTTCTTTAGAGAAACCAAGAATTTGGTATCCGGTAGGCACTTCATTTCACATGGCAAAGCATTGTAAACCTTAGCAGCGACATGACTATGGCATCTACGGTACAATGCTGTTTTACCTACAGGGACTCTGACGTCATGCTCGAAAATAGTATTAAGTCTTCCACTATAAAAATTGTTTTTTCGCGGAAATTTGTATCCATTTCCATTTATAAGCTCACAATCATGCTAAACGTGGCTTGAAGGTCTTGTCACCTTAGGCTATGTCTACCCCTTAAGGCAGTGGTTCTTAACCTTTCAGACATGAGGGACCAAAATGTTGTCTTGCCAAGGACCACCTAAGTACCTAACTACAAAAAATCTAACGTATGGCTTCGATCGGCCCCAATGATGGAATTGCACATTAACGCGTTGTGTCTGGTTGTCACTTATCTAATTATTTATTAGATTGGCCCCGCGGACCACTTAGGATGCTTCCAGGGACCACCAGTGGTCCGCGGACCACCGGTTAAGAACCACTGCCTTAAGGGATAAAGACGTGATTTGTGTATGTGTGGTGTATGTGTGTTATTCCGGACTATAATCTACATTTGTGCCAAATTTAAACCAGACCAGAACCAGCCTTTCACGCCTAAACAGACAGCCGTTTTGGCGTGAAAGAGTATCAAACATTCATCCGATCCTCACAAACTTTCATTTGTGCATATATTATGTTATTTTTATTTTGTGTGAATTGTAACTGTTGTTTATAATTGTACAATAAAGCATTTACTTACTTACTTTCGCATTTTCACGTAGACAGATCCTGTCACAAGAATTCCGTTGGCATGGATAAGACTGTCAATATTACCTTTGCTGGTATGTCAATATAGGATCGTGGATTTCAAAACAATCGGATTATTGATATGGATCGCGATATGCATGTATCGTAAATAATATAATATTGATATAATATTTTGACGACCGGATAGCCTAGTGGTTAGTGACCCTGACTATTAAGCTAGAGGTCCTGGGTTCTAATCCCGGTAGGGGCAGACAGTTGTATGATGAATACGAATGTTTGTGCCCGAGACATGTATTTAAGTATGTATTTATCTACATTATATAAGTATGTTTATCCGTTGCCTGGTACCCATAGTACAAGCTCTGCTTAGTTCGGGGCTGGGTCAATTGGTGTAATTTGTCCCGAGATATTTTTTTTTTTTATATTTTGATCCATGCCATTCTCTTTATATGGTTTCCAGAGAGACGGAGCGCGCGGCGCAGGCAGAGGAGACGCTGGGGCGCGAGCGCGCGCGCGCGGAGACGTGCGCGCGGCGCGAGGCCAGCGCGCTCGAGCACGCCGCGCGCCTCACCGCGCAGCACGTGCAGCAGCGCGCGCGCGCCTCGCACGCAGACTCGCAGGTACCTGACACGCAGCGCGCGGCGCAGGCAGAGGAGACGCTGGGGCGCGAGCGCGCGCGCGCGGAGACGTGCGCGCGGCGCGAGGCCAGCGCGCTCGAGCACGCCGCGCGCCTCACCGCGCAGCACGTGCAGCAGCGCGCGCGCGCCTCGCACGCAGACTCGCAGGTACCTGATATAATTTAAGGCTCGGGGACCTTATACATAAATGTATTTAATTTAAGTAGAATTTCAGTATTCTTACTGTATTTTATTTTGAAATAATGACTTTATGCCAAGTTTCTTGCGGCGCATTCTTCTTGGCAATGATGGTCTTTCCGAATGCGCTGGTAGTTTCAAAAAGACATTTTAGAGAGCCCTTGGCGGCCAATTTGTAAAAATATGTATTTTTTTTTATTTGGTTTGTAACAGAAAGTGTAATCGATCGATGGTCGATTGATTGGGGTGGTATAGTCTGTTTTATTTAAAATGACGAAATGCAATTAACGCGGGATTTTACAACTTCTTTTGTTGCTGAATATGAAAGGAAAAAATAACAAAGAGACATAAAAAAACTGACCGCAGTATGGCACCTGTACTGGAGTAGCTCAACCCATCTTGATCTTTGAAATGAAAGATTTTAATTTTTATTTAAAATATGATTATTAATACACCCGTTAGACACTAAAAAAATATTGCACTTAAGCCTGGAAAGTATCCCCTCCTATTGATTATTGTTTATTACCTGAATTGGACCCTTTTAAGTATAATAGGTGTATTGTTTTCCATATACAATTACAGTGCGGCTAACACTCAGGTAAAAATTTCTTATACCTACTATTAAACAATTGTGCAAAGTGATTTTGATACAGTATATAATTATTATTTTAGAAACGCACGTCATCTAGTGTAACACCGGCCAACAACATCAAAACTATCAAGATTGTTTGTTCACGGTATACATGGACAGACGCTAATGGTTTTACAACCCCACTTGAAGTTAACAATTGAACAATAGATGTCGGTTTTAAGTACTTTTCGTCATTTTAAATGAAACAGACCATAACACACTAACTCGTTTTTTTTTAAATAATACTATTATGTATGCGGGTACAGGCGCAAGCGTTGTCGGCGGACAACGTGTCCCTCCGCGAGCGCGTGGCGGCGCTGGAGGCGGAGGCCGCGCGGCTGCGGGCGGCGCGGGCGGACGAGGCCGAGCGCCGCCACAAGGAGAGCCGGGTGCTCGCGAGGAAGGTTAGCCGACAGCTTTCATTTCATGAGTGGCACAACGGGCTGTCCACAGAGGGGAGCTCGTTCCAACATTAATGTACGGTAACGAGACTTGGGTATGGCAAAAGAAGCATGAAAGTAGAATAAATGCCGTAGAAATGACAGCGTTAAGGAGTATGGAAGGTGTATCACTGAAAGATAGAATAAGGAACAGTGTGATAAGGGAACGTGCTGGTGTGAAAGAGGATATAGTGACTAGGATAGAAAAAATATGCTTAGTTGGCTTGGGTATATAGAGCGGATGGATGAAAGTAGACTAACTAAACAGATCTAGGGGAGTGTGAATAGTTACGTTGGGAGGGGAAGGCCTAGACGGACGTTCCGAGACCAAATAGGAGACGTTTTGGAAAAAGGTCAGGTCAGGAGTACCCGAAACCGACGAGCATGTATGAAGAGATTGATGACTGGATGAAGCGAATGAAATATGTCAGGATCGTAGCAAGTGAAACAAAGTAGTCTCTGCCTACCCCTGTGGGAAAGAGGCGTGACGGTATGTATGTATGTACACAACGGGTCGCTAGTGCAGCGGCTGGTATACATAGAGAGACTGGTATATAGTTTACTGGCTGTTGCCCGCAACTTCGTCTGCACACTTTTCGGATTTTTCTATGTGTTCTATTTTTCAGTGACATTTAGAAACCTAATTAAGTGTTTTGTAAAATAAAAAGACAAGACAGACAATAGGCAGGCTTAATGCTTAAAAGCGACCTCAACCAGATGATCATTTAGATACAAGTATCAATTTGATACTATTAACGTAGGTGGAGGAAGTTTGATAGACAAGAGGAACCACTTGACTTTACCTTGATCCGCTATTATTAGTTTTTTAACTTTGCAAGATTGTTTTTTTTATTTGCGTAACATCATTCCAGTTTCCAGCCATACGCCCACAATCTTTCAAACGTGGCCTGTAGCTCTTGTTACCTTAGGCTCTGTCTACCCCGTAAAGCAAGTGATTTGTGTATGTATGTATTGTATGAAAAATAAACTGAAATTAGCTAAAACTAAGGATGAGTTTTGTTAAAGAAAGAAAATAAAGAGAAAAAAGTTTATTTATGACAATCATATAAATTAAATACACTTAATACAATAAATTGTCACAAAATGGTCCCAACTCAGCATTTGCTGGCCTTACAGCCAGCGCTGGTCTTCCGTTCCCGTTGGTTTCCGTTGTTAACGTGTTCTATTGTTGCAGGTGGCCGAGCTGCAGGAAGAGGCGGCGGAGGCCACCAAGCAGCTGGAGTGGGAGAAGGGGGAGAACCAGGTGCTGAAGAAGAAGCACGCCAGCGCCATCAAAGTGAGTCGCACATCGCCTCGTCATTCAGCCAACGTCCCACTGCTGGGCATAGGCCTGAAGATCCTTTCACCATTAAGGTTGTCGCCAGAGTTGGGCATTATCTAGATAATTTCTTATCTAGATAATTATTTCAAACTAGCTGTTGCCCGCGACTTCGTCCGCGTGTGTTTTCTGTTGAAAATTTTCCTGAATTTTCTTTGCTATAAACCTCACGGAGCCCGAGACCTTTCCAACGAATGCAAAACCGTGGAAATCGGTTCGTGCGTTCTGGAGTTATAGCGTCAGGAAGGAAAGCCCGACTTATTTCTATTATTTCAAATAAAATCATTTCATATAAATTTATTCGAAGATAAATTCAATCGCAAATAGTGCGTTGACAACTTTTTTATTTAGATAAATTATTTCCATTATTTGATTTTATTTTATTTAGATAAATTATTAGCATGATTCCAATGATTTTCGCTCATTCCCTCGATGGGCTTTTACCATCTGCGCGGGTAGAGAAGCAACTGGTATATTCTATGTTTTTACTTTGCTCCCAGACCAGCATGGAAAAACAAAAAAGCAAGAAGTTAAACTTGTTGATTCATTTGATAGTAGATTCTTGTTACTTCGTTTGGTTGTTGTTCTTCTTCGTTGTTGTTAGGTTTGTTAATTGTATTTCTTTTGTTTATTTTGCACAATAAAGAGTTTACATACATACACACATACTTCTTGTGTGTTTGGTGCTGATGCTTTTGTATTTGGTTGCAGGAGCTGAACCGCGAGCTGCAGCGCACGCTGAAGCGCTGCGAGCAGCTGGAGGCCAAGCTGCCGCCGCCCGACGCGCCCTCCACGAGGACCGGTGCGTAGCGTGCATACTACATACATACAGGAGCTGAACCGCGAGCTGCAGCGCACGCTGAAGCGCTGCGAGCAGCTGGAGGCCAAGCTGCCGGCGCCCGACGCGCCCTCCACGAGGACCGGTGCGTAGCGTGCATACTACATACATACAGGAGCTGAACCGCGAGCTGCAGCGCACGCTGAAGCGCTGCGAGCAGCTGGAGGCCAAGCTGCCGGCGCCCGACGCGCCCTCCACGAGGACCGGTGCGTAGCGTGCATACTACATACATACAGGAGCTGAACCGCGAGCTGCAGCGCACGCTGAAGCGCTGCGAGCAGCTGGAGGCCAAGCTGCCGGCGCCCGACGCGCCCTCCACGAGGACCGGTGCGTAGCGTGCATACTACATACATACAGGAGCTGAACCGCGAGCTGCAGCGCACGCTGAAGCGCTGCGAGCAGCTGGAGGCCAAGCTGCCGGCGCCCGACGCGCCCTCCACGAGGACCGGTGCGTAGCGTGCATACTACATACATACAGGAGCTGAACCGCGAGCTGCAGCGCACGCTGAAGCGCTGCGAGCAGCTGGAGGCCAAGCTGCCGGCGCCCGACGCGCCCTCCACGAGGACCGGTGCGTAGCGTGCATACTACATACATACAGGAGCTGAACCGCGAGCTGCAGCGCACGCTGAAGCGCTGCGAGCAGCTGGAGGCCAAGCTGCCGGCGCCCGACGCGCCCTCCACGAGGACCGGTGCGTAGCGTGCATACTACATACATACAGGAGCTGAACCGCGAGCTGCAGCGCACGCTGAAGCGCTGCGAGCAGCTGGAGGCCAAGCTGCCGCCGCCCGACGCGCCCTCCACGAGGACCGGTGCGTAGCGTGCATACTACATACATACAGGAGCTGAACCGCGAGCTGCAGCGCACGCTGAAGCGCTGCGAGCAGCTGGAGGCCAAGCTGCCGGCGCCCGACGCGCCCTCCACGAGGACCGGTGCGTAGCGTGCATACTACATACATACAGGAGCTGAACCGCGAGCTGCAGCGCACGCTGAAGCGCTGCGAGCAGCTGGAGGCCAAGCTGCCGGCGCCCGACGCGCCCTCCACGAGGACCGGTGCGTAGCGTGCATACTACATACATACAGGAGCTGAACCGCGAGCTGCAGCGCACGCTGAAGCGCTGCGAGCAGCTGGAGGCCAAGCTGCCGGCGCCCGACGCGCCCTCCACGAGGACCGGTGCGTAGCGTGCATACTACATACATACAGGAGCTGAACCGCGAGCTGCAGCGCACGCTGAAGCGCTGCGAGCAGCTGGAGGCCAAGCTGCCGGCGCCCGACGCGCCCTCCACGAGGACCGGTGGGTAGCTTGCTAACAAATAACAATATAGTAGTGACGAACCGACCGGTTTCGGTTTCAGTTTCGGCCAAAAAATCTAGTTTCGGCGTTAGTTTCGGTTTCGGCCAAAATATAGATGAAACTTTGGACCCCGCCGAAACTCGAGTGTTCGTGAATTTTGGTGCGTCGTTCGGTAAACTTCGCAGCTAACTCGTAATTGTTTTGTAAAGAACCATTTTTGTTTAAAATTGTTTTGTAAAAAACCATTTTTGATTAAAATTGTTTTGTAAAGAACCATTTTTGATTAAAATTGTTTTGTAAAGAACCATTTTTGATTATAATTGTTTTGTAAAGAACCATTTTTGATTAAAATTGTTTTGTAAAGAACCATTTTTCCTTCTGTTTAATTCTATCCTTAATAAAGTACAGTGAGCCCAGACACGGTAGCTCTCATTCTGTTTCACGAAGTTCGAAATATCATCAATAAGAAAAGGGACTATTCAAAATTTGTTTTTCACTCATATGTGGTTATTTATCTGCGTGCAGGGTCTATAACGTCGCTAAGCAGCAGCGAGAGCGCGCCGCACGACGAGAGGCTGCAAAACGGGCACTCTGACGTGTTGCCGGAGATACAGGTACGATAAGGTTCCTATCAAAGGGTGCTTTCCATTGGAACGTATCCCACTAGAAACAAAAGCAAACCTTTTTTATACAGCAAATTTCTAAATGTAAAAGTAAAGCTATGGCCGGGAATCGAACCCGGATCCTCGTCATTCCGTGACCCATAGCAGGTGGGTAGTCTTCGAATTTATCTACCTGTTACTAGCTGTCGCGTGACCTTGTTACTATGCGATTTTTTTGTCGCTAAGCGTCATCTGTTTGAATGATGTGTCTGTACGACACAATTACAAACTCCCGTGGAACATCTGCTCACCAGGGACGAGAGAAGGCGCGGTGTTTCAAATGATAGGTACTATCAAAATGATCATGTGCTGAATTTGAAATACGAGTAGCATAGATGACAATCACAGCTCTTATTAATCTTGTGAACTAGTCAAAACTTTGTAGAGCTGTAGTTTTGGAGATATAAGCTGATTTATACCACCTTCGAGTGGTACTTTCGATGTGTTTTCAAAAATCGGGCCCCTGTTCTAGGAAGTCTAACAGTACGACTTTGTTTCATGCTCATCTAGGAACAGTCTCAGTGCGCCACGGTAAGCCGCAGCCGGAAATGATTAACGCTTGTTGTTTTCAGATCAAAGAAGCGAGCATATTTCATAAGTTACTGCACAAGGTGCGAACCTCGGTTTTGTTTGTGATTACTTATTTGCTCATTTATTTTAGTATCGTAACCATGGTATTGCAATGTTGGTAGCTGATACTAAAGAAGTTTCGTAGGGGTCCTAGTGGGGTATAGCAATACAACAGGTAGCTAGTGGGTTACAATGTATCGTCTAAGAAATCAGATACGGAGTAGTAACATTTCTCTATTAGCATTTTTTTATTTTATTATAGAAACAACACTCTTTTATTTATTATTACAAAATTGTATTGTAGTTTAAATTGTAGTTTTAAGGCGAACGATGCCTTTAGGTAGATTTTTGTTATTTTGTAATGTAAATTACTCGTTAGATGTATTTAGATGAAAGTCTTTTTTTTTATTAAAGTTTAAAGTGTCCTTAATGTAAATAGAAGATTAGTTTTTGTGAGCACTTTTGAAAATGTTTGCTGTGGGTTAACATACGCGTCGTAGGCAGTCCTGTCACAGAGTGCTCCCACATTAAAGGGACGCGCACACAACCGCTCGGCACCGGATCAGCACCTCAACTCGAGCCGTTCAGTATTCTTTGTATGGAACTCCATACTGCGACGCACACTTATCGGCTTCGGAACGGCAAAGTGCGTTGGTAATTCGCCGTCACCGCGCTTACGTCTCGTCGCCGCCGTGGGGACGCCGCGGGAACGCCTCGCCGCTTGCCTCTGACATCGCCGACCGTCGACGTTGACGGCTAGCCGCCGACCGGCCGCCGGCTCGCGGTAAGCGCGCTGTAGCCGCGCGGACGCCTGGAAGGCACCGAGCCACTTCCGTTATGAGCTTGCGTATGGTTGACGGCGAGCCGACGAGGCGAGGCGCTGCCGTTCCGGCGCCGAGCGGTTATGTCTGTGACAACCTTAATGGTGAAAGGATCTTCAGGCCTGTGCCCAGCAGTGGGACGTTGGCTAGATGATGAGACGATGTGCGACTCACTTTGATGGCGCTGGCGTGCTTCTTCTTCAGCACTTGGTTCTCGCCCTTCTCCCACTCCAGCTGCTTGGTAACCTGACCACCTGAAATATTCAGAGAGAGTTATATGGACTCGTTGCACGTAACGCCACACGCTCGCTGTACAAATAGGTCGGTGTTTTGTGGCTGTGGCGTGTGGCTGTGGCGTGTGGCGGGGCCTGATTGCTGTGTGTGTGTAGGTGCGCGAGCCGGACCGGCAGGCGCTGATCGAGCGCATCGTGTCGCTGCAGCGCGCGGCCGCGCGGCGCGCCGAGCGCTGCGAGTTCCTGGAGGAGCACGCGCGCCAGCTCACCGACGAGCTGCGGACCAAGGTGGGGGTAGTGCACTGGCCATTGCTGCTCGAGTAGTGTTAGGTGGCCGAGCGTGAGTGAGGCTGTCTATTAGAGTTCAGCAATCACCTTTCAGTTCCAAGTTTGTGTATAGTGGGGAAAATGAACGCCACATGGCGTGGCATCTTAGCTAGTTTCATGCTGTTACAACATGTTTTTTGTCGACACTATAACCGAAACCGGAGGTTCGGATTTGATTATAATTTCGGCTGAAATTGACCGTTTATAATTCTGATTAAACGTTGAATAAAATGGCAGTGGGCCGTTCTTTCCAAATATACGAATAATAAAAAAAAAACGTTTATTTCGGACAACATTTAGATCCATATTTTGTTAGTATTACAACTTATACACTACGAAATGAAACATCTCGCTGGTCCAATATTACAAGGCAATTTCAACATTGTCAACTTTCAACTCAAATTTCAACAGTGACACTGGATCTCAATTAAACTACCCTACAAAATGAAATGGTGATAGAACGCGACCCGAATGGTTTGGCTGGTTTTTGGCCGAAACCGAACCCGGGACTGGTCGGAAACTAATCTTAACTCTTAACTTGTCGCTCTTATTATTCTTGTACACTGAAGGACATTTATTCACGTACCAACTAAGAACCATGTCGCAATTGACAGGCCGGCGTCACTCAAACTCGAGTGATTGTCACCTTATTGCGATAGGGTTCTACGGTGGTACGTGAATACTTTTCCCTTACCGTACATGTCGCCATTGTCCCCCAGGCGCGGCTGCTGCGGCACCTGCTGCCGGCGCTGCCCGCGCAGGCGCTCTCGTCCACCGCCAGCGACTCCAACAAGGTACCGTCCCTTTTTTAACGTGGAAAATAAATAAATAAATGTCCTGAGACTATTGTTGACGCTATTCTTCCACGCTGTATGCCTAGCACGGAAGCATACGAAAGTCGCGTCGCGCGCGAGATAGATTACCCCTCTCTGTCTAGAACGAATAGTAAGAAAAAGACAGGCAATCTATCTCGCGCGCGACGCGACTTTTGTACGCTTTCGTGCTAGACGTACTGGTCTGGGAGCAAAGAAAAAACATATAATTTACCAGTTGCTTCAGTTCCCGCGCACGACCGGGGATCGATAAGTTAGTAAACGATTGGAAAGATATTCTATAATGCTCAAGTACCTACACAATATGAACTGCATGTGTTTTTAGAGTCTAAAAGGAACAAAAAACTCTTGTGGGCATGGAAATAATTAATTAAATTGAAATTAATATGCAGTAAGTTCCATTTTGAAGATTTAGACAAGTTTAAATCCATCGCATAGTTCACAATTTAACATACATACATACATCACGTATGTGTGCCTTACGGAGTAGACAAAGCCTAAGGTAACAAAATCTTAAGGCCACGTTTAGCATGATTAAGGGCGTATAGGTGGAAAGGGAAATCAAAATAGTGTTGGGTTGCTAGCCGTATCGCCTATAACATGACTTCTAAGACTCACGCACTCCCTCGATGGGCTTTTACCATCTGCGTGGGAAGAGAAGCAACTAGTAAATTCTATGTTTTTTCTTTACTACCAGACCAGCATGCAATTTTACAATATGTCTAAAATCTAACCCCCTTATTCATAACGCTCTATAGGCTTCTGCTAACTTAGCAATCGTTTGTCTTTATCTGTGAAAGGTACATGTCAGGTGACAGATAAGGACAAACGATTGCTAAGTTAGCAGAAGCCTACAGAACGTTTATGAATAAGGGGGTAAAACTCGCCACGTACTTATCTTCAGTCCGAGTATACTTTGCTTATTTGTTCGCGCTGCCTCCACAGCCGGTCAGGAGGTTGACCAAGGTACGTAGATTTTAACTGCCGATACGCACACACTTCTTTGATAGTACCCGTAATTAGTCCACATTGAAAATGAAAATGAAAATGAAAAATATGAAAAATGAAAAATATTTTATTCAGTAACTTAAATTAGAACAGCATTATCTATGACTAGCCTTCCGTCCGCAGCTTCGCCCGCGGTAAATTAATTTTCCCGTAGGAAAAGGTATTTTCCCGCGGTAAAAAATAAGCGTATGCCACTCAGTGATAATGTAGCTTTCTAACGGCAAAAATATTTTTGAAATCTGTCCAGTAGTTTCGGAGCCTATTCAATGCAAACAAACAAACAATCAATTTTTTCCTATTGATAATATTAGTATAGATAAATAATAATATGATAAATAGGTAAACTTTATGTTTTTGTTTGTACAGAGCATCAGAGCTCTAGTTTAATATCGTCGTAGCTCCCTTGAACGAGTCTTCAGCTACTTAGAGCCTGACACCACAAAGTAGAAATGAAATGGCTGAATGAAGCGAATGAATTTTCGATCTAAAGTGCTTGAACGTAACAACTGCTTACCAATTACTTGTAATCATCCGTTTTCTATTCTTTATAATTGGTCTCTTAAGGTTTCCGATGTGCCCTCACTAACTTGCTCAAAATGCTCGGCCAGTTTTACTTGAGCTCTACGTCTTATGTCTATGGTATGTAGAAAGAGATAGCGCGGCACGGCGGCGGCGCGATGGCGGCGCTGTGGGGCGGCGACCCCGGCGGCCTCACGCTCGAACTGTCGCTCGAGATGAACAAGCGGCTGCAGGCCGTGCTCGAGGACACGCTGCTCAAGAACATCACACTCAAGGTGACTAACTCAGCGCGGCTCACACTCAGACGCACTCATTGTGACATGCTCGTGCTCGAACTATCGCTCAAGATTAACAAGACTTGACACTCAAAGTGACTAACTAGGACTACTCGTCAGCCTCATGCAAACACACTAATAGTAACCGAGTCATTTTCAAAAAAAATGTACATAGTTAAGGGCTTAATCACAACAAAAATTAATTGATTCCTTTGTGTTACGACCGTTTTACCTTTATTACATTGCAATAAGGGTGAAACAGTCGTAACGCAAAGGAATCAGTTAACTTTTGTTTTAATTAAGACCCTTAACTATGTACATGTGTTTTGAAAACTACTCAAATATCACTCAATCGATCACACTCAAGCTGACAAATGATTAGAACTCATCCAGTCATACTAAACATGATAACGTCATTATCTAATCATCTAATTAAACTTAATATTTTGCCATTTTATAGGAAAATATGGACACATTGGGAGAAGAAATTGCGAGGCTAAAAGGACACAGGAATTCCACGACTGACTCTAAATAAACCAAATACACGAGACTCCTGACTACGACTAACGTTAATTAATCTCACGAATACAATATTAATTAAAACCTGTAGATAGTGAGGACGGTGAAACACTGGCAGCGCAGCTCCTGTTATTAAAATCAGGTTTAAAAAAACAGACGAAGGGATGTTTAATAATGTTGAAATGAAATTGCATTTTTATTAATTATACTGTCAACCAGAGACTTCCATTGGCTTTAATGGATCCTGAACTAATGGCACTCCATTAAAAGATATATTATATGAAAAAAAAATGCTATTATGCGATTCATTATTTTTTATTGGACACTAATTAATACAATGAAAGTTAAAAAAATACATTATGTTATTGACAGTTGGCTCCAATAGTGAAAATTATATTTAACGAAGGATATAAGATAATGAAAAAAAATATGTATTTAACAGAATTTCTGGTACTTAATAAGTTGTTTGTTTGATGTTTTGCATATGGGTTAATACAAGGCAAAGCTTCTCCAATATTAATATAACATTTCCGCCCTCTGGGGGAACATATTGCATGAGAGGCGAGTGCTGAGTGCAGATACTAGTGGGCAAACAGTTCAAACTATTAAATGTCTAATTGTATTTTAACAATTTTAATTATTTTACATAATTATTATGATATCGATGCGAAATGTTTGATCGAAATAAAGATGTTACTGCCGGAGTAGTGTTATTTTGAATATGTATCGATTGTGTAAAGAGATATTTTCTAGTAAAAAATGACTTATTTTTCCTCAAAGTTGTCGTAAAGTTCAAAATGTGCGTGTCATATTTTTAGCTTTGTAAATGCGCTATTGACTGCCCAATATTTTATTTTTATCATAAAACTATTTAAATTTATGAATTCTGTAAATATCTAAATCTACATTCCATAACATGAATTTTTTAACGAATAATAAAATAATTATTTTATTTTATATAACTTAAGTTTTAATTACTAATAAATGTACGTAATTTAACTAATTTACCTCATTCATTGAAATTCACAACTTTATTTTAAATTATTTAATGTACCTATGTTTAAATAATCGTTTGTTGCTGGTCACAACATTCTCATTTAACGCACTAAAAAGGCAGCAAAATATTAAATTTCCTTCATTTACGTAAGTAAGGTGTTCCTCCTGAGCTCTCTCTGTATAGTATGAGCACGGACCGACAATCGCTATTACAATATTATTATGTATTTCTTATAGTGTGTACAGTATTAACAGAATCCCCCTACTACTTATTTATGTCTTTTTTATATAATATTTTGATTCATAACATGTAAGTTGTTGGACCAGTAGGCTTATTACCTAACTCGCTCGCAATCGCCATCGTGTTCATTCTGACAGTTCATGTATGGGCTGACAATTGGCATCGGAATCAGCTAACTGTCACATTCATACAAGAGCGAGTTAGACAATAAGCCTAATGATCTATATCTAGAAGCCATCTATAAATTTAACTTGACTCGTGTACGTAGTCCCATAGGATGACAACCCAGTTTTTAGGATATAAGGAAAAATTTTGGAAGCCATATTGTGCTTCGGAAACGTATTTTTAATCAATTAATTTGCACCACCTCTATGTTACTAATTTAATGGAAAAACTCTGATTTTTTTAAATATTTTATTTTATGGTGGTATTTTATTCGGATTCGAAAAATATGTAGGAATATTTAGTGTGCGAGTGCACTTGGCCTGTCTTAGTATTATAGTGGTTGTCGGTGTGTGCGCGAAGTAACCATGTATTGTATTATTGTTGTGTTTATAGTAAGTCAAAGTATTGTTGTATATTGGGGATTCTAACGATGGTTATTATTGTGCGAAATATATTTTGAGCATTCATATTGTTTTTGATTTTCAACCGCCCTTAATTTGGCGAGATTTCCCGAAGGACTGCAGTATGAGGTTCTTGAACTTCTTCGCCCCAGTTAATTCAATTTCCCCCTTAATGGCGGCCGTAAGGCTTGGACCAACTAGTCGTGACAGCCGATGGAATGCTTTTCAAGCTAATGATAGCCATACAAGGTCAACAATCATTGAATCCTTCTGCAATGGAATTAAAACTCAAGTTGTTCAACATTTTATATACTAATAATTATGAAATTTATCACTCGACTTTAGAGAACTATTTTTTTAAGAGTACTGCCATCTAGCGGTGAAAAGCCAAACTAAAAGAAAATAATGTCAAAAGTGCTGCCATCTAGCAACGAGTAGTTTAACTAGTAAATTTAAATGTTACTCAAGTAGTGTGTGTAAAATCCGTAAGATGGCGTGCAAAACGTTTAATTTAGTACAGCCATCTAGCGAGGAGTAGCAATACTAGAAAAAGCGTTAGTGATGGAAAAAGCTTACAGAGTGCAAATAAAATTCACAAGATGGCGCTTCCAGTTACTTCAATAAGTGTACAATAAATCATTTTTATTATTATTATTATTATAATAATAACCTAATAGTGCCGCTAATCGAAAACTTTTACGACTTGACGGTGTCATTTAATTAAAACGTTTAAATATAATTAATTTTAAGAATCAAAATAAATAATATAGCTAATATTAGGTAAAGTATTGTTGCATTACTGGATGCGGCACTACATCACAAAAAATAGCATAAGTCAATGGGCAACAAAAAAATTAGGTACTTTCGAATTCTATAAGCTTTCCGTCAAATAAATTAGCCGGCTACTTGCATGCGCTGCGCATGCCATATTCTTTTAAAAAAATATTCGGAAAATGTTTTACTTTACTGATATTTTGGGCCTTAATGTTTACTAGCCAATTTTCTTGTTCATATTCTCATATCTAAGTACCTTTAAACGAGTAAATCTTGTATATAATCTGAAATTCGGATACAGCTGCAACGATTTTCATGAAATTTGTTATGCAGGGGGTTTCAGGGGCGATAAAATCGATCTAGCTAAGTTTCATTTTTAGAAAACCTACCTATCAAAAAAAAAAACCGAGCAATCATCCGAGTAGGTACTTTTTATTTTCCGTGGTTCAAACTGTCCAGGCCAGAGACAGTATGAAAATGTATTCTACACTTAATAATCCGAAGTAGTAAATTAAAAAGCAGTCTACAAAATCAATATTTATTAACAAATATTACAATAATCACAGACAATAATTGTTCACTCACTCTCAAATTGTACATATAGAATACAAGCCCATGGAAAAAAACATGTGAAATGAACCAGCGTGAATGAAGCTTAGAAGGCTGTTACTATGTCATAAAATAACTCTGAGCGCTATGCCGTCATTTGTGAGCGGTACAGATTTTTTCTCATACATTGAAAAAAAAATTGCACTAACTTCCGGCACGACCACTTTAAAGCGGCACTAGGTGTTTCGACATTTATTTTTAATCATCTATCTCACTTGTACCTGAGAAATTCCATAAATGTACCGCTCAGAAATGACGGCATAGCGCTGAGTTATTTTATGATATAGTAACAGCCTTCTAAGCTTCATTCACGCTGGTTCATTTCACATGTTTTTTTTCCATGGGCTTGTAGTCTAATAATACTCAAGAAAAAAATAAACCTCGACCTGTATTCAATCATTTTGTTATACACATGTATTATCATTCACTCATTCAATCCATTCATGCCAGCTCTTGTGAACCGACCTGTACAGTCCGTTGAGCTCTTAGAATGCCATTCTTGCCGTCTCCTTCACTCGGCCGATTTAAGTACAAAACCCATAAGAGTGGATGAGACAACAAGACAACCCCGAATTGTGTTCTAAGAGCCCACGGACTGTAACATAATGATTACATAATTATCAAGTCAGTACATCGGACATGTTTCGAACCAATCCGTGGTTCTAATCAAAAAACTAGCTGTTGCCCGCCGCTTCGTCTGCATAGAATTGGTTTATCGCTATCCCGCAGGAATTACGTAGCCTAAGTGTTATTCCAGACTATAATCTATCTATGTTCCAAATTTCATCCACATCTGTCCAGCCGTTCTGGCGTGAAAGAGTAACAAACATACCCCTTTGCTTTCAATCACAGTTTTTGTACTATTAGAAAAAAATGCTTAGCACGAAATGTGGCGCGACAAACCTCAACATTAAATAAACTTAGCGCTCTTTCACTTTCACCAACTCGACACATTACAAACCGCTACGGTGTTGCGCTTACAACGACAATAGTAGATTGATAAACAAGGGTTGTAAGTGATCAATTACACCCAAGATATTTAGGCGCACGAGCGAGCAAAGCGAGCGAGGGTGCTTATAGTTCGCGGGTGTAATTGATCATTTACACTCGAGTTGAACACTACTTTTCATCACAAATGCGAGGAAAATCCAAATCGTCACTTGAACTCGTCATTATTGTTAAAAAATACGCAATTTGTAATAGAGCGGAAGAAAATTTATCGTGCCAAACCGTTTTTTGTTTTTTTTTTAATGGCCTCGCGTTCTTTGGCTTTGGCACATTCAGCCAGCACTGGGCAGCAGCATTATGCCAGCATGGAGGTTTGGAGGTAAGTATTACGCATTACAATCTCCTTGTTTACCAGTTCGTGAATACAAAGGAGCACCATTCGATTTTTAAATTTACTTACATCCCTAAATTTACAACTCGAATTTCAAGTTAAATGCAACCTACTTTCAGAGCTTAAGTGATGAAAAGTAATAAAATGTCCAGTTACTTCTGGGTCTTAGACATTGACGTACAATAAACAACTAGACTCCCAATCACGCTCAAAAACTGTCCGAAGCAAAAGTCTGAACGACGCGTCTATTGTTCAGAGTTTTGGTTCAGTTGTGTTTCGACCGCGCTTTGATAACAATGTATATGTCTCTTTCGCACCGTAATCTTACTATTGAAAACAAAAGAGACAGGCAGGTTTCCAGCGCGTGGCGTCGTGTCATTACTTCTCACGATCCTACGCCATTGATATTAAACATTACTGCCACGAAATAAGGTGTCAATTTGAACGAATATGTTAATGTTATCTGTCCAAGTCGATGTGTTGACACACACAACACATAGACAAAGCAACTCGGACGTTTCTTGAGGAACCTTTGTTAGCGACTGAGAGTCTAGTTGTTTATTGTAAGTCAATGGTCTTAGACCAACGAACTCGCTCCAGTCAAAATGCAACTGCGAAGTTTTAAACTAGAATTAGCGGCCGGTAGTGGCTGTGACGCAACACCAAGTGGAGAGCCACCATAACAATGGCAAAAGCAGGAAGTACCGATCAGTTTCGCTTCAACACCATCATCGGTTTCTTTATGCTGAACACCTTCACCAGCTCCTGGAAACGTAAAGTGACATTTAGAAATTTAATTTAGATATGTTTTAATTATGTTGAGCAGTGTTATGTGCGCGCGGGGAGTCACCTGCCAGCGCTCCATGTCCAGCGACACGATGAACTGGTTCTCCTCGGAGAGGTCGGCGCGCCCGCTCTCCGCCAGCGGGGTCACGAACGGCAGCCCGCACTCCTCGTCTGACAACAGTTGTAAAAACATGACTCCGTTGGAGGACAATTCTGGGCGAGGTAAAAGGTTTCGGAGAAACGTCTGGGAATTCTCGACAGTTGCAAAGTCCTGGGACACCATACAGCCTACGATAAAAGTCCCGGGTTCGAAACATAAGTATAAAAATTTAATTGTGTATTTTATTTGTAAAAATCTACAAGTATGAAATATTAATTAATAAAAAATTATTAGACACAAAATACAATTTTTTATCTAAATAATTGGTATTTTTGTTTGTTATATCATCTTATATACAATATTATAAAGAAGAAAGATTTGATTATTTATTTGCATACAATGGGCTCCGAAACTACTGGACCGATTTGAGAAATTCTTTCACCGTTAGAATCATACATTATCCATGAAGAACATAGGGTATAAAATATAATATCTACGCGGACGAAGTCGTGGGCAACAGCTCGTCTCTTATAATGTATGTATTTATGTATAACTCTTTATTGTACATAAAACAGGTTTGTAAGAAAAAAATGAATACAGGACAACACGCATTTTTTTTTATATGAATAGGAAGGCAAACGAGCAAGTGGGTCACCTGATGGTAAGTGATCACCACTGCCCATAGACACCCGCAACCCCGGAGGGATTGCAGATGCGTTGCCAACTTAGAGGACTAAGATGAAATGCCTCTTGTGCCCGTAATTTCCCCGGCTGTCTTACTCTCCACACCGGAACACAGCAGAATATAAATATTATTTGATTCTACGCGGGCGAAGTCGCGGGCAATAGCTCGAATCATACACAGATTCACTTTTAAGCAATTAAAAGTGAATCTGTGTTCTGCTTTTGGTTTTTGTAATAATGACGTTGGTTTAATTGTGTTAAAGGCTTTGTACAGTAGTTCCAAACTCTCTGTACGTTTATGGCTGTTTCAATTACTTCAAAATAATAATGATTACAATACAATAACAGTAAGTCCCAAGCCCTAGTTCGGACACGCGAAATCTATGTGATATCTGATCTGTGGTATGCAATACAATATAATACAAATATTCTTTATTGAACACCACAAATCAGTACAAAAACAATACAGAAACAAAGAACAAAATAGACAATAGGCGTTCTTATCGCTTAATAGCGATCTCTACCAGACAACCAATAAAATAAATGAGTTTTGGTATGCTGTAGCGGTCGCTAGCGTGAGGTCGCACCGAGGGCCACCGCGACGGCCCCGGCGCGCACCAGGAAGCTCAGGTGGTACACGTTCTCGACGCTGCGGCTGAAGCTGTCGGGGTCCAGCACCAGGTGGAAGTAGCTCAGCGGCGCGCCCTGCTGCTGGTACTGCTTCTTGACGAAGCGCCGCGCGCGCGCCGTCACCTCCGAGCCCTCCTCGGTCTGCTCCAGCCTGCCAGGATACACAGCGTCTTAAAAATTTACTGAAATACTTGAGGTGTTTGGGCACAGATAACCCCCACCAACGCAAGGATACGCCGCAAGAAACTTGGCAGAAAGTTGACCGTGTTCTACCGTACAACGTTGCCGACATTTTTGTCACAAGATTTTTGAATAATGTATTTATTACCTACTTTGACATTGGGGAAATCATCGCTGGGGCCATATTAAATAAAGAAAAAGGAAGTTAGCAGAGGCCAGAGCGTTTATGAATAAGGGGGTAATACTTTACACAAGGAATTTACAGCAACTACTTTATAAGGTCCCCAAGTTAAGTAGGTTTGTTGAGAGACGTTGTATATCTCTACTGGTCAAAGTAAAACAAACTACATACATATATTAAAAATATTAATAATAGTCCAAGTTCAGTGGAGGCGTCAAACGAGCAATTTGATTTAAAAAAATAAACTATTAGGTAGTTTAAGTGTAGCTACTCATAAGAGTGCAAGTCCGTGCAATCTTACTTGTCAACGGAGGCGGGCGCCTTCTTCTCGGCGAGGGCCTGGCGCTCCTGGCGGCGGCGCGGGCGCTCGCGGGGCTCCGGCGGCGCCGCGGCGAAGGCCCCGAACAGGTAGCCCGCCGCCGGCGCCTCGCGCGGCAGCTGCACGTTCCAGAACGACGCGTGCTCCCGCTGCCACAGTAACACGTTCACACCTTATATTGCGAAGTGTCTTTTGTTTCGTTCGCAATAATTTATTAAGGTCGATTTAGACGAAGACTATTTACAGCCGCCTAAAAAAGGCACCGTCACATCTTCAGACCGTTTAGACAATGACTATTTTCAGCCGCTTAAATCTCGCAGCCAGTGACCAGCAAACCGTTTACACGGTGCCTTGTCAGTACCAGGCTCAGCACACCGCCACGCCGCGGCGAGGGGGGCGGCGGGGGCGCGGGCGGGCGGCACTGGCGCCGAAAAATAGACTCGTGTTCTATTCCGTGCCAGCGCTGGCATGCCGCGAAAAAATGGCGCCGAAAGTGTTTATACGGTGCCTTTTTTAGGCGCCGTCATTTAGGCGGCTGTAAATAGTCTTCGTCTAAATCGACCATTTATTTGAAAGTGAGAGGGGCGGTACGATATGAACTTAGAAAATCGAATTCCGTAATAGCCCCCCAGAACGATAAGTACCTTTATCGATTAACTGTATTATAAATACTTTTGCCACGTATCAGTGACCATGACCACCAATCAGATTAAGTACTTCATTGTTAAGTTTTAAAAGACAGGTGAAAAAGATTTTATTCAATAAACAATAATGAAGGCCCCATGTCGAGAATTTCCCGGTTCTGGATCCCGCGAATAGTATTATATTATATTAGTATAGTAGTGTCCGGGATCGGACGTTAATAATAAATTCGTGTTTAATTAAATCCAAAATTTTAATGAACAAAGTAATAAGTAACAGTCGGTATTGAGGGAATGATGTGGTATAATTTTTTGACAGGCATTCTATATCGTCGCCGTGCTCGTCCGGTAGAGGGCGCTCCGTTTGCGCCAACAAGTAGTTATTGTATACCATCGTATACATACACATACTTAATGCTTTTCCCGTTTTTATTTTATTTGTTGTTTTTTTTTAGTTTTTGTGTCAATTTGTCACCTCGTTAAATTCAAAAACGTTAATTTTAATTTTAATTCGCACCTGGCAGGACTAGGAGTAATAAGGCAGGGTGTCGGCTGAAAACCAGCGCTGCGGGCGCCCTCGGGACCGGCACCAGCAGCTTATGCTGACGCCGACACCTTGTGTCACGATACCGTTTGAGTATCATCACTACATAGTATAAAATAAAGTCGCTTTTTCTGTCCCCGTGTCCGTATGTATGCTTATATCTTCAAAACCACGCAACGGATTTGTGGTTTTAATAGACAGAGTGATTCAAGAGGAAGGTTTATATGTATAATACATGCATAATATACCGTGCGAAGCCGGGGCGGGTCGCTAGTTTTTACATAATTTGTAGTTTTTGTAAATCTGTTTTTGTGGCAACAAATTGTTTTTTCTTTTTCTTTTTCTTAAGTATAATGGTATTTGTACGGAATCTCGGTGCGTGAGTCCGACTCGCACGTGGCCAGTTTTTTTGCTTTTTATTGTCATGCATGAACCTTTTTTCTTGCTGATTGCCCCCTGGACTCACCAGATGCTGCGCGAGCGCGCGGCGCTCGTAGTTGTGCACGCCGCCGCTGACGTCGCCCGCGCAGCGCGCCGTCATCTCCGCCGCCGCGCGCAGCACCCGCGACGCCAGGTAGCTCTCCCCTGAGGACGCATTGCCATATAGACTACTAAATGCCATTAGATTCAATTGGTGCTGACATTAACGAAATATGTTATATCATTTGAACAGCGCCTTCTCTCGTCCACCAAGCAGATGTTCCACGGGAGTTTGTAATTGTGTCGTACAGACATCATTCAAACAGATGACGCTTAGCGACAAAAAATCGCATAGTAACAAGGTCACGTGACAGCTAATAACAGATAGAAAAATTCGAAGGCTTACCCACCTGCCATGGGTGGTGTAGGGGTATAGCACGCGTCACGGAATGACGAGGATCCGGGTTCGATTCCCGGCCCTAGCTTTAATTTTCGGATTTTTTTGTGTTCTAATTTTCAGTGTCGTTTAGAAATTTAAAATATGTTTTTGTTAAAAATAAAATTTTCAGTGAGCAAAATCAGAGGATGTGCCTAGTTAGACAATTTTTGACTGATTTGGTTGCAGTAAAAATTTATTGATTTAAATAATAGTTTTTCTTCTTCCATGCTGGTCTGGGAGTAAAGAAAAAAATAGCATTTACCACTTGCTTCTCTTCCCGCACAGATGGCGAAAGTCTTAGGAATCATGTTATAGGTGATGCGGCTAGCAACTCATCACTATTTTGATCTCCCTTTCCACCTATACACCCTTAATCATGCTATACATGGCCTTAAGGTTTTTTTACCTTGGGTTCTGTCTACCCCGCAAGGGATAAAGACGTGATATATGTATGTATGTAAGTATTATTATTAATATTGTGTAAAATAATACACTAGCAGCTCTTTGAGCTGATACGTGTATATCTATCACTGCGGTGTGTTCTCTGACTTTTTAAATGAATGTCTAGTCTATTTTTAAGTATGTATTTTTTTTAACTTCCATGCTGGTCTGGGAGCAAAGAAAAAACATAGAATGTATCAGTTGCTTCCCTTCCCGCGCAAATGGTAAAAACCCATTGAGGGAATGGGCGAAAATCATAGGAATCATGTTATAGGCGATGCGGCTAGCAACCCATCACTATTTTGATTCCACTTTCCACCTCTACAACCTCAGTGTCATGCTAAACGTAGCCTGTAGGTCTTGTTACCTTAGGCTCTGTCTACCTCGTAAGGGATAAAGACGTGATTTGTGTATGTGTGTGTATGTATTTTTTTTTATCTCAATCAATTACAATCATGATTTAAATCACTGTTTTCAATCAAGTGATTATAATCATATCAACCCTGATACTACATTACAGCTCTACGGATGCCACACCACTGATGAATAGTAAAAATGACTGACCAGGATGCTTGACCCGCTCGTCTATGGAGACCTCACTGAGCATGTCCTGGGCCTGCTGCAGCATGTTCGATGTGAACCGCATCTTCTCCTCAAATGTAGCGTTGTCATCTTCTGCAAATTTAACAACGCACTATCATTATTGCACCATGTTAAAGGCCATATCAATTAAAACGGGCAACAGCCAGTTTAACTTATAAATTCATAGATATAAGCCCCCTTGGCCGTTACAATAACGTCCACAGTTAGTCTTCGTGAATTTTAACAAACCAGTTGCAGTTCGCAATTATTTACTTAAAAAAAAGAAATTTTATATTTATATTTGCAAATTGACCGCCAAGGGCTCTTATACGGAATAACCAATGAGACCATTTATCGTTTAAGAATCGGTTTTGAAGAAGTTTTACCAGCCCTAAGCTGTGCCCTTCCTGACCTACTCAGGAACAATCATGAGAGGAAAGAAAATTACCTAATTTCTGAAAACCCTCCAGCGTGTTCCGTAGCCTTAGTTTCCGGATGTGGCTGTCGCTCATACTTCTCGTCGTAACCGAGGAGTTCGAAGCGCTTGGTCTTGAGGATTTGTCTTTTCTTTTCCCCATGGTGGTTTATTGGTTAAGTTAGGATCCAGTGGTGAAAATAAACAGCGTTGTAAAATTCAACACATTCGGAATCGACTTTAACAGACAAATCAAAACATTTACCACCCAAAAAAAAACAACCAACACGTAAAAGAAAATCCCCGAATACTGTCAGACATTGACATGACATTGACGTAACATGACAGCTACATTTTTTTTGTTTAGTTTGTCCATTCAGGTAGGCTAAGGTCTGAAACCATACCGCGTCGTCATCAGTGTTTTGATTTCTGAATCGCAGAATTAAAACTTTTCCAGTATTTTATTTCTATGCTGTTATATCCATTAAAACCTCTTCAGTATTTTCTTTTTAGGTTGTCACATCCGGTAAAACTTCTTCAGTATTGTTTTTCTACTTGTCATCTCCAATTTTTTTTTCAGTAATTAATGGCGCGTCTGGCTGTTCACAGAGGGGTGCTCGTTCCTACATTAATGTACGGTAGCGAGACTTGGGTATGGCAAAAGAAGCATGAAAGTAGATTAAATGCAGTAGAAATGAGAGCGTTAAGAAGTATGGAAGGTGTATCACTGAAAGATAGAATAAGGAATAGTGTGATAAGGGAACGTGCTGGTGTGAAAGAGGATATAGTGACTAGAATAGAAAAAAGTATGCTTAGTTGGTTTGGTCACGTAGAGCGGATGGATGAAAGTAGATTAACTAAACCGATCTATATGGGGAGTGTGAATGGTAACGTTGGGAGGGGAAGGCCTAGACGGACGTTTCGAAACCAAATAGGAGACGTTTTGGAAAAAGGTCAGGTCAGGAGTACCCGAAATCGACGAGCATGTATGAAGAGATTGATGAATGTGGATGAAGCGAAAGAAGTATGTCAGGATCGTAGCAAGTGGAACAAAGTAGTCTCTGCCTACCCCTGTGGGAAAGAGGCGTGACGGTATGTATGTATGTATGTATGTATAATTTCCGTGTAATGTCAAATCCCTTACTGTTCCAAAGATAAATACCACTTCCTTAAAAAAGGCGCGATATAGTGAAGTTAAGTCGAGTACAGCTGTACAGTGAAAAAGCAATTTTGTCTGTTTTATATTTACATTTTATAGATTTTGAAAGGCGATTCTTACTTTCCATTAAGCATTATTTTTTCCTTCTCTTACATAAAACGAAGCTTTTTGATAAAGGCATTGTATTATATAAGTCCAAGGTCGATTGCATTACCATTGGCGAACAATCCAAAATTTCTATCTCAAGCTACGCACCTTCCATATATGATATTATGACTTTTTGACACTTCAAACACACATTGTGGGAGCGTTAAGAAGTTCCACATTCATAGATAACGTTCGAGTTTTTGTTTTTTCTGATAGTTCACTTCAGGGACGTTCTGTAATTTTAGGATAGGGAATTAAGTAGGCAGAATACCGTAATGCCATTGCCATGGTCAATCAATTTAGAAATTAAGAAAAATGAAATGAATAATGTACGCGGTATACAGACAATGCGCTTGTGATTTAATACGTTAATACGAATTTATGTAAAATAATAGATAATTTTGTACAATTTTAAATAAAATAATGTAAAACTTAATCATTACAATCGTATACCTTGTCTGACTTGTGACAAACAGTGTCGTGTATCGTAGGACCGTGACAGCTGCATGCAAGGTTATAAATTGGATTTTAGTGAGATTCATTCGTAATTGTGTGAAATTATGGATTCAGCACCTGCTCAGGAAGTCACGGAGTTGCTGAAACAATGGGAGGAGCAGCACACGACCCCAAACTACGAGCCAATACCCACTTTGACGAGGTGAGAAGACTGATAGAATAAACGTCAAACTGGCACATTGTTATCGAAACGATACGCGAGGATTGATATTTTAAGTCTCGCAGATGACTGCAGCGTGTTTACAGGCCGGGTGGCCACATGTGCGCTGCGCAATATGCTTGCCAAAACCCGCACTGATACGTTTCAGTTCTAATATCTCGCCTTAAATTGCTGTTTCAAACTAACTTTCGTCAGTTATTAATTTTGTTCAAGATGTTTGTTTTAGAAAATTAATATAGTACAAGTAGCTGCTTGTTGATGGCACCACATTGTGCAATTTGCAATGTTTTTTAAAAAAATGAATGAATTGCAAAATTTCATACCATGACCAATTACTTCAGGGAACTAATTTTATTGCCTGTATAGTGCCTACATGGATAGTTAACATAAATCCTATCAAGGTTATAAATATACAAAGCCAGACTGAAAAAAAAAACATTTACAAAAAATTAAAAAAATAAATAACCTCTGATGACAGAATTTTGCTTAAAATTAATTACAACAAATTAAATTAAATTACAGTTAACATTCTATTATAATAAAATAATTAAAAAAAGAGGGGCCCCTGTGGCATAGTACCACAGACGATGGCAGCATTCCCCCTTTAGTAGCTCGCGATATTACTACTACACTGTTGAAGGAAGCTGCCAGCTCTGTGGTCACCCGTAGCGTCTATTAGCATAATAATAATACATACTTAATAATGTCTTCAAATATTGAGTTTATTTTCTATCCTATATTTTTGTTCTTCTGTTGTCCCGCTCCGTTGTTAAAAGCACCTGCATGGTCCTTAAGAAATATGTCTACTAAATATTAAGCCTTTATTTCCCATCCTAAAATCCTATCCTAGAATATTAACCTGAAGCTTAACTGAACTGGTTTTTGTCTGCTTCATGGAAAAATAAATATTCTTTTTTATAAAAAAATATTTGTAAAAAGGTTATTAGATGTTATAATATTAATAACCAATTGGTATGTCAAATTTCAAGACAAGTAATTACAGTTACGGAGATAGGACTGTTTCAAAGTGATAATAGAAACCCCTTTTATTCCCTATCCTGTGTGAGATTCTGAAATTGTTTTTTAGCCGTTATGACTTCCTACTTCCATGTTACATTTCAACACTAATTATAGTTCCTTTGGCCGCATATGTAACCGGAGGTTCTCAACAAGTTACAATATGTATAAAACATTTTCGTATTTGAACAAAACCGGTTGCGAATAAAGACATTTTTTAACTAGTATTTCATTAGATCTACTTACGCTGAAATATTTTTAATGATTGTTGTAAGAGCAATGGCCTGTTCGAAAAACCTTTGTATTGATTTCTAATAAGAAATATTAAAAATTAAAATTAAAAACTAGATAATCAAAATTGAAACGAAAACTTATTTGAAATATTTCTCATTCCACAGAATAGCAGAAATAATAGAGGCGGAGACGGAAAACTTCATGAAGAAGGACCCCGACCCGTTCGATGAGCGGCACCCCTCGCGCACCGACCCCGAGTGCGCGCTCGGGCACGCGCTCAAAGTTATGTTTAAGAAGGACAGTTTCATGACTAAGGTGGGTTCACAAATATTTCTCGTTTTCAAACATGTTTCATAGAGGTTTTTAATTTATTTCATTGCATGTTTGAGAACCCTCGGCCAGCACACTAAATAAATAGAGCAGTATGGAAACTAGGCTTTTTTGTAATTGTGTCGTACAGACACATCATTCAAACAGATGACGCTTAGGGACATAATAAAATTCGCATAGTAACAAAGGTCACGTGACAGTTAGTAACAGGTAGAAAAATTCGGAGACTACCCACCTGCTATGGGTGGTGTAGGGGTATAGCACGCGTCACGGAATGACGAGGATCCGGGTTCGATTCCTGGCCATAGCTTTACTTTTCGGATTTTTCTATGTGTTCTAATTTTCATAGACATTTAGAAATTAGGCTTTTTTTTTAAATGAATACCTATGCTCCAATAGAGCGTGAGGGTTGTCGATTTAATTTCTGTAAAAATGAAAAGCTTTTTGTTTAGTTAGCTAATCTCAGCTAGTAAGGTCTGTTTTATAGAAACTAGCTACACTTAATCACAGTATATGAATAAGCTAAATCAGTAAAGAAACTACAAACAAAATGGTTGAAACGAATAGCGAGGTGTGGAGGACCAACCGAGGTAACCCGACTCGCACCCCGCATTATAATTGGGAATGGATGATTATTTTAAAAGTGCTTGGTGATTTTTCTATTGATAGGAATAACCATCCTTAGCTACGGAAAAAAGTTTCAGATTTTTCCGTCGAGCCATATATTTTATAAAAATAAAAACATTTTACTCAGTCACTCGGCGGCCCCTATACGGAAGTAAGCAGTACGCCAATGACATAATCAAATTAAAAAAAAAAATGCTGCTTGAATCTGTGGTACATTTGTCACTGACATTGATTGATAGCACCGCACTCGGAAGCTAAAACAAGCAAAAGAAACGGCTAAGTGGCGCCGTCTGTAGATTGTTGTTGGTACTAAACCACCTATTTGGGATTTCATTAAAATTACCATACATTTCTCATATAACTTTCAGTAGTGTTTTTGATTCGGAGTAGAAATAACCCAATAATTCCAAAATCTGAGAAAAAAATGTATATTATGGTCATTTTTATTGAAATTCCCCATGTTTGGTTAGTAACACGAACAATCTACAGACGGCGCCACTTAGCCGTTGCTTTTCTTAGCTACAAATGCCATCGTGTACCACAGATTCAAGCAGCATTTTTTTTTTTAATTCTATTATGTCATTGGCGTACTGCCTTACTTCCGTATAGGGCTCGCCGAGTGACTGAGTAAAATGTTTTTATTTTTATAAAATATATGGCTCGACGGAAAAATCTGAAACTTTTTTCCGTAGCTAAGGATGGTTATTCCTATCAATAGAAAAATCACCAAGCACTTTCAAAATAATCATCCATTCCCAATTATTTATTAGGTATTTCGTAAAATGACACTTGGACAGGGCCGGACCGTGAGTTTAGGGGGCCCTGGGCTACTTAGGGGACTACTTAGGGGCTCACCTTATGACTCAAAGTATAAGATTTTTTTTTTTTAACTTTGAATTGACTTAGCTGGGGGCCCCTTGAATCCACGGGGCCTTGGACTGAAGCCCAAAAAGCCATATGGTAGATCCGGCCCTGCACTTGGATCTATCTGGCAGACTATAATGGTCGATTTAGACGAAGACTATTTACAGCCGCCTAAATGACGACGCCTAAAAAAGGCACCGTATAAACACTTTCGGCGCCATTTTTTCGCGGCATGCCAGCGCTGGCACGGAATAGAACACGAGTCCATTTTTCGGCGCCAGTGCTATCCGCCCGCGTCCCTCGCCGCCCCCCTCGCCGCGGCGTGGCGCTGTGCTGAGACTGGTACTAACAAGGCACCGTGTAAACGGTTTGCTGGTCACTGGCGGCGAGATTTAAGCGGCTGAAAATAGTCATTGTCTAAACGGTCTGAGGATGTGACGGTGCCTTTTTTAGGCGCCGTAATTTAGGCGGCTGTAAATAGTCTTCGTCTAAATCGACCATAACACGTGTGTTTGTAACATGTTGTTTCCGTTTGACAGCTAGTAAACGACTACGTGCGCGAGACGTACTACTCGCGGCAGAACATCGCGGGGCGCGACGTGCACAAGCTGAACGTGGCCGCGTGCCGGCTCACGCTGGACCTCATGCCGGGGCTCGAGATGAGCGTCGTGTTCCAGGTATAAATATAAATGACCAGTTTACACGCGTGTGTGGACGAGTTACAAGTCGTTGGCTCAGGCCTAGCGCCGCTTATTACCTACCTATTGCGCGGTCTCATTGTGTAAGGGAAGACGGGCCCAGCGCACGGGCCCTCCCCTTCTTGGCGCGGTCCTGGCGAAAGCCGAGGTCCCAGGGGGGGGGGGGGGGGGGGCGCGTTTGTGGTTGAAACCCTAGTGGCATCCCACTGCGTCCCCTTCACACCAGATTGAGGCAAGGCCGAAGAGTTTTTAATTCGGGTAAACCCCTCCGGGGGGGAGCCCCACATAACCCTAGGCATCCCCTTGCCTAGGGCATCCATAAAGATTGCCTCTCCGTTAAAAAAAAAAAGGCGCCGCAAGTCTACGCGACTTGCTGGGTTTTCTTGGACCGACCACACCGCCGTATCAAAATCCATTGCGTAGTATTAAAAATCTAGCGAGCGACTTTGTTTTAAACTATGTAGTGATATTATAAATGCGCCTTTGTGAGCAGTGAGAAGGTGTCGCAGAAGGCGCGTCTGGCTGTCCACAGAGGGGTGCTTGTTCCAACATTAATGTACGGTAGCGAGACTTGGGTATGGCAAAAGAAGCATGAAAGTAGAATAAATGCAGTAGAAATGCGAGTGTTAAGAAGTATGGAAGGTGTATCACTGAAAGATAGAGTAAGGAATAGTGTGATAAGGGAACGTGCTGGTGTGAAAGAGGATATAGTGACTAGGATAGAAAAAAGTGTGCTTATTGGGTTTGGTCACGTAGAGCGGATGGATGAAAGTAGACTAATTAAACAGATCTATATGGGGAGTGTGAATGTTAACGTTGGGAGGGGAAGGCCTAGACGGACGTTCCGAGACCAAAATAGGAGATGTTTTGAGAAAATATCAGGTCAAGAGTACCCGAAACCGACGAGCATGTATGAAGAGATTGATGAATGTGGATGAAGCGAAAGAAGTATGTCAGGATCGTAGCAAGTGGAACAAAGTAGTCTCTGTGGGAAAGATGTGTGACGGTATGTATGTATGTATCTACGAATAATAGTAAGTCAAGAAGCGTAATTCCCTAACAGTTGCCGCTTCGATTGTCATTCCACTTACGCACACAAACTAACAGCAATGCAAACGTAACACTCTCACTCCGATAGACAATACTTACACGCGATTCGAATTCGAATTCGCCGCGCGGTACATATTTTATGCCCCGCCCCCTGCGGTTCACTTCGCGTGGAATGATTTTTCGGGCTTAGTTACGCTTCTTGACTTATTATTATTCGTAGGTATGTATATTAGTAAGGATTTGAACATGTTTTGAATGTATTTTGCAGGATAACGACGCGCTGATACACCGACTAGTGAATTGGGCCACGAATTCGGTGGAGCCGCTCCAGTGCTACTCCACGGGGCTCCTCGCGGCCGCCATGGAGGTGCAGGAGATCGCCACCAACTTTAGGTACGACCGTCACGGGCTTGCAGTATGAGATGAGACGAGGCGGAAGGGGGGAGTAACTCTAGTTACGTTTGTGGTACACACAGCAAAATAATGCGGTTAGCACAGCCACGCACACGTCTATGCGTGTTGAGTATCGACATGAACGTTAAGTAGAATCTATGACATGTGAATGTGTGAGTGAGTTCGATCATAAAATCTACCCCCTAAGTACAGATTTTTTAGCAACAAGATGAATGAGCAATGTCGCTGTAAATTACCTGTTTATTGCATAAACAAGAACTAACTATAAAATAACAATGAAGAAAGTTACAACTATTTAAGTTAGTTTATAATAAATTAAGTAACAAATAATTACAAATTAAATGAAAATAATCCCCCCCGGTATCGTGTCACACTCAAAGGCTGAAAATGCAATATCTCCGGTTTCAGTTACTTCTACAAAAATAATGTAAAAGTATTTTTTTTATTTAGACTGTCCTAAAAATATTTTACCTAATCTTACATTGGATATTGTCATCCCCAGTGTAAGCGAGAGAACCGAATCGAAGCTTCCTTCGACCTTGAATCTTCAAATTTATGCAATCCCACGCATTGAACTATTATTACTAGCGAAGAGTAGTTACCGTCTCACTGATGCGACGATGTTATATTATTATTTCTCAACAAGTCTGAGATTCCAATTCCAAAGCAATATTCCTCACAACCAGCATGGCCATTGAAATAACATCCAAAAATGTCATTTTATTATTATTATTACTATTTTATATTCCGTTTTCTTCGGATACGAACCCGGTTCACTAAAGCAGAAGTCAAATCTTCGACCTGTCTTTGACCGCTAGGCCACCGAGGTATGCAAGTTACATGGTGAATTTATGAATTATGTTCAATCTGCGACTACTGTATTGCAATTTGTGTAAATAGCTGTTTTATGGGCTTTGAAATAAGGTTGAAATTATAATTTATTTTTTTCCGTAACTATTTAATTTTATGGTGGTTGCAGTCTGTTGTATGTTTAATTTTACTCTTATATAATATGTTAAAAACGCAAACGCATTGTGTTTTCTTTTAATATAATTATTAATAGGTATGACTCTTTTTACTGGAGTTTAAAAGTTGCTAGCTGATGGCTATTTTGGTCGTTATCGTCTTAAACAATAATAATATAAAGTGTTTTCTACCCTCAAATTTCTAATAATATAATTTTGTGAACAAACAACTGTCACCGCTGGCAGCCATTATTAGCTGCGGGATGAACCGTCTGTTATACTTACGAACTGTTTAATTTTGCCTTTCGAATACCTTGTGATTTGCAAAACATGGATTTTCATTTATCTTTGTTGAAAAGAGCAAATCAATATAACTATTTATATAAGGAATCGCTAGGCGTTTTTTGATATGGGTAAGTAGACAAACGGTGTTAAAAACAATGACTTATTATTTTATCGGTAATGTTTTAAACAACTTTCTTTGACGAAAAATGTTTTTATTTAAACTTCATTTATTTTGCAGCGGAAGACTGTGCCATTATGGATTCACCCTTACGCAGACTTCGGACACGATAAAAATATTCGTTCTGGGCCTAAACCTGAAGCCTCATCTCCTGCCATTTGGTTTGGACATTATGTTTGCCGCACCCGCTAGTGACCCATTTCACAGCAACAAGACACAATGCTACGTTGCAACCTGTGCGAAACCATCTGCATGCTGCAGGATTGCATTGCCGTAGACCAGCAAAAAACATGCTTTAACGGACCAGCATAGAAGAAACCTTTGCTCGTGAATATCTTGACTTTGATTATTACATCAATCAAAGTCAAATGTAGTGATTTTTAGTGATGAAGACGAAATATATTAACTTAATTAAATATATAAACACAGTAATGTTTTACAGTGCAGAACGAGTGGCAGTGTTACTTTAGGCTATGGGGTTGGATGTCATCGATGGGCCCTGGTGTCCAAATCCAAACCAAATCGAGATAGGTAGCTTAGTCGGTTCAAAGTGGAGATTATAACCCAGTGTGAAATGATGTTATTGTTAATGGCTGTCATTTAACATGTCTATTCATTTCACCACTGACTTACACGTCCGCAAATAAAACGTTTCGTTCATCTTTATCAGACTTAAACCTAATAAACCAGAATTTAAGATATTAATTATGTGTCATCTTAAAAATAGCCCTATTATGGTTGTGTATTCAATTTGCAAGATAATTATTTGTTAGTGACATAAGACTTTTTAGTAAACATAAAATCATACTGGCCTCTGAAGTGTGTGTTATTTTATGAATATTATTCTATAAGGAAAAGTGTGCAGTTTTATTTAGCTAATTTAATTACTTTTGGTAATAATAATAATAACACAAATAGAGGCTAATACAATAAAAATTAAAAGTTGCAATAAACAATTTGAACCAATAATTGTATTTTATTGTTTTATTCTTTTACGTCCTTTTTTTCTTGTTTTAGGTAAACATGAGTTTATTTTGAGATTAGTAATTTAAAATTGAAAACAAAAAAAGATACACTTGTGCAGGATTCGAACCCGGTTCTTTAGGTTTCATAGCTCTAGGTCAATACACCTGAGCCACCACGCTTATAATACTGGTGGCAAAATTATGCTTCCATTGAACAAAATACCAGCAGGTTTGAATAACTATGCGTGAAGGTAGTCAGAAAACACAATTAGCACAGATAGGGCATTTTGTTGTGTGCGTAATAAGGCAGCGGATAAGTGCGGATGTGTGTATAGAATGACACACGTGGATAACTAGGGTGCTCACCGATTCGCTTTGCTGTGTGTACATAAATAAATAATAAATAAATAAATATCTTGGGACAAATTACACCAATTAACCCAGCCCCATACTAAGCAAAGCTTGTAGTATGGGCACCAGGCAACGGATAAACATACTTATATAATGTAGATAAATACATACTTAAATACATATAACATCCATGACTCGAGCACAAACATTCGTATTCATCATACAAAATGTCTGCCCCTACCGGGATTCGAACCCAGGACCTCTAGCTTCATAGTCAGGGTCACTAACCACTAGGCTATCCGGTCGTCATATCACATACCTACATATATTATGTCTTTATCCTTTACGGGGTAGACAGAGCTCAAGGTAACAAGCCCTAAAGGCTACGTTTAGCTTGATTGTAGGTTAGGGGGAAAGGGAAATCAAAATAGTGATGGGTTGCATCGTCTATAACATGATTCCTATGCCCATTCCCTCGATGGGCTTTTACCATCTGCACGGGAAGAGAAGCAACTGGTGAATTCTATCTTTTCTTTGCTCCCAGACCAGCATGGAAGAAATATTATATAAGAAATATTTGTCATTTAAAAGTGTTGGTATATAATAAAATTGTACATCTTTCCATTCTCGTCTGGGAGAGAAGAAAAAATATAGAATGTATAAACAGTTGTTTCTCTTCCCGCGCAGATGATAAAAGCCCATCGAGGGAATGGGCGAAAGTCTAAGGAATCATGTTATAGTCGATGCGGCTTCCCATTGCTATTTTTTTCCCTTTCCACCTATACGCCCACAATCATGCTAAACGTGGCCTTTAGCTCTTGCTACCCTTAGCTTTGTCTAACTCGTAAGGGAGAAAGACGTGATCTATTTATGTACTACTAGCTTTTGCCTGCGACTTCGTCCGCGCAGATAACGTCAATATTTTTTTAATAAAAAGTATCCTATGTTACTTTTAATACCTCCAAGAATATGTGTGCAAAGTTTCACGATGATCGGTTGAGTAGTTTTCGCGTGAAAGCGTAACAAACTTACATTCGCATTTATAATATTAGGATTGTAGTAACATTTGTAGTTTAAAATGTTTCAACAGTTTTGGACGTAAAATACTTGATTCTATACATACATACACAAATCACGTCTTTATCCCTTACGGGGTAGACAGAGCCTAATATAACAAGACCTACAGGTCACGTTTAGCAAGATTGTGGGCGTATATTTGGAAAAGGAATCAAAATAGTGATGGGTTGCTAGCCGCATCGCCTATAGCATAATTCCTAAGAATTACGCCCATTCCCTCGATGGGCTTTTACCATCTGCGCGGGACGAGAAGCAACTGGTACATTCTATGTTTTTCCTTTGCTCCCAGACCAGCACGGAAGTGCTATTCTATACTCGTTGTAATTAACGACTTTTTAATCATATCTGTTACAGTTTATGTTCATTGTTCCAGGGATTTAAATGCAATTCTGGTTCCGCTGATGCTGCGGAGGCTACACGTTTTAAGAAATAAAAGTTTAGAAGAAAAAGTGAGCAAATGATAATATTTTTTTGTACAGTAGGCCCATGAAAATGTTAAAGCATACTTAGAACTTTGTCACTTGACGGCTCTCTAACACTACTCGACCAATAATCGGCTTCGCGCCGGCCTCTGCAATAATGTCTTATTGACTACTAGCGACCCGCCCCGGCTTCGCACGGTATATTATGCATGTATTATACATATAAACCTTCCTCTGAATCACTCTATCTATTAAAAAAAACCGCATCAAAATCCGTTTGTACTTTTGAAGATATAAGCATACATAGGGACATAGGGACAGAGAAAGCGACTTTATTTTGTACTATGTAGTGATAGTGATATGTAGTGATTGTATTTGTGTGATGCAGCAAAGCAATCAGAACACGACCCCGCCGAGCCAGACGCGGCACTTCGCGCGCTTCGACAAGAAGCGGCAGAGCGACCTCAAGTGCAACGGGCCCAGCTGCGAGAAGCCCACCAAGAAAGGTACGCGCACACACACACACACACACACAGACGCTCACACACACGCACACACACGCACACACACACACAGACACACACAGAGACACGCACACACACAGAGACTCGCAAACGCACACGCACACCTACAGACACAGACACACACGCAGACACACAGAGAGAGAGTATTCCTGCTTTCGCTATTTCGCTATTTGCAACATGCACTTGCTCGTTTGCCAGCGTATTTTTAAAAAACAAGTTTTTTCGAGTTCCTTATCCAAGGGATAGAAACGAAACCCTATTAGGTACTAAGGCTACTGTCCGTCTGTCTGTCTAGCTAGACAGTTGAAATTTTTCACAGATTATGTATTTCTGTTACCGCCGTAACAACAAATAGCTACTAAAACAATATTTTTATGTCTGTCTAAGTTACCAATATAAAATGACCTCACACTGCCTACAATTTGATTAGGAAGCAGAGCTCTGCTAACACTGGTTATTATATTGACATGCCGAATTTGTGAGGTTCCTCAGTGCACGAGTCAACTCCTACTTGGCCGGTTTTTTTTTTCTAATATTTCGGATGGCTTTGACAGCTTACCGGAGAAGGAGGATGGCAAACGATCAGCTCAGCAAGGACGTTAGATTTTTATTAAGCGCCCTGTAAACGATCAAATTGTTTGTCAAACTTTACGTGTTTGTCAAACAATTTGATAGTGTACGGCTGTGTTTGAGGCGTTTGTCAAACAATCTACGTGTTTGATGCGTTTGATGCAAATCTGGATTGATGTCGAGTTTGACAAACAGGTTTGAACGTGTACGACGGTGTTTGTCAAACAAGACCTCGGTTGAAGAAGTTTGACAAACAAGTTTGTCAAGCAAGTTTGACCGTTTGCGCAGGGCGCTTTAACAAATTTGTTTGATATTTGGTTTGACCGTTTACGCTTATGTTTGATGAAAACGTGAAGTTTGACAAACAAGTTTGTCAAACAAGTTTGATCGTTTACAGGGCGCTTTAACGTTATATTTGTATTGATTTCAGCTCGGGAGAAAGACGAGGGTGGGGGGGGAGATGCCGAGACAGAGAACCTGCCGCCCGCGCGGGACCCCGACACGCCCGTCAAGAACTACAACTGTGAGTGTGCGCCACGAGCGGAGCGGGCAGCGGGGCGGGCGGCGTTCGTGTTGAACACAAGCAAATGTATGGGGGCGTCCGCACAGTCCGCCGCCGCTGCCCGCTCGCACGGAGGCCTAGCCCTAAGCCCGTTGAGCTGGGTTTCTCATCTACGAGTAACACGTCACAGTAAACCTTTGTTTGGGTCTTTACCCTAGTAAAAAAATAAATCTATACGACACTGAAAATTAGTGTTTTCCAAAAAAAGTTCATATGAACATTTTTTCCAGAATTTAAATATTTTGGGTTTTTATCGATTATCATACAAGAAAAACTGTGTCCCAGATTTAACTATGGAATTTATTTTCCTGTTCGTCACGTTCCATACATAGGTACCTATATTAAAAAAAGTCACGAACTGGAATGGACAATTTGGGACACATTTTCACTTGTATAAGGATCGATAGGGCCGATTCTGAGTAAGGAAAACTCAAAATAGTTAAATTGTGGAAAAAATGATCATGTGGCCTTTTTTTTGGAAAACGCTCTAGAACACAAAAAAATCCGAAAAGTAAAGCTATGGTCGGGAATTGAACCCGGATCCTCGTCATTCCGTGACGCGTGCTATACCCCCACACCACCCATAGCAAGTGGGTGAGCCTTCGATTTTTTCTATCTATTACTAGCTGTCACGTGACCTTAAAACAGAGAATGTATCAGTTGCTTCTCTTCCCGCGCAGATGGTAAAAGCCCATCGAGGGAATGGGCGAAACTGTTAGAAATCGTGTTATAGGCGATGCGGCTAGTAACCCATCACTATTTGGTTTCTCCTTTCCATCTATACGCCCACAATTATGCTAAACGTGGCCAGGTCTTGTTACCTGAGGCGCTGTCTACCCCGTAAAGGATAAAGGGCAGCGAATTCACTTCAATTCTATTTAATAAAGTTGACTTATACCATGTACTACGTAGCAGTGGCGCGGCGTCCATTGAACTCGATTCCCACCGGCTTGCCTATGTTAAGGCAGTTGTACTTTTATTGTGCAGAATTAGAAGAAAACGCTAGTTAGATTCCCTCCGGCTTGCCTTCTGGTATACTTGACGCCACGCCACTGCTACGTAGGGTCCATGTAGTGCAGTGGCACTCAACCTTTTTCTTATACGGGTCACAAACACGTTTTAGCCATAGTGTCGCGGGCCACAAGCAAAAATTATTTAAGGGTAGGTCGTTGAGGTAGGTAACTCAAGACAGGCCAATCACAAGGGCCGGGCGGGCCGCAGGTCGAGTATGACTGAATTGATGTAGTGGGTACATGTGTGTGTGTGTGTGTGCAGCGAACGCGATGTCGCCGCCGTCGCACTGGGGCATGATGTCGCCGCCGCCGCGGCCGCCGCCGCTCGCGCCGCCGCCGCAGCCGCACGAGACCAACTCCAACTCCAGCTGGGCAGAGATGGAGACCTACGTCATTGGTATGCGCGAGGGAGACGCCACGATAGACATGTTAACAAACTACTAAATATGTATACACGATGATTTTTAATCGGTGATCAGGAACCAATTTGTCTAATTCAGTAATTGGCATTGTTCATTTTTTTTTAGTATGCTCCAATTCGAAAACCATTTCGAGGAAAACCATCAATTATCCGATTTATCTTGTCCGATATCAAAAATACTTTATGATTGCAGATATTTTTGTAAAAGTACTTTGAACCTGTGTTTGACCGAACGACCCGGTTTTTAGACAGAATCCAGCATCGAATGTTTGCCACAAAAATGAAAAAAAAAGTTTAGCTATGGCAACTGTCACGTGTCACGGTCAAATTGACAAAACCATAGACAAAGCCGTTTTTTTTTATAGCCAGCCGATCGAAGGCGATTGGGATTGTCTAAATTCACGAATTATCAAACAGCGAAAAAATATTTATTATTAATTAACAAAGCTACGTAAAAGCATAATATTCAAATTAATTGCTTGAAATAGTCCATTTTATCAAATAAAGGTGTTAAAAGCACAGCTTAAAAAAATGAACAATGCCAATTGAAAGAGATCACGTTAAAATCGCAGTTACATCGAACCAAACTTTTTTTCCATGATAATTTTAATCCCAAGTAATTTTTAGACCAATTCATTGTCACCCATAATGGTTTAGTCTATGAGGTTACAAGTCGCAACTTACGACCTCTTCCAAAAGCTATGGGGTATAGTATTTTTTTCCATAATGTTGTGTAGGGTTGCCACAATAGAGAGATCTCTCTCCAGGCAGATGCTATCTCTGGGGACCGAAGTCCGAAGGAAGAGAGTTGTATTTATGCAGCCGCATTGAGAAACCTCGTTAGCGGCATGTAGAACGATGTGACAGCTGTCATTAGAACTGGCGCTAGCTACTCGCGCCTCGTAGTAGTTATGTAGAGGCCAACTAGGTGGCGCTAGGGTCGCCACAGTTGGGTTGTCAGCAGGTTGGGTTAGCTTGACTGAATAGCCTTGCAAATCATCATTACACAGTCATAAACGGATAACTCGCGTATAAAAAGTCGAGTGATGCTCGACATAACCGGGATAGTGGATGGTCGGTGCCCCCGAGTTGGAAAACTGTTTTAAATATTGACCAAACGGTGTGTGAGCGAACCTTTACGGAGTGACGTGATCAGTGTTGTGTGCTGCCCACATTTGTCAATAATAAAAATGACGATGAAAACGAGGGTAGTTGTGCGCCGCTGTCAGGTGCGTCGAACAGCCGCGCGAGCAGAGCGCTGGCGCGCAGTGTTCGTTTCGCTGCCGCCGGGGCGAGCGCTCTGGGAAGAAGGACTACGAAATAGTCCGAAACTCACTCGACTTTTTATACGTGAGTTATCCGTTTATGTGTAATGATGATTAAGTCTCACGGTAGTTTCATGTTGAAAGCCTTGCAAATGTTACATACCTACTGGTCTAACCGCGTATGCTTCATGCTTCATTTGACTAATAATTTTGAATAACAAAACCGTGGTAGCCTAGTGGTTTGACCTGTGGCCTCTCAAGCAGAGGGTGGTGGGTTCGAATCCCGGGCTCGCACCTCTTGGGTTACGTTTGAAATTTACTATGAGCTTCTCGGTGAAAGATAACATCGTGAAACAATTCAATGGTGTGTGTGAAGTTCCCGATCGCACTGAGCCGGCGTGGGAACTATAGCCCAAACTTTCATTGTGAGAGGAGGCTAATAATTGGCATTGTTCATTTTTTTTAGTATGCTCCAATTCGAAAACCATTTCGAGGAAAACCATCATTTATCCGATTTATCTTGTCCGATTTCAAAAATACTTTATGATTGCAGATATTTTTGTAAAAGTACTTTGAACCTTTTGTTGACCGAACGACCCGGTTTTTAGACAGAATCCAGCATCGAATGTTTGCCACCAAAATGAAAAAAAAAGTTTAGCTATGGCAACTGTCACGTGTCACTGTCAAATCGACAAAACCATAGACAAAGCCGTTTTTTTTATAGCCAGCCGAACGAAGGCGATTGGGATTCTGTCTAAATTCACGAATTATCAAACAGCGAAAAAATATTTATTATTAATTAACAAAGCTACGTAAAAGCATAATATTCAAATTAGTTGCTTGAAATAGTCCATTTTATCAAATAAAGGTGTTAAAAGCACAGCTTGAAAAAAATGAACAATGCCAATTTAAATATGTTTTCAGGCAACATCCAAATCCATCCACCAACAGACGCGACCAAACAGATGCTTATATTAAGATACCTCACGCCCATGGGCGAATACCAAGAGGTAAGTTACAAAACAATTACAAAAGTCCGTGGGGTCCGTGGGGCCATTCCAATAATAAATTAGATATGTGACAAATTAATAATGACACAAAAAGCGTTTCAATTCTACAAAAATTAAATCGACAACCGCCAGAGATGTATAAGATACCCTAAATAAAGTATCTGAAATACAAAATGCAATATACTTTACGAAAAAGTATTTCAGATACAGATATAAATAATTTTCTGAAAAGGTATCTGAAATACTAGATACAAAATACCTATCTTTCAAATACTTTTCAAAGATAAAATACTTTTATGTCACACCGAGCCAAAAAGTGGCTTTTTTGCCCGCTACGCGTACGAAAAAAGCCGCTTTTTAGTCAAGTGTTAACATAAAATTATGTAAACTACGCGGGAGATAAAAAATAAAGCCCTCAATTGCATATTAAGACCCCTCGCCTCGTTAAACCTAAGGCCAATATTTCGGTAGCCAGATTCTATCAACTAAATTTTTGAAAGTAGTATCTGCCTGCCCCTGTGGGAAAGAGGCGTGACGGTATGTATGCATATGTATGTATGTATGTAAATTTTTGAACGACGCTCTGCGTTTAGTTGCGTTCGGAAAGAAAATCTTCGAACTTTATTTTAGTAAAAGTATCTTAGGGAATATAGTACATATCTTCAAAATACTAAGATACCATGAAAATATATCTAAATACAAGATATAAAATAAAAAAATAAAAAAGTATTTCAAATACAAGATATAAATACGTATTTTGTATCTTGTATCTGTATTTTAGATACTTTTATCTAAGATACATCACATCTGTAACGCTCTATAGGAGCGTAGGTATTTATTTCAAAAAGTAAAGTAAAGTAAAATTTATTTTCCAAAATAGACACGAAATACATACAATGTTAGGAAGTTCAATGACGCCACACTAGGCACAGCTTGTATCGTGGCAGCCAAGAAATATCAAAGCCATGGTTACCATTAATTATGAAGCGGTCAGAATAACAAAAAAAAAGGAGGTAAAAATAGAAAAAATAAAATCAAAACAATAATTTAAAAATAAGCCTAGTTTCCATACTGCTCCATATATTTACGGTAACGTGACGTTTTGGCCGGCAGTTCCTATCGCACGTGTTCGCGCAGAACGCGCTCGGCCTGATCCTGGGCTACCTGAACGTGCGCGAGTCCCGGGACTCGCGGCTCGCGTTCGAAGCGCTCAAGTACCTGGCGGCGCTGCTCTGCCACAAGAAGTTCTCCATCGACTTCATCAACATGGGCGGTCTGCAGGTGAGACACACTAACTCATACGGCTGGCGTGAGAGCACGCGGGCGCTGTGTCGTGCGCGACAAAATTAACCGTCTTTAGAACGAACAGTAAGAAAAAGACTAGCCGTTCTAGTGAAAGTCGTGCTAGCCGTGCAGGAAATAAACAAAAAAAAAACCGGCTAAGTGCGAGTTGGACTCGCGCACCGAGAGTTCCATACAACTCTCGTCCCTGGTGAGCAGTAGATGTTCCATGGGAGTTTGTAATTGTGTCGTAGAGACACATAATTCAAACAGATGACGCTTAGCGACAAAAATTTGCATAGTAACAAAAGGTCACGTGACAGTTAGTAACAGGTAGAAAAATTCGGAGACTACCCACCTGCTATGGGTGGTGTAGGGGTATAGCACGCGTCACGGAATGGCGAGGATCCGGGTTCGATTCCCGGCCATAGCTTTACTTTTCGGATTTTTCTATGTGTTCTAATTTTCACTGACATTTATAAATTTTAGTTCCATACAAATTCGGCAAGTTAATATAAAATCTAGTGTTAGCAGAGCCCCGCTCCTAAGCAAAATGTAGGCAGTGTGAGATCAGTTTATATTGGTTTTTTACATAGACAGATATTTACCCCCTTATTCATAAACGCTCTGTCGGCTCATGCTAAGTTAGCAATCGTTTGTACTTATCTGATAATTTGACATTTACCTTTCACAGATAAGGACAAACGATTGCTAAGTTAGCAGAAGCCTGTAGAGCGTTTATGAATAAGGGGGTTAGAGCTGTAGCAACAAATACTAAAATTAGAACATTTTTGTCTGTCTACATAACCAATATAAACTGACGGATTTTATATTCACTTGCCAAATTTGTACGAGACCCTCGGTGCGCCATTCTGACTCACACTTGGCCGGTATTTTTTTTTTTTTGCAAATTTATTTTATGTGTGGCGCACACCCCTCTGCCAATGGTTCAACTGCCTGTGTACTTGGTTACTAGAGCGTGTGTTTGTTGTAGAAATTTCTGGAAGTGCCCCGGCCGTCGGTGGCGGCGACCGGCGTGTCGATATGCCTGTACTACCTGGCGTACTGCGAGGACGCCATGGAGCGCGTCTGCCTGCTGCCGAGGAACACGCTCGCGGACCTAGTCAAGTCAGTAGCCTATTGTTACATACAAACTAGTGATGTTCCGAATATCCGTATCCGTGTCCGTATCCGCGGATATGCGAGGGAAAAGAAAAATCCGTATCCGTGTCCGTTACTTTTCACGCGGATCTTTTACAGGCGATTAGGTAGAATATTTGTATCAAAACCATACACAAACGTTATGTATGCTGTATGCGGCCCAGTGTCACACGAAACCATAACCAAAACAAAAGTACTGCCCGCGCAATGCAAGTCGAAACACGTCCTCGAGCAAACAAAAAACATGGAATGTATGTATGTATGCGGCTAGCAACCCATCACTATTTTGATTCCCCTTTCCATACGCCCACAATCATGCTAAACGTGGCCTTTAGGTCTCGTTACCTTAGGCCCTGTCTACCCCGTAAGGGATAATGACGTGATGTATGTATGTATCACAGATATGTGATACTTGAGAGGTCAGGAGCTCGACAGAGAGCGGAGGTCTTTATCGTGCGTCTGGTTGCAGATACGCGCTGTGGCTGTTGGAGTGCTCGCACGACTCGGGCCGCTGCCACGCGACCATGTTCTTCGGCCTCTCCTTCCAGTTCCGCGTCATCTTGGAGGAGTTCGACAACCAGGTTAGTCATATGTAGACATCGAATTATATGCATTTTCATATTTGCATATGCAAATGCATCCCAACTAACAATCAGGAGCTAGATTTAGCTGTATATCAGTGACATAAGAAGTCATAAATCCATGATAGAAACGTTTCTATCATTGGAAAGTGGCCCCAGTTTTACAGCTGTTTAAAGGTATGCGGCGTTAGCGCATATTTCAGCCATTTTTTTACAATCGTGCATATTTCCTTTAGTAGCGGGAGGTACGCATAGGGCCCTAGGTGACGACGCCGTGCAGGGCGCGAGCGCAGCGGCTTACTGAATGACGTAGGTTGATATAGAGAGCTCGTTTTTGGCGTAAATATTGATACTGGGTGACAAACATCTGAAATTTGCGCTCGAAAATATTGAACAACACTTTTGTATATATTGTCACGAAAACTATGAGTAAATTTAATAATATTTCGCTGTTTTTATACCGTCTTTAATTAAAATGTATAAAAATAAATATGGTTTTTTGATATTGCATTGTGCATATTTTGGGCATTACAACACTTTTTAGTGCATATTTCGTTCTTTTTTCGTGCATATTCGCATGCATATTTTGGCACTTTCTTAGTGCATATAATCCGATGTCTAGTCATATGATATGGTAGTAGTAGTAGGTAGATAGTTTTAATCGAATAATGTCAATAGCCTCGCAAAAGGCAGACGAATGCAAAGCGAAAGAGGCCTTTACCCAGCAGTACACTTAAAAAGAAAGGTCGAAAGTAGTTCTATGTTTGAATGTTGCGCAGGACGGGCTCCGCAAGCTGTACAACGTGATCTCGACGCTGCCGATCCTGGGCTCGGACGAGGAGGAGTCGCGCGTGTCCGAGGACGAGACCTGCGCCGCGCGGCAGATCGTGCGCCATGTCTGCGTCGCACTCCGCCGGTACGCTCGCCTAAGGCTTAGCACGCACTGCGGTTTTTAAAAAGCGGTTCCGCTACCGCAAAAAATGTAACGTACGGCATTCCTTATAAGCGCACGCACTTGCGATTTATTTCAGTGACTGATTTAAAAAATGCAACTTGCTACATTTTGATTCTCGGTTTGCAACGGCGCGTTTTTATGTATCCCATACTTCATGTACGGCAGCGCCCCCACTGCGGTTCGTAAAAAGCGGTTTTTTCGTCAGTTCGGCTCAGAGAGCGGAGCAGTGAGGTTTGTGTCGTGCGCTGCATTGCGTCTTTGTTGTTTCGTACATCACTGTACATTTTACAAAAATATCCCTTCAAATATCTTTGATCTGTTAGAGGATGCGCCCAGTACTTATGTTGGCGAAGACGTTTTCTATTTTTTTTATTTCTTAAAACTAAGGCCACAACACATACTGCTCTGAGGAAATCCATTGTCATACTGAACGTGAAAACCGCGGAAACGCAACCGCAGTGCGAGTTCCTCCGCGGTTCGGCGTTTTCGGCCAGGCCGCAACCGCAAGAAAAAAACCGCAGTGCGTGCTAAGCCTAACTATAGTCCGTCCCGATACATTACAATGCTTTTGTAAACAAAAAACTACCCCCAAGTTTATATAAAATTTAAATGTAACAATCATTGAATAATTGCTATAAAATGACGTGAGATGTCAAGTACCTATGATCCTTCAACATTTATACATTTTGCACCAAGGGCGGTAAGAAGGGGATTGCAAACGAGAGCCCACTAGCTTTTAATGACTCGAGTTTGTAATAAACATGACAAAAAAAAGGTCAGAATCTCAAAATTACCCTAAAACGATACCTATCAACATTTTTAGTGTCAATAGTGTCAAAATATGTCCGCCATCTTGGACCCTAAACAGTAAATGCCTAAAAATGAAAATTGATATTTGCATAAAATTGGTTTGTAGCCATTTTATGAAGATTAATTAAACCTGGCTGATTTGAAACCTCCTTAGTCTGAAATGACGTACGTACTTAATTTTAAAACTAAACTTTTCTTCCCGAGAGAATTCTGAAAATCCACACAAAAATAATTCCCTCGGGAGGTAAATCAAGCTACTACGGCCCTACACGCCTGCGTGTAAACACCCTTTACGAGTAAATGTGATGAAGAATCATTCAAACATCATTTTATCTGACCGCAGATACCTGGAGGCGCACTTGAGGCTACGCGCAGCGCAGGTGGCGCGCCAGCAGGGCGACAACGTGCCAGAACCACCGCCTTATAAAGTTAGTACTTCCTAACCTCCCTGTAGATTAATGTAACGGTATTTATGACGACCGGATAGCCTAGTGGTTAGTGACCCTGACTGTGAAGCTAGAGGTCCTGGGTTCGAATCCCGGTAGGGGCAGACAGTTGTATGATGAATACGAATGTTTGTGCCCGAGTCATGGATGTTGTATGTATTTAAGTATGTATTTATCTACATTATATAAGTATGTTTATCCGTTGCCTGGTACCCATAGTACAAGCTTTGCTTAGTTTGGGGCTGGGTCAATTGGTGTAATTTGTCCCAAGATATTTATTTATTTTATTTATTTATTTATTTTTTTATTTTATACTAACTGTTGCTAACTGCTGGAACTATGCTGTTTTTTGGGATAAAAACTATCCTATGTCCGTCCCTCGGACTGAAACTAACTGTATACCAAATTTCAACTAATGTATGTATGTTTAATACCGCGGCAATATAAGGTGTCTGCACGCCAATTTTACTTAATTAGATGCTTAAGTTGTTGTGTACTAAGCTGCATAAGTTATTAAGTTATTATAGTTATTTAACTATCCCACGGAACTCTAAAATTTTCCGGGATTAAAAGTATCTAACAGTTTTGGAGTTTAGCGAACACAGACATAGGTAAATGAACACATTCATACATACATAAAATTATAAAATCTACTTTTTTTGTGTTTTATTACTCTTCCCTAATCGTTAGCACTCGATTTTTTGATGAATTTATTGAATGTACAGTCGCCATCAGATATATCGGAGCGGGCGAGGTCCTCAAATATTTCGGAGCAGCAGTAAATTTCAATAAATTCGTTACACTAGATAAGGTTAATAACATCAGAACACGCAATTCGTCATAAATATAAGAGCAGCGACTTTTCAATAAATTCGGAACGTTCAATGAGGTAAAAATATCAGGAAGCACAGATCGTCAAAAATATCGGAACATTTATGGAAAATAAACCTTACTTCTGTAATATACAGTTCCTTATCAATCTCACATTTAAAGTTGTCAAACACGATTTTGACAAGAGTAAGAGTAGGGTAAATCGTCAATTACTGGCCACCCTCCAATAACTGGCCACATTGTACAAAAATTATTAAATTAAGAATTTTACAATATAATTATATTTACACGCTTCAAGTAAATCACCAGATACCTAAGGGCAGCTATCTCAAGTATTAGTCGAGTAGATATTATTCTAAATATGATAGCAAAGACTATTAAGATATAAGACCAACACCGGAGATGACGACGCAGCGGAGCCACAACGTTTCGTCGCCTAAATAACATTTATTATGTTTTTTGAATTTTATAGCGCATTGGTTTCGACTGTAATGCTGTATTTTTTTTTTATTTTTTTTATTGACTAAATAAATAAATATAAATAAATAAGCTATTTCCTGAGCTTTTCAACTAATTAAGTTCAATATTTTCAAAAAATAAAAAATAAAATTAATTGTCAGATTAGACGGATCCCTCCAGATAATCGTCAGATTATGAGTCAGCTCATTTAGGGCATAAAGGTGACCCTATATATATTAATCTGACGCGCTTGAGTATGTCAAAATGGCGATTTTTTTTGCCTATTCTAATAATGGCCACGAGTTTGCGTCACATCCAAATCGTCAGATTATTATATAAGAGCTTTGTTTAAGTTCACTTAACATCCCCTTAGAAAATCTGACGCGCTCGAGTAAATTTTTTTTATTTTTATTTTCAAACCGTATACGACCACCCCCATCACTGAAACAATCAGATTAACATACGTACATATTTAAAAATACGTAGGAAATGGATGCCAGCAATATCTGACACGCTGGAGTATGTCCATGCAACAGTTATTTTTACAATTTTGAAAATCTATAGCCGCTCCCCCTCCGATGAAAAGGTATATATTATATAACATTTTTTTCTTTTTATCATCTAAGCTTCGCAACTCAATAGGTCTCTATGACGCTTGAGTAAATCCCGATTTAGCAGCGTCGGCTCCCCTACCATTATCATTTTGTAGAGGAGTAGATTCGAATTCCTAACAAAACAAAAATATGGCTAATACGTCATACAAAAATGAAAGATGTCACCTATATTTAGTACTCGTTTGCATGCATAATTCACTGTAATTTAAACTGTATATTACAGAAGTAAGGTTTATTTTCCATAAATGTTCCGATGTTAATGATCAGTCTGACTGCGTCGAAATTTTTGACGATCTGTGCTTCCTGATATTTTTACCTCATTGAACGTTCCGAATTTATTGAAAAGTCGCTGCTCTTATATTTATGACGAATTGCGTGTTCTGATGTTATTAACCTTATCTAGTGTAACGAATTTATTGAAATTTACTGCTGCTCCGAAATATTTGAGGACCTCGCCCGCTCCGATATATCTGATGGCGACTGTACATACACGAACATTCTACTGATTTATTATATTTTTTATTTATTTATTTATTTATTTATGTATAGATGTATAGGTACTATATCTCTGAAACACCCTGTGGCGTGCACGCACTCAGGTAGGCAGCGGTAGGCACCGGGAAGGCAGCACTGCAGTTTGTACGCGCTGCCTACCCGGGCGACCTCCACTGCACGCCCTAGGAAACACCTGTACATAGAGAAATTGTTTCCGTACTCACCCTGTTCACGAGAGCGTTGCCCAGTTAATGAAACCTTTACCTTCTTCTAGGCATCAAAATCATCTCCCGAAGAGATCCAGGAACAGATCGAGCTGCTGCAGTCCGTGGCGTGGTCCCGCTGGCCGCCGGTCGACGAGCTGGTGGAGCTGGGCGGGATATCGCTGCTGCTGCAGGTCGTGGGCTACGCGTACGAGTGGAACTTCAACGGCAGGTGATGCTAGACCCTGGCTGCTGCAGCAGCGGCGTGGTCCCGCTGGCCGCCGGTCGACGAGCTGGTGGAGCTGGGCGGGATATCGCTGCTGCTGCAGGTCGTGGGCTACGCGTACGAGTGGAACTTCAACGGCAGGTGATGCTAGACCCTGGCTGCTGCAGCAGCGGCGTGGTCCCGCTGGCCGCCGGTCGACGAGCTGGTGGAGCTGGGCGGGATATCGCTGCTGCTGCAGGTCGTGGGCTACGCGTACGAGTGGAACTTCAACGGCAGGTGATGCTAGACCCTGGCTGCTGCAGCAGCGGCGTGGTCCCGCTGGCCGCCGGTCGACGAGCTGGTGGAGCTGGGCGGGATATCGCTGCTGCTGCAGGTCGTGGGCTACGCGTACGAGTGGAACTTCAACGGCAGGTGATGCTAGACCCTGGCTGCTGCAGCAGCGGCGTGCTCCCGCTGGCCGCCGGTCGACGAGCTGGTGGAGCTGGGCGGGATATCGCTGCTGCTGCAGGTCGTGGGCTACGCGTACGAGTGGAACTTCAACGGCAGGTGATGCTAGACCCTGGCTGCTGCAGCAGCGGCGTGGTCCCGCTGGCCGCCGGTCGACGAGCTGGTGGAGCTGGGCGGGATATCGCTGCTGCTGCAGGTCGTGGGCTACGCGTACGAGTGGAACTTCAACGGCAGGTGATGCTAGACCCTGGCTGCTGCAGCAGCGGCGTGGTCCCGCTGGCCGCCGGTCGACGAGCTGGTGGAGCTGGGCGGGATATCGCTGCTGCTGCAGGTCGTGGGCTACGCGTACGAGTGGAACTTCAACGGCAGGTGATGCTAGACCCTGGCTGCTGCAGCAGCGGCGTGGTCCCGCTGGCCGCCGGTCGACGAGCTGGTGGAGCTGGGCGGGATATCGCTGCTGCTGCAGGTCGTGGGCTACGCGTACGAGTGGAACTTCAACGGCAGGTGATGCTAGACCCTGGCTGCTGCAGCAGCGGCGTGCTCCCGCTGGCCGCCGGTCGACGAGCTGGTGGAGCTGGGCGGGATATCGCTGCTGCTGCAGGTCGTGGGCTACGCGTACGAGTGGAACTTCAACGGCAGGTGATGCTAGACCCTGGCTGCTGCAGCAGCGGCGTGCTCCCGCTGGCCGCCGGTCGACGAGCTGGTGGAGCTGGGCGGGATATCGCTGCTGCTGCAGGTCGTGGGCTACGCGTACGAGTGGAACTTCAACGGCAGGTGATGCTAGACCCTGGCTGCTGCAGCAGCGGCGTGGTCCCGCTGGCCGCCGGTCGACGAGCTGGTGGAGCTGGGCGGGATATCGCTGCTGCTGCAGGTCGTGGGCTACGCGTACGAGTGGAACTTCAACGGCAGGTGATGCTAGACCCTGGCTGCTGCAGCAGCGGCGTGGTCCCGCTGGCCGCCGGTCGACGAGCTGGTGGAGCTGGGCGGGATATCGCTGCTGCTGCAGGTCGTGGGCTACGCGTACGAGTGGAACTTCAACGGCAGGTGATGCTAGACCCTGGCTGCTGCAGCAGCGGCGTGGTCCCGCTGGCCGCCGGTCGACGAGCTGGTGGAGCTGGGCGGGATATCGCTGCTGCTGCAGGTCGTGGGCTACGCGTACGAGTGGAACTTCAACGGCAGGTGATGCTAGACCCTGGCTGCTGCAGCAGCGGCGTGCTCCCGCTGGCCGCCGGTCGACGAGCTGGTGGAGCTGGGCGGGATATCGCTGCTGCTGCAGGTCGTGGGCTACGCGTACGAGTGGAACTTCAACGGCAGGTGATGCTAGACCCTGGCTGCTGCAGCAGCGGCGTGGTCCCGCTGGCCGCCGGTCGACGAGCTGGTGGAGCTGGGCGGGATATCGCTGCTGCTGCAGGTCGTGGGCTACGCGTACGAGTGGAACTTCAACGGCAGGTGATGCTAGACCCTGGCTGCTGCAGCAGCGGCGTGCTCCCGCTGGCCGCCGGTCGACGAGCTGGTGGAGCTGGGCGGGATATCGCTGCTGCTGCAGGTCGTGGGCTACGCGTACGAGTGGAACTTCAACGGCAGGTGATGCTAGACCCTGGCTGCTGCAGCAGCGGCGTGGTCCCGCTGGCCGCCGGTCGACGAGCTGGTGGAGCTGGGCGGGATATCGCTGCTGCTGCAGGTCGTGGGCTACGCGTACGAGTGGAACTTCAACGGCAGGTGATGCTAGACCCTGGCTGCTGCAGCAGCGGCGTGGTCCCGCTGGCCGCCGGTCGACGAGCTGGTGGAGCTGGGCGGGATATCGCTGCTGCTGCAGGTCGTGGGCTACGCGTACGAGTGGAACTTCAACGGCAGGTGATGCTAGACCCTGGCTGCTGCAGCAGCGGCGTGGTCCCGCTGGCCGCCGGTCGACGAGCTGGTGGAGCTGGGCGGGATATCGCTGCTGCTGCAGGTCGTGGGCTACGCGTACGAGTGGAACTTCAACGGCAGGTGATGCTAGACCCTGGCTGCTGCAGCAGCGGCGTGCTCCCGCTGGCCGCCGGTCGACGACGGGCGACGAGCACACAACGGATTTTGATGCGGTTTTTTTTAAATAGATAGAATGATTCAAGAGGAAGGTTTATATGTATAATACATGCATAATATACCGTGCGAAGCCGGGGCGGGTCGCTAGTGCAGTTGTAATGTTTGGGTTGGGTGCCGGCAGGTCGGAGACGGTGCGCTCGGCGCTGGACGTGGTGTCGGTGTGCTGCGTGGCGCCGCGCGTGCAGCTGCTGCTCACCGAGAAGATCGACATGCGCGACGCCGACCTCACCACCGGCGTCAACATCGTGCTGGGTGAGCTGACCTGACTGTATTACACTACAAGACGGTGCGCTCGGCGCTGGACGTGGTGTCGGTGTGCTGCGTGGCGCCGCGCGTGCAGCTGCTGCTCACCGAGAAGATCGACATGCGCGACGCCGACCTCACCACCGGCGTCAACATCGTGCTGGGTGAGCTGACCTGACTGTATTACACTACAAGACGGTGCGCTCGGCGCTGGACGTGGTGTCGGTGTGCTGCGTGGCGCCGCGCGTGCAGCTGCTGCTCACCGAGAAGATCGACATGCGCGACGCCGACCTCACCACCGGCGTCAACATCGTGCTGGGTGAGCTGAGCTGACTGTATTACACTACAAGACGGTGCGCTCGGCGCTGGACGTGGTGTCGGTGTGCTGCGTGGCGCCGCGCGTGCAGCTGCTGCTCACCGAGAAGATCGACATGCGCGACGCCGACCTCACCACCGGCGTCAACATCGTGCTGGGTGAGCTGAGCTGACTGTATTACACTACAAGACGGTGCGCTCGGCGCTGGACGTGGTGTCGGTGTGCTGCGTGGCGCCGCGCGTGCAGCTGCTGCTCACCGAGAAGATCGACATGCGCGACGCCGACCTCACCACCGGCGTCAACATCGTGCTGGGTGAGCTGACCTGACTGTATTACACTACAAGACGGTGCGCTCGGCGCTGGACGTGGTGTCGGTGTGCTGCGTGGCGCCGCGCGTGCAGCTGCTGCTCACCGAGAAGATCGACATGCGCGACGCCGACCTCACCACCGGCGTCAACATCGTGCTGGGTGAGCTGACCTGACTGTATTACACTACAAGACGGTGCGCTCGGCGCTGGACGTGGTGTCGGTGTGCTGCGTGGCGCCGCGCGTGCAGCTGCTGCTCACCGAGAAGATCGACATGCGCGACGCCGACCTCACCACCGGCGTCAACATCGTGCTGGGTGAGCTGACCTGACTGTATTACACTACAAGACGGTGCGCTCGGCGCTGGACGTGGTGTCGGTGTGCTGCGTGGCGCCGCGCGTGCAGCTGCTGCTCACCGAGAAGATCGACATGCGCGACGCCGACCTCACCACCGGCGTCAACATCGTGCTGGGTGAGCTGACCTGACTGTATTACACTACAAGACGGTGCGCTCGGCGCTGGACGTGGTGTCGGTGTGCTGCGTGGCGCCGCGCGTGCAGCTGCTGCTCACCGAGAAGATCGACATGCGCGACGCCGACCTCACCACCGGCGTCAACATCGTGCTGGGTGAGCTGACCTGACTGTATTACACTACAAGACGGTGCGCTCGGCGCTGGACGTGGTGTCGGTGTGCTGCGTGGCGCCGCGCGTGCAGCTGCTGCTCACCGAGAAGATCGACATGCGCGACGCCGACCTCACCACCGGCGTCAACATCGTGCTGGGTGAGCTGAGCTGGGGACCAGCCTGACTGTCTATGAGTCGTTGTAAGAATGTAGTTGACCCTCGATATGTGTCCGCGCTTGTAAACGGATGTGCAAGCGTCAGATAGGGGTGCGAGTCGGGTTACCTCCACGTCTGGTCAAGAGCTGCGGTTCGTTTTTAGCTCCGTCCGAGGGGAAGAGCAGTGCTTGGTCCGGTGCGCCCTGGGCGTCGGGTAATGATTTCCTGGCAGACTCTGAGGGATATCATTATCCGTTGGCTAAGAGCCCGACTTGTCTTTTGACCGTGTTCTACCGTACAACGTTGCCGACATTTTTGTAACAAGATTTTTGAATCCTGTATTTATTACCTTGACATTGGCGAAATCATCGCATAGCTCGTTGGGGGCATATTAAAAAGAAGAAGAAGCGTGAGATATATCGTAGCGGGCGAGGGCCCGCAAATATTTCGGAGCAGCATTAAATTTGAATTAGTAACATCAGAACACGCGTTTCGTCATAAATAAAAGACCAGCGACTTTTCAATAAATTCAGGACGGTCAATGAGGGAGAAATATCAGGAGACACATTATCAAAGGTATCTACGCAGTCAGGCTGATCGTAAATATCTGAACGTTGTGGAAAATAAACCTTACGTATCAATTTTTTTTTTACTTAACTCGTAATTCTAATTCAGCACAAATTTTAACCACTTCAATGTCAAAGTTAAGGTCTTATATTGTAGCTTTTTGACAGTGTATTCAGCATCCATGCAGTCGTGCAAATATTTTATTGAAAGGCGATTAATTAAATAAAAACACAAATTTATCCATGTCAATTACAAAATTAAGATATCCAACTGATACTTTTGAGCGATATGTTTTAAATAGGTTAGGCACTATCAAATGAATCAAGAATTTTTTATTTCTTGATTTTTATGTTTACTTTTACGGCAAAACCGTAAAAGTAAACATAAAAATCAAGAAATAAAAATTTCTTGATTCATTTGATAGTGCTTATCATTTGAAAAACAGCGCCTTCTCTCGTCCCTGGTGAGCAGTAGATGTTCCACGGGAGTTTGTAATTGTGTCGTACAGACATATCATTCAAACAGATGACGCTTAGCGACAAAAAATTCGCATAGTAACAAAGGTCACGTGACAGTTAGTAACAGGTAGAAAAATTCGGAGACTACCCACCTGCTATGGGTGGTGTAGGGGTATAGCACGCGTCACGGAATGACGAGGATCCGGGTTCGATTCCCGGCCATAGCTTTACTTTTCGGATTTTTCTATGTGTTCTAATTTTCATAGACATTTAGAAATTTAAATAGGTTATTTTTTTTGTTAGATTATTGTTATATTGTCCCAAAATTAATTTATCACTGTTGGTATTAACACCTGTGAACGAAAATAACTGAATCGCTACTAACATTAAATGCGAAAGTGACTGTCTGTCTGTCTGTTACCTTTTCACGCTTAAACCGGTGGACCGATTTCATTGACTTTCGGTATTCTGATAGTTTGAGTCCTGAGGAAGGACATAGGATGGTTTTTATCCCAAAAAATTGCTATAAGCAAAATCAGACAGAGTCGCGGGCAACAGCTGGTAGATAATAAAGGGCATTGTTTTGTTGTGTGCAGGCGCCGCGGACGGCGAGATAGCCCCGGAGCCGGAAGTGCAGAAGGCCGCGTTAAATGTGCTAGTTAACTGCGTGTGCGCTCCCGTGCACAGGGTGAGTGTACTATAGTCCGTTCCAATCCATTTTAACGTCTTTGTAAACAAACCAATGTCATCCAAATTGCCAAACTATTATTATTACTTATTTGTATGCAAGTACACCGAAATGTTGAAGGATCATATTTTATAACAATTATGTTATGATCTTCCATGCTGGTCTGGGAGCAAAGGAAAAACATAAAATGTACCAGTTGCTTCTCGTCCCGCGCAGATGGTAAAAGCCCATCGAGGGAATGGGCGTAATTCTTAGGAATTATGTTACAGGCGATGCGGCTAGCAACCCATCACTATTTTGATTCCTTTTTCCACATGTACACCCACAGTCTTGCTAAAGGTGGCCTGTAGGTCTTGTTACCTTAGGCTCTGACTACCCCGTAAGGGATAAAGACGTAATTTGTGTATGTGTATGTATGTTATGTTATGATTATTACAATTATACTAGTATTATTCTCTAGGCAAAAATCTTAGCAATCATGTTATAGGCGATGCGGCTAGCAACCTATCACTGTTTTGATTCCTCTTTCCATCCATACGCCCACGATCATGCTAAACGTGGTCTTTAGGTCTTGTCACCTTAGGCTCTGTCTACCCCGTAAGGGATAAAGGCGCGATATATGTATGTATGTGTATATTTCAATTTTGTATGAACTTGGAGGGACTTGTTTGTGTCAACTATGATTCAAAATTCAAAAATATATACAGGGCTATTAGGTGAAACTAATCCAACAACCTGTTGATATATTCCGTAACAATTTTCAAGAGACTGTATATGTATAATGTGGAGATGATGGCATTATTTAATTTTTAATAACACTTTATTTTTCACAGGCAGGCACCTCCACGACACGTTTCTCATTAACAGGGTCTAGTAAAAAGAAAACCGCTCTCAAGTCGTACGAGGACGTCATACAGAAAGTGTGGGAGAGCGTGCGGACCAACAACGGGATCATGGTGAGATATATAATATACTAGCTTCTGCCCGCGACTTCGTCTGCGTAGAATTATACATAAAAACCTTCCTCTTGAACCACTCTGTCTATTAAAAAAACTGCCTCAAAATCCGTTGTGTAGTTTTGAAGATATAAGCATTCATATGGACATAGGGACAGAGAAAGCGACTTTATTTTATACTATGCAGTGATGATACTCGATATCGATAAAACGATGTTTCTATCACTAGCCAGATTACGATAGTGTTTTGTTTTGCCATGAAAAATCCGGGCTCGCCTCATGAGCCATGATAGCTAGACAGTTAAGATTTTCACAGATGCTGTATTACTGTGGCCGCTATAACAACAAATAAAAACAAACTAAAATTAATATTTAAGTGGGGCTCCCATCCAACAGACATGTTTTTTTTGCCGTTTTTATAGATAATCGTACGGAACCCTTCGTGCGCGAGTCCGACTCGCACTTGGCCGGGTTTTTTTTGTATATTTAGAAACTAGCCTTTCCCTGCGACTTCGTCCGCGCACATAACGTCAGAGTGACGACACACCCCATACATCCACTCATGTCTCCAAGTATAAGGTTTTTATTGCCTATCCCGTGGGAAATCCGGAAAATCCGTTCTTAGAGCACCTACAGATCCTCTAGGGAATATTATCTACTAATTATAGTCTTAATTATTTACCTTATGTTTTTATCCCGTGGGAAATTTGAAAAATTCCTTTGTAAGTGCATCTTTATACTAATCAAGGAATAATGTGTAGGCATGCTAAATTTAATGTCTGTAGCTTTATTAGTACAACATTTCGGAATTTTCCAATCCCCTGGAAAATCGGGATAAAAAGTATCCTATGTCCGTCTCCTGGTTCTAAGCTACTTCTTCAATTTTCAGCCGTTCTCGAGTTGTAAATAGTGTAACTAACACGACTTTCTTTGACATATATAGATGTGTTGTTGTTCCAGGTGCTGCTGTCGCTGATGATGGTGAAGCTGCCGATCACGGACGCGGACCGGCTGCGCGGGCTGGCGTGCCGCGCGCTGGCCGGCCTCGCGCGCTGCCCCACCGTGCGCCAGATCATCTCCAAGCTGCCGCTGTTCACCACCTCGCAGATACAAGGTACGTCAACCAAGTTAATGTACCACATTTACGACTCAAACATGAACAGATTGGAGATTCGATTTCTTACTGAAGTTCAGTTCACGACGAGGCTAATAATACAAGATAAGATAAAGATAAAGAAAATTTATTCATAAATGTTTTACAAAATTATAACTAAGAACAAAGTTTCCTTATAAATCTAAGTTAACAACTCATATGCCTGAACTAGGCAATCCTGTGTTTCAGGCTATAAGAGCTAAACAAACTGGCTATTAAATCATTAAACAATCACCAGGGAAAAATAAGGTACATGACAAAAATATAAAGAAATTATTAAATGAAAACTATGATTTATCTTATAAAATCTTAAAAATTTAAATCCAATAAAAAGAAAGGTTAGAAAGATAATCTACTTCACAACTAATAATAAATTCTCTGTATCTTCGTATGACATAGTTTGAAGTGATTCCAGGGGAATTTTCTTGTATTTATTGTAATTGTGGGGATAAATGGACGAAATTGCGTTTAACTGACATTGATTTGATGGCGCGCCCGCCCGCGCCGACCAATTCCAACGTCCCGCCGCTCGCGGCGCGTGGCCGGGCGGCGCGCGGCAGAGGCGCCCAGTGACCACAGATTATGAGAGCTGAGGGCTGATAACGACATCCTTGTAGTCTACATACATACATATACATACATATATCACGTCTTCCCTTACGGGGTAGACAAAGCCAAAGGTAACAAAACCTTAAAACCACGTTTAGCATGATTAAGGGCGTATAGCTGGAAAGGGAAATCAAAATAGTGATGCGAGGCTAGCCGCATCGCCTATAACATGATTCCTAAAACTTTCGCCCGTTCCCTCGATGAGCTTTTACCATCTGCGCGAGAAGAGATGCATCTGGTACATTCTAGTTTTTTTCTTTGCTTTCTTACTTATTAAAATAAGTAGTTGGGCCTCTCTGTTAAAATAATCTGGTTCCTTGACATGAAAGCTTACTAGGGTTGTCAATATTTCTGGCTTTGATATTTACTAGATACATACATACATACCGTCACGCCTCTTTCCCTCAGGGGTAGGCAGAGACTACTTTGTTCCACTTGCTACGATCCTGACATACTTATTTCGCTTCATTCGCATTCATCAATCTCTTCGTACGGTCAAGTGTGAACATATGTATCGATAGGAACTTCTCAAAAATATGTCCCACGACCTTATTACGCTGGCGTAAGAGCGTATGGTACTTATTTTTGAAACTTTTTCTAGATACATATTATTACACTTCACTGTACATGCTCGTCGGTTTCGGGTACTCCTGACCTGACCTTTTTCCAAAACGTCTCCTATTTGGTCTCGGAACGTCCATCTAGGCCTTCCCCTCCCCTTGATATTTTAATTGTATTTTTACGGGGTATTTTGTAACACGTACTATTTGTCATGCGATTTAGTACACCGCGTCTAAGTGTCACCTTGAAATGACAATTTGAGGACTTAGGGTTCGTTTCACCACTCCCTATTAAGTTCCAGTTAAAAGTGTCAGTTGTCTATGATTTCCGTTTTGACACAATGTCCTTCGGTTGGCAGTGCTGATGCGCGACCCGATACTGCAGGAGAAGCGGCAGGAGCACGTGATGTTCCAGAAGTACGCGCTGGAGCTGCTCGAGCGCGTGTCCGGGAAGAGCAAGCACATGGGCGCCGAGTTCGAGACGTCGCTAGCCAACATACACAGGGTGAGTGAACAGAAGAAAGAAAGAAGAAGAAAGGAAGAAAATACATTTATTTGACGCATAGGACAACAACAGCCCCAACTAAAAATAAACAGAAAGAAAACACACAGCTGATTCTGACACATTTTTTTAGGATATGGCGTTTCTGACACATTGTTTTGAGTGCCGTTTCACATTTTCACATCGCTTGAGGTTAATATTGACACATTTTGAGACGGATGACGTTTTGACACTATTGACATCCAGTTGGTTGACCAAGTTAATGATATTAGCGTGATATAATTTGAATATGACATTCGTTTTTAGAATCAAGATGGCGGATGACATTTTTAAACTTGATATTAAAATGATGATGGAGGTTGATTTCGTGTAATTTTGTCGCGCATGAATTTGAATATGACATTAGGTTTGGCGGATGACATTTTGGCATTTTTGACACTAAAATAAAATGATGATGGGTGTCGTGTCGATGTCACGTAATATTAGGTCGCGCTGAATTAGAATTGAATATTATATTAGTTTTAGTATTCAAGATGGCGGATGTCATTTTGACACTTTTGACACTAAAATGATGATGGAAGTTTATTTCGTGTCATTTATAGCTGTGATGAATTCTAAAAAAGTGGTAAAGTAAGTAAACCATATAGAAAATGCTACTTAAGCAACAAACAAAAAGTGTCTATTAATATCCGTGGGATTCTTGGATCAGCTCACTCACCGTCCGACGGTTTGGTATTAAAGCTGGCATTACACCATCATATACCGAGCACACACGTTGCAGGCGAACGTGGTGGCGCAGACGCGCATCAACTACAACGAGCGACAGCTGCTGCAGCTGGTGGCGGCGCACCTCGTGGCGCGCGGCCTGAGCGAGAGCGCGCTGACGCTGCAGCGCGAGGCGCAGCTGCCGGCGCCGCCCCCCCCCGCACGTGCCGCCGCCCCCCCCGCCCGTCTACCCGCCCGCCACGCCGCCCGCCGCCGCCATGCCCCGGGTACACCCGCACACACCCCCACAGCGCAGCACAGCTGCCGGCGCGGCTGGCGAGAGCGCGCTGACGCTGCAGCGCGAGGCGCAGCTGCCGGCGCCGCCCCCCCCGCACGTGCCGCCGCCCCCCCCCGCCCGTCTACCCGCCCGCCACGCCGCCCGCCGCCGCCATGCCCCGGGTACACCCGCACACACCCCCACAGCGCAGCACAGCTGCCGGCGCGGCTGGCGAGAGCGCGCTGACGCTGCAGCGCGAGGCGCAGCTGCCGGCGCCGCCCCCCCCCGCACGTGCCGCCGCCCCCCCCCGCCCGTCTACCCGCCCGCCACGCCGCCCGCCGCCGCCATGCCCCGGGTACACCCGCACACACCCCCACAGCGCAGCACAGCTGCCGGCGCGGCTGGCGAGAGCGCGCTGACGCTGCAGCGCGAGGCGCAGCTGCCGGCGCCGCCCCCCCCCGCACGTGCCGCCGCCCCCCCCCGCCCGTCTACCCGCCCGCCACGCCGCCCGCCGCCGCCATGCCCCGGGTACACCCGCACACACCCCCACAGCGCAGCACAGCTGCCGGCGCGGCTGGCGAGAGCGCGCTGACGCTGCAGCGCGAGGCGCAGCTGCCGGCGCCGCCCCCCCCCGCACGTGCCGCCGCCCCCCCCCGCCCGTCTACCCGCCCGCCACGCCGCCCGCCGCCGCCATGCCACGGGTACACCCGCACACACACACCGCAAGAGATACTCTCCCCGTCTCTTTCTCGAACGAGTAGTAAAAAAGAGACGGGCAGTCTATCTGGCGCACGACACAGCTCTCGCGCGCACTTGCTACAAGCACGACAACAAGTACAACAATAACGCTGCAACAGCGTTGTGATGGCATCACGCTCCTGTCGATCTCAGCAAACCTGTGACACTGCCTATTTTTCATCACATCATCGGCTCTTAATGTTAATAGACAGTATAGAGCAGTTATAGCCGATTTACCTCCCGTGGGAGTTATACATTTTTTAAATTCTTAGGAGTTATGAATCTTGCGCAAAATATAATTCTTGTACGTGTAAAATAATCAGGTTTTTGTCCACAGTCTCGCCTCTCAGCGTCCCGGTCGAGCAGTAGCAGTTCCCTGTTGCGGGATCACCACGATCTGTTCAACAGTAGCGTCGGCGAGGACAGTCCCGCGCCCGCCGTCATCAAATTGAGGTAATAGCACATTGTGGCACTAGGGCGGTAAGTCGGTCATTACAATCGTAACTTCAAGCATGCGATTAAATTTACAGTGTTTATGTAAGAGGTGATTAACTGGTATGCCACCGAGTTAGTAGCTTTACATATTTAATACTCGTCCATTTTTTGTGTAAAAGTGTCTACCACCATCTTAACTCCCGAAAATAATGTCATATTCGAATCAGAGCTGCCAAATTCATGACATTAGGTACTTTTTTATATGACTTTTTTGTGCTAAGTACTTAATTGCATTTGCTTCTAACACGGCGAACATTTGTGTCAAAAGTATTAATACAACCACCATTTTAAATCCAAAAACTTAAGCCAAATTTAAACTTAGCGCTACGTTAGTGTAATATAGCCTATTACGGCCTGCTTACAAAACAAAACCTCGATCTGTAGGCTTATTACCTAACTCGCTCGCAAACGCCATCGTGTCCATTTTGACAGTTCTTCTATGAATGTGACAGCTAGCTGATTCCGACGCCAATTGTCAGCCCACACACGAACTGTCAAAATGAACACGATGGCGATTGCGAGCGAGTTAGGTAAGAAGCCTACCGAACAACGGCTGAATAAAAACAAGTAGTGTCTTCTTCAACCTCGACATTGGCAGAATCACCGACAGTATCGATGGAGCTAGATTTTTAAAAATTGAATTGAATTGAGGTAACAAGCCTACTGAGGTAAAAAGCCGTGGTAGCCTAGTGGTTTGACCTGTGGCCTCTCAAGCAGAGCGTCGTGGGTTCAAATCCCGGGCGCGCACCTCTGAGTTTTTCGGAATTTATGTGCGCAAATTACATTTGAAATTTGCCATGAGCTTTTCGGTGAAGGAAAACATCGAAAAACCTGCACACACATCTGCGAAGAAATTCAATGGTGTGTGTTAAGTTCCCAATCCGCACTGGGCGCGCGTGGGAACTATAGCCCAAACCCTTCAATACACGGAGGAGGCCTATGCTATGAGGCACGCCGAATTACGCGACAATTTAATAATAAAAACAAAAAAAAAACAACAAACATAATTACTGAAATTGTAGCGAATTCGGAATAAAAAGGCTATAAAAAAAAAACAAGCCTACTGGACTAATGTCGCGTTCTCCAGTCTCAGATCACAGTTGTCCCCCAGGAAAGTGCAGAACCAGTCGCTGAGCAGCGTGGGCACGCCGCCGCCGGAGCACCGGCGCTCGCTGCAGAAGCAGCTGAGCGCGGCGGCCGGCGAGCCGGGGCTGCGCCAGCACCGCGTCACGCTGCACTCCATCATCACCGAGTACCTCTACAACCAGCACGCGCTCTGCAAGAACCCCGTCGTCACCTGTCCGCAGTTCAACCTGTTCGAGTGAGTTAACTGAAGCTGTGGCTCGTCAATAGTACATTATTGACGGGTGTGAAAGTGAGGGATTACATGTCGCATGGTCTGAAAGCTTACTTTGTTCGTTTTAATTGTATTTGTTATATTAAAGTTTTTAAGTTAGTGTCGTTGGAAAAAATGAGTTTCCTGTCTGTTTGTTTGTAATTAAAATTTTGCAATCGAATTTAGATCCACTTCCAGTAGTTGGGATGACGTGAAGTTTGGCAAACTTATGTAAGTCCAGTGGTAATTCAATAATTTGAAATTGAAATTCTGGTGACTCGGTCAGGATCGTTTCCGCAGGAGGAAGTCTCATAACGATAAAAAGCAAAGTCGCCAAATAAACTTGTATTAAAACTAAACATGTTAACAGAAATTTGTTATACATATTTCTAACTAGCGTCTGCGTAGAATGGTTTTCGCGGGAATTATGCAATTGGATAAAAACTATCCGATGTTCTTCCCCGGAACTCAAATTATCTGTATATCAAATTTCCACTAAATCGGTCCAGCGGTTTAAGCGTGAAAAGGTAAGAAACAGACAGACAGAGTCACTTTCGCATTGTAATATTAGTAGGGATTGCAAAAATGAGGTTCCTCGGGACTCTACTTTCTACTTTCACATGGAAAGCGAGTATTTCCGAGAACGTTTGCGAAAAGTGCTATTACGCGTCTAGGGAGTTTTGGAGCGTTTTCGCTGTGGGCTGTGCGCTGATTGTCGTGTGTCGCAGGCCGCACAAGTGCCCGGACCCGCGCGGCGCGGCGTCGGTGTTCAGCGCGGGCGCGGCGCTCAACGTGTGCGCGCGCGCGGCGCGGCGCGAGCTCGGCGTGGGCGGCTGCGGGCGCCGCCAGGACGCGCGCCTCGCGCACTCGCACTTCGCGCCCGCGCGCACGCTGCGCCTGCAGGACGACGAGGCCTACTTCACGCACACCATCTTCCACGTGAGTCACTCCGCCGGCGCGTGCGCACTGCGCGGCGCGAGCTCGGCGTGGGCGGCTGCGGGCGCCGCCAGGACGCGCGCCTCGCGCACTCGCACTTCGCGCCCGCGCGCACGCTGCGCCTGCAGGACGACGAGGCCTACTTCACGCACACCATCTTCCACGTGAGTCTACTCTGCTGCCCGCCGGCTGCACACTGCAGTAGGATGACAGTTTGCAGGTGTTGGCAGTTTTAAGCAGGAATCGGAAACTGGTTTGGGGCGAATAGCCGAAACCGAAATGGATTGTGGTTTACGGTTTGGTTACTGGTTTTTTAACCGGTTTCCACACCAATTCAGGTTTTTTTTTGAGCGAAATTAACCGGTTTATTTGGGTTAAATAAAACATTTCTGGTTTCTGTCGTCATTAAAGACATCATTTTAGCTGTAAAAGTGCGTTTTCCAAAAACAAGTCCACTTGTTTTTTTTTTTCCAGAATTTAATTCTTTTTGGTTTTTCTTACTGAGAATCGTTTACCCCAATCGATCATTGTACAAGAAAAAATGTGACCCAAAATTTCCATTCCAGTTCGTTACTTATTATTATCTAGGTAAGGTATGTATGAAACGTGACGATCAAAAAAAATCCACAGTAAAATCAGAGGCACTTTTTTTTGGAAAATGCTCAAAAACATCTGATAAACAACAACTAATTTACAGTCCGCGAGCTCTTAGAATGCTATTCTGGTTTATCCTGCTGTCTCACTTCCTCTTATGGGATCGGCCGAGTGAGAGACAGCAAGACAAGTCCGAATGGCATTGTTAGAGCATCACGGACTCTAAAGTCGTCGCAAAATAAAAGGCCCGTTTTGACATTTGTCTTCGCGACGTAACTAGTGATGTAACCATACGACTCGGTACTCGATACTCACGATAAATCGATTCAAGTTTGCATGAGTACTTGATCGATTTGAATATATATTGTAAAGTGCATTGGATTAAAGTTCTGTTTAGAAAATTTAACTTACACTGATGTTGTAGATTTTGAAATGATACAATGTTACAAGCTCATAATTTTCATAAAGATCACTACACAGCTGGTGAAAGTCAGTAATTAATTGATTGATGAACACTAGTATTTAATTAAATAAAACCGGCCAAGTGCGAGTCGGCCTTAAAAAAATATCTTGATCGATTTATTTTTTTCTTTAACCGATTATTATTAGTCTGTGGACAATATGAAAAAATCGTTATGCACAGCACTTAGCCGAGTGGGCGGTACCCATCAATGAAAAATATAATTACCTTCAGAACATTTCGTTCGGTAAAAAATAGAGAACTTCATAGGCGTGAACTGTCAAAACGGGCCTTTTATTTTGCGACGAGTTTAGTTATTTATAAAAGACTTACCTCCTTATTCATAAACGCTCTGTAGGCTGCTGCTAACTTAGCAATCGTTTGTCCTTATCTGTGAAACGTAAATGTCAAAGTGATAGATAAGGACAAACGATTGCTAAGTTAGCAGAAGCCTACAGAGCGTTTATGAATAAAGGTCTTCGCACATTAGACCAACTCCACGCCAATCCGACACCAATTCAACTCACACTCTCGATGAGTAGTCAACTAGTTTATCCACCCAATGGTCACTAGTGGGCAATGCGTTGTCAACGAGTGGACAACGCGGTGTCAACGAGTGGACAACGCGGTGTCAACGAGTGGACAACGCAACTCATTTGGCAAATGGTTGCCCGTCACGCGTCAGTCGCAAACGCATAGTCGTTGCGTGGACAACGTGTGGTCGATGCGCGGACGACGTGTGGTCGTTGCGTGGATGACGTGTGGTCATTGCGTGACAAACGTGTCGGGGTTGACCTTGCGTTGACGATGCGTAGGCCACTCGTTGTACACTACTTTATAATCATTTTTTGAAATTAAACCTAAAACATATGACACAGGGCTTAAATTTCAATGTCTAGCATAGAGTCGAGTCGCCGTTGAGTTGGTCTAATGTGCGAAGACCTTAAGGGGGATAAACTCTAAACTGGTCTGATGCATGTGATGGTCTCCTCGCAGCCGACGCAGCAGCAGCTGCTGGCGGCGACGTCCTCGGGCGACATCCGGCTGTTCAACCTGTTCAGCGGCGCCGAGGAGAGCTCCTACCAAGTACACGAGTCCTACATATACCACATGCAGGTGAGCCACTAGCCAGCACATACAATACAATACAATACAAATACTCTTTATTGAACACCACAAATCAGTACAAAACAATTTTTTTTTTCTAATATGAATATGAAGGCAAACGAGCAAGTAGGTCACCTGATGGTAAGTGATCACCACTGCCCATAGACACCCGCACCCAGGAGGGATTGCAGATGCGTTGCCAACCTAGAGGATTAAGATGAAATGCCTCTTGTGCCCGTATTACAATACGGAAACAAAGAACAAGGTAGACAATAAGCGGTCTTATCGCTGCACATACTGATTATAAACAAAACTTAATTACATACGTATACGTATGTCACGTGTTTGACCCTTACGGGGTAGACCGAGCCTAAGGTAAAATTAAGGCCACGTTTAGCATAATTGTGGGCGTATAGGTGGAAAGGGGAATCAAAATAGTGATAGGTTGCTAGCCGGATCGCCTATAACAGGGGTTCCCAAAGTTGTCCGGGCTACGACCCATCTAATACAAGTTTACAAACTTGGGCCCCACCTCTAAGAAATTCAACCGTTACCAATATGAAGAAAGGACTTTTCAAATAACAAACGAAGTGTTAATATTTTTTTATTGGTGTGTCGTTCTACAGGCAGGCAGATCCCACTTAATATTCGCTCGCGACGCACCAGTGGGTCGCGACCCACGGTTTGGGAAACCCTGGCCTATAACATTATTACAAAGATTTTCGCCCATTCCCTCGATGGGCTTTTACCATCTGCGAGGGAAAAGAAGAGAAACTTGTATGGAAAGTGGCCCGGTTTTTTTGCTTCTGTACAGTTCCATCATAAGTGGAGCTGACGCAACTAACCAATAACTAAATAAAAAACCATTTATGAGTTGTTTATAAAAACATTATGCATATTTAAGGTCTCTTTTACATGTATTTTTTGAAACTACCATCACTATTTCCTATGCAATACAGGAATTATCAGGCCGTGTCGTATATTAATGGATCGTCCATTACAAACCGCGCATACCCATTCTATTTGATCACAGCCGAAAAAAGTACAATCGAGCTGAGAGCGTCCTTCTTTGTATTTGGTTAATAACGTGGGAATTACAGGCCAAGCCCTCAGGTTCTATGCCGTGCCCAGCAATGGGACGTGTATACAATACAATACAATACAAATACTCTTTATTGAACACCACAGATCAGTATAAAACAATACAGAATCAAAGAACAGGTCTTATCTTATCTTAAATATATATAACTCAAAGGTGACTGACTGACTGACTGACTGACATAGTGATCTATCAACGCACAGCCCAAACCACTGGACGGATCGGGCTGAAATTTGGCATGCAGGTAGATGTTATGACGTAGGCATCCGCTAAGAAAGGATTTTGATCAATTCTACCCCCAAGGGGATAAAATAGGGGATGAAAGTTTGTATGAAACTTTGTCAATTTTAAACCGATTGGGCTGAGACTTTGCATGCATAAAACTACTATGACGTAGGCATCCTCTAAGAACGGATTGCGTAATTTCTGCGGGATAGCGATAAACGAATTCTATGCAGGCGAAGTTGCGGGCAACAGCTAGTCGCTGTATACGTTGGAGATGATTGTTAAATTTGTTGCTTTGTCCGCCAGGCGAGCCGAGACGGGCTCCTACTGCTAGCATCAGCGACCACGACGTGGCGGCCGCTCTCTGCGCTGTGGAATATGAAGGAGTTCGAGCAGATGTGAGTCGACGCATTTTTGAAACTGTTTAGTTAAAATATAGGATAGAAAAAAGTATGCTTAGTTGGTTTGGGCATGTAGAGCGGATGGATGAAAGTAGACTAACTAAACAGATCTATATGGGAAGTGTGGGTTGCGTTGGGAGGGGAAGGCCTAGACCAGGGGTCGGCAAGTAGTTTTAGGTGGGGTCCGGATACTGTGGGAAAATTTTAACGAGGTCCAGAAAAAAAAAATATTTTAATTAATAAAGGTATACGTATACCTTATCTATGTATTAATTGATACTTGGGATAAAATACATTACAATATTTCGCGGTCCGAGATTCAACCTTTCGCGGTCCGCAAACGGACCGCGGTCCGCCTGTTGCTGACCATTGGCCTAGACGGACGTTCCGAGACCAAATAGGAGACGTTTTGGAAAAAGGTCAGGTCAGGAGTACCCGAAACCGACGAACATGTATGAAGATATTGATGACTGTGGATGAAGCGAAAGACATATGTCAGGACCGTAGCAAGTGGAATAAAGTAGTCTCTGCCTACCCCTGTGGGAAAGAGGCGTGACGGTATGTATGTATGTATGTGTATGTTACTTAAAATCCTTATAGTGAAAATATTAAGTAGTCGAAAAAAAAATGTTATAAATTTCTATTGTCATTCGTTAATTGGTGTTCAAACAATTTTTACCCAAAACTGCATGACGCCGAGTGGCGTAACTATAGCACAGTATATTATATAAGCTAAAGCAGTAAGGAAACTACAAACAAAATGGTCGAAACGAACGCACACATAGATGCGAGCTTCTACACGCCCCCTAAGCGGATCTCGCGGTGCCGTCAGTAGCGAGCGCCGCATGAGACGAGTGGCCAGTCCGCGGTCTTTTCGTTTTAAACATGCCAAGAGCGTATTGCGCAGTGTGTCCATGTTTCCCAATAGCTTATTTAAGAAAGCTATTCATTCAGATGTAATTTTTTTATATCCTAAAATTTAATAATAGAGCTTTCCAAACGTGTCGTAGCAGGCGAAAGTATTTTTCAGTAAGTAATATATACTACTTACCTACCGACGAATAAAAAGATCTTTAACTGATGAAGTTTTTTTAATTACTCTATTTTATTTATAAACGAGTTAATTTATTCGATAATTTAATTATTATAGGACCCAAATAAACGTTTGTTTCTTTTTTACGGAAGGGTGCCAACCCTAATACTCTTAATTAAGTGTAGCTAGTTACTTTAAAACAGGCCTTACTTATATACATATATACTGTGATAGCACGTTATTGTGCGGCGACCAGCTCTGTCTTTTGGCGTCTCAAACCTCGTGTATCATTATCAGAGATCGGACAGATTTGCGTCATCGTTCGCAATAAAGTGGACATGACTCAAAAATTAATCAAATAATTAATCATTTAATTAATTTCTCGAAATAAAATTTGAACTCCCGGAGATAAAAATTTACACATGCATAAAATTATTAGCAAAATGTTAATTAAAGTGGCAGTTGTCGTTCTCGTAAATATTTTTATATGATAAAGAAATCACGATCCTGCTAGATACGATTATTTCTGACAAAAAAGTTTTCTAGTTCTATAGCTATAAAACCTCCGTGGATATACTTATTATTAATATATGTATTTTGACATATTTGATTAATTTTGGAGTCATGTCCACATTATTGCGAGCAATGACGCAAATTTGTCCGATCTCTGATCGTTATACAAGTCTGCCAAGAGTGCGCAAACGAACAGTAAGATAAAGCCTAGTAGTGGTATCTCGCGCGCTCTTGTGCTAGTCGTGCTGGCATAATTTAAGAAGGCTTCCCCCAGGTTCCAGCTGGACAACGAGGAATACGTGGAGTTCTCCAAGATGTCCGACGACAGGATAATCGGCACCAAGGGCGAGACGGCGACGATCTTCGACACGCGCACCGGCCGCGAGCTGCTCACGCTCAGCCCCTCCATCAGCAACCAGTACGCCAAGAACAGGGCCACCTTCAACCCCACGGACGAGCTGGTGCTCTCAGGTATGGACAGCAGACAACCTAATAGACAGGAGATGTCATGTAATTTATTTGGAGCTAAGCCGAAATTGGCGATTACTGCATTCTGATTAGCTGGCTAAGGTCAAACAGGTCACTAGAGTTTAGTCGTTGTGTAGTATAGTGTAGCGTAGTTTCTTCCATGCTGGTCTGGGAGTAAAGAAAAAACAGAGAATGCACCAGTTGCTTCTCTTCCCGCGCAGATGGTAGAAAATAAAAGAAAAACCAATTGACCTTGTACCAAACTAAGCAAAGCTTGTAATATGCATTCACTACAACGGATAAACATACTTAAATAGATGAATACATATCATCATCACTATCATCACTATCACTATCACTTCACTATCATCGTCACTATCACTATCACTTCACTATCACTATCACTTCACTATCACTATCACTTCACTTCACTATCATCACTACATATTATAAAACAAAGTCACTTTTTCTGTCCCCATGTCCCGATGTATGCTTATATCTTCAAAACTACACAACGGATTTTGATGCGGTTTTTTTAATAGATAGAGTGATTCAAGAGGAAGGTTTATATGTATAGTACATGCAAAATATACCGTGCGAAGCCGGGGCGGGTCGCTAGTTTTAATATCTATTAAACATCCAGGGCTCGAGAGCAAAAATTCATATTTGTTTCCAAATGTCAGTGAAAACTAGCACACATAGGAAAATCCGAATAGTAAAGCTATGGCCGGGAATCGAACCCGGATCCTCGTCATTCCGTGACGCGTGCTATACCCCTACACCACCCATCCCATAGCAGGTGGGTAGTTTTCGAATTTTTCTACCCGTTACTAGCTGTCACGTGAACTATGCGGACTCCAGCCTATATACGTCCGTGTGTTTATATATATTTATATGTTATGTAGTATATTTTATTTATTATTTATTGTGTTTATCGTATTTATCTATTATGTCTTTTATTATTATATCTCACATTATTTAAAATTTAGGCATTTAGGATTATTTTAGGTTTCGATCGGTTCTTTTACTTTTTCTGTGTCTACTCTTGCTTAATACTTATGTCCTGTCAATCGTTCAAAGGTTACCTGGATGAGATCCCGTTTAGGGATAAGTTCGCCTTTGTGCATGCTTTTTCTGTATTCATCTTTTTCTTGTGTTTTATATATAAAGAGTTATACATACATATTTTATTGTTATTTTGTATGTGTTGTTCTCCAACTTATTTCTCTGTTTTGTTGGTTGTCTAGTAGAGATCGCTATTAAGCGATAAGACCGCCTATTGTCTACTTTTTCTTTGATTCTGTATTGATTTGTACTGATTTGTGGTGTTCAATAAAGAGTATTTGTATTGTCTCGACGACCGGATAGCCTAGTGGTTAGTGACCCCGACTATAAAGCTAGAGGTCCTGGGCTCGAATCCCGGTAGGGGCAGACAGTTGTATGATGAATACGAATGCTTGTGCCCGACTCATGGATGTTGTATGTATTTAAGTATGTATTTGTCTACATTATATAAGTATGTTTATCCGTTGGCTGGTACCCTTAGTACAAGCTTTGCTTAGTTTGGGCCTGGGTCAATTGGTGTAATTTGTCCCAAGATATTTATTTATTTATTTATTATTGTATTTGTATTGTATTGTAATGTAGTTGTGTTGCTTGCAGACGGCGTGCTCTGGGACGTGAACTCCGGCAAGGAGATACACAAGTTCGACAAGCTCAACCAAACGCACAGCGGGGTGTTCCATCCCAACTCATTAGAAGTGAGAGCTGCTCTATACATAGCTAGCTGTTGCCCGCGACTCCGTCCGCGCATCTAATTTGCAGCTAATCTTAAACGATCCTAATCTGCGCCACCTTAGCTGTACATACATGAGTCACGTCTTTATTCCTTACGGGGTAGACAGAGCCTAAGGTAACAAAGGCTTGAAGGCCACGTTTAGCATGATTGTGGGCGTATAGGTGGAAAAAGGAATCAAAATGGTGATGGGTTGCTAACCGCATCGCCTAAAACATGATTTTTAAGATTCATCCCATTCCCTCGGTAGGCTTTTACCAGTTGCGTGGGAAGAAAAGCAACTGGTACATTCTATGTTTTTCCTTTGCTCCCAGACCAGCGTGGAAGGAACATAGTGGATAAAGATTTGTGTGTGACTTATTAAATATTGTTTAATGTTTAATTGACAGGTAATATCGAATACAGAAGTATGGGACCTGAGGACATTCCACCTGTTAAGAACAGTGCCGACCTTAGATAAATCAGAAGTAAGTGACGCCTCCGCGGCTCGCCTCCAACGTTATATATATACAGTGGAATCCGTTTATAATGACATCGAAGGGAGATGATAAACACGTCGTACTAAGCGGACGTCATACAAAGCATTTTGAGAAAATAAACAACCTGTTTTTTAGGTTAATATTTATTTTAGTAGAGAAACATGGCATATTAAATCAAAATGAAAATTGTATTTGATAAGTAAGTTTCATTTTAAAACGAAAACAAGCGACGTGCGGAAGGTGTAAAGCATTATAACCGGACATAATTTATTAGGAATTTATTTGAAGTCGGTTAAAAATAGGTCATTATAAGCGACATGACACTATAAGCGATGTCATTGTATCCGACTTTGGTATAATGAATTTTATAAGAAAGCCAAACTTCCTTGTCTAATTACATCATATTAGGCGCTTGGTCAATATCGGCGGAGTCATATTAAACGGATTCTACTGTAGTTAAGGGCATAAATACGACACCACATAACACATAATAGGGCCTGTTGCGGCCTAGTTTTGTAATAAGTCGAGCATGTTGCGTCGCAGGTGATCTTCAACCCGAACTGCTCGGCGATCTACGCGGTGTGCTCCGACCAGGACTCGGAGGAGCGCAGCCAGTTCGACACCAGCTTCAAGACGCTGGACCCCTTCGACTACTCCAGCATAGGTCAGTGACCTTTTTTTTATTTTTTTTTTGTGGCGGGAAAATGCGTTACGCATACGACCGCGCCGTGGGGACGGCACGGAAGTTATGTGGGACTCTCCTTCCCGGCCCCCCTCCCGTGCGGAAGGAGGCGGGGGAGGCCTACCCACTAAAAACCCGCCGGTATTCCCTCTCTGCCATTGGGGGGCGCCGCGGGAGCATAAGGGTGTCACCGCGTAAGCATAGGTCAGTGACCTGGCCTTAATGTACTCGCGGCGTTTCATGATCCCTGTCACACTTCTAGTGACAGTTCATAAGCTCCATTTTTATATGACCTTACGGCCGCCATTAAGGGAGAATGAATGAATGACCTTGTAATGAAGTTCTGTCACGTTCAATCGACAAGACATCAGCAAGAACTAAAGGCAACTTATAGCATGATTGTGGCCGTATAGGTGGAAAATAGAATCAAAACAGTGATGGGTTGCTAGCCGCATCGCCTATAACATGATTCCTATGATTTTCGCCCATTCCCTCGATGGGCTTTTACCATCTGCGCGGGTAGAGAAGCAACTGGTGCATTCTATGTTTTTTCTTTACTCCCTGACCAGCATGGAAGATACTTTATTTAATAAGTATATTTAATAACAAAATCAACATATTTCAACTATGATCAAAAATAACTTCCATGCTGGTCTGGGAGCAACGAAAAAACATAGAATGTACCAGTTTCTTCTTTTTTCGCGCAGATGGTAAAAGCCCATCGAGGGAATGGGCGAAATCATAGGAATCATGTTATTGGCGATGCGGCTAGCAACCCATCACTATTTTGATTCCGTTTTCCATCTATACGCCCACAATCTTGCTAAACGTGACATGTAGGTCTTGACACCTTAGGTTCTGTCTACCCCGTAAGGGTACTGGTACATTTTATGTTTTTTCTTTACTCCCTGACCAGCATGGAAGATACTTTAATCAAGTCACTACACAAAATCAACATATTTCAACTATGATCACAAATTACTTCTATTAGTATTATTCGCCTTGTGTCAACATGTCATTTCGTCGTTTGCAGCCACGATAGACGTGAAGCGCAACATCTACGCGCTGAGCGTGAACCGGTACGGCACGCAGATCTCCGTCGTCGAGAACATGGGCGACTTCGACCAGATGCAGGAGTCCGCCGTCAAGATCTACGACGTGGGCCGCAAGCGCGACCACGACGACGACGCGGTGAGGCAGCCCTCCCGCCGGCGCGGCTGGCACTGCGGGGGCGGGGCGGCGGCGGGGAGCTCTCCCCGCGGTCGTCCCACCCCGCGCGCCTGCACAGCAAGGCCGAGCACATGTCAAATAAATAATGAATACGTTATAGGTACTCGCTTAGAAGCGAGTGGGGGAATTAATTACCGCGCGCCACTCACTTGTCACTTGTCTAAATTTCTCACGAATAAATAAAAAACAATAAATCATAAGAAAAATGCATATACGTACTAATGATTACGTAAGCGTAAAGGAGGAGGCTTGCTTACTTTGGCTGATAAGGGGGGGGGGGGGGTTCCCGCGACTTCGTCTGCGTAGAATTATACATAAAAACCTTCCTCTTGAATCATTCTATCTATTAAAAAAAACCGCATCAAACTCCGTTGTGTAGTTTTGAAGAGACATATACATATATTTGAGCATACATATGGACATAGGGACACAGGGACAGAGAAAGCGACTTTATTTTATACTATGTAGTGATATATATATACTATGTAGTGATACTGGCAGCGTTATTTCCTAGTAGGACAAATTAGTCCACAAGCATTGCATACTATTTTTATTTTTATTTTATTCGAAAGCCGCTATTGAACAGTTGACGTGACGCTTTTGTTTGTCGCAGGACGAGGAGGAGGAGGACGACATGGCGGGCGGCTCCGAGAACGACGACGGCTCCGACTCCGGCTCCGACAACGACGACGACGGTCGGCCATTGTTTATACACTAATGTGCTATCGAAGAAATGTATTCCTGGCCAATCGTGGAACCTTATCGCAGTAAATTTCATACACTAAAAATTATTGTGACTGTGAGAACGTTGTACGGTGGATCAGTAATAAATTTGTTCGATAGTTACACTCGGGGACTTTAAAATTGTTCAGCATACATGGAACGCTGTCATATAAGCAGAGATCGGACAAATTTGCGTCATTGCTCGCAATAATGTGGACATGACTCCAGAATTAATCAAATATGTCAAAATAAATATATTAAGAATAAGTATATCCACGGAGGTTTTATACCTATAGAACTAGAAAACTTTTTTGTCAGAAATAACAATCATATCTAGCAGGATATCATTATTATATAAAAATATTTACGAGAACGACAACTGCCACTTTAAGTAACATTTTGCTAGTAATTTTATGCATGTGTAAATTTTTATCTCCGGGAGTTCAAATTTTATTTCGAGAAATTAATTAAATGATTAATTATTTGATAAATTTTTGAGTCATGTCCACTTTATTGCGAACGATGACGCAAATCTGTCCGATCTCTGCATATAAGTGACGCTATGTCAACAAACACATTACAATAATATTTTGACATTGATATTTAGCGACAAAGTTCTATCGTTGCTCAACAATTAAAGTCCGCGATTGCTAAGTATTCACTTTTATAAGCAGTCCGTATGGAAAACTTGATGTTTGTTAGGGAACAGACTGTTTACTCTCTAGTATTAGTGTTATAATATTTAATCCTACCCCTAAACAGCAGAGCTTGCGCTGTTTTGGTACGGGGTATAAGATAGTCAGGGAAATTAGCATAAGAGGCATCTCAGCTACCATCTTGATGCATTGTCTGCGGGCAGCCCGGTGATTACTTACCATTGAGTAACCCGACTGCCCGTTTTACTTCATTCTCAATGTGTTAAAACAAGAATTCAATAAAATCAAGGTATCTCTACCGAATTATGGAAATAGGAGCCACTTGAGTTTCGACAGTTTTGAGTTATGCGTTATTACATTAATGTTTTAATAATACAATACAACATTTTGATTCCTCTTTCCACCTTTACGCCCGCATTCATGCTAGACGTGGCCTTTAGGCCTTGTTGCCTTGGTTCTGTCTACCCCGTAAGGGATAAAGACGTGATTGTATGTATTTTTTAATATGATTTATTCTATTTAATGCGGATATAACGCGTTTAGGTAAAACTAACTCGTAATGTATTTTGGTTGCACCGATGCGACTGAAATGGCTCCCATTTTGTTTAGTGTATTTATGTGATTGTGTGCGTGTGTGTGTAGCGTCCAACCTGCTCCGCAACGCGGTGATGGGGCTGGCGGGCGGCAGCTCCGGCGACAGCTCGCAGGACGGCAACGAGCGCCCGCGCAACCGCCGCCGCCTGCGCCGCAGACAGGTCTGTGCATGCTTACTTACTAAGCCGACCGCTTCAGTGACTCCTCGCCCGCGCGGCACAGGTGCGGGGGGTAGGACGACAAAGGGGACCGAGAGGTGCGCGCGGGTAGTGCGCCTGCCGCCCGCACAGAGCTCGGTCCCCTTTGTCGCGCGGGCGAGGACTCGTGTCGACGGGGAAGAACCAAGATCTCTTATCTTACAAATTTTAATTAATGTAGTCTGAATTCTATTGAGAGAACCAATAGCTCTCATCTTGTAATTACAAGATAGGAGATCTTGGTTCTACCCCGTCGATGTCTCACTTTTTAAAAATTGACAACCAGAATTCTGGACTGATTTTTCGCAGACAACACTACCACTGTGTTCATAATGAAAAAATATTTATTTAATTTAACTTTAATTCATTAACCAGACAGGTGCACGTTACTGTAGTATCGATTTACCTAATACCTGCCTACCCAAGAGTTGTGACTGGAGAAAAATAGGCAAGCTAACGTGTGTATATTCTATGGGCTTCATACTTTCGATTGGTGTAGAATTTGTCTATTAACCATACCAGTGAAATGGATAAAAATAAATTGTTAAATAATCATATTCTGGACTGAAATTTTTTAGACAACCCATTTCCTATATTTATTGACATATTTAATTGAATATAAAATACTTTTCATCCATTAACCAGCTCGGTGAAGGTCGTTTTATGGAGGGATCTTAGACTATAAAGTTTGCAAGTGAATTTATACCCTAATACCAATAATCTTGAATGAACAAAAGATATTTACCTTGCTACTCTGCTACTCACTCGCTACGCACTAGCTAGTGAGTAGCGGAGTAGCAAGGTAAATATTTTTTGTTCATTGAAATGGACCTCCGCAAAGTAACGCCTGATTCAATAAAATAATCTTGAAGTGTAATTCTGGTGACGCAGCCAGGACCGTCTCAGAAGGGCACTCTTCAGCGGTCCCATTGACTTGAAATCTGTTACACATATGCAGGATAGACGGTAATGCAAGTACAGTCCACAAAAAAAGATTGTATTAAATATGACATTTGTGGGTTGGGTTATTAAAAATTTCTTAACTAATAATTTGTGTGTCGCAGGCGGCGGAGGGGCACAGCAGCGACAGCGACGGCGACATGGACCTTGGCGATATCATCGAGTTCGAGCTCGACTAGCGCACAATAAACGCGTGGATCACTCGTCTGCCTCGTTATTACACCCCCTCACCCCCTCCTACCTTCCTGCTTTACCATGAGTGTACAATTTTACCTGAGTGTACAATTTTCTGCAGGGCCGACAACGCACTGGCATCGCGTAAAGCGACAGGGTGTCTATGGACAGTGGTGATCATTTACCATCAGGTGACCCACTAGTTCGTTTGTCTGGCCTATCTAACATAAAAAAAACCGTTACCACCGCAATATAAGCCGACTTGTAGGAAAAATAAATCTGCATTCAGGGCCTGTTTCAGTGGCGTAACTACAACGTCTGGGGCCCGCGGCAAAACGTCAGATGGGGCTCCTTCCTCAATATAAGGAAGTGCATCAGCGTCCCTTCTGTGCTCTAAACCAACCCAGTTGGGGCCCCTGGCATTTTGCCACCCCTGCCACCCTTTATTTACGCCACTGGCCTGGTTGACCGACCTAAAATGCTTACACGAATCGTATACCTCCATCCTTGGAAATAAAGAGAAGTGGACGCCATCTATTGCACATTAAGAGAACTAAAAAGTACATCATATGTAAGCGCCATCTAGCGGGCAAGTTGGGCACTATTAAGTATTATGCTTTGCAGCGCCATCTAGTAGATTTTACATAAACGAGCAAGGCAACCATTACTTTGCCGTTTTAATTTTCTGTACTACTCACCACTAGGTGGCAGTTTTACCAAAATTACAGTCTTGCACCTAATTTACTTTGAAGCTTAATTTAGCTACTGATCAAGAGATGGCACTTCACGATAAATTAATGGTACTGACTGTTTATTTGTTTATATGTTCAGGAAAGTTTAAAATGCGTCGTCGAGGAATTATGAAAGAATTAACAATTTTAAATGTATTATGTTCATTTAATGCACTTTATTATTATTTCGTATCATAAATAATATGTTTGGTATATCACAATTTGTTTGTTCGTTACTTGCCGAAATACTTACATACGTTATTAATTAGACCATACAAGAATCTAGTAAGAGAAATAAAGTAAAAAAATAAATTGCTACGTATCATTACAATGAAGTCTACAAAAATCTTAAAATCTATTTAATATAAGTACTGAAATAATTGTTTCAAATTAACACTTTCCACGTTAAATTGAAAATAAATAATTGGTAAGGTACTATGCAATGTGATTTTTATACTAATCCATCCTTTACTGATACCGACTAGGGAACTCCGATGGCACTTTATTAACAAAATCTTTAAAAAGAAACCATCTTCTTATCGTAGGCTGAAACCAGATAAAAAGTAAAGAACAGCGCTGAGGCCGGGTAAGCTACGCCTCGCTTCATGTGTACCTACGCTTGGGTAGTTCGACTCCTAAGTGACCTATCACTTGACGAACTTTAAACCGGCCTCACATTGTCGTTCATAAAACTCCGTCTTCACGTTTTATTTGGTCTATGGTTTGATATCGTAGCTAGCAAAAACTAAACTAACCAAAAATTATTTATTGACACAAACTCGAATCTTTCGAATAAACGAAAATGTAGCTGCGAATGCAAAACAGACCTAAATGGGGTGGTTTTTAGCAACAATTCGTTAGAATATTTTTCGCGTAACCTATTAAATACCTACCTACTAAAAAGTAATTTAGGGTTCATTCTGTTCACAAAAACATCACAGTCCATACCCGACCAGAAAATATAACGAGGCCGATTTAATAAGTAGCTAGGTGTATAGGTGATATTGGTCATAAGCAAAGAATATGCAATTTATACAATAAAGTCAGCCAAAAACGTGGGTGCTAAGTACTCGGCAGTGAGACAGCTAAACAGCGTATATTTCTGGTTGGGTTATTAACATTTTAACTCATACATTTGAATTTAATCCTTACGAGATTCCTTATAATTCAATTCAAAATATCACTATTTAATTTTGTGACAGTCGTAATTTCAATTCAGTAAACCCTAGTAAATATGTAAGAACAAAACAACGCGACCACGAAAGTTATACAACAACGAAAAGAATATAAACACTATTTATAAATACCCTATTATTGTCTATAGTTTGGTATTTGGCTTCGTATATTGAACTCAAATAATTGCCAAATGCAAAAAATTCACCACTTAATACCAGGGGAAAATCGGGATTTTTTTAAGCACATCACTCGAAAGTACCACTCGAAAGTGGTATAAATCTGTTTATATCTTCAAAACTACAGCCCTAAAGTTTTGACTAGTTCACAAGATTAATGAGAGCTGTGATTGTCTTCTAAGCTACTCGTATTTCAAATTCAGCACTAGTTTTCACCACTTTCGAGTGGTATTTTCACACACGTGCCTCAAAAATCGGGCCCCAGTGGTATTTTCGAAAATATAAATAAACATTCGCTGTAGTCAAATTGGTAAAGTTTATGAAAATCGTTTACTATTATTTTTTACATAAAAGCAAAGTTTTCTAAAATATTGAGAAAAACATTTAGAGAAAAAAATATAAGAAATGTATTTCTTTACTAGCGATTTGAGATTGAATTGCACTTCATTTGGAAATAAAACTTATTCGGAACTTAATAACTACTTAGTATGAAATTCTAACTTGCCTAATCGTAATATATTTTTATTTATTAGCCCGATTTAAACCTATTTATTTACAAGTTTATTTACAATCGCTTATAAGGTAACACTACAAAAATAGTAGGCAAGATAAGAGACATTTTAATTGTTGTACACAATTCGTTTGTTTACATTTTAAAATAAACAAAATTAAATCCTGCTGACACCACAGTACGTAGGTATAAGTACTCATCGATCCACAAAATGTTATTCATAATTTCAGTTGTTCATAAAACTCTCGTTACTTTAAAATCATAAAGATTCACCTAAATATAATTTGGCAAAATCCTATCTTACAGTCTGCACATTGCCAGTACACACTGGCAATCACGTCCCACCTACGAGTCATCACCTCTGCAGCTCTTCGAGGAAAGAACACGCTGCGACCTACCCTAAGCTTCATCACCATCACCATCACCGGTCATCAATGCACGAACTCATTCACCCCCCCTCCGTGGTGATGAAACTGTTGCGTATTATCTACGATGACACTGGCATACGCGCCCTCTTGCACCGCCGGACTCGGCGCCATTTTGTTAAAGTTCCCGCCAAAATTGCTGTCAAGCGGTCGGCCATTTTGTGGCTGGCCATTAGGCCCGTAAAAGGAGATGAGGTTAGTATAATTGTATTGTTGATTCGCTATCTCTGTCGAGCTCTCCAATGAAGAGCAGGAGGATGAACTAGCCGAGTAAGGTCTTTGGTTTTGTGGGTACACGTAGTTGGGTGTTATTTCGGGTTCCGTGTAGTTTTCGCTGTAAAATAAATCGTGGTACGTTCCGTTTTGATGGTAGTCTTCCTGCGTCTCGTAGGTTGGTATTACCGGAAGGTTATATTCTGCATATTGGTAGCCGCCGCCGGAATCTCCGTTAAATTCGTTTTCTAAGTGAATGTGGTTGAGTTTGTCCGTCCGTAGCGGGACCTGCGGCGACGTCGTGGTGGTAGGAACATGGGAGGGGGTCGCTGCTTCTACGTGGTTCAGTTTCGGCGGACCCTGGTCTATGTTCAGTATTAGGTGCTTTTCTTCGATGTCGCTGTAAACAATAATAGAGTATTAGTTATATGTCTATGATGCTCTACCTACAAAATGTAAAGCTGGCATAACCTTCGTTTACGCTAGTCTTGCTCTTGCAGTGTTGTAGCCAGACTGCAGTGTTGGAGTGTTGTAGCTCAACTGTCATTTTGTGATATGACCTTACCTGAGCACATAGTTGACGGAGACGATGCAGTGCGGCCGCGAGGAGCGGGAATTGTGGACTATGGTCGCGTAGCTCTGCATCCACACCCAGCCGCCCGACTTGGTCAGGAACCGGTAGTAGCGGGACGTCACTTGGCCTTTCGTTAATACTGTAGAGAAATAAAATAAATAAATAAATTACGACTTTATCCCTTACGGGGTAGACTGAGCCTTAAGCAACGAGAGCTAAAGGCCACGCCTAGAATAATTGTGGACGTATAGGAGGAAAGGGGAATCAAAACAGGGATGGGTCGCCTATAACATGATTCCTATATGATTTATTATTTTCAATCCATACTAATAAGAAATACTAAAGTGTGTCTGTCTCTATTACCTCTTCACGCTTATACTGCTGAACCGATGCAGTTCAAATTTCGTATAGCGATAGTTTCAATCCTGGGAGAGAACATAGGATAGTTTTTATCCCGGTAATTCAGTGTCATTCTCCAGTTTTGAGCCCTCCGTGTAATTAACACATTTATCACATGGATGCACTAAATCTGGCGAATCGTCGCGGAACCCTAACTTGTGCGATCAAGTCGAGAATATTGTGACGCGTTAATTAAACTAGGAACGGAGCTAAGAATTTATTTGGCAAAACAAAACGCTGTCGCAATCTAGCTAGTATCAGATTTTTTTATCGATATCGATAATTCAAATTTTTGTACCCGACTGCGGCAAAGCGCATAAATAAATAAACACATATACATACCTACATACCGTCACGCCTCTTTCCCACAGGGGTAGGCAGAGACTACTTTGTTCCACTTGCTACGATCCTGACATACTTCTTTCGCTTCATCCACATTCATCAATCTCTTCATACATGCTCGTCGGTTTCGGGTAGGTACTCCGGACCCGACCCTTTTCCAAAACGTCTCCTATTTGGTCTCGAAACGTCCGTCTAGGCCTTCCCCTCCCAACGCTACCATTCACACTCCCCATATAGATCTGTTTTTTAATTGTTTATTTATTTAGTAGGTACTATATCATATATATGAGATATGAGATATATGTATCTCAGTGTTTGTCAATTGTATTTTGTCGTGTTTATTTTGCACAATAAAGAGTTTACATACATACATACAATTAAAAAATAGTGAGCCTAGTGGTATTATACTCACGTGTGCAGTGCGAGTAGCGCATGTGCAGTACGTCCGTGCCGTGGATGTAGTGGTAGAGCGTCTTCTCGATCAGGTCCTGGGGCTCGTAGCCCGTCAGCGACGCCACCCTGCGACCAAAGAAAAAAAACGTAAAAAAAACTTTTATTTTAGGCCGCGGAGTGGGGATAAAGTGACAGGCGCTCGGCAGAGCAGCCAATATGGCGGCGCCCGTAGCTCGCACCAGCTGTGTGGCATTTACATTCTTACTTATCGTGCAAGTGCTCCGGGGTATTTAAATAAGTATTCTTATTCACTTGATCGTGATGGATAAGGATACAGCTAGTTTGCTGACTGTACTTTTGGCTAGGTAAAATTAAACTGCAAAAATTTCAATGCCTATCGTTCAAAAGCCTAATTAACCCGGGTACTCATCTCCAAGCTGTAACGTATTCGTAACCGATCAAAAACAAACCATTGGCAATTAAAAACCTATCGTCGTTAACTGTGACCCTCACAAGAGTGATCAAACCATAACCCCTCCATTACCCGACGTCTCAGCTTCCCGAAACAATAGTTAAACACCCTCATGCCCTGTCAACCGAAAAAACTGTCGACAGAAAAAAACTCGATCGCTTCCGGCAATTATACAAGCATATTGTTCGCCCCTATTAGGGCTGGGGCACTCCAGCAACCCTTTGGGGGTGGCTCGTGAAAGGTTAATTGATTGTCAACTAGCCGAGAGTGATAGGTATAGGTAAATCGATGGGACCAGCGCGCCGTTTTCTGAAAGCACACACACACACACACACACACACACACAAATCACGTCTATATCCTTCACGGGGTAGACAGAGCCTGAGGTAACAAAACCTCTGAAATCTGAAAGCACATGTGTGAAAATACCACTCGAAAGTGGGGAAAAGTTGCGCTGAATTTGAAATACGAGCAGCATAGAAGACAGCTCTCATTAATCTTGTGAATTAGTCAAAACTTTGATTAGAGCTGTAGCTTTGGAGATATAAGCTGATTTATACCACTTTCGAGTGATGTGCTTTCAAAAATCGGGCCCCAGAGTGTGGTGTAGAGATACCATCTCCAATATTTAGGCTAAATGATTCCTTATATGTAGAGACATTAATCATCATTATACTTAGTGTAACCTATGAATATTTAATACAGATCTAGACGTGTAACAGTAAAGGTGTGTTTTATTAAAGACTCCTCGACGACTACCCATCCCCATGTAGGAAGACCACAGATATTATAATACATGGCGACCCTGCCAGGATTGCTTGTCGTTAGAATAGTCATTTGACAGAAAGACGTGGCGAAACTTAGCTATCGCTAACCGGTGAGGCATTAAAACTAGAGTGACCTTTAATCCCACACTTGCTCTACTCTGAACCTCGCAATGCGTTTAAAAACAGCTTACTATGAATTAATATCGCATAGCTACGTGAGAAAGTGTTCGCAAGTGGCTTCCGCGGCATCAGCAAAATGGCGGCCGTGGCATCAGCTGACGCAGCATGGCGGTGCCTAAGTTAACTTGACACGCGATATTTATTTACTAATCAAATGTATTTGCTAACTTTTTAAAGTAAATTACACTTAAAACTAAGTATATCGAAGAAGAACCAACTGATAATTAAACTAAAACAAATATAAAAAGATTTAGTAGGTAATTTACAATACAATACAAATACTCTTTATTGAACACCACACATCAGTATAAAACAATACAGAAACAAAGAACAAAGTAGACAATAGGCGGTCTGATCGCTTAATAGCGATCTCTACCAAACAACCAATAAGAGAAATAAGTTGAAGACAGTTTAAGTAGGTGGCATTTAATAGCTAATCTTGTAATTACTTTCATTTGTTTTGAGGTTATCGTTTGAAAGCAACTTCGTTTCAGATTTACATAGCTGTTTTGTTTAAATAATATTAGATCAAAAATTTAAACGCCCCTTAAGTAAATAAAATGCTAATACTCTTCAAACTGCTGGACTGAACCTGTTCTCGTGTTTCGTATGAAAAAAACCGCATCGAGAACAGTCCATCCGCTGGAGAGATACGATGCCACAGACAATACACACACACACACACATCAATGACGAACTTACAACACCTCTCTTTTTGCGTCGGAGGTTCAAAATCCAAGGCGATCAGTGCCTTTAATGCTAACGGCCTAAGTCGTGAGAAACACGACAGTACCTACACATTGTCATTTCCGAAAACTGTTTCGCCTATATCTTTGCAGAACTCCTAATTCCACGGTTCCCGCCAAAATCTTCCTTGTCTTATCTGGGCATTTTCAAAAAAACATGTACCCTTGACTTTTTCCAAAATGATGACATTTTGGGTTTTTCTGATTCAGAATTATTAGCACTATTTATTTATGTAAAGAAAAAAGTGTCTATTGGTTTTTTTGTCAGTTTTGTGACACTATTTTCATACGATTTATATGGGGCGTCACAAAACTGTCACGAAAAAGTTGTACGGGAAATTAAGGCAATCTTGTTGGAAAAAGGGTACACGTTTTTTTTGAAAATGCCCCTCTACGTGTCTACGTCATAAGTACAAGAAACCTACAAAATTTCACGTCCACATGTTTGACACGGGCGTCAGACACTACACCACACCGGCTTGACAATGTTAAATTGTACCAAATTTTCACTCAGTTATTCCTCAATACAAACCATTAGGTAAATACAAATAGCGAAGTGTAGTGCCGGTATAGCTACTTAGTGTTTGTATTGTATTTTGTAGAGGACTATTCTACCGAGGGGGACCTGCCACTATAATTGCTACTTGTTTGCGAAGTATCGGATTTCCTTAATTGCTAAAAAGTATCCCACAAATTTATCGTGCCCTGGCGCTTGGGGGACAGTTTTTTTGGCGAAGTGTGTATACCTACCTACAGGGTATCTTAAAGTTGTTACAGAATATTGCAGCAGGTTTAATTTGACTAAATGCAGAGCTAAATTTTTCAGGTTCTTTAAAACATAGTTGTCAAAGATATTTTTATTAATATACAAACAATTTAGAACTAAATAACAATAAAGAGCACTTAAACTAGGAAAGTTTAGTGCCTGGTTCAAAGGTTCCCATTATGCTGGCTAAGATGGCTGGATAAGAGTATTGATGAACCTAAAGTGCACAATATAGGTGAAAAGCTTAAGTGAAGTAGCGTACAGAACTGATATGGGACTGAAGTCATTTCTCTAATAGGCACGGGTTTGATCACAATCCCACCTGAAGGTAAGCATATTTGTGATCTAGTGTGGAATAGGCTTGTCTAATAAACACATTACACACGTAGAAGAACCAAGGTTACCGACATAGTCCAGCGGATTAGCAAGTTGAAATGGCAGTGGGCAGGGCACATAGCACGGAGGACGGATGACCGATGGGGTCGAAAGGTCCTCGAGTGGAGACCACGTACCGGCAAGCGCAGCGTGGGACGTCCACCCACAAGATGGACCGATGACCTCATTAAGATCGGAGGATCGCGCTGGTTGCAAGCCGCTTCCAACCGGTCTTATTGGAGGTCTGAAGGAGAGGCCTATGTTCAGCAGTGGACTTGTAATGGCTGAGATGATGATGATGATGATGAATAAACACATTCAGGGCCCCGATTTTTGAAAGCACATGTGTGAAAATACCACTCGAAAGTGGTGAAAAATTGTACTGAATTGGGAATGGATGATTATTTTAAAAGTGCTTGGTGATTTTTCTATTGATAGGAATAACCATCCTTAGCTACGGAAAAAAGTTTCAGATTTTTCCGTCGAGCCATATATTTTATAAAAATAAAAACATTTTACTCAGTCACTCGGCGGCCCCTATACGGAAGTAAGCAGTACGCCAATGACATAATCAAATAAAAAAAAAAAAATGCTGCTTGAATCTGTGGTACACAATGACATTTGTCACTGACATTGATTGATAGCACCGCACTCGGAAGCTAAAACAAGCAAAAGAAACGGCTAAGTGGCGCCGTCTGTAGATTGTTGTTGGTACTAAACCACCTATTTGGGATTTCATTAAAATTACCATACATTTCTCATATAACTTTCAGTAGTGTTTTTGATTCGGAGTAGAAATAACCCAATAATTCCAAAATCTGAGAAAAAAATGTACATTATGGTCATTTTTATTGAAATTCCCCATGTTTGGTTAGTAACACGAACAATCTACAGACGGCGCCACTTAGCCGTTGCTTTTCTTAGCTACAAATGCCATCGTGTACCACAGATTCAAGCAGCATTTTTTTTTTTTAATTTGATTATGTCATTGGCGTACTGCTTTCTTCCGTATAGGGGCCGCCGAGTGACCGAGTAAAATGTTTTTATTTTTATAAAATATATGGCTCGACGGAAAAATCTGAAACTTTTTTCCGTAGCTAAGGATGGTTATTCCTATCAATAGAAAAATCACCAAGCACTTTCAAAATAATCATCCATTCCCAATTTTGAAATACGAGTAGCATAGAAGACAATCACAGCTCTCATTAATCTTGTGAACTAGTCAAAACTTTGATTAGAGCTGTAGTTTTGGAGATACATATAAGCTGACTTATGCCTTTCAAAAATCAGGGCCCTCTCTTGATTTGAAGACGGCCAGATTGTAGCGTTCAGGGAACACAAACGCTGATAGGAAATTCCATATCATTTCATTCCTTTTTAGCGACTTCTGACTTTGAGCGGATCACTTGATTCAAAACCAAAACAAAAGGCGATCGCCGCCTCAATGTCTTTCGTCACCCAATTACACAGAAGTGCGATGACACAACATTATAGGTATTGCAAAATAGGCGATGTTGCGCCAGCGCTGACGCGCCGCGGCGGCCATCTGGCGGCGCACGTGGTGAAACCGAATCGCCGCCATTCCTGGCTAGGCCTTCCAGCTTAATGTTTTGAAACCGGATGCTAGAGGCTAGGGATAGAGTTTACACAACTCTTGTCAGCTACTGCACTAAGTTAAACTGTCCTACTGTCTTTCGGGGAATCCGGAACCCGCACTCAACGGTGCCGTTGCCATCTGCCCCATCCCGGGGCGGCCAGTGGGCGTCGCGGTGACACCTAGTGCCGTAACGCTCACAGTCCATGGCCAGGAGGGAACGTGTCGGTTTTTAGACGTTACGCCTCTCCCCTCCATCCATTAGGGAAGGCAGCGGCGAGCTGGAGAGCCCGTCATACTCCCGTTGCTGCCCCGAGCGCGGGAATGCATAAGGTGCATTTTCCACACGTTAAAAAAAAAGACTGTCCTACTGTCATAGAGATTGAGAGAGAAAAACCGCCAAGTGCGATTCCGACTCGCGCACCGAAGTGAACATGAAATCTGGTTTTAGCAAAGCCCTACGTCTTAAGCAAAATGTAGGCAGTGTGAGACCATTTTATATTGGTTACTTACATAGACAGATAGTTATAATTATAAAAATATTGCGCAACTGAAAGTTTCTACTGTCCAGTTCGCAGAGACGTAAGTTCTCTTTGCGTGTTCTACAGGATTTATAATAGGGAGTGCTCCGTTGAACTTTTTAACCTTATCCCAGCTGCCAAATTCCATCACCGTACTACTCGACGCAAAAGTAGTTTCCACCAACATCACCTCGATAGTTGGTGCTCCAACACCGTGCGATTTAAGTAAGTAAGTAAGTAAGTAAATGCTTTATTGTACAAATATAGAGAAGTAGAGACAAATCACAAAAAAAAAGACCTTAAATTAAGCGGTCTTTCTTGCCCCGTACGTGCAAAATTTGGAATGGGCTGACGGCTGGGGTTTTTCCAACTGGCTACGATATGGGTACCTTTAAGAGGCGAGTGTACCATTTCTTGCAAGGCCGGCAACGCGCTAGCAGTCCCATTGGTGCTGTAGTTGTCCATGGGCGGCGGTGATCACTTACCATCAGGTGCACCGCATGCCCGTTTGTCGGTTTTAATATTTAAATAAAAGCTATCACGGTTCATGAGATACAGCCTGGTGACAGATTGACAGATGGACGAACATACCTACAACACCGATATCAGGTGTGGGTGGTACGGAATGAGGGTCCGAGTTGGATTCCCGGCCATAGCTTTACTTTTCGGATTTTTCTGTTCTAATTTTCAGTGTCGTTTAGAAATTTAAAATATAACGTGTAAACCGCCTTTCCACAACGCTCTACCTACGCTAAACGTGGCTTAAGGTTTTGTTACCTTGGGCTCTGTCTACCCCGTATGGGAAAAAGACGTGATTCATGTATGTTTGCAAAACCGTCAAAAAAATAGCAAAAAAATAAAGAAGTAAAATTCTTGATTCGTTTGATATGATATGATGTTGAAATCATATTTACCGACAAATCCTCAACTGCGTTCTTGCACTAACAAAATATTAATGCATTTTTTCTGATCACTTAAACGCATTCCCCCAACAACTAGCATGCGTTAAGCGAACGTAAAGCGTCAAATAATAAATTTTACGCGCTCGTAAACGCAGGCGCAGCGAAGCGGTTTCACGGACCGATACCATCGATAACTGCACTTGGCACATCACTATAACGTTGGCAACTGTCAATCGAATAAGTACTTAATAGAGCTATTTCTCGATAATCTACCTATTACCTTTATTTTGTACTAGCTTCTGCCCGCGACTTCGGTAGACTTAAGAACTGATGAAAGTTTGTAAGTATGGATGGATGGATATTTGTTACTCTTTCACGCCAGAACGGCTGGACAGATCTGGATGAAATTTGGAACATACATTATAGTCTGGAATAACACAAAGGCTACTTTTTATCCCGGAAATATAGCGATAAACGAATTCTAGCAGTCTGCAATAATTATTAACGTTGCGACTCTAGGCAGCTGCTACCTTTGATATGTTACATTAAATAGTAGTAGTAATATTTAAATTAGCTAAATATCCACATCACTAGTGCATAGAGGCTGCAGTTCCGAGAACCGCGACGAACAATACACAGCGCGAGGAGTGCTCTCTTTGGCACCTCCAGTACCTTTCGTACGGCCTTAAATGCAGATTTATTTTTCTTACAAGTCGGCTTATATTGCGGTAGTAATGGTAAAGCAGGAAGGTAGGAGGGGGTGAGGGGGTGTAATAACGAGGCAGACGAGTGATCCACGCGTTTATTGGCCCCAGACGTTATAGTTACGCCACTGCCAGGGACGAGAGAAGGCATCTACCCCGTAAGGGATAAACACGTGATTTATGTATATAATAGAGTTATAGAGTGCCTGTGCGCACGGCCAGTGTGGAGCCCAGTCAAGATCAAAGTTTATTAGTTCACGGGTATCAGCCACGCGTAAACCTCACCTCGCCGGGTTCGCGGAAACACACACACACACACACAAGCTGAAGTACTCCGGCAATTAAGGTGGTCCATGCTGGTCTGGGAGTAAAAAAACATAGAATGTAACAGTTGCAGTGTTGGTAAAAGCCCATCGAATGGGCGAAAATCTTAGGAATCATGTCGTAGGCGATGCGGCTAGCAATCCAGCATTATTTTGATTCCATTTTCCACTTATACGCCCACAATCTTCATGATGAATGATAATAAAGGAATAAAATGCATTTTCACAAACTTAAATTTATTTTAGTACAACTACTAAAATAAATTAAAGTATGTGAAAACAATGCATTTTATTGATTTTAGACATCATGTTTCATAGAGCCATTTACTGCTTAAGACCTACACAACGATATATAAATAAAAAATGTGTGAGTTTATTTTTTCAACCGGGTTTGATTCCCGAGCTGAGTACAAGTTTTTTTTAAATGTATGAATGCAGTTTTTCTTGTTATTAAAATAGATGACATGGTTCCTAAGAACATATCTTCGTATGTCTTATAGTTTCAGACTTTTCCATATAGATACTGGCCGATTTCAATGAGACACCCTGTACCTATATTGCATAGGCTTTCTGTCAAGAATTGGCATTGTTCATTTTTTTTAAGCTGTGCTTTTAACACCTTTATTTGATAAAATGGACTATTTCAAGCAACTAATTTGAATATTATGCTTTTACGTAGCTTTGTTAATAAATAAAAAATATTTTTTCGCTGTTTGATAATTCGTGAATTTAGACAGAATCCCAATCGCCTTCGTTCGGCTGGCTATAAAAAAAACGGCTTTGTCTATGGTTTTATCGATTTGACAGTGACACGTGACAGTTGCCCTAGCTAAACTTTTTTTTTTTCATTTTTGTGGCAAACATTCGATGCTGGATTCTGTCTAAAAACCGGGTCGTTCGGTCAAACAAAGGTTCAAAGTACTTTTACAAAAATATCTGCAATCATAAAGTATTTTTGAAATCGGACAAGATAAATCGGATAAATGATGGTTTTCCTCGAAATGGTTTTCGAATTGGAGCATACTAAAAAAAATGAACAATGCCAATTGGTGTAAATGGTGCCACGACGATGATGGTGACTCACCTCGCGTCCAGGAATATGAGCCTCATGTCCAGCGAAGCCCGGAACATGAACATGTTGGAGTGCAGCTTGAGCTCGGTGACGGCGGAGGGCGGCAGCGAGTGCCCCACGGCCACCAGCCCGAGCGGCGCCGAGCCCTCGCCGAAGCGGCGCGCGCGCAGGTACCCCGAGCAGTGGATCACCTGCCAACACTCATTGGTTAGAAAATACTACATACATAAAGACCTACACCTACAGGCCACATTTAGCAAGACTGTGAGCGTACGCGTGAAAAGGGAAATCAAAATAGTGATGGGTTGCCAGCAGTGGCGTAACTACAACGTCTGGGGCCCGTGGCATATTCGTCAGATGGGGCTCCTTCCTCAATAAAGAAGTGCATTAGCGCCCCTTTTGCCCATTTTGCCACCCTGCCACCCTATAGTTACGCCACTGGTTGCCAGCCGCATCGCCCATAACATGATTCCTATATGATCTTCGCCCATTCCCTCGACGAGCTTTTACCATCTGCGCGGGAAGAAAAGCCACTGGTACATTCTATGTTTTTTCTTTACTCCCAGACCAGCGTGAAAAATATAATAATCACTACATAGTATAAAATAAAGTCGCTTTCTCTGTCCCTATGTCCCTATGTATGCTTATATCTTCAAAACTACACAACGGATTTTGATGCGGTTTTTTTTAATATATAGAGTGATTCAAGAGGAAGGTTTTTGTGTATAATTCTACGCAGACGAAGTCGCGGGCAGAAGCTAGTCTATCTATATATATAAAACTCAAAGGTGACTGACTGACATAGTGATCTATCAACGCGCAGCCCAAACCACTGGACGGATCGGGCTGAAATTTGGCATGCAGGTAGATGTTATGACGTAAGCATCCGCTAAGAAAGGATTTTGATCAATTTTACCCCCAAGAGGATTAAATAGGGGATGAAAGTTTGTATGAAACTTTGACAATTTTAAACCGATCGGGCTGAGACTTTGTATGAGACTAGCGGGATAGCGATAAGCGAATTCTGCGCGGACGGAGTCGCGGGCAACAGCTAGTACATACATAAAGACCTACAGGCCACATTTAGCAAGACTGAGCGTACGGGTGGAAAGGGAAATCAAAATAGTGATGGGTTGCCAGTCGCATCTCCCATAACATGATTCCTATGATGTTCGCCCTGATAGAGAAAATGAGTAAAAGCAAGCTTCACGGTAAAACACAAATGTATAGGTTTATAACTAGGTTACGCCCGCGGGACGGAGACTGCGGAGGGGCGATCTCACAAACAAACGAGAGTGCTTATTAACATCGCAAAGGGCACTCGTCCATTGAAAACAGTGGGAGTGTGGTGATTTCGATTGTGCTAGTATTGGGTTTGGGATTTTTTCTGATAATAAATCCACTCACTTTCTCTCAAATTATACAAATTCGATGGCAGTTCTGTAGGCTTATTACCTAGCTCGCTCGCAATCGCCATCGTGTTCATTTTGACAGTCACTCAAAATCACGAGCAATTGATTTGAGTATAAGACAAAAAGTTCTTACTCTCCACGCCGGAACACAACAGTGCAATCACTGCTGCTTGGCCGGTCCACTATCCGTCTATCTGTCTGTCTGTCATCAGGCTGTATCTCATGTACTGCGATAGCTTATTTTTTATGTAAGTAACCAATATAAAATGACATGACAATGCCTACATTTTGCTTAGGAGGCAGAGCTCTGCTAACACAGAATTATAAACACTTGCCCAATTTGCACAGAACCCTCAGTGCGCGAGTTTTCGCACTTGGCCGCTTTTTTTTAAATATTTGCCTCAATATTGTTTCTTGGAAGTGGTTTGAGCATAAAACACGCAAGCTCTAACCAAACATCCAATTCTAATCCAAACACTTAAAACATCCGACACACTCGTACCGGATAAACCGGTATAATCCTATTTATTCAATTACCCTATTTACAATAACGGTAATCGGCGTCCATTCGTGCGGATTACCGGCACGCGTGCACGAATCGTGCGTGCGTGTGCGTGTGCGTGTGTGTTAGCGCGGGAGTGTGCGGGCGTATTTGCCTGGTTATTAATAATACGCAGTTTTAAAATTAATCAGGAATAGTTAAAGGTGGTTGGTTAGTTTAACTAAACGCACCTGTAAAGATTTTTCGGTTCTTTTATTGTAGTAAAAAAATTCATGGTCAAAAAGAATATGTGTAGTCATTTGAAAATTTTAAAGTTATTCAAAAATATTCTTTTCTCAAACATGCTCGGAAATGTATGCGTTAATGTCTCGATATGAGGACATGAAGTTTCTCGTTTATGGCTCCCTACATTACTTCTTGGCTTAGGCCACAAAAGTTAGTATGAAAATCCATTTTTGTCCGCTGCTCTAATTTTTTAAATTTCTATACTAAAATTAAATTGGCAAAGGAAAAAATTACATACAGCCAACCACCACCACAATCTGTACCTAAGCATAATTGCGACATAAAAAAAAAACTATGGTACTATATTTATGTGCGGTTAAACATGGTGCTCAAATAGCTGGATCAAATTAGTACATTAAAAAAATAAAAAAGGTGGCAAATCGAAAATCTTTTTTAATTTTAATATTTCCTCACATTGTTTGAGAAAAGCACTATACCTACAAGCTTTGGCCGGAACAGGGATTGCAGGACTCGTTCTATCTGGCCTCGTCTTCGACTCGGCCACCTACCCCAAACTCGTCCAGCAATCCCTTACTTCACGGCCTCTGCAGTAATGTACTAATTCGATTCGAGAACTAAATATTGTGCTATCTATACGTATAATAAAGCTGAAGAGGAAGATAATTTAAAAAAATTGGCTGCTGATACTTATAATCGATAACTGAACACGTTCCGACAGTTTTTAGAATTTTTGTCTGCGAGTTTCGACTTCGATTTGCGAGCGCATCAAGTGAAAACGGCTGAACGGATTTTGATGCAAACTTTACTAATTTGTTGAGAAAATCACCGGCCAGGTTATAGCCTACTTTTTATCCCGGAAAATTGCATAGTTCGCCCTTTTAATACTTCGGTATCATAGAAGGAGGTATTTCTAAAAATAGGGAATAAATAGATAGGGTTTGCAAGTCCACTAAAAGGGAGCCCGTCTCTATTACTATAATTATTAGAACCTTGAAATTTGACACACAAGTAGAGAATTTACAGCGAGAATTTTTCGAAATTCCCGTGGGATAGGGAGAAAAATGGGATTTATTTTATTACTTCGAAATCTTCTATCTCGATGATACAGAGGAAGCCGCGGGAAACCAAGCTAGTAAACAATAGACGTTCTATATGCTGTTATTACCTTGTAGCCCGAGGTGGTGAGGCCAGCATTCCTCTTGGCCAGAACACACTTCATCCGGATGAAGAAGGCGCGCTCGCACTCGATGTCCACCGCCGGGCCCCACGTGCCGCCCACCGGGTACCTGCCGGCGTCACAACCGTCAGCATCAACATCGTCTACGGGACCCACTGTATCATCAATATCATCATCAGAGTCATTAGTATCGTCGTTTGTAGTATCATAATCACTATCACCCTTAATTAATTTTATTTGACGGTGGAGGCGTTTTAAACCTCCACCGAACGTAATTTTTATTTTCTCTTTCTTTTTTTGTACTACACTAGTAGAGACTATACAACTCTCCTATAGACTAATATAATTTAAGGCTCGGGGACCTTATGCATCCCTTTTATAAATGCATTTAGTTTAAGTACATAGAATTTAAGTATTGTAGTAGCTTAATATATTTTATTTTGAAAAAATGACTTTCTGCCAAGTTTCTTGTGGCGCATTCTTCTTGGCAATGATGGTCTTTCCAAATGCGATGGTAGTTTAAAAAAAGAGCCCTTGGGGGTCAATTTGCAATTTTTTTTTTAATTTTTGATTTTTTTTTAAAAGCCGGTAGACCCTAGAGCAGATAATTGATGAGGGGATCTCCTCGTTGTTTGCTTGGTGAATGAACTCGTATATCGAGACTCACCCTAGCCCTGGCGGCTGATGGCCGAGGTAGGAGTGCGGGTGCTGCAGGCTCAGCACCGCGCTCATCTCCTCGTGGTCCGCCTGGTGGATGTATTCGTATATCGAGACTCACCCCAGCCCTGGCGGCTGATGGCCGAGGTAGGAGTGCGGGTGCTGCAGGCTCAGCACCGCGCTCATCTCCTCGTGGTCCGCCTGGTGGATGTATTCGTATATCGAGACTCACCCCAGCCCTGGCGGCTGATGGCCGAGGTAGGAGTGCGGGTGCTGCAGGCTCAGCACCGCGCTCATCTCCTCGTGGTCCGCCTGGTGGATGTATTCGTATATCGAGACTCACCCCAGCCCTGGCGGCTGATGGCCGAGGTAGGAGTGCGGGTGCTGCAGGCTCAGCACCGCGCTCATCTCCTCGTGGTCCGCCTGGTGGATGTATTCGTATATCGAGACTCACCCCAGCCCTGGCGGCTGATGGCCGAGGTAGGAGTGCGGGTGCTGCAGGCTCAGCACCGCGCTCATCTCCTCGTGGTCCGCCTGGTGGATGTATTCGTATATCGAGACTCACCCCAGCCCTGGCGGCTGATGGCCGAGGTAGGAGTGCGGGTGCTGCAGGCTCAGCACCGCGCTCATCTCCTCGTGGTCCGCCTGGTGGATGTATTCGTATATCGAGACTCACCCCAGCCCTGGCGGCTGATGGCCGAGGTAGGAGTGCGGGTGCTGCAGGCTCAGCACCGCGCTCATCTCCTCGTGGTCCGCCTGGTGGATGTATTCGTATATCGAGTTTCCCGTCAGCTCCACCTATTACAACAAATAAGGTAAATTAGACTTGTTTTTGATAGGACAATTTACTTCAGAGTTTATTAATGTTATAAGAGGCGCCACCGGGTAAATTTACGCTATTTTCAAGCCAGATGAAAAAAATAATTGTGGAATGGTATGTATTCTTCAATTTGATTCATTGGGGTGTAAAATCTTTCTCCATCTATACGATAAAGCGTTGCTAAAAAGATATACGACTGTGATATTTTCTACCAATTCCTTTATAATCTTCTACAAGCATCGAAAGAGTTCGTGATTCTGAGTGCAAATAGCAATTGCTAGAAAAAATTGAAGGGTTGGTATTTTTTTAAAGAACTGCACAGTTAACATCAGCTGTGTCACAGTAAAACTTTTCTCGCAACTTTAAACTTTCTCTATTTAATCTATTCAAAGATATTTCGAAGAGGCTAATAGACGCTACGGGTGACCGCAGAGCTGGCAGCTTCCTTGGGCAGCGTATTAGTATCGCTGTCAGGGGGAATGCTGCGTCTGTGGTACTATACCACGAGGCCCTTCTTTTTTAATTATTTCATTTTAAGATTAGTTTTAGTTTATTTTTTAATTTAGCCATAGACTCACAATATTGAGTAAAACCTTTATACCTTACCTGACTCAACCCTAGATGCACAGACGCCGTTTCGCTGATATACATGATCTTGCCGTCGGGAGCCACCACGAAGATGAAGCCGTCCAGGGTCTGCAGCAGGTGCGAGCCAAGTTCCCTGATGGACAGCTCGCGGGGCTGCGGCGGCGGCGGCGCGGCGCCCCACGCGTCTCCCAACCCTGAGGATACGGAGCTTGGTGAGGGTTGAGGATTGAAGTTCTAAAAGGCTAAGCTCTACAGGACCCAAAACTTCTTGTAGATTCGAGAAATGGACGTCATGTCATGTAGTACCCAATTTACAGTACATAGGTACAGTTATTGTCTATTACTTACTGTAAGCGCTATCCGTCTGGCGCCACCTTTAACTGTCACTGTCACCATCCGTACCTGGCTACCTAGCTAGCGGTAGGGTAGGCGAGCGGACACACAGTCATCGCCTGGCCTGGCATTGACATCGTGGCGCTTGCGGCAGACGGACGTCTCCAGAATCTTTCTTTATCAAGGTCACGTGAGCCATATTCAATCTTTTGCCTATTGTGATTAGTGGTTGAAAAATAAGTAATCGCTGTAATAGTTATGATTCTTACATTACTATATTAAAAAGTCATGGTAGCCTAGTGGTTTGAATAGCTTGAATAGGGTGTCCCGTGCTCGCTCTTTCGACTTTATCGAAATTTATTTGCGATACATACATACATACCGTCACGCCTCTTTCCCATAGGGGTAGGCAGAGACTACTTTGTTCCACTTGCTACGATCCTGACATATTTCTTTCGCTTCATCCGCACTCATCAATCTCTTCATACATGCTTGCCGGTTTCGGGTACTTATTTGCGATATCTCATTTATAATTCATCATGAGTTTTTACATACATACACATTCATATATCACGTCTTTATCCGTTACGGGGTAGAGAGCCTAAGGTAACAAAAACTTAAGGCAACGCTTAGCATGATTAAGGGCGTATAGCTGGAAAGGGAAATCAAAATAGTGATGAATTGCTAGCCGCATAGCCTATTACATGATTGACACTTTCGCCCATTCCATCGATGGGCTTTTGCCATCTGCGTGGGGAGAGAAGCAACTGGTAAATTCTATGTTTTCTTTACTGCCAGACCAGCATGGAAGAAGCATGAGCTTAAGGAAAATATCGCGAGGCAATTCAGTGGTATGTGGAAGGTTCCTAACCGGACCTGCATGGGAACTATAGCCCAAGCTCTCTCAGAGGCCTGTGCCCAGCAGTATATAATATAAAGACATGATAATGACTAATTACCAGAGATCGGACAAATTTGCGTCATTGCTCGCAATAATGTGGACATGACTGAAAAATTAATCAAATAATTATTAATCATTTAATTAATTTCTCGAAATAAAATTTGAACTCCCGGAGATAAAAATTTACACATGCATAAAATTACTAGCAAAATGTTAATTAAAGTGGCAGTTGTCGTTCTCGTTAATCTTTTTATATATAACTAGCGACCCGCCCCGGCTTCGCACGGTATATCATGCATGTATTATACATTATAAACCTTCCTCTTGAATCGCTCTAACCGCCTAAAAAAACCGCATCAAAATCCGTTGTGTAGTTTTGAAGATATAAGCATACATACGGATTTGGGGACAGAAAAAGCGACTTTGTTTTATACTATGTAGTGAAGAAACCACGATCCTGCTAGATATGATTATTATTTCTGTCAAAAAAGTTTTCTAGTTCTATAGGTATAAAACCTCCGTGGATATACTTATTCTTAATATATGTATTTTGACATATTTGATTAATTTTGGAGTCATGTCCACATTATTGCGAGCAATGACGCAAATTTGTCCGATCTCTGCTGATTACTTACCATCAGGGAACACCTGCCGCATCTTCAGGTAGCTGGTGGTCAGTCTGATGACGGACGCCTTGTCCAGCTGCGAGGTGATGGCGGCCGGCAGCGGCAGCATCTTGGCCAGCTCCAGAAACTCAGCGTTCTCTTTCTCTCTGCGGGACCGCGCCGCGTTCTTGCTCTTTTCTTTCATGATCGCTGCCGCGTCGAGCGGCTGCGGCCGCTGGTCTTTGCGGCAAGCTGTAGGAGGAATTAATGTTAGAAGCAGTGTTGTTATGGATATCCATATCCGTAACCGAAACTATCGGATATCCGAAATAAAAAATATCCGTAACCGTGACTGCATCCGATATAAAAGTTTTGGATAGTTCTATTCTATTCTATTCTCCCTTAATGGCGGCCGTAAGTTTCGGATAGGGTGGAGTCTAACTAAATACTACTTCACTATCATCACTACATAGTATAAAATAAAGTCGCTTTCTCTGTCCCCATGTCCGTTTGTATGCTTATTATATATCTTCAAAACTACCTACACAAAGGATTTGGATGCGGTTTTTTTTTAATAGATAGAGTGATGCAAGAGGAAGGTTTATATGTAGGTATAATACATGCATAATATACCGTGCGAAGCCGGGGCGGGTCGCTAGTAGTAAATATAACACGTCGTGACAAGTTTTTGTTTTTGCCCAGCCGGCAGACCAGCCGCGCGCGCGTTTTGTCGTATTGTATTTCATTTTACAGTTCCTTAAAAATTTAATATCCGTAACCGAAACTATCGGATAATCCGAAATAATGTAATATCCATAACCGTAACCGAAACCGATATTATATTTTACCAATATCCATATCCATATCCGGATCCGAAATTATACATCCGTAACATCTCTGTTAGAAAGAGAACAAAATAGTCAAACTAAGCATGGATGCATCTAGAAAGATTGGCACCTTCAGCCACATGTTGGGTACCACCCGCCAGAGACGGCCAGGGGACATGGATGTGGATCTGACCGAGTGGCCGGGTATAGCTCTGGATAGGGAGATGTGGAGGTCGAGAGGGGGGCCTTTGCCCAGCAGTGGGACACGAATACACATACATACATATATCACGTCTTTATGCCTTACGGGGTAGACAGAGCCTAAGGTAACAAAACCTTAAGGCCACGTTTAGCATGATTGAGGGGTGGAAAGGGGAATCAAAATTGATGGGTTGCTAGCCGCATCGCCTATAACATGATTCCTAAGATTTTCGCCCATTCCCTCGATGGCCTTTTACTAGTACATTCTGTTTTTTCTTTACCCCCAGACCAGCATGGAAGAATTTATTTTATTTAATGTTATTTACTAATCCGTATAAGACGTCAGAAGCACTATACCTGTAGTGTATCCAGCTCGCACCCTGACCTACCCCTAGCAAAAAATTCATGAAAATTACAAATGCGCAGAATTAGCATAGCACGCTAACGATACGACGCATATTCATGGCGCGGGCGCACGCCTCCCGCGCCTTAAAAATAACCCGGAGGGTTGCCAGCAGAGATACATTTTTAGGGTTCCATTCTAACTAAAAGAAAAAAACGGCTAAGCGTGAGACCGTACAAATTCGGCCAGTGAATATAAAATCCAGTGTTAGGAAAGCCCTGCTCCTACAGTCTGTTTCAATAATGGTGGCTGTTCATTTTGACAGTTCTTGTATGAATGTGACAGCTAGCTGATTCCGATGCCAATTGTCAGCCATACCTACATGAACTATCAAATAAATCAAGAATTTTTATTACTTGAGCATACAACATCCATAGCAGAAAGCAGAGACACCCATAGCAGAGAGTGTGTGCTCTATGTAAGTTACCGATGTAAAAATGACCGTATAGTAGGTGAGTAAGTAAGTAAATGCTTTATTGTACAAATATAAAGAAACAGAGACAAATCACAAAAAAAGACCTTAAATATATGCACAAAGGCGAACTTATCCCTATAAGGGATCTCTACCAGTTAACCTTTGAGTAAATGAGGAGCATTAAGCGAGAGACCGACAAAGAGTGTGTTTAAAATATCCACATAGTGCCTTGCTTAGGACTAAGCCTCTGTTAAGACTACACCTTTCTACTCACTTGCCAAACCGGTATACCTTCATACAGAACCCTCGTTGCGCGAGTCCAACTCGCAATTGGCCGGTTTTTTTCTTACAAATAGTTCAAGCACATAGCTTGTAGTCGTAAAAATGTAAATGTGCGACCTCCCTAAGGTAGCCATCTTGCTTGCTATATTGCCTCGACGGTTGGCAGCCCTGCGTCGAGAGCACTTCGCATTTGGCGGGAAAACAACAGCTCTGATGAATTATTCAATTGAATAGCAACCTTAATGCTTACAAATAACCTCACCGACTTACAACCACGCTGAAGAAAAACGACGTATCTCGCTAAAGGATTCCTTTGCACATACCACCTTTTTTCCACAACGAACTTCCCCTCGCTATGTGCGACAATAAACAACAACATATGGCATCCATTTATATCTGGCCACTAAGAAACGTTGGATACTGGCCAGTTGCGAATATGTGGGTTTAAAAGAAATTGGAGTGCATTTTTTTTAAACCGCAGAATAACTAGTAGCTACGTTACGGCCATAAGAATAACTCACTTACAGCCACGGCTTAAGAAAGTTTTTGCAAGATGCGCGCAATAAAAAATGATGAGAAAAACACGGCACCGATGTTATAAAAAAAGATCGTAACAATTAAAATACTTAAAAACTAGCTATAAAACTAGTTTAAAGAAAATGTTTACTCTGAGCCCCGCAGTTAAGTCACTGAAGTTTCTAACGAGTATTTTTAATCAGGATTATCGTAAATGGCTGTACCTTGTTTTTGCTTGAATTTTATTAATAAAGGGGTTAATCGTATTGGAAATCTGATGTTAACATTTTAAACCTTTAAGAATCCTAATATGTAAGGTCAATTTTTGATTGAACTGTATTATTTTATGAGTAAATAAAGCATATCTAAACCTGTAACCGTCTGGTGGAAACTATGGACTTGTAGCTCATATTAAATAGTTCGACCTTTTTCCACTCTCGAAAATCTCTTGGTGATTCTTGCAAACTTTTACAAGTTCGAATGTGTGCATTTAAGTTGCCCGTTTTTAATCCTGCATCGAACTACGATTTATGACCACTTCCAGACTTGACTAAGCTTTTTAAGTTGAAATGTGGTTCATGTAGAGCTTTGATTTGTGATCCAAGTAAAGTAAGTAGATACCTACTCAGCTCAGTAAAAAGTTCGTATTAGAAATGAAACTTTTAGCAAAAAACTTCTTTCCGATAATTTCGACACACCCTAAGAAAAAGTGTGTATCTCCAAAAACCAAATTTTACAGGAGAGCGTTTTAAAGTTTCTATAAATTTAAAATCGCAATTGCGTGGTAACTATATACATATACCAGAGGATTGAAATTTGGCATGGAGTACAATATTGTGACAATATGTATTCGTGATTTTTTATATATTATTAAATACGGTAGTTTCTTAATAATTACAGTTATTCACTTATACGTGATAATATTTCGTCAAACACTGACGTGTAAGTAGCAGATACATATTTGTTCTACTTATATTTAACTTTGACGAAACAGTTTCTGCCAGATATACATATTCTTGCAGTTCCAAATTTTGGTGAAGTGACAGATATTGTACAGCCTTTCCCAAGATAAAGACTGGTAGTGGTTGGTACTCATTTATCTTTATTGACTGCCTTATTAAGTAATCTGTATATGGCAGATGCACACTTGTTCATAGTGACTTACTTTTAAAATAAAAGTATAATTGGTATTTACACATACTTTTTATTCCACCCGCTCAATGGGTTCCCGCGTAATATTGAATAAGAGGCAAATATTAAGTTTTGCTCTGGAGTTTTTTTAGCAATGAATGTAGATAGTTAGTTCTACGTTTGGGAAAAAATATGTTCGGACCACTTTTTTCTTGTTTTTCTTAATGTAAATGATAAAGTCGATACCGTAGACTACGAAAATGCAATAGTCGCATAACTAAGTATCAGGCAGATACACACTTTTTCTTAGGGCGTGTCGATTTATTCTGCAATATTATAGAAGCCAGTACAAGAAGGTAAAAAAAGAAAAAGAAAAATACCGCATAATAAAAACTTACAAAAATCCATAAAAATGTCGCTCGTAAATCTCGTCAAACATTTCCTGCTCGGGTACTTCATTTTGAAATATTTGTTATAACATTAAAATCACTTATTTTTAACCTAATTAAAACACGCAACTGTACTATTTTTCACAAATTGCACCTTACTCGAACAGGTTCAAAAGCATACTGGCTGAACACCTCCTTCCTATGTCCGTTTCCGTAAAAAAAAAAACTACAGGTACAATAATGGCGGCAACAATAAGCTGTCACATAAAAGAGCCCGTATATCACTTGACGTTTGACGCGGCGATTGATTTTTATTGTCGTTTGATAATATTGTGTAACGTGTGCTCAGCTATTCTATGGTGACAGGCTGTTTACTGTATCTGTGGTTTGTTTGTTTTTTGATAAAGACGCTGCGAGATGCGGTTGCGATGTTGTGACATGAGGACATGACAAGCCTTTAACTTATTTCAAAAAAGCTTAGTATTAATTTTAGAAATAGCTGCGGTTCGTTTTTGGATCCGTCCGAGGGGAGGTGCAGTGCTTGTTCCGGTGCACCCTGGGCACCGGTTAATGATTTCCTGGCGGTCTCCGAGCGATATCATTATCCGTTGGCTAAGAGCCCGACAGGGGGGGGGGGGGGGGCGAGGGGTCTTATGACCATGTTCATGTTCTACCGTACAACGTTGCCGACATTTTTGTCACAAGATTTTTGAATACTGTATTTATAACCTTGACATTGGCGAAATCATCGCATGGTTCGATGGGGCCATATTAGAAAAGAAGAAGAAGAAGAATTTTAGAAATAATTGTGCATATTCGCCGATAACAGACAGCTGTGGTCTGTTTTTTTTAATTCCTAACTGTAATAAAAAGTAGATCCAACTATTGCTAATTCACACACGAAGACGATTAATGTTCCTGGTTTTTTTGTTCATATAGAAGTCAAAAAACATCCTAAACACGTCCCATTTTCGTTTTTTTTTTCATCATATCAGCCTTAGGACATCCACTATTGGACTCCAGTTGCCTCGGTTGGAAGCGGCTTGCATCCACCGCGCACCCGCCACTTTAACCAGGGTCATCTGTCCACCTCCTTGGTGGACGTCCTACGCTGCCCTTGCCGAAAGACAGCCTCCCGTCGAGAACCTTTCGGCCCTTGACCATCTGTACGTGCCATATGACCTGCCCGTTGCCACTTCAACAGGCTATTCACTTGGCTATGTCGGTGACCCCTTTTCTTCTGCGTATCTCCTCATTTCCGATTCGATCCCGTAGAGAAACCTCAAGCGTAGCTATCTCTATAACTCGCTGAGCAACTCTGAGCCTATTCATAAGACCTATAGTGAAGCACCACGTCTCAGATCTATATAGCAACACATTGAAAGACTTTCGTCTTAAGACACTGGGAAATTTTTGACGAAAGACATTGCAGAATTCTTTCATTGCGAAATTTTCTTTTTTTTATGGATAAGATAATGTCCACAAGTCTATGTATGTATTAAATGACATCTCTGAGTACCTAGTTGTTAGTTACACAAGCTCATTTGCTACCCTTCGTATGTTTATTTTTTGTTTATTTGAAATTATAAGTAAGCCGACTTAATTATTCGATTTTCTGTACTAATATTATAAAGAGGAAACATTTGATTGTTTGTTTGTTTGAATTGAATAGGCTCCGAAACTACTGGACCGATTTCAAAAATTCTTTTGCCGTTAGAAAGCTACATTATCACTGAGTGACATAAACTACTTTTTACCGCGGGAAAATACCTTTTCCTACGGGAAAATTTTGGGTTATAAAATAAATAACATTAAAAAAACTTACACATTTTGATACACTTCCAGTGGGCCTATTTTACTCGTAGATGATGACAAATTGTGCTGAATTAAAAAAAACCGAGCCGTAACCACGTAGTAGCAACAAGATTTTTTATAATTTTCGAATAGCGAGTACACACTTTCGAATAACGAACTTTCAAAATCGGACCCCAGAGCCCCGATGTCAATATCCATAAAATAAGTACATAAAGCCAAAAAGTGTCACACACGGCCAAAGCTGCGAGTCAAAGGTTGTTTAATAACAATAAAACAAATGAACGCGCTTTATGCGCAAGCACATAGTGTATTTAATAACGCCTCGCACAAAAGGGCAAATCGATAAAATGACATGAATGCAAAAATTTGCATATCTGCCATCTCTCGGTAAGGGCCGCAACTTGAGATGTAAAATGAGATTTTGATGTGTGGCTGTTTTTTTGGTTGATAGCGGATCTGTGGATCTTTTCACAGCTGACACTGGCCAGTCGTTTCTTGCATCTGTGGCCTGTTTTTCGAGGGTACAAGTCACAATTTTACAAGTTTAAAGATATTTCGAGGACGCTGATAGACGCTACGGGTGACCGCAGAGCTGGCAGCTTCCTTGGACAGCGTATTAGTATCGCTGTCCAAAGACGAAATGTTGCCAGTGTCTGCGGTAGTACGCCACGGGGGCCTCTCCTTTTTAGGGTACCGTGCCAAAATGGTAAAATCGGAACCCTATTACTAAGACATCGCTGTCTGTCCGTCCATCCGTCTATAGTTATAGTTGAAATTTCTACAGATGACGTATCTCTGTTGCTGCTATAACAACAAATAGGTACTAAAAACAAAATAAAATAAATATTTACTGAGGCTCCCACACAATAGACATGATTTTTTGTCGTTTTGTAGATAATGGTACCTACGGAACCCTGCGTGCGCGAGTCCGACTAGCGCTTGGCCGGTTTTTTTTAAGGTTAGTTTTAGAGTAGTTAATTTTTGTTTTCAGTTGGTTATAGCTAGCAGCTTATCAGTCATTAAATCTCGCAAATGTCATATCAAACACTTAAACAAACATTTATAATTAATAATAGGAAATAAAAATAAAAGAGCTGCAGTTCCGCGATTAATAAGACGTCGACTGTCGACAAAAAGGGACCCGTTCCGGTTGTTACATTCTTCACGCCGGACCACAGCACCGCAACTACTTGGCGGCAGGATTAGCGAGTATAGCGAGATAGGAATCCGTACGGACTTTGCATAGGGTCCTACCACAAGACAAGTGAAATGGAGTAGATATATGTAGCTGAGGATGTAAGAACGGAAGTTTAATAGAACGCTCGTAAAACGTTACATCACTCCCCACCAAACCGTTTTAACCCAAAATCTCGCTAAAACTGCGTACACAACGAACACGTGCGTCTAATCTTCGGATCCGGGTCCTCCCGGTGGTCCCCCCTCCCCCTTCACCACCAGTACAGGGGTAGTTCATAACACAGGCGAATAATGCCACAAGTGACACATACGGCTCTATTAGTCGTGCGTATAGAGTTCGCGTCTAGGGACTGGCGCATGCGACTTTTATACTGTCGAGACTGAAACACAAAGATTGACGGTTGTATTGTTTTAAAGGGGACATAATTTAAGTAGAGCGGTGTTCGTAATATTTATGCCGTTTATGATTTATTTTAAAGCATAGATTAGTTAGGATGAAACGGATTAGCGTGTAAGTGCTTCTTGCTGCTAGTTTTTTTAAACGTCGAGGGACTCAGTAGCGTTTTGAATGTTTTTGGTACGTGGTTTTTGAAAATCCGAGTGTTAAGTAAGATATTTAAAAAAATGTAAGGTTATAATTACACAAAAACGGATAACTCACGTATAAAAGTCGAGTGATGTTGATTGAGTCTCACGGTAGTTTCATGTTGAATGTAACGATCTCACATCTGTTGATCGTATTTAATTAATCATATGATTTATGTCATGAATATCAAGTGAGTGACCAAGCCAGCAATGTTTGCTATAAACTCAGAAGAACACGCGTCTAGAGATAAGATCTAATTAGATTGATTTTTGTCCCTATATAGAAATATCATTTATTGAACACCAGAAATGAATAAGTACAGTTAGTTTACAAAGACAACAAAAAGACAAGGCAAGGCAGACTATAGGCGGTCGTATCGCTCAAAAGCGATCAATACAATAACAAAATAAAAAAATAACAAAATATTGTCAATATAATTACAGATAAATAAATACAGTTAAATACAGTTATTTACCTCTTCCCTCTCAGCAATCAGCATGATAATCATAAAGATTCTCCTACCTAATGATTTGAACTAAGCTAAGCAATGTTCAAAGTGATTTCGGTACTCAGTTTACTACTTATTTCCACGCAAGTCCGAACAATGCATTGAAATAACTTGCATAAAAAAAGTAAAAGTAAGGAAAGAGTGACTTATTCGTAATCGCCTAATCGCAATACAAAGCAGATGTTACTTTTGGTTGCGCGATCACCTGAAAGGGATTAAAACGGATTAAAGAGCTTAAACCCTAAGTCCTAGTAAGAAATTAAAATAGATCCGTTTCCGACAATGAAAAGCGCAACCGACAACGTCAAAAACGGTAAATAATGCCCAGTTAACGCAGAGATAAAGAAACAAATCGTTTGCGGCGCACCTACAGTAAGTTATTTTACCACTTTTCGTCTCCAACGTGGGAAAAAGTCTGGTCAATAAAACGCGCCAAAAGTCATCTATGGCATTGTTTTTTTTTGACAAAGGCGAGGTGCTATAATGCCATTGTCTCTAGCCGCAACGCACGTGTCTATGACACGGTTGTTTTTTCTGTTTACGCTTGTAAAATTTAGACACCTGCGGCGTCATTCATAAGTTTGTTAATCATTCAATAATTTGCATTGTCGGGCATGGGAACGGAGACGGTGTCGGGTATCTTTTGTTTCATGTTACGTCAATACGAGTGGTAGTAGGAGGTATTCAATGATAGAGAGAAGTGGGTTTGAAAGAAAGAAAGAAATAAAATATATTTATTTGGTCACATTATTACAGCATAATATGTATACCTACTTAACTGGTACTGAATGGAGCAAAATGGATACAAAAAGGGAAGCTGGTTCAACACCGTGTCAGGAATTGCTTCGAGACGCTCATATTATTCTGCTAGAAACTAGGCCTTAATTTCACAGTTAATTGAATAATGATCCAGTCTTAAGTCACTGAGTTGGGCACCGGCTTCATCTCAGAATAAGAGGGCTTGGACTGTAGGTGGTCCCAGTGCGGATTAGAAACATCACACAAACCTCAGATCACAGAAAGATCCATTAATATTTCTATGATACAAACAATTTTTCGACTACTTCATAGACGTAATCTGGTTTTAATCCAAGATTTTCCTTTACCAAAAAATACACGATATTTTTTATAACTGTAATTTAATTATGCACATAAATTCTGGAAAACTCCGGGCAGAAATAAAAAATACAGGCAGCAAAAATGCTGTACTTAAATAACTTTTCGATATATTTTTTCCAAGTTAATTACCAACATAACTGACCACTGGATTTTAATTCATATAGATCACATACCTATTTAATTAAGATGTCATCGAAAGACACGTATTATTTCTCCGAATTATTGAATATCCATTATTCTTTGTGACAGTTCTCGCAAAATCTATGTCACCTACACCTAAGTAAACATGAACAGGGCTTTCCCTGGTCAAGTAACTTCTTATAAAAAGTGTATGTACATTTCTTCTTATTGTAAGATCGTGCGTCATTTGAAAGTATCCATACAAGGTGACTCATGCTCTAAAGTTGCAATGCACAAAGCTGATTCGATTCAAAAACTTATGTTTCCCACACTAACAAGTGCAATGAAATGAAAGAAAAGTAAAAAAAAACCTTCGCACCTCCACGCGACAATTGTAGACAATTTGCAAGAATCACGTAAAGTTAAGGTTTAAAGTCGCACAATTTAGTCTATGCTTTTTCTTTATCTGTGACGAGTGACGCTTTTGGCGGGAAGGCATTGTTTCGCGGGGGAGCGAATACAATGACGCCTCCGCTTTTTTATAATCACTTTGGTTCTCACGAGTTACTCAATTATTAAAAAAAAAACGCATTGATAATTACGACAATTTGTTAGCCTTGACCTGGTTAAAATTGGGTAAATAAAATGCTGATTACAAAACAAAACTGCGTATAAACCATAATAAAATAAGTATATAACAATTTTGCATCTTTATTATCACAAATACACAAATCACGTCTATCCCTTACGGGGTAGACAGGGCCTAAGGTAACAGGTACCTACAGGGCACATTTAGCAAGATTGTGAGCGTATAGGTGGAAAATGGAATCAAAATAGTGATGGGTTGCTAGCTTCATCGCCTATAACATGTTTCCTATGATTTTCACCCATTCCCTCGATTGGTTTTACCATCTGCGCGGGTAGAGAAGCAACTGGTACATTCTATGTGTTTTCTTTGCTCCCAGACCAGCACGGAAGAATCAAGGAGGAATCTTTATTATCAATCGCTCGTAAAGCGCACTTAGTCTTAACAAAATAATTAACAATACAAAATCGTTATTGGTAGATTTTGGCCAATTTAAATTTTGAATTAACAATTATACGTATAATCAGCAACGAACGACTTCATCTCAGTAATTGACGTATCTGCGTGTGGCAGTTAACGTTCGAACCCAATGCATAAAATGTAATGCATAATAGATGCCCCGAACTGCAGTGCAAAGGTGTGAAAACACGCCATAACTTCAGGATACAACCATTAATAAGGCGCGGATTATGGGATTATGGCGCTTAGTGCAAGTGGTGCCATCTGGCAGCTTCGACGTGGAATATAGAAGTGTTTTGGCGCTTCCGCTTTTTTAACAAATTGTTGGAACTTACACGACATTAAATACAGACGTAAGTTTGTAAGATTACGGTTAAGAAGTTATTACGGTTTGTAAGAGTTTTAGCCGAGGAAGTCGGGGTGCGAGTCGGGTTACCTCCACGTGTGAACAAGAGCTGCGGTTCGTTTTCGGATCCGTCCGGGGGGAAGAGCAGTGCTTGGTCCAGTGCACCCTGGGCAACGGCTAATCATTTCCTGGCAGTATCTGAGGGATATCATTGAACGTTGGCTAAGAGCCCGACAGGGGGGTAGGGGGTCTTTGACCGTGTTACCGTACAACGTTGCCGACATTTTGTCACAAGATTTTATAATTATTTTTTTTACCGACACTGGCGAAGTTGTCGTCGCTATAACGACTATTTGTAACGCCACAATCAAAAGAAGAAGAAGAAGAAGCCGAGGAAGTCGCTTATGCAAAAAAGCAGCTTCTTCATGTCTGTTGGTGTATGCAATGTGTCTAAAATGTAACCTGGAATAGTTCAGTATATAGGCAGAATATTAAGATTGCGTTCTAAATATTATTCAGGATTTTTTTTATCGCATTTGAGAAATGTTTCCATAATACATTGGTCGATGTTTAAAATGCCAAGACGCTGTCACAAAAACGTGTCGAACGACAATTAAAAAGTAATAAAAGTAGCATGAAATCCCATTACAGGGCTCTCGTCAAGTCGCACAAACGTGACACTTTGCAGCCTAATAAAAGGAACACAACATAGATATTTCATAGCATGTTTGAGAAAACATGAGCTACATAAATTCGAATTCATATTTTACCAAGAAAAAATCAATAAATAAAGACCAATACCACATTACCACCCTAGGTTAATCGCTGCAAATATTTTACATCTGTAGTGGAACAAGTAAACAGAACGCCAAAGTACCCTTGTTACTTGGTAATAAAGCATGCTTTTGCGAAATTCTTTCCACGCTAATCATGGTTCTCCTTAACTGCTAATCGTCTGCAAGCCCTTTATTCAGTCACGTTCGCTTTCCGCTCTCTTCTGACATCAAAAACGTCTCCAAACTACAAAGCTGTATGAGCACATACGTCTTTCTTCCACGGAGCAAGAACTAATGTTTCTACATTAGCGGCGGTTCGGTGTTTGTTTAAAAATGACAAACGTGCATTAAGCTGTAAGGGCGCTTACGACCTTTTGCAGGCTCGTGTGGAAGTATTGACAATGTAACACTTAGTCGCCATTTACAATACTTGCACAGTTAACTAGTGAATGCGCTTTTACCGTCTTAGCCTTTTTCATTTGCGGTTTTTACCTACAAACATGAATAAATAATATTTATTTGTCAAGACAGGTTTACAGAGATCATACCTACGTATAAACTAATTCGTTTCACTATGCTGGTCGGGGAGTAAAGAAAAAACATAGAATGTACCAGTTGCTTCCCTTCCCGCGCAGATGGTAAAAGCCCATCGGGGGAATGGGCATAGGAATCATGACTTTTACATCCGACGCGGCTAGCCACCCATCACTATTTTGATTCCCCTCTCCACCTATACGCCAGCAAACATGCTAAACGTGGTCTTTAGGTCTTGTTACCTTAGGCTCTGTCTACCCCGTAAGGGATAAAGACGTGATTTGTGTGTGTGTGTGTGTGTGTGTTTCACTATGCTTTGCCTGTCGGCGTACAAATAGCGTGCATTAAAGCATGCAACATGCTTATTTACAAAAATGCAATGTCAAAATTACAGAAATACAATTTTTAAACGACACTGAAAAAAATCGAACCCGGATCCTCGTCTTTCCCTGACGCGTGCTATACCCCTATACCACCCATAGCAGGTGGGTAAGTAATCTGTTACTAGCCGTCACGTGACCTTGCGAATTTTTGTCGCTAAGCGTCATCTGTTTGAATGATGTAAGAAATACAATGTCAAAATTACAAAAAAATACAATGTCAAAATAAATTTATTTTTGTCAGTTAGGTAATTATCTATCGAATAATAAAGTATTATTTGAGAGAGAGAGAAACATTTATTTACACACATTCGATACACGTTGATATATAATAGGAAGAAATACAAAATACTTAGCAATAGTACCGATATTACAAACACTTTACAAACACTTTGTCATTACTAATAGTCTACAACCTTTTTACTGTATAAGATTGCTGAATTTATACTCCTAAATAATCTTTCACAGCATAGTAAGTGTTCAGCTTGAATAGTATATAGGAAGGTGCAGCTATGCGCCGACAGATGGAGCTATACTAGTTTTAAACTTACTATCGAAATGTCGTTCTACAAAGCATAAGTCCGACCAGTTCTGTATTGATGGTATTATGAGAAATTAATAGCACATCAAAGAAGAATATCAGTGTTGAATGTTAATATAGAGTTTGGCCTTAAGTACGATTTTCTTTCATTCTGATGGGTACTCTTAGTCCGTTTTCAAACAGTGATAAGCTTTCTTAATTAAAAACTGTTTTAGAGAAGTCTTAAAGTCTAAAAAACGTTCCCCTCTGTACATCTGTTTATCTTATTACCTGTAAAATTAATATGTTTTATGTACAATAAAGAGTTATACATGCACGTACAACGAAGGAAAACGAGCAAGTGGGTCACCTGATGGTAAGCGAGCACCACCCCCCATGGACACCCGCAACACTAAGGATACATCACGTCTTTATCCCTATGGGGTAGACCGACCTAAAGGCCACGTTTAGTTTAGTTTAGCATGATTGTTGGCAGATGGAATGGGGTTATCAAAATAGTGATGGGTTGCTAGCTGCATCGCCTATGACGAAGATTTTCTCTCATCCCCTCGATGGGCTTTTACCATTTGCTCGGGAAGAAAGGCCACTGGTAGATACATTCTATGTTTTTTTACTCCCCGACCAGCACGAAAAAATGTGAATTCATTGTAAATGTATGCATATTCAGTACTACCTAGGTTTTATCCATTTCTAAAGCAAAACATTATACCCACAATATTACTATGTAACCAATACAAACCATCGCTAACAATTACTAATACATCACACAGTATAGAAACAGTACTCGAGCTCATTTTCGTTTCCACGGCCGAGCTGTAGGTATCTGTGCAACATCAAGTACAGTTGGGTGTTTTCCAAAAAAAAAGTTTAACTATTTTGGCTTTTTATCGTTTACCCTATCGACCCCTAATACAAGAAAAAATGTGATAAAATTAAAAAAGGGATACGACACGACACAAACAAAGAATGTCTAGACAATCCATCCTATTGAGGACCATCCTGCTCCACCAGACACGTCAGCAAAATGTTGTTCAGCTTGTATTATGTATAGGACGGTGCAGCTATGCGCCGACAGATGGCGCTATACTGGGTTTTAAACTTAGTATCGAAGTGTCGTTCTACAAAGCATATGAGCGACCAGTTTTGTTTATATTGTGATGGAAAGAATTCATTTACTTATATCGTAAGAGAGTTACCCCCTTATTCATAAACGCTCTATAGGCTTCTGCTAACTTAGCAATCGTTTGTCCTTATCTGTGTAAGGTAAATGCCAAAGTGACAGATAAGGACAAACGATTGCTAAGTTAGCAGAAGCCTACAGAGCGATTATGAATAAGGGGGTAACTGATTTGGAAGTTTATCATAGTTTGGTTTTGAAGTAAGACTTTCATTCAGATACTCTTAGTCCATTCTCAAACAATGTAATCCTGCCACCGCCTTTTGTACTAGTTATCAATGAAGACTTCATTAACGTCCCCGGACGCCCGCTGCGCTGTTTTTACAATCATTTCAACCTGTTTCACTATTGTAAAGTCAAAAGTATTCAATTGTCATTGATTTTTCACCAAAAATACCTTTCCCACGATCCGGCGCCGAGCTGTCTGGACGTTTTGGTATCAATGAATCGTGAAATTAGTTGAAACAGGTAGTATTTTTTATCTCACGTTTTTCGCTGTGATTCTGGACCTAATCCACAGTACGTGGAAATGGTAACGGCTCTGATTTATTCTACACTAGCTTCTGCCCGTGACTTCGTCTGCGTAGAATATTGTACATAATAAACCTTCCTCTTGAATCACTCTATTTAAAAACCGAATCAAAATACATAGGGACAGACAGACAGACAGGAAAGCGAATTTGTTTTATACTATGTAGTGATTCTATACTTCGGTTTTTTAGCATGAGGAAAAAGGTAGGTTAACAATCTTGACCTGTCTTTTTATTGAAAAACACTTTTTAAATACATACACACATACACAAATCACGTCTTTATCCCTTACGGGGTAGACAGAGCCTAAGGTACCAGGTACCTACAGGCCACATTTAGCAAGATTGTGGGCGTATAGGTGGAAAATGGAATCAAAATAGTGATGGGTTGCTAGCCTCATCGCCCATAACATGATTCCTATTATTTTCGCCCATTCCCTCGATGGGCTTTTACCATCTGCGCGGGTAGAGAAGCAACTGGTACATTCTATGTTTTTTCTTTGCTCCCAGACCAGCATGGAAGACAAATAAAATAAAATAATACATACATACACACATAACATTTAGTTAGTGTAAATTTGTCAAATAAAAACAGTATAGCTTTACAAAACGATGTTTTCCTACTGTTTTTCAGCGGAGAGCCGCCGTACGTGCCGAACGCCCCAACTGCAAGTATTTACGCGCTTATCACGTATGCTGGTGTTGCTTGTTATTGTTACATTTGCTGTTACATAGTTGCGCGATGACTGCCCGGTAGGTATTTACTTAGTAGCTATGTATGCTTATATTTACCTACAGCAAAATTGCACTTGGCTTATGAACGTTTTCCAAAAAAAAATGCACATGAACATTTTTTCTCGAGTTTAACTATTTTGGGTTTTATTACTCGGAAAAAATGTGTCCCAGATTATGGTTTTTTTAGTCTCCGTCACGTTTCATACATACCTATATTCAAAACTAGCTAGCTAAAAAATATAAAAACATTATAAAAACCTAACCTAGGGTGCCGCCTGCAGCGAGGCGAGGCCTAAGCTACCGGTGGTCAGGGCGACAGAGAGAGGAACCTCCTGACTATCCGAGCCGTGTCCAGGAGTACCGCCTTCCGTATCTGGCCCTTGACCCAACCACCTAACGAAACGTGAGCCTTTTATGGTGATGGTCAAGGCTCTTCGCTATAAGACCGTTCGCCGAAACGACTATCAGGACAGTGATCGTCGAATCCAATGGCGGTAACCTCGTGAGTCTAGTCAAGGCACTTACTGTTTTTGTCCTTCTCGGCCTTCACGAGGTTCACATCACGGGAGATCGTGATGTCTTATTATTATTATTAATACATTATATATGTACGGTTTCCACGAATTATTCTGAGATATTTCGGCGGATGGGTCAATGCATTATTGTCCAGCATTAACTGAGCATGAAACACTTGGGTTCAATTCCCGGCCATAGCTTTACTTTCAGGATTTTTCTGTGTTCTTAATTTTCAGTGTCGTTAAAAAATTTAAGCAATGTGGTTTCAAAAATCGGGCCCCTGCCGCAATGGCGCTGTACGTACCTTTTTATTCGTTCATCATTTAAGCTTAACTTGAATTTTAGTTTAATAATGATTAACTGTCGTTAAAAATATGTTTAGTTACAAAACACTTATAAACTTAATGTGTAATTACTTAAATATAAAAATATAAATGTAGGTATAACGAGATAAATTAATTAAGCTTAAACTAAAATAAATCTAAAAACGTACTGCCCCGCGGCTTGAGCCAAAGATGCTGGCAGCATTTTCCCGCTGTAGGTATTGCGCTAATTCACTGTGCGAGGAAGCTGCCAGCTCTTTGGTCTCCGTTGCAGTCGATCAGCCTCTTAGACATTTCCTTGATTAACATATGCGCGCTGGGACGCCGCGGACCTAAGGTCTCAACCCCGAATGGCAGGAAGTAGTATTCGGAGCCGAGACCCTTATATTTATTTGGCTTAACTTTACATTACAAATTCAAATAAACACTTCCAACAGCACACTTAACAATTAAACAAATCCGCTACGTGCTCCGTCCCGCATCCAGCACCGCTTTAAAACACCCCCACAAATAGATCATTGATCATAATTATACCAAAAAAAGATCGAAAAAATCCATATAACGTCACGCACGAAAGCGATCTATAAAGATTTGGGGCTGGTACGTGCGCGCGCGCCGGTGTCCAAAATGGCGGTGCTTTTTGATTTTTTCTCTTATTTGTTGTGTTTGAGTCTATATTTGTTTTTATTGCAACGGAATGCATTCTGGCAGGCACGGATTTGCCATTAGACCGGCTCTAGTGGTGCTGTGAAATGTGCATTTTAGTGCATTCCCTATTTTACGTGACGTCGGATTGGGAGTCGATTGATGACGCTGCATTCTGTCGATAATTGTTACGCCTTTTATTTGTTACTAGCGACCCGCCCCGGCTTCGCACGGTATATTATGCATGTATTATACATATAAACCTTCCTCTTGAATCACTCTATCTATTAAAAAAACCGCATCAAAATCCGTTGTGTGATTTTGAAGATATAAGCATACATAGGGACATAGGGACAGAGACAGCGACTTTATTTTATACTGTGTAGTGATAGTGATGATGATAGTGAAGTGATAGTGAAGTGATAGTGATACAGAGCTACATTTCAAACTAAAGGTCCCGATCTCCACGTAGTACCATGTACTAGAACCTGACCCACCATAGAACGTTCTCACAACAAATGTCACATGATTATCTTTGTCAATTCAATGTAGTCACTTTGGCATTTACTGTGAAAAGGTCCCTTAGTGGGCCAGGAGTCACTTTGTTCGATAGCCTCTATCTGCATTCTGCTGTGCGGGGCGGAGACAAATACAACAAATTGAAGATTTTTATTACCTATACCTATATGACATGTTCTATGTTCTGTAGTATTGTCAAATGCCACGAAATAAGGTAAAAAAGTCCAGATTCGTAGAAAAGAGGTCAAACGTCGGCCATTTTGGCTGTTTGCCGGCTACCGGGCGTTTGTTGACTCGCCTTCGGATTTTATTTTTAAACTGGTTCCATGATTAGTGGACAACTTTATTTACTTTATGGTTCCGTAGCTTAGGACGGGTTAAAACCGGCCAAGTGCGAGTCGGACGCGTGCCGAAGGTTCTAATTCGGCAAGTGAGTGTAAAAACCAGAGGTGGTAGAGCCCTGCTCCTCAACAAAATTTAGGCTGTGTGAGGTCATTTTATTTACGCCGAGGAGTTGTGAAAATGAAATTGCTAAGTTATATATTTTTTTATACAGGGAAGGAAAACAAAGAAAAGGGTAGTGGATTCAAGCCGGGGGTTTTCGAAATGCATGTTCGAAACTATATTTGAAATATATCGTGAGCTATTCGGTAAACAAAAACATGATGAGGAAACCTGCACACACCTGTAAAGCAGCTTAATGTGTGAAGGACCCAAACCGCCAAGCCTGAGAGGCTTCTGAGGGGAGGCCTGTGCCCAGATGTGGGACGCATTTAGACTGGAAATGCTGCTGATGAAGGTAAACGAGCAAGTGGGTTACCTGGTGGTAAGTAATCAACCAAATCGGAGACGCTTTGAAAAAAGGTCAGGTCAGGTGTACTTACTTACCCGAAACTGGCGAGCATGTATGAAGAGATTGATGAATGTGGATGAAGCGAAAGAGATATGTCAGAATCGTAGCAAGTGGAACAAAGCAGTCTCTGCCTACCCCTATGGGAAAGAGGCGTGACTGTATGTACGAATGTAAGTAATCAACACTATCAAAGGACATTTTTTTTTACTACGAACTGACCAGTGATTGACCTCTATCTCACTTGGTGGAAGGTGCAGATGAGGCCAAAGTTGTAACTCACTGGTTCACTGGTTGGACATTACAGAAGAGTTGCCAGCAGAGGGTAAAAGCCTTCACCACACCGGAACACAGCAACGGAAGCCCGTGCTTGGCGGCAGGATAGAGTAAGACGGCGGAAATTCCGCTCTATAGGTTAATTCCTTCATGTTTTATTAATACCAAACACTAAAAGTAAGCCAATAATTAAGTATCAAGTAAAACGGCTCCCTTATTTGCCGTCGGAACCCTAAAACCGCTTTATTGTTATTATTCTGATCACAGTGCTAATGGAAAGAAATGGTTTGTAAACTCTGGCCTTCACGACTACATGAAACCGCTAATCAAAAAACAACTTTAACCTTCCACTATAAAACTCCGAATCGCATGGCCAATTTACTCGACACACATGGATAACCAGACAAATGAAAATAAACTTTATTGGGCGCTGTTACGGTTTAAAGTGGTGCGAAAGTTATGGTGTAATGGTTTCTCGGGTGAAGAGGTAGTAAACATAAAAGCAGAGATTTTGTGTAATACAATTTATCCACTTTGAGGACTTAACAATTATTATAATAGTTGTTATACTTAGTTTGGGAAGTATAAATCAAATTAGCCGACATACCAACTGCTGGGTAAAGGCATTTCCGTCATGCAACTTTGCTCAGACTAGAAACCGAACTTTGCTCAGACTAGAAAGTGGTAATATCTACGTATTTACGTAAGTTTAACTTCCACACTGGTCTGGAAGCAAAGAAAAAACATAGAATGTAACAGCTGCTTCTCTTCCCGCGCAGATGGTAAAAGCCCATCGAGGGTATAGGCGAAAATCTTAGAAACCATTTTACATACATCATCATTAAATGTCATTTTTTGACATTTTATATTTTGTAGCGATAAGGCCGCCTATTGTTACCTTGTAATATTCTGTATACCTTTTTTCTGTTTTGGTTGTTATATGTGGTGTTCAATAAAGAGTTATTGTATTGTATTGTATTGTACATACGCTGCGGCTAGCAACCCATCAGCCCATCACTGTTTTGATTCCGCTTTTCACTTGTTACACCTTTGCGCCCACAATCATGCTAAGCGTGGCCTTTGGGTCTTGTCTAGGCTCTGTCTACCCTAATTCCCAAACCTGCATTGCACAAGATGCCGCGAAGAGGTAACTCCATCCCCGGGTGGTCGTTTTTGGACTTCAAGGCGTCTTAGAATAAAAATTATCTGGAATATTTCGGTAGAGTCCCTTTTTATAGGTAATTTATTTCGACTAGTAGAGACTATACTCAGTGGCGGACTAACAGGGGGGCGGAAGGGGCGGCCCGCCCCGGGCCCCCGGTCTTTGGGGGCCACCAAATGCCTCCGCGTTCTCCTGATCAAATCCTAAACAAGACTTTAAAAATGTGCTTAGTAGTTAGGACCTACATAATGTCATCAAGATCAAAACATAGAGGCTAAGAGAGGGGAATCCCATCTCTGTGTACGGACAAAAGTACATATTTTTTTGAGCTGGGGGGGCCTCATTTAGTTTTGTCGCCCCGGGCCTCTGACGGGCTTAGTCCGCCACTGACTATTACTAGATACAACGTCTAAGACGTTAATCCTTGAGACTCTTTAAAGGAGCAACCACACCGCTGCGTATACGCCGTGACGTGTCGCATGCGGCGCGTTGTCTCACCGTTTCTTCATATTACACCGGACCTTAATACATTTACATTACATCCCACAAAATATATGTTTTTACATCTTTCATCGTTTAATTTTTATCTCGCCATCTCGCTTTACTTTTAACTATTAAATAACGAACTAAACCTTCTTATTCTTTACTGTAAATAGCTACTACGAATGATTGTAATTACCCATCAAAATAAAACAATGCATCTGTGCATTTCACACTAAATGACTCATTGAATAAACTTGAAATTTTGTTATTACTACAACTAACCTACTCCACATCGGAATTGGGTTATGTGTTTCGCCGTCGTCAGCACAACGGCAGACAAGCATGGCCGTGACTCACGTGGACTCATGATCTAAAGTTGAAATACGTAGTAATTTGTATCGAGGTATTCCAATGGACCAGGGGCCCGATTTTTGAAAGCACATCACTCGAAAGTGGTATAAATCTGTTTATATCTCCAAACCTACCGTTCCAATTAAAGTTTTGACTACTTCACAAGATTAATGAGAGCTGTGATTGTCTTCCATGCTACTCGTATATCAAATTCAGCGCATTTTTTCACCACCATCGAATGGTATTTTCATGTATGTGCTTTCAAAAATCGGGGCCCCAGGAAAAGGTTTAAGATAGCAGTGAAAAATTGCGGATGATTTAAAATACAAGTACCTTAAAAGAAAATTACAGCTCGAAGCAGCACTTTCATGTGGAATTTCGAGTGACGTGCCTTTAAAAATCGAGCTCCAGTTGTCGGGTAAATAGAATAATTCCCCTATATGTCAATAGATGGCGCTATTCGGCTTTTTAGCGTGGTAACCAAGTGTCGCCTTGTAAAGCCTAATAGTATATCAAAGACATGCTAAGAAAACACCTGTAGTTGAGCTGCCCGTCTGGCGGCAAGCGCTCTCGCAAAATAAGCTGTAAAAGCCGTCTGAGGCTAATAACAAAAAGTAATTGAACAAGCAGATGTTGCGAATTAGTTCCACTTACTGTTCTTAAACATTCTCATAGTTTCTACGTATCATAGTTATTGCAGTAGGTATCGGTTGTTATGATAAAAGAGCTACCACACAACTTGGGATACCAAGGACGGCAGCTATCGGCTCAAACGAATTAGTAGAGTCACTTAGCGAGGGAACACTGCTTGTCTTTTAGGCACCATGCCACGGGGCCAAGACTGAGTCTCTTGTCGTTTCTTCTCAGTCAAGCTTAGCGTAGCCTTTCCGAAACGATGGTAAAATCCGATTGATTTCATAAGTCCCCTTAGCGTCTAAAGTCCGAGGTGAGCGCAAATGAGCACCCTTTGGCATTTTTTTTTTATATGAATAGGAAGGCAAACGAGCAAGTGGGTCACCTGATGGTAAGTGATCACCACTGCCCATAGACACCCGCAACCCCGGAGGGATTGCAGATGCGTTGCCAACCTAGAGGACTAAGATGAAATGCCTCTTGTGCCCGTAATTTCCCCGGATGTCTTACTCTCCACACCGGAACACAGCAGTGGTATAAATCAGCTTATATCTCCAAAACTACAGCTCTAATCAAAGTTTTGACTACTTCAAAAGATTAATGAGAGCTGTGATTGTCTTCTATGCTACTCGCATTTCAAATTCAGAAGAATTTTTCACCACTTTCGAGTGATTATTTCACATATGTGCTTTTGACCGGCCCCTGATCGAATTTGATCTGTCAAGCTCGTTGGACTCTTAAATCTGTAATATTTTCGAACTACCTTCACTCAAACTTTATTTTTGCTTTCATGATGTCTACGTATAGTCACACCTACCACTCGGGACTCAATCGCGTAATTATTTGATTTAATTACCTTCACGTTTCAGCCGGGAAATACTACACCCGTGACCACGGCGGCTGCCTATTAATAATTACGAGATCGAGTGGTAATTGGAGTTATAAACAGCATGACAGCAAAAAGTTCGAGTGAAGGTAGTTCGAAAATATTGCAGATGTCTCGTGAATATTGGTGTAAATTCGAAATTGGGAAAATTTCGAAAATCGTTGATGGGTATCGAGAAGCTCCTGTCTTCGGCTTCTAGGTAAGCCTTGCCAGATTATGGCATTGTTCCCCGTTTAGTGGATTTCCATGATTTTATAGATAAATATTTACTTAGAAACGTACATTTTGCAAAGCACTGAGCAAAGATAAAAACCTCTTTCCCGCCCTACCGACAAAACCCGTTACAGCGAAATCAAGCGAAAAAACTTACCAGACATTTTCATTTTCATTTGACACAAACACAAAGACAACACTACACAACAGAAACACCCGAACGGCCGAAAAACTCGAAACAAAACACTCCACAATTTCAAAATAATAACGTCCGATTCGTATTTCGAATCATTGTCTACGCGCACCGAGATGTTCGAGCCAATTGAAAAAACGATGTCACTCAGCGCCCAGCTTGCAATTTCTTCCGCGTTGACTCCAAAGGCAGAGTTTGACAGTCAGCAGTTCTTTCACAATGCGGCGCCGCAACTGCCCTCATTAAGTGATAGCGTGGACATATGTTTAGAATACTTTATTAATCAGTTTTGTAATAGTATGCGGAAATAAGTTGCGCTGCTAGCCTTTGTTTGAGTTATAGACGATTATAAGTCCAAGTTCCAAAGCATTTAACTTCTTTAAAGAGTAATGTGCAAGTTGCAAAACACTCTTAAAATAGGAAGAATATACTCAGAAATTACCAGAAAATTTCGCAAGTTTGGTAACCTTCTCCTTGGTGCATTGCTATTAAGAAGTATTTACTTATTTTATTACAGAACTCGTGGATAACCACGTCAGCAGAGACTTTAGAAACACGCACTTTTAGAGCATGAGTTTCACACGCTGAAACTTTAGTTCTATTTTGAAAGATAATGGTCTAAGAACAATAATTCACTTACTACTGCTTCAGTATTTAACCGCGCTCCTACACTACTTCAAGTGTCAAAAATGACGTTTGGTAAGAGAGAGGGGCTCAGGTGAGATAGGCGGGGGTGAGTTTTTGACACTTGGAGCGGCATAGTAAAATTTTGCTACTATAATAGACCGTTGTGTAAAACGCCAAAGAAACGCGATATTCATCACGCTTCTAATCGTTGTTAATTCGGAACCGGTCCAACATATGCAATAAATACCAACAATCTCGCAGTAACTTTTTAAAATTACGAGCCCCGTCGACGTCTATCATTAAAACAATGGTTTCGTTACTGTCCGGCCGTTTATTGGCGCGGCTCGAACAATACCGACGGTCCTTCGGTCGTGCGGCTGAATAACTAACGCCTTCGTCTCCGTGACGTATGTGTCAAATAAAAAGGTATGACCTCTTTTGTGACAGTTGGCTGCGTGGCTCATTGCCTTTGTTTAAAAGTATTTTTTATTCTTTTTTTATTATCTATAGATATCTTCATCGGTGGCATACAGGCTTTCATTATCATTAACGGCCTTTAGCAGTCCTGCAGGACATAGGCCTGTACTGAAACACGCTCATATTATAAACTAGCTGACCCGGCGAACTTTGTTCCGCCTTAAATTTGAAAAATTCCAGTGGTTTGGGCTGTGCTATCCCGCGGGAACTATGCAATTTTCCGGGATAAAAACTATCCTATGTCCTTTCCCGGGACTCAAACTATCTGTATACCAAATTTCAACTAAATCGGCCCAGCGGTTTAAGCGTGAAAAGGTAACAGACAGACAGACAGACAGACAGAGTCACTTTCGCATTAATAATATTAGTAAGGACGTTATCGGTAGCCGACCTATTCATACCAAGGAATTGCATAGGGCTGTTAGACCCTATGCTGGTTCAACAGAGCTGCGGCTGCTGCCCCCCACGGCAGCGTCACCGCTACGTGACGGCATAATGGGTCTCGCCCGTTCCCACGCCGGTGGGAGGCTGAGGGTTGTTTTGCATACCTTACTCGATTCGTTAATTGGAATTGGAATATTTACAGCTCTACTGGGTTAAGGCCGTTGAGCAAATTACCGACTCATCTGTAAACGGTAGCCGTATAACTATTGCACGTTTTAGGTACAGTCAAGTGTAATATATGTATCTAGACAAAGTTTCAAAAATAAGTACCATGCGCTCTTACACCAGCGTAATAAGGTCGTGGGACATATTTTTGAGAATTTCCTATTGATACTTATTTTTGCACTTGACCGTACATACTGTTAGGATAGGTTTTATAGGTCTACGGACTGGCTGGTTTACGGACTGGTTGGTTCGTGTTTGTGCTCAAGTTTTATAAATCGAATACTTGTTCGATTTTATTCGGCTTTTGTTTTATCCCCGTAAGGGATATAGACGTGATTTGTGTGTGTGTGTGTGTGTGTGTGTTTTAGAACTTGAGGGCAGAGAGATCTGCTTGAACCAGGAACTAAACCGTTTCCCTGGTATACTGTATTCAATTTTATCAAATTTGAATAAACAAAGTACTAATGTAATATAATTGCATTTCATCCAGATCTGTCCAGCCGTTCTGGCGTGAAAGAGTAACAAACATCCATCCATCCATCCATACTCACAAATTTTCGCGTTTATAATATTAGTGGATTAGAAATACAACAATTGTATTCCACGCGATGTGATTACGATCTCGGTTCTAGCTGGTCTGCAGCCTATCGACACTCCATATAAAAATAACAATGTATGGAATTATGAACGTACTTTGTGCCAACATTGAAAACTAAAACTACCTTGCCAAATAAAAGAGTTGGTTAATGTTCTGTCTTAGCATACCAACCCCGACACGCTAATTTAGCCGCATTATACATCACCTCATGTTGGCAAGCATGTGACGTGACATACGCCATTGCCGCCATCAAGTCGAATCTGAGCAAGTAATAACTACATGTTTATTATTAAAAAACTGCAATTTAACTGCATAAACAAACATTATGGGTGGCAAATCTTTGCGAAAGTGTGAAATTTGTGGTGTCCGGAGAGTGAGAAGATTGAGCAGACATATTTTTGGCTAGATTTCCGCTTGACCCAAACAGGTAATTTTATTGTATGTTTTTTTAGTTGTATAGGTAAATTCGAGTAAAACAGTGTTAATGATAGTCGCATTAACAGTAAATATTATGAGCTTAAGTAATATTTAGCAATAACATAATTATTTTTCATATAACTATTACATAGTGCTGTGCTGAAGTTATCGATATTTTTTTTATTTTAGATGTCGAATATGGATTAAATATACAGGCAATGAGGATTTGGTCTACATACCCATACAGAGGTTGAATGAATAATTACTTCTCCACCACTTCAATAATTACCAGCAACAACCCTGCTGGTAAAGTTATCATAGCTTATTCAACTTGTTCATAAATCACAAGATTTTCAATAAAATTTTATTGATGTGTTATTTGTAATTATTTTCCTGGTAAAATGTAAAAAATCACTGAGCAAGTAATCTAGGAAAATATCACGGTGTACCTACCTAGGTACTACTTAATATTTATCGATATCGATAATATATGTATCGATGGCGTAGTGCTACATCTCTAATGCCTTAACATTGACACTTTATGTTGGTACCTCTGACTGTCACTTCCAAGTTGGTAGAAACTACGTTCATAATTCAGTTTATGGCTTTGATGAAAGTGCCGTCTCTTAAAACGTAGTGATTATATTCTCTTTGCTGGTCTGAGGCCCGTCTCCGAGTTCTACTAAACAATCAAATGTCAAATCGAACGAACGTTCGATTTCTGAACTTCGAGAGCAGCTTCTTACCAGCCAGCCCGAAGAGCTATACTACCTACGATACAATAAAAATAATGCAACGCCTCAAACACCACCCATCCGAAGTATTGCCAAAAAACACCTAATCCCATACGTCACAATCGATACCATTTTCCCGCCAACGAAATGGGTCATAGACAAGCGTCGCGTAATTCGGCCAGCGCTTTCAGCGGCACGTACCACAGAGAAGTAATCCATAGACATTGAAACCTTTTTGTTTATTGATTTATTGTGTGTTTTGTTCGATTTAATGCGACATGAATTGGTGCCGGATGTAGATTGGGTGACTGATGACTTTTGGCGTTGTGAAGGGTCTGTATACATACCTACATATTTATTCACAATCACGTCTTTATCCCTTACTGGGTAGACAGAGCCAACTGTAACAATATTAAAAGTTAAGTCTAGTGTGATTGTGGTCGTGTAGGTGGAAAGTTAATCAAAATAGTAATGGGTTGCTAGCCACAACGCTTATAACATGATCCGTAAAATTTTCGCCAATTCCCTCGATTGGCTTTTACGATATGCGCGGGAAGAGAAACAGCTGGTACCTACGTCCTCCGTAATCTTATGCATATGTATGCACTAATCACGTCTATATCCCTTACGGGGTAGACTGAGCCTGAGGTAAAAGGTAATCTTATTAGTTTTATGTATAGGCTGTTTTGATTTAGGCGTGAAATTTTACGTAGGTTTTTTACGGGTCTCTTTGTGTCGCTGCTTGGGGAATTATAATTAGGAATTATAGGTAATTATAATATCTCGTCTTAGAAAAATGTAAAACTTCAAATTGACGACACATACAGTACATTATATACACATACAGGGCATAAATATGTAAGTACGTTACCAAGACGTCAAAAACATCTAACACCTTTATGCCACAAGCAATAAGGTCGGTGACACATATTTGACACGATGGCTGTATCGATATTTATGCTAGTGTCCGACCGAAACACGATTTTTAGCCGAAACCGAAACCGAAACCGAATATTCGGTTTTTTTCTGATTTCGGCCGAAACCGAAACCGAAACCGAAATTTTGAAGACCTATCAAAATATTCAAAATTACTATACAAATCGTAAGGAAAAGGTTATTGCAAGGATTTCTTATATGAGAACAGTTTCTTTTTTGTTAAAAAAAATAAAAAACATAATTACACATAAACGGATAACTCACGTATAAAAAGTCGAGTGATGCTCGACATGTTTCGGACTATTTCGTAGTCGACTTTTTATACGTGAGTTATCCGTTTATGTGTAATTATGATTAAGTCTCACGGTAGTTTCATGTTGAAAATAAAAATCGATTATTTTTAATGAAAATAGATATAATTAGACTATACCTACCCGGCCGAGCGCGCCCGAATTAAGCCGAGTGCTCCCGATGCATAAGGCCGCGAAGTAATTTCGGCCCGGCCGAAGGTTTCGGCCGGATTCTGGCCGAAACCGAAACTTCGGCCGAAATCACTTTTTTGGCCGAAATTGGCCGAAACCGAAACCGAAACCGAAACTTCGGTCGGACACTAATTTATGCCCTCGACTATACCTACCTAGGTTGAAAAATAAATTTTACTTTGCTTTAATTAACAGGTCATCTCATTGGGTTGTCATTTTTATTCGGTAAAAAAACATTTAATAATTGTAAATAGAAGCACTCAATATTTTAACTTCTGATAATTATACAGTTTTATCTTTTTTTTTTTTTTTATCTTAGTTAGAACTTAGTTTAAACTAGTTTATAAAAAGTCCAAAACGCAGGTTGCCGACGGCTGTCTAACATATACCTAGAGCAGATAAACACAACGCGAACATTGCTTTCATACCTATTTCTTACAATTTTATACCTACTTCGTTTTATTTCGCTTTAGATTAGAAAAAGTTAACAACTTGACATGGTCAATAACCAATCTTCTTTACTGGCTGGCAAAATTAACGGGTCAATTTTCGTAGAATTTTGGATGGGAAGTGTTTTACTCGTTAGGTAGAAATAAATGATTGAAATCAGATTTACCAACTCAAATTAATTATGTTTATCTTGGTTGAATTTAGAGTCAATTTTCAGAATAATTTTCATTCGAATATTCAACACGATTTTATAACAAAATTTTGACGACATACTTTATAGTTTTATAATTAGTAGACATAAATATAGTCGTTTTAGTTTTAGTATATATAGTCTGTTTTTAAATAATTATCTTTATTTATTGTACAATAAACACACAGCTAACATAATTGAGCACCTACTTGACCGGCTTATTAAGTTGGTACATGTTTCTCTGATTTAGCCTGTGATTTAGAAAAATAACCTAACAGTAACAACATAACCATATCTACTAAAAACTTTTTCTAATAAAACTCGATGGTCCGATAAAAGTGCATCCACACGGCGTAAGCAGACCATAGACAACGTTTTTTCCGCGCTGGCAAGGCGGGGCCGCCCCGCCCACCGCCCCACCTGTATCGATTGTGTAATCACAGCATTATTGTTACTCATTCAATGCTAGAGGGGGTTGTACGATGGGTAATTTGGAAATTAGCGGGGTAAATAACAGGAACGGGGTAATTTTAGGGTAAATTACGTAAAACATGAAATTTTAAAATTGAAATGAAAAATATTTTCTGATTTCAAAAATGGAATTTATTTGCGAACTAGCTTTATAATTAGACTTAAGAACTGGTTATTGATAGTATTTTCCGCAATAATTATTTACGTTGCGACTAGGCAGCTACGACTTGTAGCATGTTTATCGCTATCCCGCGGGAACTATGCAATTTTCCGGGATAAATGTAGCCTATGTTTTAATCTAGGTTGCCAGCTACCTCAGTTCCAAATTTAATCCAAATCCGTCTTGTCGTTTCAGCGTTAAGAAGAAACAAATACACAAACTTACTCACTCGCAAACTTGCGCATTTTTAAAATAATAGGTAGCAGGATTCAATAGGCGAAAATCTCAGGAATCATGCTCAGGTATAGGCGATGCGGCTTGCAACCCATCACTATTTTGATTCCCCCTTTCCATCTAAATGCCCACAGTCATTCTGAGCGTGGCCTTTAGGTCTTGTTACCTTAGTCTTACCTCTGTCTACCCCATTAGGGATAAAGACGTGATTTGTGTATGTGTAGGTATGTATGTAGGATTCAATTGAACACAATAATTATGTGATCTGCTTCTAAGTAGGTAGGTACGATATCTAGTTAGACGAGGTTAGTGAAATTTAAACAAAAGTTAATTCAGTGCCTGTTAACATACATACATATATCACGTCTTTATCCCTTGCGGGGTAGACAGAGCCTAAGGTAACAAAATGATAAGGCCACGTCTAGCATGATTAAGGGCGTATAGGTGGAAGGGAAATCAAAATAGTGATGGGTTGCTAGCCGCATCGCCTATAACATGATTCCTATGATTTTCGCCCATTCCCTCGATGGGTTTTTACCATCTGCGCGGGAAGAGAAGCAACTGGTACATTCTATGTTTTACTTTGCTCCCAGACCAGCATGGAAGTGCGCTTCAGCTTCAGCTTGGAAGTGGAATGGGCGCTTGCATTAATTTTTCGCACTCGTGGACCGAGAATTCCATACAAATTCTAAAATCCAGTGTTAGCAGAGCCCTGCTCTTAAACAAAATGTACGCAGTGCGAGGTCATTTTATGTTGGTTACCGACATAGACAAATAGACATAAATATATTCTGCTTTAAGTATTTGTTGTTATAGCGGCAACAGAATAGACATTTAGGATTATTTTAGGTTTCGATCGGTTCTTTTACTTTTTCTGTGGGTCTACTCTTGCTTAATACTTATGTCCTGTCAATCGTTCAAAGGTTAACTGGAAGAGATCCCTTTTAGGGATAAGTTCGCCTTTGTGCATGTGTGTTGTCCTGTAGGTATTCATCTTTTTCTTGTGTTTTATGTACAATAAACAGTTATACATACCTACATACAACAGAAATACGTCATCTGTGACGACTTCAACTGTCTAGCTATCACTGTTCATGAGATACATACAGCCTTATGAATACGGTCTCGTTTTTACCCTTCGGGTACGGAACCCTAAAAATGAAATTTCTGATCTACAGAACCCAAAAAACGTTCAAAGATTGAATTAATGTTTTTTTTGTGTATTTGTGTGTACATATTGAGCTTATTTGCGGATCTATCTACTTAAGCGCGTGCCGAGGCGCGCAAGCGCAGCATTGAGGACCTACAAAGTATGAATTCAAAACAGATTTAACTGTTAAATAAACACGAAATTATTTTTACACTACAGCGTTAATACCGCAAAGCGGGGTGCGTAGGGACCATATTGAAGTTCAATACTCGTTAAAAAGATTTTTATACCTACACTAGGTTCTGCCCGCGACTTCGTCTGCGTAATTTACATAAAAACTTCCTCTTGAATCACTACCCAGTGGCGTAGCTACCAAGGGACTAGGCGGGGCAGTGCCCCGGGGCCCTCAAGCTCAGAGGGCCCTCGAATCATTACCAGAAAATCTCGATCGAACTATTACCTATTATTAAAACCTAACCAGTTTAGATAGTAGTAGGGCCCCATTTTTTTATTCGCACCAGAGGGCCCTTGGTTACCTAGCTACGCCACTGTCACTACCTATCTGTTAAAATTTTTAAAAAAGCCGTATCAAAATCCGTTGCGTAATTTTAAAGAATGAAAGAAAGGGACAGACAGCGGAAAGCGACTATGTTTTATACTGTGTAGTGATAACTCGATGTTTCAGAAGAAACTAAAAAGTTTTTTGTTAAGGCGTTGCTTTTGCAGTGTAAATGAAATATTTAATAATGAATTAGGTAAAAGTTAGGTATCATGCATTTCTTGTTAATTAGGTTATTACATTGATGATAGTACTGTAGGAACTTGAGTTTGTTTGTACAAAGATTTGTACAAACAAACCAACGTGCTGGCAGGTAATGCAATTATTTGTAATTTAAATTTAGAATTTTAATGGAATAAAGAAACAAAGTGTTTCTTCAGGGCATTACCTGGACAGCTGCCTCCGAAGGCATGATGGTTGTATTTTAAATATTTAAGTTCCTAAGTTTGAATATATGGTTGAAGACCTTAACAGTTTTATCAATTTCGCGCAGCGTTGAGACCCCGTACAGTCGCCCGAACTCAGGAGTTTCCTATTCAGTCAATAGTGTAGACCTGGCTACAACCCTTCACAGTACCTACACCTACACCTACTGTCAAATGAATCAAGAATTTTTACTTCTTGATTTTTTTTGTTTACTTTTACGGTTTTACCGGTAGCAATTAAATTTCTAAACGACACTGAAAATTAGAATACATAGAAAAATATATAATGTACCTATAATTCTATGCAGACGAAGTCGCGGGGAGAAGCTAGTTCGTAATAATTTGAGTTCATCTACTTAGGCAGCCTGTTATACAGTTTGGTGAGTAGAGCTGCCTTGATGAGGCACTTAGATTTGTAAAGGTGCATGATCGTATTAAAAGTGTTCCTATTCAAACTGATGTAGCGTAAGGCCCAAGCTACTAAGAGTTAAAATGCAATCTTTATTATATTTTTAGTTTTTATTGTTATTACTAATCAATTTTTAATCAGTTTTTATTGAACTTGGATCAGGAATATCAAAATTAACCATTTAGGTTTCCGGTCCAAGCTGATCTGAGAGCCGTCCGAAATTCCAAACAAAATATTTTAAAATATCGAACGAGTGTTCGATATACGGAACTTGAACTAAGTCTCAATGCAGCCAGCAACAGAAACCTGCCAGTACCTATCTATAAGACTAGCAGAACCTATTCCTACAGTACCTACCTACCGGAATGCGATACGACCTTCAGTCTTGGGCAAAACATTTTTTTTCTTATTTTTATTACTTTTTTGCAGAGTACGTTCACGTAATACTAAATCGAGGTCGCCGTGCGTCAGGCCTACCGCCAGGCGACCTCAATGGCGACCAAACTGCCAGCCGACGAAATTTGACCCCAAGTGTCAATGTCAAGTCGCAGACTTTAGACTATAGTCCATTCCAGTCCATTTTAACACTTTTGTAAACACACCAATATGTGTGTTTCGTAACTTTTATTCCATGCTGGTCTGGGAGTAAAGAAAAAACATAGAATTTACCAGTTGCTTCTCTTTCCGCGCAGATGGTTAAAGCCCATCGAGGGAATAGGCGAAAGTAGATAAGTAAGTAAATGCTTTATTGTACTTACAAACATAAAGAAACAGATACAATTCAAAAAGTAAAAAAATAACATTAGGTAATATATGCACAAAGGTGAACTTACCCCTATAAGGGATCTCTACCAGTTAACCTTTGAGTAGATGAGAGGAGCATCGGAATGTCTTAGGAATCATATTATAGGCGATGCGGCTGGCAACCCATCACTATTTTTCCCTTTCCACCTATACGCCCTTAATCATGCTAAACGCGGCCTTAAGGTTTTGTTACCTTAGGCTCTGTCTACCCCGTAAGGGATAAAGATGTGGTGTACCTATGTAGGTATGTAAATACACGGGGTAGACTGAACCTAAGGTGACAAGACTTAGGTACAGGCCACGTTTAGCAAGATTGGGGGTGTATAGATGTAAAATGGAATCAAAATAGTGATGGTTTGCTAGCCGCATCGCTTATAACAGATCCCTATGATTTCCGCGTAGAACTAGCAATTGAGATGTTTATCGCTATCCCGCAGGAATAAAACCTCTTTTACTTTTTTTTTGTTCCTAGTAAGTTAACAAATAGGTAACTGTAAAGGAATATGGCAACTTTTAAAAGCGAACAATATCTTTAGTTTTCGAAAGCCATCACTTTACAAACTGGCTGCAGCACCAGCCAGTAATAAAAAGAGCACCTTTAAAAATTAAAACGACAAACATTTTCAAAATCCGAACACCCCAGGGTGTCGCTCGCACCTGATTGGTTGCCGGCGGGGTGGGTGCCGCTGTCACCGACCAATGACGTCGCTTCCCGGTACGTGCTCTATCTACGCCAGCTCCCTCGGATTTGAGGGCTCTAGGGTTGTGTTTACGCTGCATTTTCGTTGTTTGTCGATTTAATTGATGTTCGTTTTTTAAAAGGTATTTTAAGGGGTCCGTGAAGTGTGACAGCGTCGGGTTGCTCCGTGAAGCGCGCACTTTAGCTGGCGGGTCATTTGGACTTGGATTAGGATGCTTTTAAATTGCTTTGTCTTTGGTTTTCGCTTACTTACATATGCGAAGTAGGTTCTGTAAGTATCACGTGTCTACTACGTCATCTTTTAAGCGATAAGAGCGCTATCAACTTTTCCGTTTTATTTTTGTAAGCACTCTGTGTTGGTTGATACACGGGGAGAACTTTGTTAAACTATCAAAAGGATGGTTTTAGGGAGTCTTAGGTAGAGTTAACAAAGTACCTAATCAGAAATTTACGGAATATTTAGTCTGTATTCACAGAGAAGGACTTCCACCTGCATAGTACTATGGCAAAAACTACCGGTTTTCTTCAGTCCTAAGATATGCACTTATCCCATGCCATGCCCGTGGAGTTATTCGTCGAATACCACCTACCTACCATCTGACGATTGAAAAATCGGCCCTAAATGAAGACGTTGCGTTGCGTAGGCAAAGAAACGGAATAGTGTACTATTTTAGAACGTTCACTTGTAATTGGTATGCCATTAAATACATCGGCATAATAACAACTGGATTCACATCACATCGCATGTAGAGTCAGAAGAGTTTATCGAGTTTTAGTATAAAAATATTGTACCTAGATGATAACAAAGAATGACTATTATGTAGTTAGGTGCTTGCACACCTTGCTGTTTCAGCTGTTATGCTACAGCTGAATCTGCAAGGCTGTCTGGCAGACAGGCAACTGTGCAACTTGTCATCAGAGCTAGCTGTTGATAGGTAAATTAAAAATCAACTGAGAAGTCATTATTTTATCATACTTAAGCTACAATACACTTATTTGTTGTTTACAGCTCACGTTGCTTCGGACTAAGTATCACAGCTTTTTATTTAGAACTTAGTGGGCTTGTCGGGAGTAAGTAGTCATAACTATTAGCGGCAATAAGTAAAATATTACTGGCAACCCGACCCCGTTTCAGTTTTTATAAACGGTCACATTTTAAACAAAGAACAAAAGCGATAATTCAAATTGGAAATCGTTGCGAGGGCGACAGCCGGTAACAAAGGTTTGTTTTTAATTTTTTGCCTTCGAAATTCGAAACTGTTTTGACGTTGCGCTCATTCGGCCCCGACGGATCGCGTGTTCCATTTTTAAATTTTTATTGCCGATCCTGGCTGGAGAATGAATAAAAGGTATCGAGCGTGAGAGATGTGGTCACGGTTAACGCACTTAAAAAATGATTTTAAAAAGATAATAATTTATCTTAATTAAAAATTAAGTAGGTACTTTTATCTTATAATCATTTTCGAGCGATCCCATTTCTCATCGTATCGTACAGTTGTTATTGCTGTAATTTAATTATTTATACTCCACTTGCATTATTATTTCTACTTTCTTTAATAGCCGCGGAACTGTCGCTACGTTGAATATACCTACCTACCTTCCACTTTAACCTTACATTGGTAACTTTCCATTACACTGGTTATACCAATTTGTGGAGATGTGTATGGGCCCTTTGAAAATGGATAAATTCATATAAAAGTTAGCACTTTTAAAATGATTACACAAGAAGTCCTATAACATGATTCCTAAGATTTTCACCCATTCCCTCGATGGGCTTTTACCATCTGCGCAGGAAGAGAAACAACTGGTACATTCTATGTTTTTTCTTTACTCCCAGACCAGCATGGAAAAATGGTTATAGTTAGGTATAGTTACAGTAACCTGGGGCAGCTACGTAAAAAAGTACGTTGGAAAACTTAATCATGGTAGCGTTGTTACAGCCAATTATCACAACCATCTTCAGAGATTCTAATTAGTTTACAGTTATGGTTACGTGATGTTCTGATGTTCATAAGCAGATAAAATACTACATACATACACACAAATCACGTCTATATCCCCTACGGGACCTAAAGGCCACGTTTGGCATGAATGTGGGCGTATAGGTGGAAAGGGGAATCAAAATAGTGATGGGTTGCTAGCCGCATCGCCTGTACATGATTCCCAAGCTTTTTTATAACACTTCTCTACCTATAAAACACTTATTGTATCACTCTTTTCTAGGACTCTGCAACTACCTGGTGCACAGTAAAAATATATCTCGAAAAATTGGAAATAGTATTGAATTTATTACGTAAAAAATTAGCAAATCATTGTTTTATTACAGTTGTTGAGTTGCATTACTGGATAAAACAGTTTTATTGTGTAAAAATTATCAGCATTACTATTTTGAACGACCTTTTGTGTCATTCATAAAGAACGAAGTTCTAGGCAGCCTCTTGTCTCTGGTCAAAATAAGACTCTATCAAAACGACTCTTTTATGTAGTTTAAAAAAAAACAAGTCATGGCAAGGACTTTAATAACTAAGATAGAGCTCGCCAAAGGAATTGCTGGTTGTTTTTTTTTTATTGTTTAAACTTTTTGCTTTTGACGTTTTCTATCGACCCAGTGCCAAATTACCTAAGTAGGTACTGTGCAATATGGAAGAGGTGTGACAGATATTCCTTTATGTTTCTAACTAAAATTCAATCTTTGTACGATTTTTATTGCTGTTTTTTCTGGTTTAAAATTTTACGGAAACTGTTTTAGGCTAATCTAGTTTTGTAACAATTTTGCAAGTTTTTCTTTTTAAATTCACTAATCACTTAAATACTTAAAATTCAAATTCAAAAATAAGTAGAAATTAAGAACAAAAATACAAAAAATACGTTAACAAGTTACCTTATAAGAATCCGATAGGCCTCGAAATAGTCCGACCACACAAAAAACCATTCCCATTCATCACTACACTTTATCATCGACAATCAATCGCACATCACTAGCACTCACGTCGAATTCGGAATCACATTTCAAATAATTTTACTTTTTCTCAAGCGGCCAGCACTTTAGGGCTGTAAGTTTTTAATTGTTATGTTGGTATCAAGTGAAAGCTGTCATGGCGTCCCGACGGTTGGCGGGTGACTGACAGCGCGCGCTCCCTCCCTCCGAGAGGGGATTATCCCGAGCGGAGTGCCTGGCGCTGCGAATATGACTACGTTTGTAATCCAGACTAGCTAGCATTTAGTTTAGGTTTTTAATACTAGATGGCGTGAAAGCCTCTCCTGTCAAAACTGAGCTTTTTATGCCACTTTAGTTAGGGTTAGATTAGCGTTTTTTTTCTAGTGATGGGGATCGTGTCTGCATAAGTCGAAAGTTTAAGCTAGAAATTAAAACTCTTACCTAAGCTTGCTTCCGGTCAATAACCTCGTCGCTTACTTTAGTTTGTCGCTGTATCTATACCTATATATACCTACTAGCCCGCGACGTCGTCCGTGCAGAATTAGAAATCGACATGTTTATCGCTATCCCGTGGGAACTATGCAATTTCCCGGGATAAAAAGTAGCCTATGTTTTAATCTAGGGTACCAGCTAGCTCCGTTCCAAATTTGATCCAAATCCTTCAAGCCGTTTCAGCGTGAAGAAGGAACAAACACACACACTCGCAATCGTCACAAACTTTCGCATTTATTTTATAATATTATAATATTAGTAAGATTTAACAAGCACCCACATGTCTTTAGGTCTTGTTACCTTAGGCTCTGTCTCCCCGTAATGGACAAAGACGTGATTTATGTAGGTATGTATTATGTACATTAAATACCTACCTCTTTTACGGAAGCATGTGTGCTTTTTATCTTGTTAACTAAATCCCTTGACGCGATTCAATTTGAACATCGAACAATAATAATAATAATAATAATATTCGTTTATTCAAGTAACCATGACTCAATAGTGTTAGTATTCTTAAGACTAGGTTAGTACCTAACAAACAATGCCTGGAAATATTTGTTAATACATACATACATATATCACGTCTTAATCCCTTACGGGGTAGACAGAGCCTAAGGTAACAAAAGCTTAAGGCCACGTTTAGTATGACCAGAGTGTATAAGTGGAAAGCGAAATCAAAATAGTGATGGGTTGCTAGCCGCATCGCCTATAACATGATTCCTAAGACGCGCCCATTCGCACGATGGGCTTTTACCATCTGCGCGGGAAGAGAAGCAACTGGTAAATTCTATGTTTTTTCTTTACTCCCAGACCAGCAGCTGCAGCATGGAACAAACATTTGTCAACTATTCGATATTAAAAACTCTGAAAAACATTAGGCTATTTAGTCAAAACTAACTCAACTATCTGCTGAAAACCGTACGTACACACTTCAAAGAAAGTTTTGAAGAAACTGAAAAGCAACTATGAAAGTTTCTTTATGGCAAAGACTCCTTTCGATTTTGAATGACGAATGAAGTCTTTCCAAACGACGGCAGAAAGAGACGGCGCATGCGATTACAAAAAGGCAAAGACCTTAGCGTCGTAGCAGCGTGGCGAAGGCGCTACGAGTGCTACGCCGTAGCAGTAGCGTATCCGTAACCACAGTTGCTAGAAAATTCTACCTTTTCGGAAGGCAAAAATGAGGCTGGTTCAAACTATATACATAAATCACGTCTTTATCCCTTACAGGGCAGACAGAGCCTAGGGTAACAAGACCCAAAGGCCACGCTTAGTATGATTGTGGGCGCATAGGTGGAAAGGGGAATCAAAATAGTGATGGGTGCTAGCCGCATCGCCTAAAATTTTCACCCATTCCCTAGTTCAAACTACGCCTTGTCGTGTGTCTCTAACAATTTGCTTGATAAAGTTCCTTTGCATTTGTATGCGTGCGACTATGAACACGCAGAATTCTTGACTTCAATTGGTAAGTGTAAGTACAGACAAAGATAGTGTCAAATTCTACGCACACAGCGACACTACGCGTGACGTCATTCTGACGTGAAAGAACAATGGTAGATGGTGGCCTTCCATTTGTAATCTGAATTTTGTATATCATCATCATAAATAAATAAAATATTCCGTCATATACATCATCCTATCCTACTAATATTATAAATGTGAAAGTTTGTGAGTTTGGATGTTTGTTACTCTTTCACGCGAGAACGGCTAGACAGATCTGGATGAAATTTGGAACATAGATAGATTATACTCTGGAATAACACATAGGCTACTTTTTATCCCGGAAAATTGCATAATTCCTGCGGGATAGCGATAAACGAATTCTATGCAGACGGAGTTGCGGGCAACAGCTAGTATAAAATATTCCGAAGTAACTCTATGACACATTGTATAGAACCGCAACATTTACAGAACTTGTCTAAATATAGCGGCACAAAATTTTGCCGAGTCTCCATACAAAATTACCTATATTGCATAATACGAGGACCATATTTTGTTGCCGCTCAGTATACCTACATACCTATTCACTATTCCTATACCTACCTACTACGTCCATTCAAACTATTCAAATGGATTTTCAAACTATTAAAATGTATCCAGACGTCATATAAAAACAATGAAAAGTGGTAACATTATTTAAAAAAAATGGCTGCGCTAAAGACTTAAGTACTTCTCCTAACAGCCACGCATCATCGTAAAACCGCAGTAAATTGGAATAAAATAACCATTTCCTCGCTGGCCGTAAACAAAATGAGCGCGGGAAACGAGTTTCTTAAAAAAAAAACACTTCATTTGCATGTGACGTTTGCCGCTTCCCGCCTCCCGCGAGCCGCGCTCTCATTGGCTGAAACTCGGCCAATAGATTCGAGCCAATTTAATTTTATAATTCGAACGTAAATTGATTCTTTTAGTAAGTTTTTTTCTTAATTTATTGTCTTTTGGCAGTGCTTAGGAGGGTGACAGTATTTTTTGTGATATGCGATAATTTAAGATTTTATTATTGTGTTTTTTTTGCTCTATATTGCTCTTTTATATTTTTTAGCGCGAAATAAATATGAGAATTAAAAATAACGCTTTCTTCTTTTTCTCTATCAGTTTTTTTTTATTTCTTTACAAAGAAACAGGTGAGTATATAGATACATTTTTATGCTCTTGTTTCGTTCGTCATCGTGTTCTTAGCAGTTGTCCTTTGTTGTAGTAACCTCTCAGTCACGTTCACGTCTGAACCTTTTATTAAAGTAGACTTCATATAACCAAATGGCAACGGTTAAAAACACGTAGATTGCCGTCAACTATTAGTAAATTAAAAACTCTCATTAAATTTGTATTTAGATTCTTGAGCGCCCAAAGTTCTTAACAGCGGTACTTGTTTTAACAAACACCTTACAAACATTCATAAGAACTGCGTAACCCTTCCCTATAAAAACAACCTTATGTTATACCATTAAAGTTGCGTTTCGAAGTGACGGTGGACGGAGTTAATGCGTTTTGGTTGGTGCCGGCGGTAATGCACACCTCCGCCATTTTGTTAGTAATTGAACTAATTTGCGAACATCGGGGGCTATTCTGGAGGCGGCGGACGGAATCCGAACGTTTTGAATTCGTATTACTTGTATACACATGTAAGTATGTGCATCTATCTACCTAGGTACCTGATATCTTTAAGCGCGCAATTCTTGTATCCTACTAACATTATAAATGCAAAAGTTTGTAACGATGTGAGTGAGTGTGTATGTTTGTTCCTTCTTCACGCTGAAACGAGTGGATGGGTTTGAATCACATTTGGTACAGAGATAGCTGCTTTTTATCCCGGAAAATTGCAAAGTTCCCTCGTAATAGCGACAAATATGTCAATTGCTAATTCTCCTCGGACGAAGTCGCGGCAGAAGCTAGTAGATATATATATGATCTGAATCTCGGAAACGGGTCCAACGATTCGGGGTTTCGGGAGCGATAAATCGGTCTAGCTATAGGTTCCCTTTTTAGAAAACGTACCAAAAATAATAGGTAGGGGAGACCGAGGAGAGTTGAAACAGAGGTCAGTTGATACAAAGCCGATTTCTCTGAACTTTGACTGTTTATCGGGCTGGTAACTTCGCTAATTGGTTGCTCTTTCTGCACTCCACAGTTTGTGCGAAGTTGTGACCTCGCTAACTGTCATAGCTGCACAGAAATCGGCTTCGCATCAACTCACCTCTGTTTCAACTCTCCTCAGTCTCCCCTACCTACCTACCGAGTTATCCAGGTAGGTACTAATACATATTAATCTCGTCTTTATCCCTTACGGGGTAGACAGAGCCTAAGGTAACAAGAGCAAAAGGCCACGTTTGGCATGATTGTGGGCTTAAAGGTGGAATGGAATCAAAATTAAACTAAACATTTATTAACACACGTGACAGTTAGTAACAGGTAGAAAAATTCGGAGACTACCCACCTGCTATGGGTGGTGTAGGGGTATAGCACGCGTCACGGAATGACGAGGATCCGGGTTCGATTCCCGGCCATAGCTTTACTTTTCGGATTTTTCTATGTGTTCTAATTTTCATAGACATTTAGAAATTAAACATTTATTAACTTCCGTGCTGGTCTGGGAGCAAGGAAAAAACATAGAATGTACCAGTTGCTTGTCTACCCGCGCAGGTGGTAAAAGCCCATCGAGGGGTGAGAGAAAATCTTCGTCATAGGCGATGCGGCTAGCAACCCATCACTATTTTGATTACCCCATTTTGATTCCATTTTCCATCTATACGCCCACAATCTTGCTAAATGAGGCCTGTGGGTACCTGTTACCTTAGGCTCTGTCTACCCCGTAAGGGATAAAGGCGTGATTTGTGTATGTGTAAGTATGTATTTATTAAATTAATTAAATTACGATGTAGAATAGCCTCCCGCCAAGTTAAATGACGAAGTTTTAATGAGAAAACTGAACTGTTGCCAGCTCCCGCCGAGGCGCGTGCTGGCTGTGGCATCGTGGCTCTCAAGCGAATAGACCGATTCGGATGCGGTTTTTTCATTCGAAAGCCTTGCGCTGGTTCTTAGCCACGTTTGGTTAAAATCGGTCCAGTAGTTTGAAGAGTATCTATCAGTTCTTTCCAAACTGAAATAAGGCAGTTTTGAGTTAAAGTTGTTTTTTTATTATTTTAAGTGTGATTAGTCGATATAATACACGTACATAAATCCCGTCTTTATCCCTTACGGGGTAGGTAGACAGAGCCTAAGGTGGCAAGACCTATATAAAGACCACGTTTAGCTTGATTGTGGGATGGAAAGGGGAATCAAAACAGTGATGGGTTGCTAGCATCGCCTAAGATATACCTAACATGATCTGATCCCTAAGATTTTCACCCAATCCCTCGATTTTATTATCCCCGCGTTTATCCTGTCTATTTGTTTCCGCCACCTACTTAAACTGTCTCCAACTTATTTCTCTTATTGGTTGTCTGGTAGAGATGGCTATTAAGCGATAAGACCGCCTATTGTCTACTTTTTCTTTGTTTCTGTATTGTTTTGTACTGACTTGTGGTGTTCATTAAAGAGTATTTGTATTATATTGTACCTATTGATGGTTTTCTATCCTGGGACTCAATATGCTCTAAATAATCGTTGGATCCTCACTGTCGCATAATTAGCCTGATTTGTAAGGACCGTTTCGTCGCTCCGTCGCCGGTCGTCGTTAGCTAGAACAAAACCAATTAAGGCGCGTCCACACGCGCTCGTTAACGGCACGCGCCGCGCGTGTGTGCGCGCCCTAACTTGACTTTACAAACTTTTGATGACTGCAGGGATTTTTAGATGGGATTATGATTTGGAATTGATTCTTCCGTATTTTCTGTGGTGATGTGCTTTAAAAAGTCGAAAAAAAAAATTACAACATTGTAGCGGCGCGCTAATACCTACCTATAGATAAGTAACTACTTAAGTTACCCAACAGCTCAAGATGGATAGAAAAGTAAAATATTTATACTCTAAATTAAATATACTATTCACAAAGACACACACCAACACACTTTCTAACTATTTCTTCTCTTTTTTTATTTTGTATTAGGTATTCTTGTATTTTGAGTACTTCGCTTGGCACTCGCGGTACTGGGGCCCGATTTCTGAAAGCACATGTGTGAAAATACCACTCGAAAGTGATATAAATCTGCTTATCTTCAAAACTACAGCTCTAAACGAATTTTTGAGTAGGTCACAAGATTAACGAGAGCCGTAAGTATCTTCTAAGCTACTCGTATTTCAAATTCAGCACAATTTTTCACCACTTTCAAGTGGTATTTTCACACATATGTGCTTTCAAAAATCGAAAAAATCGAGCCCTAGACCCAAAGTCTAGTGCGAAGGCCGCTGTTTCACTTACCGCATAAAATGTCATCTATCTACTTATCTCTATGTAACAAATGTGTCCTTTGTAAAATGTTAGGCACTGTGTAACTTCTGTGGTGAAATAAAGTTATTATTATTCTTATTCTTAAAGACAGTGATTGTTTGGCTTGCTTTGCGATTTTTTTTAAATTTTTCCATGCAGGGGCCTGATTTTTGGAAAGCACATGTGTGAAAACACCACTCGAAAGTGGTGAAAAATTGTGCTGAATTTGAGATACGAGTAGCTTAGAAAATACTTAGGGCTCTCATTAATCTTGTGACCTAGTCAAAAATTTGATTAGAGCTGTAGTTTGAAGATATAAACAGATTTATACCACTTTCGAGTGGTATTTTCATACATGTGCTTTCCAAAAATCAGGCCCCAGGTAGGTAATTTTGTTCATTACCTACCCAAACTTCGTGACGGGGCAGGGCTTTCTGTAGGACCCTGTATAAACGGGTTTTTTTAAACGTCAAGCAACGCAAACGAGTAAGTGTTTCACCTGATGGTAACCAACACCACCGTCCATGGACATCCGCAACACGAGAATTGCAGATGCGTTGCCAGCCTAGAAGGCTAAGATAGAACCTCGCGTGTCAGTAATTTCACCGGCTTTAATTCTCTCCACGCAACACAGCAGCGTAAGCACTGTTGCTTGGCGGCAAGATTATCGAGTAACACCCTCAAAAACGGGGATACATTAAAGGTGTCATGAGGATCGTTATTGCACAGCGGTGTCCCGGGAATTCCGGACACGTTCCCGGGAACAATGTAACACCACACCCTCAATTATTTAATACCCGGGGCTAAAAACTGCGTGCAGCCAGCATGCAGCGGACCCTAGATGATAATAATGATATCAAAGTCAAACATGAATGTTATTCAAATGTAACTGTGAAGCTACCGTGTTACAATAATCGCTATTTAATTTTAAACCATTTCAAACTGTCTCTTCGTCGGTTATTTTTTAAGACGATTGTGTTTTTTTTGTACAATTAAGCATTTACTTACTTAGTTATAACGATTTTTATTTTATGACACCAAATTATTAAATTCTTGGGTTTTAGAACTGCTAGTGACATCTGTTAATATTTTTATTCACTATACTATTTCGAGTTTTGCTACTCGTCGTTAGATGGCCCTAAAATTAACATGATGGAACGGCTTTTTCTATCACACAATAGATGGCATTGTGTGCAAAAGTTCCGTGGCGTTGACTGCCTGCCTATGAAATCAGCTACTTTATTACACAACAGATGGCGCTAAATTAAAAGTTTAGTTTGCACTACTTGAACTAACAGACATTCCGCCGGCCCCGGAGAACAAAATGATAACCGCCATTATCTTAGTTTTATTTTTATGTCATATTTGGAATCCGTAGGTGCCAATGCACCAGCTCAATTTTTTTCGCAATTTTCGTACGGTAAATGACAAAATTAAAAATAATACAATAGTTTTCAATGTTTTTATTTATAGCTCATCGCATGACAAACATCCATATTATTATGTTCTCGTCAAAATTAGATCGCTAAGTAATGATATGCGCAGTTATCTTTGTATTCTCGTCGCAAGCCGCTAGCTACTGTTCGTGCAATGGCGCTCACCAAAACTACACATTTGAAACGGAACTATAAAAAGTATTGCCATATCCTTTTGTCACATTGCACGGGTCAAATGTAAATTACAATGGCTTAAATATCGACATGTCATACGTTTTAGTGTTCGATTTCGATTGATTAATTCAAAAATTATATAATTATTGCTGTGATTGGAGTATAAGTGAAGTGCAATATCATTTTATTCCCGTAATTATTAGATAAGATTATTTTTTTTACTAAGGGTTTTTAGGAGACTTTTATAATTAAACAATAATATATGATATGCAACATTGCAATTATATTACGAACGATTCACAGTCATAATAAAAACAGTCATTAATTTCTTAAAATCAAAGTTTTCCATTATAAAACGTGCAACAATACCACTAAAATTTAAGTATGTCTTAATCATTATAGCTTAATCAAAAATCAAATAGCAATACATGTCAGTTTCATAAAGTAACTAAAAACAAAAGATTTATTTTCAAAGACTAATAACTTCAAGTTTGAAGCATAAAATCAAACCAAATAATCTACGCATTTGGTATTATTTTTCATCAGTCTAATATAATAATAATTATATTATAATTAGTTCTTTCATTGAGCACTAACCCGGGGGACTATTAAACATGAAATCAGGTAAATCAATTGTCATCATCTTCCTCTAGGTTTTCATTAATTGCAGAACTAGTATTAACGCCCAGGGAGTCATAAAAGCCATGGCAATGGGCTGGGATGTCTCCTGACTTGCAAAGACTGATAAGGTCGTCATGTAAAGGCTTACTTATAGGCAAGGGCTCTGTACATAGCACTTGCAGTTCAAAATCGTTTGCAGGATTTGAGTTGACTAAAGGAGCTGCGGTTTGTCTTGTTCCCCGCTTGCTTCATGTTTTTGGACAGGTTCTATGTTCATTTATAATATCCAGAATCAAAATCATATTTATACTGTAAAATTGAGGCCTGTGAGCAAGCGACTCTCACTTCCATTATCTGTGTCCATAATACTTTTTGCCCTATCTCATTTTGGACCCAATTTTTATTATTTATTAGTGCTTTTATGTTATAAAACTCCTTTTGAAGCATTTCTTTAACGTTGTACTTTTCTCCGGTGACTTTCGCGTCGAAACGAGGAGCTAATGAAATCGGTAGCTGTATATGGCAATTCCTACTTAATGAAAAACAAAGACGTATCAAAAATGTATCATTTTACTTCGACGGTTGCTGTGGCCAAAATAAAAACCGATTCATATTTTCTCTATACATGTTTGCTGCAAAAAAAATTGAATTAAATATTAAACACAGGTTTTTGGAGACTGGCCACGGCCAGAGTGAGGGAGACTCTATTTCACGCCAACATTGAAAGAGAATTAAAAAATAGAGTCGTGTACACCTCGGACCAGATGTGCGCAATCATTATGAACGCGAAAGTCGCCGGAGAAAAGTACAACGTTAAAGAAATGCTTCAAAAGGAGTTTATAACATAAAAGCACTAATAAATAATAAAAATTGGGTCCAAAATGAGGTAGGGCAAAAAGTATTATGGACACAGATAATGGAAGTGAGAGTCGCTTGCTCACAGCCCTCAATTTTACAGTATAAACATGATTTTGATTCTGGATATTCTCAAATGAACATAGAACCTGTCCAAAAACATGAAGCAAGCGGGGAACAAGACAAACCGCAGCTCCTTTAGTCAACTCAAATCCTGTCTACGATTTTGAACTGCAAGTGCTATGTACAGAGCCCTTGCCTATAAGTAAGCCTTTACATAACGACCTTATCAGTCTTTGCAAGTCAGGAGACATCCCAGCCCATTGCCATGGCTTTTATGACTCCCTGGGCGTTAATACTAGTTCTGCAATTAATGAAAACCTAGAGGAAGATGATGACAATTGATTTACCTGATTTCATGTTTAATAGTCCCCCGGGTTAGTGCTCAATGAAAGAACTAACTATAATATAATTATTATTATATTAGACTGATGAAAAATAATACCAAATGCGTAGATTATTTGGTTTGATTTTATGCTTCAAACTTAAAGTTATTAGTCTGAAAAAAAAATTTTGATTTTAGTTACTTTATGAAACTGGCATTTATTGCTATTTGATTGAGACATATTTAAATTTTAGTGGTATTGTTGCACGTTTTATAATGGAAAACTTTGATTTTAAGAAATTAATGACTGTTTTTACTATGTGAATCGTTCGTAATATAATTGCAATGTTGAATATCATATTATTGTTTAGTTATAAAAGTCTCCTAAAAACCCTTAGTAAAAAAAATAATCTTAATAATTACGGGAATAAAATGATATTGCACTATTATCTTGCACGGCAATCACATTAAAAAGTAGTCGAATAAAATGGTACACCAATGGTACAATATTAGCGTTTGACCCCGATAAACACCGAATAAAATGATATACGTCTTAACGCGTAATAGTGAATGATCTATTTTGACTAAGTTACTATTTCTTAAATATCTTTCTTTTGAGACATTTCTCGTGTGCCACAGTAACATATCGAAACGTAATGAAAAATTACCTTTGCATAAAGCTAACTACCAACCGTTTACGTTCAAAATACAAGTCACAATTGCGCGAAACATCTATTTTATTTTTCCTGAAAAATTTGGTTTTTGCAGTTATCTTTTTGTTCCCCGGGACCGGCGATTCTGTTTCAATGGTATTTTTCCATTCTTTCGCTTCACATTGGAACCTTGTCAGTAATTCAACAAATATAAGAATAACAATAATAACCGAATTTGCTGGACTTTCCGATATTTGCGCTTAATAATACATTTAAAGCCTGCTTCACCACTGTCTGTTTCGTAGTAGTAAATATAGACGGAATCGTAGATACTGACATAAGAAAACCTGAACTTAACAGAGAGTGGTGAAACGAGCGGTTAAGTCATTCATTTTATTTAAATTATTATAGAATAGCATATAGAATTAGCTGTAACACGCGATATCATCCAGCGCAGAATTTGTTTATCGCTGTATGCCAGAGTACTACAGATAGAAAGTCAGAAAAACTACATATTAAAAATATACAATTTAATCTTACAATCAAGTTTCTTAACACTAAGAATTACCCTAAAACTCAAAACACACCTGTGTTTAACATCATGAAAAGTAGTTGTTTATTGTGGTGAAAAAAAATAATTGAAAATCCACATTAATAAATGATGTTACTAGGCTTCTAATTTCTTAATGTATTCGACAGTTGTCGTGTTTCAAATTAACATGAATGAAAAGTACATTATTGGGAATAAGAGAGAGTAGTTTGAACAGAGTCAGTGGCATAACTATAGCGGCTGGGGCCCGTAGCAAATTCGTCAGATGGGGCTCCTCAATGTAAAGAAGTGCACCAGTGTCCCCTCTGTCCTCTAAACAACACCAGTTTGGGGCCCCGTATAGCTAGGGGCCCGTGCCATTTTGCCACCCCTGCCACCCTATAGTTACGCCACTGGACAGAGTGATACTCGATGGACTTGCTTTTGATTTTAACATTATTTTTCATTCATTTTTATTCAGAATATGGCAACATTAAAATACATTAAGAAACTAGAAGCACAGGTGTCTCCCCTCACATATATGATTCAGAATGCCAGTTTCTTCATGAGCAAATACATGTGTTGATCAACTTCGAAGCCGTGCAGATTGTTAGCGTCGCCTTGCAGCCTCATCAGCAGCCCTCCGAAGGACACATATGCTGCTAAACGGGATGCCGTCTCCAAGGCCGCTTCGTCACCTTCTATCCTATAGAACAATATTTGTAACATTAGAATTATGAATAACTTTATTTGTTCTCGTAAAACACATTGTAAAAACAAATATAAATAAATTAAAAATCAGGAAAGCCACTTGGATCCACTGATGCTGTGGATATTATGTTATCCTCCTACTCATAAAATTTTAAATGAGGTTATTAATGCCTCACATCTCACACTGTAAAAACCATACATCATAATAAACACAAAGCTAACCTATAAACTTTTCCCGACATAACATATTCAAAGCTGTCTGCGCGGTTTCCTTCTGTGTCTTGCGGGTTCCACTCCCCGCCGTCGGGGTATCCGTTCTCCCGCAGTGTGGTGGCCAGCACCAGCCGGAACTTGTCACCTAACTCCATCGGATATATCCACGAATTGATGTCCAAAATCAAATCCATTTTAAACGACTCAGATTCGCAATGTAACCGGCTCACTCGGTCGAATTTCTTGCCTTCAGGGTCCATGTCTTTCACGTTGAATATGTCTTCGAAAAGTACGCCTGCCATTTTGGTGTATTTGTGTTAAAAAATATATTTTTTGATTGAGTTTAGTTGCGAAACGTAAAAACACAATCTGCCGATGCAAAGCAAATGCAAATAACTCATGTCAATTTTGTTTGACATTAGATTTTAATATTGCCATATATTTTTTTTTAAATCCACAACAAAAACTTAAATCGTGTCGCTGATTGATAATAGAACTAAAAGAGAAAAACGAAACGTATTGAGGCATAAAATCCCCATTACTTGTGGAAAGATTTATGCTTGAGATTTTAGGAAAGACTAAAGCTTTTCGAATGTGTTTTCTTTTAATAAAACTTTTGTTTTATAACCGAAATCTTTTTAAAATAATCATAATTTAGCGATTTTGTATTATATCGGTATTACCAGAAAAAAAAGTCACGTTCACTGTTCAAAATTTTTGTTTCCTTTCACATTTTAGTATTCAAATTTTAATACACATTTAATACATAACATCGGAATTTCTTAATTAAAAGCATTTAGTAAAAGTCCCATTTTATTTTAAATATGAATCTTAAGAGGCAAAAAAAATAAATGTTGCCATACAAAACACATCAAGTGCCTTGGTTTGCTTCTTCATAATTTGGCCGAAAAACATTCCGTTCTGAAGCTAACCTCTAACCCAAAATACAGCACGTGTTGGGTTATTGTGTGCATTACAATCAGTGAACGACGCAAGTGCTCCCAATATACAACGTGGACTACTTGTGTAAGTGTGCCAAGACGTATTGCGCGTAAATAACAAACGCGCATACATAATTCATCGAAAATGACGGAAGTATTGCAACCCGGTGCGGAGGTCTTGTCTGAGAAAAAGAAGAAGAAAAATAAGGAAGGTGTGTCGTTGGGCGCGTTTCAGAAGATCGGAGACTTCAAGATCGAGCCCTCGGAAAGCGTTAAGAAGCTAGACACAGCTTACTGGCCTTTGTTGTTAAAAAACTTCGACCGACTCAACGTGCGCACTAACCACTACACGCCGTTGCCTTTCGGTAATTCGCCATTAAAACGTCCTATCGCCGACTACGTCAAGTCTGGCTTCATCAACGTCGACAAACCGAGCAACCCGAGCTCCCACGAGGTTGTTTCATGGATAAAACGGATCCTGAAAGTGGAAAAAACCGGTCACTCTGGCACGCTCGATCCCAAGGTGACAGGGTGCCTTATTGTTTGTGTCGACAGAGCCACAAGGTTAGTAAAGTCTCAGCAAAATGCCGGCAAGGAGTATGTGGCAGTGTTCAGTCTGCATTCCGCTGTGGAGAGCATCAAAAAAGTCACCCAGGGTCTAGAAAAGCTGCGAGGTGCATTGTTCCAACGGCCGCCGCTAATATCTGCTGTGAAACGTCAACTTCGTGTCCGTTCCGTGTATGACAGCAAACTCCTAGATTTTGACGCAGAGCGCAACATCGGTGTCTTCTGGGTCAGCTGTGAGGCTGGCTCGTACATCAGAACCATGTGTGTACATCTTGGGCTTATGCTGGGAGTCGGTGGCCAGATGATTGAGCTCAGAAGGGTCCGATCAGGCATTCAAGGAGAAAAAGAAGGCATGGTGACAATGCATGATATCCTAGACGCACAATGGGCTTATGAAAATCATAAAGACGAGACTTACCTGCGTAGGGTTATCAAGCCTCTCGAAGGTCTTCTAATAGCGCACAAGAGGATCTTTGTCAAAGACAGTGCAGTCAATGCTATTTGCTATGGTGCTAAAGTTCTCCTACCTGGTATTCTAAGGTATGAAGATGGTATAGAAATTGATCAAGAAATTGTAATTGTGACCACAAAGGGAGAAGCGATAGCACTGGCTGTTGCACTGATGACCACCTCAACCATGGCATCTTGCGACCATGGTGTCGCTGCTAAATTAAAACGAGTCATCATGGAGCGAGACACCTATCCACGCAAATGGGGCTTAGGACCGAAAGCGTCACAGAAGAAAAACCTAATCCAACAAGGGAAGTTAGATAAATTCGGTAAACCTAATGAAAACACGCCTGCGGAATGGCTGAACAGCTACAAGGATTACAATAAGGGTAAGCCCCAAACGGAAGCAAACGGTGAGGCAGAGGATGGAAGCAGGAAGCGTACTGCCAGCACGGCAAATGCGGACGACACAAATAACTCGATTGAACTGAAATCTGAGAAAAAGAAAAAGAAGAAGAAGCGTGACTTAGATGAGACAGCGGAAGGTGAGACGACAGAAGCTGCTGACACCACAATGGAAGTAGAGGGTGATGGTGAAGTGCGCAAAGAGAAGAAAAAGAAGAAGAAGAAGGACAAGCACCAAGATGCCGAGGCGGAATGAAGACTTGTTTATTAAATTCAAGATGCAATCATACTCTGAGACAAACAGACTGCATCATTTTGCATGCTGCTGTGTGGAAGTTGATGCAGATTGTTGGCCACTTGGTATATTAAATTACATTTAAATGACTGCAAGTCTGCAGCAAGCTTCAAGTAATTGAGAGCTGGCTTTGTTTTCTCTATTCAAACAATCTTCATAGAATATTTTTTCTGTCTCATTTGAAAATATTCTATGAAACAAACTCAGAATCATATTCCGAGCTCGCGTGAGGACTTGTAAAGGTGTGAATAAATATAATTCTTTTTACAGTACATAAGTAATCAACAGACAAATCAATTCACAGTTTACTCTCATAAGAGCCTTTCTATTTGTACTGTATCAGTTTGTTCACTCCTATACTTATATTTAGGGTTGATGTAAGTGTTATGGGGTGAAACCACTACAAAATGTTATGAATATAATTGCAGTAATATTTTTGTGCTAAAAGATCATGATAAATTTTTAACTTGTTAATGAAATAGTGCTGGAAACTATAATTAAGTAATTGTTGAAATGCTAGGTAGCTTTTAAATACGCCATGTTGTATATCTGATAGTCTAATGTAGACTGATTGTAGTGAAAGACGATATATTCCGTATAGTTATGGATTCCTTTGTGGGTTTTTTATTTTTTTACAGACCCTAACTTGAATAAGCAAGCATCATTTATAATTGTAAGTCAAAATGTTTTATTTGAAAAGTTAATAATTTTAAGTTAGTTTAAGCTAAATGTTGAGATGTTTTTGATAACTGGACAACATTAAAATTTGAAAACTTTAATTTATTTTTATTCTAACACGCATAAATCACGTCTTTATCCCTGACGGGCAGTCGGAGTCTAAGGTAACAAGACTGACTTTTTATTCTATTGACTTTATTGAAAAGTTAAACCTTCATAATGATTACAGTAGAACCAAGTGTTAGAAATTGGAAGCAGATATCGTGCTGTTCCGCACATCCCGATAGTAACTATTAGGTAAGTGAGAGAGACGGCATGATACAAACTTCAAATTTGGGAGTAACCGAATTTTTGTAAACACTTGAAAGCGGTAAAAAACTGTACCGTTACAAAACTAAAGCTTAATGATATGTATTTTAATTTCAATCGAAACATGATGAAGATTAAAAATAAATCTGAGAATGTAAATGAACGGTGAACAAAATATTTTAAAGTAGAGACGTCTAGCGTAAGTCCTAGTGATTGTTATAGCGTCGCTATCCGACACTAGATGGCGTTGTTTGCCAAAGGCGTTATTAAGTTTTAAACTAACCTGAAAAGTAAGTATTCGCTTGAGGTTAAGATTAGAAAACGTCTCTGACTTGTTTTTATTTTGATTTGACTTTTTGGCGTTTGACACTAACATTTCATTTCATTATTTGTAAACTATCCTAATGAAGTCCTCTTATTGTGCTATTTTTTTATAATTATTAAATAAAACATGTATACTGAAAACTTGGTTGTTTACAGTGAAGAGTATAATATCGAATATTTCATGCAAGATGATGTGTGTCGGTTTTGCTGGAAGAGAAACGCTGTGCAAGAACTATCGCCAAAAACTTACGAAAATGACTGTGAGCCTAAAAGTCTTCTTTTGGATCAAATACGGGATTGTCTAGACATTAACTTGGCACATGACTGTCATCCAAATAAAGTGTGTAATACATGCTGTGATGAAATAAAAAGGTTCCACAATTTCAAGAATTTCTGTCACGAAACTGATACAAGACTGAAAGAAATCTTACAGACTAATAACATAGGAATTCAACCAGACTACAAGGAATCAGAATTTAGTTTAAAAGTAGAAAAGCACGACGTAGCAACGCATATAGAAGATGACACATACGAAGAACTGTTGGAAACCTTGCATCACTCCGACTCGAGTGAAACTGAGAAAAAACAAAAGAAAGTTAAGTTCAAACAGACGTACAAGCCAAAACGGTCAGCCACCTATTGCAACATTTGCAGGCTAGACTTGAAAACTGTGGAATATTTTACGCAACACAATTCAACGTCCCACGGTATAGAAGGAAACTTTTACAAGTGTTTTGGCTGCGACAAACGTTTTAAAAGTCGCAAAACTAGAATAGGCCACGAAATTAACTTCTGTAAAGGCTTAAAAGATGGTTACCGTTGCTCAGTCTGTGACCGTTGCTTGCCCAAACGTAGGATGTACGAAGCACATATGAGGGACCACAGGGATAATGTTACTATAGAGTTGCCGGAGAAACTGTTTAAATGCAAGCGATGTTGCGTCTCGTTCACTACTCGAGAGGGATTGAAGGAACATGTTTCTAAACATGAGAGTGAAAAAAAGAATTATGTTTGTGAGGTAAATATGTTGTTGGAGAAAATATTATATTATTTTTAATAAATTTCTTAACAACACTGAAAATTAGAACACATAGAAAAATCCGAAAAGTAAAGCTATGTCTGGAAATCGAACCTAGATCCTTGTCTTGTTGTTGTTGATATATAACTATATAACTAAATATGTTGTTGGAGAAAATGTTATATTATTTTTATTAAATTTCTTAACAACACTGAAAATTAGAACAGAAAAATCCGAAAAGTAAAGCTATGGCTGGAAATCGAACCTAGATCCTTGTCCTTCCGTGACGCGTTCTATACCCCTATACCACCCATAGCAGGTGGGTAAGCCTTCAAATTTTTTTCTATTACTAGCTGTCATGAGACCTTGTTACTATGCGATTTTTTGTTGCCAAGCGTCATCTGTTTGATGTGTTATTTTTTTTTTTTTATGTGTGATGCATATAGGGGATATAGACGCAGTGGCGTAACTCGTCTGGGGCCCGCGGCGAATTCGTCAGATGGGGCTCCTTCCTCAATATAAAGAAGTGCATCAGTGTCCCTTCTGTGCTCTAAACCAAGCCAGTTTGGGGCCCCCTAGAGCTAGGGGCCCGTGGCCATGGGCGTGCAGTGGGTTCTGACAGAGGGTAGGCATATTGATAACAAAACCCGTATTGGTACGAAGCGCGGCAGGCACATTTAAGTATGCTTACAAGCACTGCTTATACATATGCCTGTAAGGGATGAACGCGTCTGCCCGTGGCATTTTGCCACTCCTGCCACCCTATAGTTACGCCACTGTATAGACGTGATATGTGTATGTATGTACGTTATTCTCCTACAGAGTTGCGGCCGCGTGTTCACCCGGCAGGACTACCTGCACAAGCACAAGCTCACGCACACAGGCACGAAGCAGCACGTGTGCCCACACTGCGGCTTCCGTTCTACGCAGCGCTCCTCCCTCACAGTACACATTAGGTGACCTTTCTTCAGTGACCATTGCACTAATGTGTCACTTGTTTACTTACAAGCCCCATATTATTTTGACATATGTCGGCGACATGTGACAATTCGAAATTTAAGAGCTAGTTCGCACGAGCGTTTAAAAAGCGTCGCGTTAAAACCCGACGTTGGAAGTTCCGTATGTTCAATTCGATTTAACGTCCAACGCCCAACGTCGAAAATCGAACAGTGCTCGATAAAAAAGCGCCGCGCTTTAAAACCGCCTTCGTGTGAATAAATAATAATATAGCCTTTTTATTCCGAATTCGCTACAATTTCATTTTTTTTTTGTTGTTGTTTTTTTATTAAATTGTCGCGTAATTCGGCGTGCCTCATGGCATAGGCCTCCTCCGTGTATTGGAGGGTTTGGGCTATAGTTCCCACGCGCGCCCAGTGCGGATTGGGAACTTAAACACACACCACTGAATTTCTTCGCCGATGTGTGCAAGGTTTCCTCACGATGTTTTCCTTCACCGAAAAGTTCATGGCAAATTTCAAATGTAATTTTTGCACATAAATTCCGAAAAACTCAAGAGGTGCGCCACCCGGGATTTGAACCCACGACGCTGCTTGAGAGGCCACAGGGGCCTGATTTTTGGAAAGCACATGTGTGAAAACACCACTCGAAAGTGGTGAAAAATTGTGCTGAATTTGAGATACGAGTTACTTAGTACTCATTAATCTTGTGAACTAGTCAAAAATTTGATTAGAGCTGTAGTTTTGAAGATATAAACAGATTTATACCACTTTCGAGTGGTATTTTCATATATGTGCTTTCCAAAAATCAGGCCCCAGGTCAAACCACTAGGCTACCATGGCTTTTTGGCGTGTGAATAAATACATGGTTTCCAATTTGTTTTATTTAAACGTTTTTTTAACGCCCGTTGAAAGAACGCTCGTGCAAATGAGCTCTAAGGCAACCGGCGTAGATTCTGGTCGAGTTTGCAATGTAAACAGAATTGTCACTTGTCACAGACAATTGTCATGTTGGTGAAATAGGCGCCAGGGGCCCGATTTTTGAAAGCACATCACTCGAACGTGGTATAAATCTGTTTATATCTTCAAAACTACAGCTCTACAAATTTTTGACTAGTTCACAAGATTAATGAGAGCCGTAAGTATTTTATAAGCTACTCATATTTCAAATTCAGCACAATTTTCCACCACTGGAGTGGTATTTTCACACATGTCCCTTAAAAAATCGGGTCCCTGTTCCGTTTTGTTCGGGAAAAAACCGCTTTCAAAGCGTTCACATTCATCGCCAAATAATCCATATATGCGATAATTTCACGAAGGAGACCACTTTTCAACAGGCAAATGAAAGAAATTATAATTTATGTCACGAAGCCCGCCAATACCGGTGAAAAGTGAATGTTATTGGATCTCATGCGACACTAGCGCCTCTAGTGGCAAATTCACACGCGATAGCCCCCATTAGATGAGGCGTTAGAAGCGAAGCGTAAAAACTAAAAAGTAGAATAAAAACCATAATCGCCTCATAAGTTGTTGATTGATACTTGTAGCGACATCTATCGGGAACTTTTGTACTAAGTTCGCGTGGTCGCGCTTCTGTATGGCGATTCAGGAGGGCTACTCCGAAATTCGATTTTCGAATTTCGTATCACACTGTCCCTCTCACTATCAAATTAATAACTATTAGTGGGAGCGGAACGGCACGAAACGAACTTCGAAACTCGAATGTCGGAGTATAAGGCCTGTGTTATTTGACAGTTCTGTGTTATTTCGTTACAGGAAGCACACAGGCGAGCGTCCCTACAGCTGCGACATGTGCCCACAGCGCTGCATCTCCAGCTCGAACCTGCGCGCGCACCGCCGCCGCCATCTTGGATTGAAGAAGTTCGAGGTGACAGCTCATACATACCCTCCTTTTTTCAGGAGAATTTAATAGTTATTTATGTGGCTGGTGCATAATGAGAGGCATTAAAATACGAGCGGAGTTTTATGAAACGAAGCAAAGCTGAGTTTTTCATTTTCGGGTCCGATTTTTGAAAGCACATGTGTAAAAATACCACTCGAAAGTGGTGAGAAATTGTGCTGAATTTGAAATACGAGTAGCTTAGAAGATCTTACGGCTGTCATTAATCTTGTGATCTAGTCAAAAATTTGATTAGTAAGTAAGTATAGCGACCCTAGCGCCACCTAGGGTCGCTACATAAGTAAGTAAAAATGCTTTATTGTACAAATATAAAACATAAATGTGTAAAAATTCGAGTGATGCTCGACATGTTTCGGACTATTTATTTTATTTGTTTATGAGCGCTGGCGCGCAGTGTTCGTGTCGCTGCCGCCGGGGCGAGAGCTCTTGGAAAAAAGACTACGAAATAGTCCGAAACATGTCGAGCATCACTCGACTTTTTACACGTGAGTTATCCGTTTATGTGTAATGATGATTAAGTCTCACGGTAGTTTCATGTATAAAGAAACAGCTGTAGTTTTGAAGATATAATCAGATTTATACCACTTTCGATTGATGTGCTTTCAAAAATAGGACCCCTGATCAGAAAGTTTGTGGCGCTGTATTTGTAATAAACTTTTAGTTCTTTTTTATTCGTTTACTCATCTCTTTACAGTGCACGATATGCGACAAAAAGTTTGGCTATAAAGTGAGTCTCGACGAGCACGTGGAGTCGACCCACCACCGCTCGCAGACTCACGCGTGCCGTCACTGTGGCGCCACCTATTCGCGGAAACGTGGATTACGGCGACATCAGTTAGCCAAGCACGAGGCCAAGGACGAAAGGGATTGCGACAAGATGGACGGCGGTTTTATTTGATTTTGAAATTAATTTAGGCCAATGTTTTGATACTATTGTTCTTACGTTCGATATTTCATACAAGCACGATGGTAAAACTACACGTTTCTTATTTATGTTGCGTCTCGCTCTATATTTGATTACGAGTGGGCCCACTTTTTTTCTATACAGAATATAAATTTCATTCTAGTTGTGGACTACTCACCAATAGATGGCGCTACTCAACGTAAAATGTGAAATGAAAAATTTAATTTTATTGTATTGAATGCATTGAATGCGACTTGTATTTATATTATAGTTAATTCTATACATATTTATAGACATGAATTAAATCAATTTATTGAGATAGTTCTTTGATTTTTATTTCTAGGTTGAAACCTAAGTTTTCTTGTATTTATCAAGGGACTGTCGGTGTGAAATAAGACCCGAAATTCAGTTTACAATTACTTTTATTTTTTAAGGTGGAATAAAAATAAAAAATCTTTATTGAGCTTTACGGACGACTCTAGCATGCATACAGCCACAGCTGAAAATGGAAGAACATGACATGAATTGGTCAGTTGAAATCTAACTTGTTTTTTTTAATTTTTACCGAAGTCAATTCACTGAAAAAGATAGATTATCTATTATAGTTTACCAAAACTCTGGTGCAAATGGTAGTGCCAGCAATAATTCTTCCATTTTCTGTGTTGTGTTTGAATTTAGGATTTATAATAAATATTTATTTACATTTTTACAATAAAAGTTGATCTGTTTTAGCATGAAGTGAGAAGGTATGTGATCACTTGAAGTACAAATAAAACTTGGAGCTCTCGATATATAATGTGGTACGATTCGCGCCACAAACTTTGGAATTGTACCGTACCACGAACGTCGAAAAAATACTGTCACTAGCGCCATCTAGTAATCACCAATGGTATTATTTGTAAATAGAAACTTATACACCTCTTTTATCATAAACGCATATGTTTTTATGTGTCCACTGATATAAAATAAACAAGAGACAAATATTATATTATTTTATAACTGTCATCTTACCCATTATCCGACTACAGCTAGGAATATCCACAAAATGACAAACCCACATCGTATTATGTCAATTTTAGTTATAAGTACATTTACTAAGAAATTCGACATCTACACAATCAATTACACGAATATATTGTCAAATAGAGGAACTTGCTCGTTTACGTACTATGTCCTGTTAAAGGGGAGCCAAACTTGCACACATCACACATAGATGGCGTTGGGAGTTTCAATCTGCCTGACCATCTTTACACGGGCCCGAAGGCACATGTCCGAAAGTGGTGAAAAATCACGCTGAATTTGAAATGCGAGTAGCTTAGAAGACAATCACAGCTCTCATTAATCTTGTGAACTATTCAATACTTCGATAGAGTTGTAGTTTTGGAGATATAAGCTGATTTATACCACTAGTGGTACTTTCGAGTGATGTGCTTTCAAAAATTGGGCCCCAGGGGCCCGATTTTTGGAAATCATATCGCTCGAATTCACTACGAGTAATAGAATTCAATCCACACGCGAAAATTAGTCACATCCATTTGCGAGTGGTCCTCAAATGCCCAATTTTTGAAATCCGCGTTCGAAATTTAGTGAAAGACTAAGTCGATGTGTAAAAAGTAGTCCCGTCTCGTTACACGCAGAAAGTCGATAATTACCGGTTTTTTGTTGGGCACCTGGAAATATATATTTTCAGCTCAAATTAATTTAACATAAATTGCAAAGTATTTTTGCATAATAGTTATTTATTTTTTATGCTAAAGTACTTATTAAAACTAGTTTAAATTGCGAATTTGTTACAAAAAAAATTACGTAAAACGAAAACTTTGTTATCGTCTGTGCGTCCTTTGTATTGTGTTACTGTCAAAAGTTTTCTGCAACGACTCCGAAGTTTTTAAAGAGCGAAACAAAAATGGCAAAGCATATGCCGCCTTTGCAACGAAAAAGGCTGGTGGAGTTAATGGAACCACGGAAGGAGTTGCGATCGGGGAAGTTTTCGGCCACCTTCTCTGTAAAGACGGCGCAGAAGGAGTGGTGCGAGGTGGCCGAAATTTTAAATGCCCTACCAGGGGCAACGAAATCGTGGCAGTCGTGGAGGAAGGTATGTTTACTTACTTGATATACCTCAATCCTCATATAGCATTTATAGGATAGGTAGTAGATTTACACCCGACAGGTTCTTGCAACTAGACTCATTATATTATAGATATGAATAATAAATTTACATTCATAAAGAATTAACATAACATAATCTTCAGTAATTCTAGCACAGAAATTAAACAGTACATAACATACTTATACAATCTAAGTTTAGTTTAAAGCAATTCACAAGTATGAACATAATAATTTAAAGTAACTATTTTTTTTACAAAATAGTCAACATTAACAAAAATGATTTCCGGTATAAAACATAGCATGTTTTAATCTAGAGTATCAGCTATCTCCATTCCAAATTTGGTCCAAATCCACCCAGCCGTCTCGGCTTGAAGAAGTAACACACATACACACTCACTCAGAAACTTTCCCATTTTGGTATAATATTAGTAGGATATTCTCTTGAACATGATTGCCACATCCATGATCAATGTGCTGTATGTTTTGCTTAATATATACTGCTCTATTAAATACTTGTGTTATAGATTCTACCTTTACTTGGTTTTTTAGTCATGGCAGGACCTTTTGTCGAAGACAAAAATGAGAAAGGTTGCTGTTCAAAGAAGCCTTAACAGGACTGGGGGTGGTCCGCCGGAGGCTCCCCTGAATGAAGTGGAAGAGAGTGTGGTGTCACTAATCAACCCGAAATTAATTTTTGGTCACAGCAGCTCCCAGGAGTCAGTTGCTGAATTCAATTGTAAGTATTTTATACCAATTTACTTTTTGGCTACTGTTAGCTTTTACTTAACTTGCAATGTTTGTATGTAAGTAAAGTAAGTTGTGTTCAAATCTTACAATTACAAGTGAATTTTATCCCACTTCCTGTGGTCAGATTGACTTGAAATTTGGTTCATGCATAGAGCTCCAACGACAATGCAATAATCTCTCAGGCTCACATCTCTGGGTTTTTGGAAATTTATGTGCAAAATTACGTTTATAATTAGCATGAGCTTTTCGGTGAAGGAAAACAATATGACATGCACACCAGGAAGCAATCCAATGGTGTGTGTGAAGTTCCCAATCCACACTGGGCTGGCGTGGAAGCTATAGCCCAACATTGAATTCTCCTATGCTGTGTTTGGTTTATAAGTTTTTTAACTGTTATTTTTTGTGTAAAATAAATAAATATTCTATTATATTAATTTTGCAGTATTTTCCAATATTGAATATTGCACGAAAAAAGGAAGACGAAACTAACTTTTAGTTTTTTTTTTCTTAATTTTAGTGAATGTCCGTTTTATTAGATTTTTTTGTTTTTAAATGTGCGGATATGTAAGTTTGACACCCCCATGCTACCACTAATATAAATACTAAATATAAACATTTACTTATCATAAAGTTAGATCTTAATTATTTACATGACCGTTAGAACCTAATTTCTTTAAATATTTTTATTTTTTAATTTAATAAAGGTATTTGAAATTGATATGTCCAACTGAACTATTTTATATTACTTTCATGTATTTAGATAATTTAATACTGCAAGTGCTCATTTCATACTATATAGGTAAAGTTCTGTTTTTAATAGTTTTTCTTTGAATTATTAAAAAAAAATCTGCCATGCACAAGAATACTTATTAATAAAAACAAAATAAAATTCTTAAGGCTAAGAGATTTCACAAATTCTCCACCGTTACGAATAAAAATAAAAAACAAAATTATATTAAATCACAAATGTTCGTAATCAATATTTTACAATATTTACAAACAAAGATGAATCTGGAACTCAATACCATCATTTTTAAACTTTATCTTCCGATAAATAAACAAAGTCTAATTACATACATATGTCAAAGTTATGCATTGAATTTATTAATTACATACATACATAATTACATAAATCACGTATTTATCCCTTACGGGGGTAGACAGAACCCAAGGTAACAAGACCTAGATGCTTTAGCATGATTGTGGGCGTATAGGTGGAATGGGGAATCAAAATTAATTACACATTTTTAAAACTTATTTTCTTCCTTAACGATGGCTCCTTAGAGAAATATTTTAGTTTACTTTGAATAATTACGGACATCCTTTCCCGTCCCCCTAACTAACCCCTAGAAAGGGGTATGAGTTTCGTAAGAACTGCAGTTTTATTTATAAGAAAGCTAGTTAAATCGATCGCTTCAGTAGTTTCCGAGATTGACTTCGAAATTATGTAAAATATCGGAGATTTCAACCTTTCTAAGTTTACATTCTCTTAACCTTTTCAACGCCAACGACACATAAATCAGAACCGCAGGTTTAACGCCAACAACCTACATATACGTCCATTACTTCAATGCAAAAGCAACCTTCGTGCAATTCCGTTTAGGCTCAACTTAAGGCATCACATCACATAAAGAAGTCTGGCGTATGAGTGACGTCTCTTGTATTTGACGTGGCGGCGAAAAGGTTAAATAGTGAACTCTGAGCATCAACGTAATAACACTGAAATTGACTCATCTGTTAACAGGAAGGGCTTGCATTGTACGGTCAAGTGCAAAAATAAGTATCGATACGAACTTCCCAAAAATATGTCCCACGACCTTATTACGCCGGTGTAAGAGCGTATGGTACTTATTTTTGAAACCTTTACTAGATACATATTATTACTTAACTGTACCTTCGCGAAAACCCAGCGTGTTAGACTCCCTAGACCCATACATTGGGATTTAGGCCATGCGGTTTACAAAATGATCTAGTTCACGCCTTAACTTTAGTATGGCAGGTTATCTCTTAAATAAGCGTGTTTAGTGTATTCCCGTTGCAGGCATCTGCCCCACCAAGACCTTCGGGTGCACGACTTGACAGGCTTCAGCACGAAACACCGCGTCTGGACCACATTGAAGAACAACTTGCCCACCATGTTGGAGACTGAAGTGTCGGCTAGTTTCAGGCACGCCCGGAATCTGGAATGAGATGGGGTGTTTCGTTAATCATCTGTAAATTGGTGTGGTCTAATGGATGGATGGGTGGCTTCGGAATCTGAAGCTCGGGTGTTCAAGTCTCAGGACAGAGAGGGATTTTTGTAGCTTATTCTGAATTTTATGACAATGACATTACATCTTAGTGGAAGGGCCTTGTGCAAGGTCCGTCCGGATCGCTACCACCATCTTACTCGCTAATCCTGCCGCTAAGTAGCAGTGCTTGCACTGCTATGTTCCGGTGTGGAAAGTAAGACAGCCGGGGACATTACGGGCACAAGAGGCATTTCATCTTAGTCCTCTAGGTTGGCAACGCATCTGCAATCCCTCCGGGGTCGCGGGTGTCTATGGGCAGTGGTGATCACTTACCATCAGATGACCCACTTGCTCGTTTGCCTTCCTATTAACATATATAAAAAAAAAAAAAAAAAAAAACAAAGGGACCTAAATTAAGTTTTTAAAAGGCTTATGAGTGTTGTGTGGTAGAGACTAGTTTTCACCAAGTCACGCTACTGGGGCCCGATTTTTAAAAGCACATAATGTGAAAATACCACTCGAACGGTGAACATACTTACGGCTCTCATTAATCTTGTGAACTAGTCAAAAATTTGATTAGAGCTGTAGTTTTGAAGATATGAACCGATTTATACCACTTTCGAGTGATGTGCTATTAAAAATCGGGGTCCCTGGAACTCTACTTTAATACTTCGCCCCCATCGGAGAATTTCGCTTGTCCGTTCTTGTTCACATCATGCATGTAGGATTATTATATTTATTTAGGTAACACTATCAGTGGCTTTACTATAACGTCTGGGGCTGGCAAATTCGTCAGATGGGGCTCCTACCTCAATATAAAGAATTGCATCAGCGTCCCTTCTGTGCTCTAAACCAAGCCAGTTCGGGGCCCCGTAGAGCTAGGGGCCCCTGCCACCCTATAGTTACGTCACTGTTCACTATTAGCATTTCGGTTGTGCAGGAAAAATATTTTTCTAAGCTGCACCTATTGAAAAGCTGAAGCTACGGCTATTCTTCAAATTAAAATTTTGTTACTAAAATTCTGGGGGGTTGCCAAGACGTCTTAAGGCGATTCAATTCCGATTCAGTTTAGGCTCGCTCGCTGTCAGATCCATACTAAAAATGACAGTTAAAACCTGAACTGAGTTGGAATTGAATCCCAATAAGACGTCATGGTAAGGCCCTGTTAGGTAACAAGCACCAATCATAAGCGGTCTCCTCAATTTGAAACGAGTAAATTAAAACTTTCATAAAATTAAAAAAAAATCTAATAAATCTTGTCAACTAGTCAACAATTTTAATTGGGCCATAGTTTTCTACCAATACATAGATTCTAATACCCCAGTAGTACCACCCAGTAGTAGTAGTGTAGTATGTACCTACCTACTGGGCCAGTAGGTACGGTCAAGTGCAAAAATAAGTATCGATACGAACTTCTCAAAAATATGTCCCACGACCTTATTACGCCGGTGTAAGAGTGTCTGGTACTTATTTTTGAAACTTTGACTAGATACATATTATTACACTTGACTGTACGTATCCGAAAAAAGACCAAGCGCATCACTAGACAATAAATCTGAAGTGTGCAAATCCTAAAACGTCAGTTGAAAGAGCAATTTTCGCGCCAAATTTATTGCTCAGAGGTTATAAAATGGCGGGAAATGGTGACGCGCGGCGCCGGCTGTTAAACTGGCCAGCTACAAAGCGAAACTATTAAAAAGACAGCTGGGCTATCATAACCGATAAAAAGGTTAGTTTGTCGTTGCGTTCATGTAGAAAGAATTTGGCAAGCATAATTTGCATTAGTTTTGTCTCCGAGTGTGTAAATGTCTTATTCTGGAATACTTAAACAGCTGGTTGGGTTAGTTTCATTCCCGTTACTATTTATTAAAAATGTCACTGAAATTGGTTTTAAACTGGCCACTGCTAAAAGAAAAAAGTAGATTAAAAAAAACTTATTTTTTTAAATAGCGTAAGATTAAGAAATTTAACATTCATCCTTTACAAAAATGGCAATGGCGTCCAAATATTTTATGGAATCATAAGATCGTTATGGTGATAAAAATATTGATGCGGGCGATAAAAGTTACGTTTCCAGAACAGATTTTACTATTGATTTGATTGCGGTTTTAACACGTGGAATAATAAAATCAGCATGTTTTTTTATGTTGGTATTTGGGTAGGTAATCCGGCTTTGGACATAGGTACGAGTCGATAGAAAGTTAACAAAGATAGAAATTGTGGACTATGTAGGTAAACAATCGTCTTTATGCCTATTTTGTTGAATATCATTTAATACATAAGTACCTACATACGATAAAAATCTGCTGTAATATCCCAGCACAATTCCCAGACGCCTTAAAGTATCGCTAGCGTCCTGAGATTTCACTTAAGGCAGGCGTCGGTACATACTACATAACACTTGACTGCACCTCGAACTTTAACGACCGAACGTTCAAAAATACAACTTTGAAAATCGAACACCACAAAGGCGAAAAAGTGCGGGTCGCAAAAAAAAACACAGGCGGTCAGCACTTCGGCTAACGAGAAAAAAAAGTAAAAAAACACAAGTTACTGGCCAGTGTTTTCCGTTAATTCCTTTTCGGGAGCGTAAGCCTTCTTTTGTTCTTAGCCCGCATCGATTCGGTGTTTGACGGTACTGTAACTAAGCCACTTATGGCTTACGGGTGGCGGGAGGGATGTGGGAAATTCGATAGATATCCAAAAGTCGATATCGATAGGTGAATCGCAATTTTCGACTGATTGATTAAATGAGGCACATTTATATGAGTATTTAAACCACATGAAGTTTATGTGTAATTACAATAATAATAATTATTTTTTTGGTTGTTGACACCTTTCCACCGTTGTTGTCTTTTTTTGTGATTTGTCTCTACTTCTCTATATTTGTACAATAAAGCATGTTCAGGTCAAATCTTGAAAGTTTAATTTAATATTTGTCCGTGAGCTCTCAGAATGCAATTCGGGTTTGTCTAGCTGTCTCACTCACTTGATACTTGAATAAAATTGGCTGATGGTACCCGAAACCCGAATGACATTCTGTCTGTAGTAGTAGTCTTGTGACTGCTTTATGTTTCTACGTATCATAGACCTAATTTCAATGACTATCTGAATTTATCGATGTTTTCCTCAAGATAATCACATCACTACGGCTTGACCAGAAGTTTGGCAAATCAAGCAGGAGAGTGCGCTACAAGTCCGATACATAGAGTAACGCGCGGCGACAGAGAGATTTGTAAAATAATAAATAAGTGGAAAATTCGCGAATCTGATTTATTTTCTATTGTTCTTCAGAAGAATCCAGTGCCCAGCAGTAAAATTAAACTTTTATTCTTATTATTTTAGTACGGTTCTCTACATTTTCATTAGGTACCTACGTACAAAAGTAAATATTTTAAATTATGATTTTTCTGAGTATTATTAACAATTTGGTCTATAATTTAATTTGTAAATATTAGGTACCTGCCTACTTAACTTGGAGACCTTATAAATCCCAGAAAATAGTTGTAAATTCTTTATGACTCTAGTATATAATAAATGTATTTAAGAAAAACTTAGTGCTCCATATGTATTTGTTTTGAAAAAAAACTTTCTGCCAAGTTTCTTGCGGCGCATTCTTTTTTGCAATGACAGTCTTTCCGAATACGCTGGTTATTTAAAAAACACGTAAAAGAGCCCATGACGGCCTATTTTTTTATTACACACTGTTTTACTCTATTTCCAAAATAATATGAAAAAGCTAGCGAACGAGATCCTACTTTTACTACTCAAAAACAAATTACGTCGGTAATTTTCTACTAAACACTCTATATTTACAATTCAATATAATTTTTTACACTTCGAACGCAATTTCCAGTTTTTTTTTAAACGTCAGACCTCTCTGTCTCTATACTCTGGGCTCCTTAAGTGCATACAAAGAGAAAAGCGCCCTCTAAGCTATAGCCTTGTCAGCTCGACGTAATCCGCGCGCTCCCACGGTCGGACATTAACTGGCGATAATTCACTATTGCTAACGATTAGCGTAACGGAAACAATTAATTCGACATTCTAGGAAGGGATTTGTCCGTATTTTAGTTGGAGCCATCTAGCAATTTTTTCTTTGATAAACGATAAAACGGCAACCTGGAAATTGATTTTTTCTAAGTCTAGACCCAAATAGTCGGATTTAGACTCTACTCGTATTTAATATCCAGCTTATATATTTTTTAGGTACCACTTTTAATAGTTTTCAAACATCAAACCTTCAAACCCCAGCTGATTTTTATTCATCGAACAGTTTCCTAACTAATTGTATTTTTTTTCATCGAACCTTTTTACTGTTAAACGAGATTTTTTAATGAAATAGTAACAAAAGAACAAGTGAATTTTAAATTACTCTATGAATTTTACATTGTTTTTTACATTCTGGACTTCACTTCTAGTTAATTCTGATTTGTTAACTCGAAAAACTAATTGTTAACTAATTGTATTTTTTTTCATCGAACCTTTTTACTGTTAAACGAGATTTTTTAATGAAATAGTAACAAAAGAACAAGTGAATTTTAAATTACTCTATGAATTTTACATTGTTTTTTACATTCTGGACTTCACTTCTAGTTAATTCTGATTTGTTAACTCGAAAAACTACTGCCACACAACACAAAGCGACTTCAATCTATTCATTCGTACAATACTTAATCTTAATTAAGTGACAGCATTCCATCCACTTATTTACTAGAACTTGTACATAATTGACGTTTCTGAGCGGAACAGCATTGCCTCATGGTCAAGGAAATCTGCAAATACCAACATAACCAACAAAGCGAAAAAGTAACCTTAAAAGAAAATGGCCGAACCACAGTTTTCCCGCCATAACTCGATGCACAGATAAGAGCACTCGAACGAATGCGCCCGACAGCCGTTGACGTAGCGCGCCATCTATAACGCGTCTTGTTTTGGCGGGAAATTATAGCCGCCATTTTGGCGCGCTGTCAATAGTTGTAGAAATGCTGCGGGTGGTTTTTAAGTGCTAAGATTGAGTGGGTGAAGTTATGACTACTCGAATTGATTACATTAAATTAAATATTTAGCCTAAGTGTATTTGAAAGACAATTTTCGATCATGGCAAAACATTTAAAAAAACACAACAGCCTCTGCCACGAAAATTCTGGGTACAATACATATTCGATTGTTTACCCTTTCTAGGTTTTATTTAATTATTTTTGTTATGTAGAGCCAGGGCTCTATTTTAGAACCTACATTGGAATTACCTATTTTATTAAGATAAAAAAGATTTAAGAAATATTTTTTTAAGTCAGCTAAAAAGATACAAATTCAAGATGTAAAATAATGAGGCTAAAGAAGCCATATTTCGCGAACAACTGGCCGTTTAAACGACAAGTTGACACAAGACGCCATTTTGCGCGACGTTCCAAATACGAAAATCGCGCGCACGGCTGAATAGGCGGGTAATGGCTCGGAAACCATAGACAAAACAGGTGTCCGCAAACCTGCGTGGAGGTTTACGGTTTGTTTTACTTGCGGTTCAGTTGAAAGACAGCTTGTACATCGTAGCATTCAGTTAACAAGTGACCGATGCCGTATCTCACTCATCTTAACTAATTATCTTTGTTTGCTTTTCGCTGTTACGTGTTAGCATTTAAAGATTTTACAGAACAGTGTTCAATCCGATCAAACTTTCTAATTAAAGATGCATTCTACATTTTATATCACTTTTAAGTAGAACAAGCTTATTTAAATTATATTTTGCCTAAAACTAGCTCGTAGTTCGTAAATAAAGTAAAAAAGACCTCTCTCACTTCCCGCCCAAACCGCTGTCAAAGAACTGTCAATAGGCCGCCATGTTGGCTTTATGGCTGCGTTCCGTTATCGCTCGTGCGATTTATAATGTGTGAATAATGCGCGACGCGCTTAAATACGTTGTCTGACAATACATAAATTATGAACGTCGAATAAGGGTGGAAAGGTGGTTTCTTTGTTACTTATTGAAGATAACTATTTTCTTGTTTATCGGGGCGGAAAGGTCTGGTTTGGGGACAACAACAATGGAGGTATTTGTACGCGAATGATTCCTTATTTTTGCTTGGATATTGGTAATTCCGATGGACGTGTCTTGGTAGTATGCAACATCCACTAGAAAACTACGTACTTTAAACTTTAATATGGGCTAATGTGACAAAATGTACGAAGCCCGTTTTAAAATAAATAAAAAAAAAAAAAAAAAAAAAAACTAATGAAAATATCGACATACCCTTGTGGTGTGTATTTATCGTGGACACAATTTTACACTCATTTTATGAAAGCTAAAAACTATTGATTACTCTGATCTTTTAAAACGCACTCCTAATAAAAACACTAACTAGGTGTTTATGGCGTCTTTTTTTTAATCAATGAGGCCATGGCACGTCGGTGTTCAGCCTATTATAGTCTGTCGCCAGATATCCGTAGATCGGTCCAACTGATACCGTTGTAAAATGCCTGCAATAAAATACCCATTTCAATTTTTTGTTGATCAACGGTTCCATTGTGTGATTTGGACTGCGGGGAACATCGAATACTGGCCTTATAGTACTCTAGAATTCGAAATTCAAAATTTGTTTCGTGCCTTTCCGTTCACACCAATAGCCATTAACATGTGAGCGAAAGGGGCTATAGTAATTTTGGAGTAGCTCTCCTGGTTATTTTATGATAATAATGAGGATATTGAAAATAATTTCAAAAGCGTCGTCGGCAAAAATCAAATTAAAAAAAAACTTCTTTTATATACCTACCTATGGAATACCTAGAGTAGATAATATGTTTTATAGTATTTTTAATAACACTATCCGTCGTATTAATTATTCGAGGGTACAAATAAACAGACAGACGGACAGATAGCTCCACGGTTTATTTATGACCACCAATTAGAGGTACGGCGATACTATCGGGGTTTTTCTAATTGTCGCTTGGAACAGGGGAGGGATGGAGTATGTTCATTTTCATTAAGTTTTTGTAGTGTAAAAAATTGTAATAAATAAATGAGAAAGGTCACTTTACAAGGAATCTAACCCGTTTACATTGATCTTGATAATTTGTTTGTATGTATACATACAGATATTGTTTTGGTTTTTATATTTTGGTTTCTAGTGTGTAAAATATTTTACTGGTCGTATTTCCATTAAGTATTTAGCTATTTTCGCTTCGACTTTTTTCGTTTTACTCACTACTTAACTATTGTTGTAACAAGCATTTATGATTGTAGGATAACAAGTAAGTAAGTTGTATCGTTGTAGGATAATAAGATATATAAATAGGTGTTAGAACAATTTAAAATTCAGTGGATTTCAAACAATAACAAACCTCGGCCAATCATGCGTATGTTCAAAATTGAACCGACTCAATTTGAAATATTGACATTCCAAAAACAATCTTTGTATATTTAAGTGTTATGTTTTGTTTTAAAATCGTAATATTTCGAATTGAGTCAATTTAATTCTGTTCGTCAAAGTTCGTCAAAACACTGGCCGTCGATGCCTTGTAAATTGGGGAAACCCGAAACAGAGCAATAAAATTGAAAAGGTGACCTTTTTGGTCCAACAGTCAGCGCTTGGATTCCGTAAAAAAATTGTTTAGGAAAATATTACTGTCATAATTAATTTAAACACGTATTTTCACTGCTAATTTAATAATTAGCAGTGAAAATATAATATATAATTACTGGTGAACTCTGGAATCAACTGGCGGCTCCCATATATGACTATTAAAGAGCCAGCAACGCACCCGCAGCCCGCTATGCTATGGGTGTCCATGGGAAGAGGTGATTGCTCTCTATCAGGTGACCCGCTTGCTCGTTTTCACCCCATAGCACATACGGGTATAGAAATAAAACTAACTTAAACTAATATTTTTTTAAGAATCACCTACTCTACATTTTCGGTATCTTTGAAAAAATCCCATCTCCTATCGTGTCCGACGACAAGCCTTTTATATCTATTTATTTCATTTATAACCCATTTATTTTTATTTCGTATTTCTATTTTACCCGCTTCGTTTTGGAAATGACTCTATTAAAATGCATCCGTGATTTGAAGACAGTTAAGAGTTTAAGGACGTACTTAGACATTATAATAAAAAAGTTTAAATATTATCTTAAAAGTCACTCTTACCAATCTAAAAATTAGCCGATAACAATTGTAGCGTGAAATTTAACATTATTAGGTACTAAATAAGTACAACACAAACTACAGAAAAACAATGCACACAGACAAAGAACCACACAAATCCGTGCAAAGTGCGAACAACACAAAACTTACCAACGCAAGTTCAAATGAAGTGTCAAAAGTCATAGACAAAATCAACTTTTTAAAGCAACGACATTCAACCGATACAGCCTACCTTTCGTCGCAGCGGCAATGCATAAGCGTGTTCACCCGCCAGTTGTAAAGTCCGTATTTCTTCTCCATGCCACCGATCCAGAAAGGACACCGTAGATCGTGGACACGGCAACATCTGTCCGTTCGCGTGTAACCACCGAGCTGGGAGTAACGCGTCGCTGAAAAACCTTTTCCACACCATTTCGTGCCGGGTACCCTTAGTATCTCCATGGCGTCGCGCTTTTGTCTGTCAATTGTTTTTACTTTTTAATAACGCTCGCAACGCGATTCGAAATTCAAAATTGTACAAACTTTTTAATTTGGCTGTTTAAATTGGGATGTCATTGGCCATTTATCGTAGATAGTTTATTTGAAATTTGTAAACAATTTGCAGAACGAAATTCGAATTGCATTCTTGCGTTAACAGTCCCTGCAAGATACCACCGTTCACAGGGATACGCCATCAAATTGTAATGACCTTTTCCGTTATGACCTGTTTCGTAATTGAGTGCCTACGCCGAAGACCACCAACGAGTTTTTATGATTTAAAATAATAATCGTAAATGTGGTGAGTAGGGATCGATGTAAATCCGAAAACCAACTTACACGTGCGGTCGGCCAAATGAGGAACTAACGCGCCGACGTACTTTCTTCTAGCTCTCCTGCGACTGTAGCGCTTCTATTAAACGACCTAAGTAAAGTTGTGCGGCTATCCGTCATATGTGGATCCAGAGTGCTATAAAGGTTGTTGCCAACACGCAGCTGTGAATGATCCATAGATCACGTTTTATGCCTTTATTGGCCAGTATTAAAGGGCTGAATAAAATTTGGGCTAGGTAATCAAAATGTAATCTCATCGTTAAAGTCGATAAAGTGATCAGTAGACGTCACTGGAGTGAAGACTTGTTACTGTTGTTACTTATTACAAGGATTTGACACTGGAATTTACCAATTAGGTTAATAATTGGGTCGCGAATATGGTTTTCTATTTTTCGAATGTTAAATTACAAGATTGACATCTTGATCTCAGCTAATATAATTTTACTTGAAAAATAAGTATGTGACAGCACTGCCTCTTACATTATATTTAAGTAATTTGTTAACTTGTCTATGTAAAATGCACAATGGTGCGTTGTATAACAGAGCTGGCTGTAAAATATTTAAAAAAAAAAAACGACGCATCTGTCATTCGCGCTTATTTGAACTTAATATTTTCTCTAAAATCAAATGCAATGGTTTGAAAGTGGCCAGGAATATTTCCTTAATTCCGTGTGGACCGAGGCTTGGCAAATAAATTACATTATTAATTGACGCTTCGTATATCCGTCTCTGTTTAGCCTCATTCAACTAGCAGCGACAAAATATATGAAAATTGTTCCACTTAAACACACCGGCCTTACGATCAATTAAACTTCGAGGTAAAGACATAAAATCCTATGATATAAGATACTAATTAAGATCCTTATAATACCTTAACGATAACGACTTCCCGGTATGTTACTATGGTCAGTTTAATGAATTTTGTGTTCTGCTTCTAATTAGAAAACTAGTGTCCGACCGAAGTTTCGGTTTCGGTTTCGGTTTCGGCCAATTTCGGCCAAAAAAGTGATTTCGGCCGAAGTTTCGGTTTCGGCCAGAATCCGGCCGAAACCTTCGGCCGGGCCGAAATTACTTCGCGGCCTCTCGCGGCTCTCGCATCGGGAGCATTCGGCTTAATTTGGGCGCGTAAAGTAAAAGTACAAATTGAAATATGTACTCTAAGCTCCAGGAAGAAGGACTACAAAATAGTCCGAAACATGTCGAGCATCACTCGACTTTTTATACGTGAGTTATCCGTTTGTGTAATTATGATTAAAGTCTCACGGTAGTTTCATGTACCTATATCTATTAAAAATAAACGTTTTTTATTTTGTTTAACAAAAAAAGAAACGTTCTCAAATAAGAAATCCTTGCAATAACCTTTTCCTTACGATTTGTACAGTAATTTTGAATATTTTGATATGTCTTCAAAAATTTCGGTTTCGGTTTCGGTTTCGGCCGAAATCAGAAAAAAACCGAATATTCGGTTTCGGTTTCGGTTTCGGCTAAAAATCGTGTTTCGGTCGGACACTATAGAAAACCGACGATTAAATAGATGAAAGATAAATTACAGCAAAAACTCTTTTAAAACATGATTATGAAATTATAGTTTTTTTACATGTATAATGATCAATATACAATCGTGTGTGAAATTTACAAGAATAAACAAACCACCAAATCCACCACCAAACCAACCCCACTGCAAACAAAGTGCATATTTACAAAATTACAAATGACACTCTATGGCCCGTTTTGACGCCGCCGTAACTCAAAGACAGAGAATTAAGCTTGACCGAAAGCAAACCGTTCGTGACCGGTGAAAAATAAAAATAAAACAAACCTTCTGTCACACCGACAGTGCGAGATTGTGAACGGCCGAAAGTTGAAATAGCCGAATCTCCTTTTGAACGCACCGATGTTCACTCTGCAATTGTCGTGCGCCCTACAGCACCGGTCTTCTTTTCTATCGTGCCCCAATTCGTTGTATTTCTCAGCTAACTGGCCAGCACCGCACCATTTCGTTCCGGGAACTATGAAATTCTCTCTCAATGACCTCCGTGACCTGTCGTTTGGTTAGTCTATGGTTAGTTTAAAAAGTTGACAGTGACAGTTGATTTGGCGGGAAATTAAGCAAGAAGTTTTTAAAGGGTTTGGATCTGTTCGATTGTTAGTTGGATTTTTAGAGTTGTATGCCGGTTAGAAAGATTCCTTTGTGTTTTTAGAAAAATGCAAAAGAAAAATTGGCTGTATTTATTTGTGATGATAAAATTGTAGATTGAACCACGGAAAAATAGAAAGGGATCGAGATCTTCATTAGATGATTGACGTTAGTACGTACGTGGATGAGATATTAGTTATAAGTAAAGTTGATTATGTATTAATAAGTAATTTCATGTCAAATTTACATTCAGAGATTGGTGACTAAACCGAAGTATCACTTGTGGTTTTTGTTCACTGTCATACTTGTAGACCTCATAGCTATAGTGAAGTAGGAGAGCAAATTTTGTTGAGACATGTAGAATAAGTTCTTAAGATAATTTCGAGTTGCAGAATACAAAATTAAGTATACGGTGTCTTAAAATATTTGAACAGTCGACACAACAGAAAGTACGAGAGCTGACTGTTAATCTCAATATATATTTTATACCGAAATAACGATGTGACGGCAGAAGATAATGGAAAAGGTCATTCCACTGATGATGGAGATGGTGAAAGAATTAAATTGTAGAGCTTAGAGCAAATCGTGATAGAGCTGCGTGAATTGAGTTCCCTTGTAAGTTTTCGATCACAAAATACGTCTCGAACGCGTTTGCGTTAAAATGTCAAATACTATGAGAACAATTTGATGCCGTTTCGATCCGCGAGCGCGACGTTTTTTGTGTGAAAGCTCACGCTGGCTGGTATAGTAACGAAGAAGTAGAAGTTAACCATTTTCTTGCGCTCTAAAATGTTTGGTTCGTACATATTTTCTTTAGAGTTTGGGGCATATGACGATGTAGCATTTTTGAGTGCAAGAAATTACTTACTTCTGCGGAAAACAATGTGTGAGTGAAGTGAATTTTATTCTCTTCGACTTTTTCGTTACGCAGTGACTCTACTTTTGACTATAAGCTTTTATTCTTAACTTCTTAAAAATTAGCACTGTAGAGTATTCAGGGCAGTAGAAAAACTAAAAGAATGTTGAAAAGGTACATAGGTAGTTGTAATTTAGATAGTGTCTTGCGGTGTAACGCGCGCGGCGGTTCACGTAATTAAATGTATGTACTTTAGCAGATCTTTTTGTTTTTTTACTTTATTATGGTTGGCACAAGATGCTGGGACATTTTTTTCTATGTCTGCATTCTAACAAGCTTAATAGATATGCGACATAAAAGGAATCGCAAATTGTTTCAGTTTCTAGCACTCTAATTATTTTTAGAATAAAGGTAGGTCTAGACGATGACACTTTTGGTGCATGCTCTCATGTCAGACAGTGTGTGTTTGGACACCACTATCGACGCATGCGACATAAATTGTGACATCTTGTGAAGTGTCGCGCCTTAAGCAAGTTAAGCAACAGGCAAAAATAAGTAACCAGAAAAAAAACTTTTTTTTAAATCTTGACTTAGATGTTTTCAGATAAAAATGGTGAGTGCCAGAAACTTTTGTAATCGCTCTCTTTCAATGATAATAGTTAATTAATATGTAATTAGGTTACACAGTTAATAATAGTTACCTAGCCAGAGAACTAGCTCCAACTTTGTTTTTATTCTCCATCATAAACCTTAACTCTTCATGCCGTTCGAGACACTCCATTTTCAAACTGTCAAAGTTCAACCAACTAGCGACATCTAGCGGCAGAGGCTCGCCACTCCTCAAAATCCGAAACGTCACATTGCTGTAATGGCGATAAAATTTCTCCTCATCGGTATTCGCTCTATCGTTTTGTTGTAATTTAAAGCTTTGCTCTTCTAACGCTAATTTTAATTCTTTTCGCAGTGTTTTAAGGAAGTTCCTTGCTGATTTTGTCTGAGTTATGTATTCGCAATCCTGGATGGCGCCATTTGGTGAGTAGATGATTTGCACAAGATGGCGGCCGTCGGTTAGCTGACGCAGCTTCAGGCCGCTTCTGGGAACAAAAACATTAATTATAAATGTTTCATCATTATCAAAAACCTTATAAGTCTGTTACAGATAATTCAAGAATTGCCTCGTGGTAGTTTTGGCGCTAAATAGTCCGCTATCAAGCTACGGTCAAATGCAAAAATAAGTATCGATACGAACTTCTCAAAAATATGTCCCACGACCTTATTACGCCGATGTAAGAGCAAAGTACTTATTTTTGAAACTTTGACTAGAAGATACATATTATTACACTTGACTGTACCTTGGCTCGTTCCTGAGAAAATGGTCTTGACGGACGGACGGATGGACACTAAAGTGATCCTATAAGAGTTCCGTTTTTCCTTTGAGGTAAGGAACCCTAAAAAAAGGGTGAAAGTCGAATTGGCCGTATCTGACTCTCGAAATAGAGATTTAAGCTCCAGCACCCCAATGTTTGTTAAAAGACTGAGAGGCGAAACTGTCGATTACTGTTCTGAATAAATAATGCCTACTGAGTGTTTGATTAAAGTATTGTCTGGTAGAGAAGGTTTTAAAAAGTAGATTCCATCCTATAGTTTGGGTGTAACTAAACGCTAATATTTTATTGAATGAGGCGTTACTTTACGGAGGTCCATTTCAATGAACAAAAAATTTACCTTGCTACTCCGCTACTCAAACTACTGGTACTTTTTGTTGATTTAAGCACTAATAGTAAATTAATATATTATTTTTTTAATATGGTTCTGGGCCCGATTTTTCAACTTTTGTGTCAAAATTCCACTCGAAAGTGGTGAAAAATTGCGCTGAATTTGAAATACAGAATATAGAATATACCTACCAGTTGCTTCTCTTCCCGCGCAGATGGTATAAGCCCATCGAGGGAATGTGCGAAAATCTTAGGAAGCGAAGCAGTTAGCAACCCATCACTATTATGATTCCCCTTTCCACCTTTACGCCCACAATCATGCTAAACGTGGCCTTAAGGTTTTATCATTATCACTATCACTACATAGTATAAAATAAAGTCGCTTTCTCTGTCCCCGTGTCCCGATGTATGCCTATATCTTCAAAACTACACAACGGATTTTAATGCGGTTATTTTTTTCTATGCTGGTCTGGGAGTAAAGAAAAAACATAGAATGTACCAGTTGCTTCTCTTCCCGCGCAGATGGTAAAAGCCCATCGAGGGAGTGGGCAAAAGCTGAGGAATCATGTTATAGGCGATGTGGCTAGCAACCCATCACTATTTTATTCCCCTTTCCATCCTTACGCCCACAATCATAATGCTAAACGTGGTCTTGTTGCCTCAGGCTCTGTCTACCCCGTGAGGGATAAAGACGTGATTTATGTATGTATGTATGTATTTTTAAATAGATAGAGTGATTCAAGAGGAAGGTTTGTATGTATAATACATCACTACATAGTATAAAATAAAGTCGCTTTCTCTGTCCCCGTGTCCTGATGTATGCCTATATCTTCAAAACTACACAACGGATTTTAACGCGGTTTTTTTAAATAGATAGAGTGATTCAAGAGGAAGGTTTGTATGTATAATACATGCATAATATACCGTGCGAAGCCGGGGCGGGTCGCTAGTTACCTTATAAGGGATAAAGACGCGATACATGTATGCATGTATGTATGGTATGTAATACTTTCTAAATACACAAATAAAAACATTAGAATATCAGAAATCACTAGCCATAATATTAGGGTCGCGCAATTGGATTACTACCAGTATCAATTTGCAGATGCATTACTGACAGTCGCTGAGGGACAACCCTAGGGGTTGGGACCCTCGGGGGTATGGATATGCTTTAGTTATTTTGACATTTCGATGCTCAATATCTCTATTGCAATTTATATTTTTTATTACTTTTTACAAGACGTTTGTGTTTGCTTATGTCTATGGAACCTGCTATTTCACTTGAATTCACACATGGTTTTACGGACATGTTTTTTTTTATTTATTTGTACGCAGATTTACTGTCATCAATGCGTGTTTCAATATTTTAAACCATTTTATTTTCTGTAAAACAAGTGATCTAACTATATAGACTACAGGCCCATGTCCAAAAAATGTGGGTCATATGAACCACCAGGTGACGTATATAGGACGATATAAGAGCATAAAATAATAAGATTCAGCACTATGCCGTCACTTGTAAGCTGTCCAACTGAGTGCTTCACCGACTTTGTGGCGCACCATTTTTTACGGCACTGCGCGCTTTCTTATTATTTTTCATGGATCTATCGATGGTAAAAATGCCGTACAAAAATATATGACCAAAATGTACTCACTCTACCTGCACTTTTGAATTCTCACCAGCCATCCTATTTTGTGACCCTACTACATACCTCATTTAACAGATCGACAGTATTGACATGTAATGCGTAGTGCAGTTGGTCAACGGAGCTGTCACGTTATACTGTCAATTGGTGCATGTTGATTGGATGCAATGGGCTGCGGAATTTGGGGTGCTGGTTGTCAGAAATTTGGCCACGAACTATTGTGAGTCACAGAACGATTCCGCAATAAATAACACACACATTTATAAATCACGTCTTTATCCCTTACGGGGTAGACAGAGCCTAAGGTAACCAGCCCTTTAGGCTATGCTTGTGATTGTGAGCGTACAGGTGGAAAGGGGAATCAAAATAATAATGGGTTGCTAGTCGCATCGCCTATAACATGATTCATATGGTCCCTCGATGGGATTTTACCATCTGCACGGGAAGAAAAGCAACTCGTGCATTCTATGCTTTTTCTTTGCTCCCAGACCAGCATGGAAGTAATGTTGGATATTAAAACAAATAAAGTTTAAAATGCATAATGATCAAAATACATAATGGTTCAACATATATGTACAATGCATAGAAGAGGCTACTTATAGGATTGTTTATTCAATAAACTTATTAACCTAATAAACCATGTAGATCACGCGATCAAGAAAGTTGTCTATTATGTTTGTTACTCTTTCACGCTGAGACGGCTGACGAATGTAGATGAATATTGGTGCGCAGACAGCTGGACCTTTGCAATCTTTCATTACTGGTTAGTTTGCTACTTATTATCTCGTTATTTTTATTTCCTCAGAATTAGATTTGCGCATGCTACTTACGTGCATACATCTTAAATGAAGACAATGATGGGATTTTTGGGAATTCTCAGGTCTTAAGCCAGGTTCACATTTGTCTGTCGTGTTGTGTTGTGATGCTCTCTGTCGTGATGGCTACTGTTCACATTTGCATGACGTGTTATGATGCATTAAGACGCATTTTTTCATCAGTTCCATCTTGGCACCCGAAGAGTTCATACGCTCGCAATGTTTTTTCAAGATTCTTCCGATTCCGATTCAAATATTGAAGATATGCACTTATTGACGTTGGCAACGCTTCTAATAAAACAAAGAAAGAGGAGAAGATATTGGATCCATCCCGTAAATAGAAAACGAGAGAGTAAAGGCGAGTTTCATTCTCTCGTTAAAGAGCTTGAGAGTGATACTGAAAAATTTCATCAGTATTTTAGAATGTCTAAGGCTCTGACGAGTCACAACACAAACTGGCCCCGTGCACACTATCCTGACGTGACGCTGCACCGCCCCCCGCACCTCACCCGTTCTGTCGCAGACCGGGATCGCTTGTGATGCGACACAACATAAGCCGTCACAACACACGGCATAAGAGAAATGTGAACGCAACCGAATTAAATGTATGAAACCGATACAGTTCTGATGCGTCACAACACAACACGACAGACAAATGTGAATGCGGCTTTACGGTACACGAGAGATTATCTGCTCTACAATAAACAGTTTATAAAAAAGTTACTCTACTATTTAATAAACTGCATAATATCACGAAAGAAGCACTTATTGTGGCAATCTATGTAATATAATAATTACATCACAGTTATCTAGTGATCGTAATACTAATTTTTAAGGCGAATTAATGCTATCTTATCAAGAACAGCAGTTCTCGATGTAGCATATACCAAAAACTTTAAAAACTACTGAACCGATTTGGACTGAGCCACATGTTCCGTCAGAACTTAAAGAAACTAGGGGGAACAAACGTTAGCATGTAACAATCAAGGGCAGCGCCATCTATTGAGATATAGCGGTACTAATTCATGTAGAGACGGAACGTAGAGTCGTTACAATGCGCAGTCATATTAAAGAATTGGTAGTGTTTTGTTTGTACGTTTTCAGTAATACACACTGTAATGAGACAAAAACACTGTTTTATCAAGTCACATTGAACAATTTGTTAATTAATAATAATAATAGTATCTTTTTCCATATCAATACTACACAAATCTCATTTAGATCTGGCGAAGCGTTGGTCTTTGTAATATTTTAATTCACATTTCTAGAACACGTAAAAATCTGTGTATTGCTAGAAAACTATTGCTCGATGAAACTTTTGATAGAGCTGTAATTTTCTTCGACTCTACTCACAGTTATTTCTTCAAATCCTCTTTTTTATCATTTTCGAATGGAATTATCGGCTGAGGTGCTTTTAAATTTGAATTTTGCAATCTCTATTGTGTAAAATATCATATTTTAATTAATTTTAGCCTTAAAATAAAAGAGGATCAGTAGAAAATCAACGCCCGAATTTTTTTCCTGTATTACCAATTAGTTGTACCAATAAATAGGCAATGGCAAATGTCTTTTTCCCGCAGGAGAAAAAAAATAAACCGCTTTACCTTGTATGACTACAAACACTGCTTGCAGTTTCTGTGCCAAACATTCCAAAAAAACTTGACAAAAGATGTCATCGAAATACTTTAGCTACTCGTATTTCAAATTCAGCACAAATTTAATAATCGTAGTTACAATAATTGATTATTTTATTTGATGTAAGACGGTCTGCGGCCCGATTTTTGAAAGCACATGTGTGAAAATACCACTCGACAGTGGTGAAAAATTGTGAAGAATTTGAAATACGAGTAGCTTAGAAGATACTTACGCTCTCATTAATCTTCGTGAACTAGTCAGGAATTTGATTAGAGCTGTAGTTTTGAAAATTAAACAGATTTATACCACTTTCGAGTGATGCTTTCAAAAATCGGGCTCCAGGGGCCCAAATCAGCTTATATCTCCAAAACTACAGCTCTAATCAAGGTATTGACTAGTTCACAAGATTAACGAGAGCTGTGGTTGTCTTCTAAGCTACTCGTATTTCAAATTCAGCGCAATTTTTCACCCCTTTCGAGTGGTATTTTCACACATGTGCTTTCAAAAATCGGGCCTGGTCAAAACAGTAGCTGTCTCGCTCCCGCGGCCGCTAATCTTTATTGCTCGCGCGGACCGCAGACGGATTGTGGGGGCGCTCACTTCGCTCTCATTTCAAATTCGCATCTTACCCGATTATGGTTACCTGGTACTTTTGAGTCGGAAGCACCGGTTGTTTTGCTTCATTTACTCGACAACGGTGCAAAAGAGGATTATGTGTTTCAGAAGTATCTTAAAATAAAATCCGGAATATTTTAGCAGGTTGTTCCGACTGAACATAAAGATTTTTCATTTTAAGTACACACACAAATCACGTCTTTATCCCTTACGGGGTAGACAAAGCCTAAAGTAGCAAGACCTACAGGCCACGTTTAGCAAGATTGTGAGCGTATAGGTGGAAAATGGTATTAAAATAGTGATGGGTTGCTAGCCGCATCGCCTATATCATGATTCCTATAATATAACATTATAGGCGATGCAGCTAGCAACCCATCAGTACTTTGATTTCCCTTTCCAGCTATACGCCCTTAATCATGCTAAACGTGGCCTTAAGGTTTTGTTACCTTAGGCTCTGTCTACCCCGTAAGGGATAAAGACGTGATATAGGTATGTATGTATGTATATATGTAACCTTCCTCTCAAATAGCTCTATCTATTAAAAAAAACCGCATCGTTGCGTAGTTTGTAAGATCTAAGCATACATAGGGACAGACAGACAACGGATTGCGTAATTATGTTTATAATCTAATTGTGACGCAAAATCCTTCAATCCTGTCTACTTTTTTTTAATGAAGCAATAAAATTGACGTGAGATTTTTTTATATAATTTATGACAGTTGAAAGAATATGACAAGACAATTGTTTGAAAAGAATAGATATTATATTATAATAATTATTTATTTATTTATTTATTTTTCGTTATTACATTCTAATATATATTTTGTATAAGTATCTTAAGTATTATACAATAGTGTTATGTTTGTAGGTATGTGTATAGATATGTGTGTATGTATGTATTATTTTATTTTATTTATTTTATCTGTCATCTTGTGCATGAATCTTGTAGCTGGCTTTTTTAGTTATGTGTATGTGTCCATTTATTATAAATGTGTGTTTCATGTATAATATATTATGTATTTCAGTACTTAGTATATTAATATACCTATATTCTAAATTGCACCACCTGCTCAGATCTGTTCTGTTCTCCAGTCCATTGTAGTTGCCTGGTAGAGATCGCTCTGTAGCGATAAGGCCGCCTAATGTTACCTTGTAATATTCTGTATGTTTGTAATTGTGTCGTACAGACACATCGTTCAAACAGATGACGCTTAGCGACCAAAAATTCGCATAGTAACAAAAAGGTCACGTGACAGTTAGTAACGGGTAGAAAAATTCGGAGACTACCCACCCGCTATGGGTGGTGTAGGGGTAGCACGCGTCACGGAATGACGAGGATCCGGGTTCGATTCCCGGCCATAGCTTTACTTTTCGGATTTTTCTATGTGTTCTAATTTTCACTGACATTTAGAAATTTATTCTGTATACCTTTTTTCTGTTCTGGTTGTTATATGTGGTGTTCAAAAAAGAGTTATTGTATTGTATTGTATTGTATTGTATTGCATTGCATATCCCGGGAAAGTGTGAGATTCCCGCGGGATGGAGACAAAACAGCTAGCATGGCGGGAATGTCGCGTGTTGTCGCGTGCTGGCACAACATGCACATTGAGATCGGTATGTCTTAATTGATGTTTGCATTTCTTAACAAACTGTTTCGAATTGTAAATTTTTCCGTAGTCATAAAAAAAATCTACATTTCAGTGAAAATTAGAACACTGAAAAATCCGAAAAGTAAAGCTAGCCGGGAATCGAACCCGGATCCTCGTCATTCCGTGACGCGTGATACCCCTACACCACCCGTAGCAGCTAGGTGGGTAGTTTTCGAATTTTTCTACCCGTTACTAGATGTCACGTGACCTTTGTCACTATGCGAATTTTTGTCGCTAAGCGTCATCTGTTTGAATGATGTGTCTAAAAATGTAAGAATAAAATTAAGTTTAAAAAACTATAACTACGTACGAAAATGGGTCTAAAAAGAACGGAACAAAAAGTAATTCAGATATAAATAAGAAAAAGTGTTAGAAAGAAGCAAATACCTCGATGGAGCAAGTCACATCTCTTCTCTCAAAAGATCTGTTTATATGGTTTGAAGGCCGATCGCATGATGAAAAGATATAAATCCAGAAATGCATAGGTACAAATATGGTCAAGGTAGAGCTTGGTCGTACAACAAGTTCATTATTTTAAGTACATACATTATAGTGGTTGAATTTTTGGATTGTTGCACGAAGTATAACATTACCCACTTAGCCTCGTTTCTTGTGAAATTAAAATACATCTGGACTTTAAGCTAGTTTTAATTTTTCGTGGCACCAGATTCACCTCATCGAAATTCTTTATATAAGTTCTATCTAAGGAAAGATTAATTTTTTGACTTATTTTTCATCAGGTTTGAATTCGTTTGTATGTCTTCTACGCTAAAGGGCATTTTTTCAAAAGTAAAATAGCTCTGCTGCAATATTGCACTTTTTGAGTTGTATTAGTATTCACTGGAGGCACAGAATTAGCCTACAGGTTTCATTGAGGAAGTGCGGATGGTTTCGTTAGGTTGGTAATACGCGACTGACAGCTACCTAGTTCTGGCATCGAGGAAGCTGTTTTATCACTGGCTTGATGCAAAATAAAAAAAAGCGTGCATCCTTTATAATTACCTTTATAATGAATGCCTGCCTAGTAACTTAATAAAAAAAAATTAAACTTGCCACTGGCTGGTTGAAGTTTACTACTGTTCAGTTTATTTCAAAATCGAAAAAAGAATACCATTAATTTACTCGACCTTAGAAGAACGCACAAATACGAGTAGAAAAGAAACAAAACCATTCCGATTGCACCGCGAAGAAAGCACTTGTATTAAAAAGAAAACATTCGAAATTTGAAATAAAATGAATTAATGATGCATCTATTGACGGCCAGTTTTACCAATTTAGATTAACGTGTAATACTTGAGGCGTCAAACCTTTACGTAGGGTCATAAGGTTGTAATTGCAACGACATACCGTTTACCAACTGTTCTCGCTTAGTGTTGTTCTCGTAAATGATTTCGGTAATAAATCTTGAGAGTTGTAATGATTCATTCGTTCCATCACTACTAATGAATGGACATGATGATATTGACTTATGGACGCGGACATTTTGTTTTATGGTTAGAGATATCCCGTGGGACATTCGAAGGAATACATACCTAACTGAATATTAAATTCGTCACTGACAAAAAATGCCAAAACTTGTTAAACTCTACACACAAGCGAAAAACTACACAATTTTTGACATGTACGTATGTATTTTATTTTTGAAAATTTTCAACAAATTCCAAAATAACCGTCAATATTTAAATTTCAAGTCACATAAAAAAACCTAGTATAAAACTTTTCCACTGTTGACAGCAATTTCTACGTGTTTATTAAACACTAGCCTTCCGTCCGCAGCTTCGTCCGCGATAAATTAATTTTCCCGTAGGAAAGGGTATTTTCCTGCGGTAAAAAGTAGCCTATGTCACTCAGTGATAATGTAGCTTTCTACCGGCAAAAGAATTTTTGAAATCTGTCCAGTAGTTTCGCAGCCTACCTATTCAATGCAAACAAACAAACAATCAAATCTTTCCTCTTTATAATATTAGTATAGATAACAAGGATGTGCACTGAAATAAACTTAACTTTAATTTGGAGGGAATTAAGTAGATCAACATTACTCCCTAGGGAGGGAAAGTAATTTTTAATTTAAAACAATATTTTTTAAGGTACACTTACATGACACAGTCAAACAGCATTCACGCCAAACCTCGAGCGTCGCGCCTTTGCTTAAAGCCAAAAACAAGGCAGTTCAAAATGACAGCCTTACCAGAAAGCCATAAAATATTCCTATAATTATTATTAAGACGAACAATAGTGTAACCATTTTTTTAATTTTTAAGTGCAATAAAGAGTTTACATACATACATACATACCATGTATTAACTTGAGTCTCATTGTATTGAAGCTTCGAACAATATTAATGTTAAACGCTCTCAAAGTTTTCTAGTAACCGTTGCTTTGTAAAATCTAAGCTTGAATATCATCTTAGCTCGCAAGCGAAAATTAACTTTACCGCCCTAGGGAGCATAATTGCATTTTAACCTTAGGACAGCTTTTAAGCAGTCATAACCATATCTTCCATGGTCTGGGAGCAAAGAAAAAACATAGAATATACCAGTTGCTTCTCTACCCGCGCAGATGGTAAAAGCCCATAGAGGGAATGGGCGAAAATCATAGGAATCATGTTATGGCAATGAGGCTAGCAACCCATCACTATTTTGCTTTCATTTTTCACCTATACGCCCACAATCTTGCTTGTGGCCTGTAGGTATCTGTTACCTTAGGCTCTGTCTACCCCGTAAGGGATAAAGACGTGATTTGTGCATATATGTATGTATGTATGTATGTGTAACCATACGTATAAAACTTTCGCGCACATCAGCTTTGCGCAGAACGGTATGTGAAGTATGACACAGAATGTTTTGGCAAAAAATATAGGTAACTCTTCGAACCGTGAACGAGCGGCAAAAAGTGCCATAAAAACTAAGAGCTTTGAACTCGTGCGCATCTCGCGGTTCTACTGAGAATTGATTACATTCAACGAGTAGGAACATGGATGAATAAGGGACTGGTATTCGCCATACAAAATCGCGATCATGCGAACTTAGTACGTACATCAACAATAGGGGAATGTGCATTAAAAAAAGTATCGCATCTAGTAAAATATGAAAATATCGTAAAAGAGATGACAACACGCACACTCAAATCTCTTCCCCTTACGGGGTAGACAGAGCCGAAGGTAACAAGACCTAAGGCCACGTTTGGCAAGACTGTGGGCGTATAGGTGGAAAGTGTGATAACTTTATAGCTAAATACGAAAAATAAACGAAGCAAATTTTGGTTTGATGTTTCTATATTGATGGTGTAAACACAGACAAAAATAAAAGAGTACAAAAACAGAAATATAGGAGTTGACGTTCCAAATTTAAATTCAAATATTCAACAAAGTGGAATCTAAGTAGTGATTGGCTGCTAGCCGCATCGCCTATAACATGATTCCTAAGATTTTTGCTCACTCGATTTTCCCTCGATGGACTTTTACTATCTGCGCGGAAAAAGAAGCAACTGGTACATTCTGTTTTTTCTATACTCCCAAACCAGTATGGAAGGAATTTCATAGATTTAGGTACCCACGAAAATATCGCTCCGTAATAGTCACTGGCATGAGTCAAAGCTTGCAAAAAGTTGTACCGTTGTCCACCGAATACCAGCGGCCTGTAATTGTTATTAGCGTTGACGATATACCTTACTTTTCATCACTTAAGCTCTGAAAGTAGGTTGCATTTAACTTGAAATCCGAGTTGTAAATTCGATTTACATCCTTAGGGATGTAAGTAAATTTAAAAATCGAATGGTGCTCCTTTGTTTTCACGAACTGGTAAACAAGGAGATTGTAATGCGTAATACTTACTTCCAAATCTCCATGCTGGCATAATGCTGCTGCCCAGTGCTGGCTGAATGTGCCAAAGCCAAAGAGCGCGAGGCGATTAAAAAAAAAAAAAGACTGGCGCGATAAATTTTCTTCCGCTCTATTACAAATTGCGTATTTTTTTTAACAATAATGACGAGTTCAATTGACGATTTGGATTTTCCTCGTATTTGTGATGAAAAGTAGAGTGTTCAACTCGAGTGTAAATGATCAATTACACCCGCGAACTATAAGCACCCTCGCTCGCTTTGCTCGCTCTTGCGCCTAAATATCTTGGGTGTAAAACGTCACCCGGGCCGTAAGTAGCATTTTACCGTCCGCTACAAAATTTAAAATTGTGCTATATGGTGATAAAGAAAGCTCCAGTAGGCTATTACCTATAACTCGCTCGCAATCGCCATCGTGTTCATTTTGACAATTCATGTACGAATGTGACAGCTAGCTGATCCCGATGCCAATTGTCACCCCATACATGAACTGTCAAAATGAACACGATGGCGATTGCGAGCGAGTTAGGTAATAAGTAGGCTGCATGTTTATGGCCTCGCTTTTGGCTTGTGCGACGAGTTCCTGCGAGACATTGTTTATTTCTCCACCCTCGGGGGTGTAATGTATTTTAAAACGTTTTAACGCTTTGTATTTGAAATGAAATACGAATAAAATATTGTTCCGTGTCCTCCGATTTTTCAAACCTTTTTCATGAATCACTGTAACTATTGGTTCAAAAGTTTTTGAGTCACAGACAGGCAGACGCGGCGGAGGACCTTCTCTTAAGTTTGGTATAACTAGTTATTGTGAAATACTTACACTCCTACGCATACGCGCACCGTTAGCCACTTAATAAACTATTATAGCCCTAGGGCAATAATGAACAGGTAGAAAATTAGACAGACTAAGCTGAGTGCGTGTGATTAAATTCCTCTTTTTATTTTATCATAGCTTAAGGCTATTTTGGAATTATGGCTGTCACGTCGTTATCGTTATCCTGCTGTGTAAAGTGTTAGAACTGATTTTGACAGCCTTTTTACAGGCTGCCAGAAAAATTCAAGTCTTTAAAAAAACCGCGAGAGCGACCTCTATTGCAAAACATCGGAACTAACAACAAACAGAACGGCTTAACATTGGATTTAGCTTTTGGCTGTAACTTTGAGAAGTTGTATATCGTTGACCCTCACAAAGCAAAAAAAAATGCGTAAGTTTGTGGTGAGTGAGTGTGTTTGTTTCCTTCTTCACGCTGAAACGACTAAACGGATTTAAATTAAATTTGGAACGGAGATAGCTGGTACCCTAGATTAAAACAGGCTACTTTTTATCCCAGAAAATTTCATAATTCCCAAGGTATAGTGATAAACAGTAATTAATGATTATTTTTGTAAATCGGTGGAATAATTGCATTCCGTATTGTTTCTTCCATGCTAGTCTAGAAGTAAAGAAAAAACATAGAATGTAGCAGTTGCTTCTCTTCCCGCGCAGATGGTAAAAGCCCGTCGAGGGACTGCGCGGAAATCCTAGGCATCATGTTATAGGCGATGCGGCTAGCAAACCAGCACTATTTTGATTCCTCTTTTTTTTTTCCTCTTTACACCTATACGCCCTCAATCATGCTAAACGTGGCCTTTGGGTCTTGTTATCTTAGGCTCTGTCTACCCCGTAAGGGATAAAGAGGTGTTTTATGTTTGTTTTGTTTACTGTATCGCGTACTGTAGATTAAATTCCTGTAGATACCAGTTCTTATACTCTTACTAGCTTCTGCCCGCGACTTCATCTGCGTAGAATTATACATAAAACCTTCCTCTTGATTTACCCTATCTATTAAAAAAAACCGCATCTAAATCCGTTGTGTAGTTTTGAAGATATAAGCATACATAGGAACATAGGGACAGAGAAAGCGACTGTATTTTATACTAGCTTTCCGTCCGCAGCTTCGCCCGCGATAAATTAATTTTCCCGTAGGAAAAGGTATTTTCCCGCAGTAAAAAGTAGCCTATGTCACTCAGTGATAATGTAGCTTTCTAACGGCAAAAGAATTTTTGAAATCGGTCCAGTAGTTTCGGAGCCTATTCAATTCAAACAAACAAACAATCAAATCTTTCCTCTTTATAATATTAGTATAGTATAGACTATGTAGTAGTGATATAGTGATGACAGTTCAAATGCCAATTGGGCAAAACTTTTTATTAAAGCTAGGTCCAGACTAATGCTGCAGCGTCCGCAACTCCGAACAAGATTAGCGGCCGACTCCATTTGCGGCCGCCATTTTAGCTGGCACGTCAAACTTACAAAATGGATTCCCGGCGGGCTGCTATTGGCGCTTTTACTGTTTTGCTGTCGAGTTTTGGGTTTGGAATATAAAGTAAAGATTAGAAGGTAGGAAAAAATTGAATGTACCAGTTGCTTCTCTTCCCGAGGACATGGTAAAAGTCCATCGAGGGCAAGGCGAAAATCTTAGAAATCATTATAGGCGATGGGGCTAGCAACCCATCACTATTTTGATTCCCCTTTCCACCTATACGCTCACTAAACGTGGCCTTTAGGTTACCTTAGGCTCTGTCTACCCCGTAAGGGATAAGTACGTGATTTACGTATGTATGTATGTTAGAAGGTAGATTAGAACGTATAGCGAATTTAGCAGAGGGAAAAACCGTTATTGCTGTGCGGCCTCAAACGAACAAATATAGATGAATCGACTTTCAATTGTTTCACGTAGCAACAAATTCGAGCCAGCAACAGAACAATTGTATACCACAGACAATCATTACATAACTTACATTACACGTTCGGATGGCGGGCAATTGGCCGCGAATGATGTGTAGAATGATCTTGATTCGAGCTAATTGAGCCGCGCACGCGACTTGCTCTCGCGCAGATCGTTTGAGAAGTACTTAACTTTTTATTGGATTGTAAAATTGGCTTTTTTTGGTAGAGCATGATGGAGAATATTATGATTTCAGTAATCTCAGAATACCTCAAATCTCATTGTGAGGCGCCTGTATCTAAAAGTGTATCTTGCACCTTTACAGCTGAAAGACGAGAAAACTCGCTTGTTATAAGAACTTCTTCAGACTTCCGCGATATCAGGCTATAATACTCTACTATCACAATTTAACTTTAATTCATTCTATTTACGAAATGTTTTCATTGACTCAAACTGCATTTCCCACCCGCTCGTTCGAATATCGAAAACGTCAAACAATTCAAAGTGATTCGAACTGACGTTTCCTGTTGACGCGTTTTTTTTTTTACTACTTGAGTCGCGTTTTTCGTTTAATGTAGCCAGTGTCAAATGCAATAGAGGTGTGCTCTGTGGGTCACTAACGGATTTCGATGATTGAATTTAGTCAAACGTCAATTTAAAAGTAAATGTGGGCTGACATGCATTATACTCTATGCCTTTCGTACTTTTTCCAACCTTAATTAAAGCTGGTGTTCGATTTTTGAATAAAACTACAACTCAAAGTAAATTATCGACTAATTGACAAAACTACCTAGGTACCTATACATACGTGTACAGCTTTGTGGTAGCCTAGTGGTTTGACCTGTGGCCTTCCAAGCAGAGGATCGAGGGTTCGAGTCCGGGCTCGCACCCCTGAGTTTTTGGGAATTTACGTGCGATATTACATTTGAAATTTATTATGAGCTTTTCGGTGAAGGAAAACATCGTGAGGTAACCTGCACACAACTGCGAAGCAATTCATGGTGTGTGTGAAGTTCCCAATCCGCAGGGCCCGCGTGGGAACTATAGGCCCTCTCAGTCTGAGAGGTCTGTGCCCACCATTGGGACGTATATAAGCTGGAGATGATGATGACTATTAACTTTACATATAACTAGGCAGACGTACAGCCGAGGTGGTGGACTTTTTAGGGTTCCGTACCTCAAAAGGAAAAAACGGAACCCTTATAGGATCACTTTGTTGTCCGTCCGTCCGTCTGTCAAGACCCTTTTTCTCAGGAACGCGTGGAGGTATGAAGCTGAAATTTATATCAATTACTCAGGTCTACTGTCCCTTGAAGCTGTGAAAAAATCAAACTTCTAAGCCAACGCAATCAAAAGATACAGCCGTTTATGCCGCAAATTTCCGCAAATTTTCAACTCTCAAGGGAATCAAAACCTACAAGGTAGTTCCCGTGAACGCAGAATCTTGAAATTTGGTATGAAGGTAGGTCTTATAGCACAGATTAAAGAATAATTGCGAAAACCGTAAATGTGTATGTATGTCTGTATATAGCAGTGACCAATATAAAGTAACCCCACACTGCGTACATTTTGCTTTGGAACAGGGCTCTGCTTACACTGGTTTTAGATATTTATAGATAATGATACGGAACCCTCGGTGCGCGAGTCCGACTCGCACTTGACCGGTTTTTTAAATATAGGTAGTTATAATGCCAATGGCGTCTTGACAACATTAGGATGAGGAAGCATTGAAACTTTAAAATAGTATGTACTTCACTTCACTATCACTAGGTACATAGTATAAAACAAAGTCGCTTTCTCTGTCCCTATGTCCCTATGTATGCTTATATTTTCAAAACTACACAACGGATTTTGATGCGGTTTTTTTTAATAGATAGAGTGATTCAAGAGGAAGGTTTTTATGTATAATTCTACGCAGACGAAGACGCGGGCAGAAGCTAGTAATAGAATAAAGCGTCGAATTTAGTACTTCCTTTTTTTAAGTCGATTAAAACAAACCTGCGACATGTTTACATGTGTACCTACAATCATTATGACACGTCCTCTCAGACCCATTGGCATTTGACCATTTAACACAACATTGTCCGTAATTGTGTTAGTTAAAGGTAAATTTAACAGTGTTTATCTTACTCATATGACGTAGTTGAGAGACGTTTCATTTAATTTCACGTCTATATCACGTCTATATCCCATACGGGGTAGACAGAGCCTTTTTTGCGGTGGGAAAATGCGTTGCGCATACGACCCGCCCTGGGGACGGCGCGGAAGTATGTGGGACTCTCCTCCCCGGCCCCCCTCCCGAGTGGACAGAGCCTGAGGTAACAAAAGCTAAAGGCCGTGTTTAGCATGATTGTAGGCGTATAGGTGGAAAAAGGAATCAAAATAGTGATGGTTGCTAGCCGCTGAAGCGTTTCTCCGCTGTACCGCAATTCGGAATACTAATTGCCTGTGCGAGGAAGCTGCCAGCTCTTTGGTCTCCGACAGATAAAAAAAAAAAACAGGGGAATTTCTGAATTCTCCTAGTTTGTAATACACAGCGTCCTAACATTAATCTGGTTGGACTGGAGGTTGCGGGATCAGTTTGAACAAACACTTCTGTTAAGATTTTTCATCGTGACTCTTGAGTCAAAATAACCCTCCTTTGGCTGTGCCGTAGTCGGGTATAAGTCACACCTCCGACGCCGCGCACTTTGATATGTTCAACCAATGCCTGAAAATATTTGTCAAGAGTGAAAAATACAAAAAAACTGCCAGACTTGGTTTTTCTAGTCATTCCCGTTTTTACTCTTTGGGTACGGAACCTTATTACTAAGACTTAGCTGTCCGTCTGTCACCAAGCTGTATATCATGAACCATGATAGCTAGACCATTGAAATTTTCACAAATGATGTTTGTTGCCGCTATAACAAAAAATACTAAAACAGAATATTTTTACGATGTGTATGTAAAAAAGTAACATAAAATGATCTCACACCACATTTTGCGTACGAGGTAGAGCTCTGGATTTCGTATTCACTTGCCGAATTCGTACGAAACCATCGGCGAGCAAGCCCGACTCGGACTTGGCCGGTTTTCTCTTGTCTTTGGTTTGCGAGTGTGAGCAAAGGTGAGTAGACGATCAACATCTGACCTCTAACACGACTACATTGTGTCTCTGTAATATAATTGTTGTATATCAAAGAATGAGGAAAAGTGGGAAATCCTAATACATAGTGTGCTATAGTCTATTCTTTTACCTCGGATACTAAATTGACAGCGGTGCAAATGTCAAGTTGTCTATGATAGCAGCTTTTATTGCTTAGTGGTGTACTCGAAACTATCGACAATGTTTGTGGCCTGGATACAACTGGTTTGGCCATGTTGTATTTTAAGAAAAAAATATATGATGACAATCAAACAAATTTAAAGGTTTATTAGTTTATTACACTGACTTATATGCTGATTAATTTCTCCTTCCCTAGTTATCCTGAGATTAAAATGAGTATTTACACATTTTATAGGATAACTTACAAAATCTGTATTAAATTTAATTTGTCGATAACTTTCGCCACCAGGCACATCACTATTTTATATATATACGGGAAATGTCGTTTTAGTATCCGATATAAAAAAATAGACTTTAGTAGGTACCATAGATAAATGAGTACTCGTGAGTAGTAAGGTAGGTACACAGTCACATAGGTAATTACGCACACACATGCAAAAATGTATTAGTTCCTACAAACGGCAAACGGATGCCAAAACAAAAACGCCCCGCAAATAAACATTTCACATGACAGAGGAGATAGGTTACGCTATTGCCTACTCACTCATTTTATAAGCAGTGCTACGCTTAGACACCGACTCTACTTCAGATCTGATTGCATCCAAGAAAACATGATACTTCCGGCGTAAAAAATACGTTCCTAGTCTATGGTCGATCGAACTTTAAATCGATTCATTAGGAATCGAATAAATTGACACGTCGGCTAATGGATGCGTTCTTTAATCTTTTAATTATTGTTTTTTATTTGTGATAGAGCTGGTCGATGATGAAATTTTAATCGTTTTTGATTGAGAAGTAAGCGTTACACGGTAAGGGCGTTGGATGGATTGAATAATTGTATTCTATGTTAAAAAGAAAGTATTACCTCGTACTTTCACAAATTCTTATAGTTTGATGGTAATTAAAAAAATGTTTACATGACAATTTAACGATTTAGTATTTAAAAACGAATGAAAAAGAAAGTACCGTATCACCGTATTCAAACATTTTAACGTAAATAAGAGTTTAAGGAGTCCTTAAACTAAAGCAAAACTCATTTAATTGTTATCGCTAATAGCGTTTCTAAAACCCATTCACCCTGGTTGCACCAAAACTGTAAAATAAGTGCGCCTCTTTTACATTAACTTTTGAGTCCTCAAACTCATCTCCAAAGTCTCCACCCTTAGAAAAAAAATCATAAACACCCCGTTTTCCCGCCAACAGAGCTGTCACTCGCGCTGATAATTTATGCGCGCTCGCTCGCCCGTCAAACGTTTTTGTTCGCGCCTCAAACGGCCCGGCGAGCATAGACAATGGCCAGATTAAGAGCACTGGCAGGTGCGCGAGGAAAGAAAATAGTGCTTGAAATTGGAACGGGAGAGTGATTTTTGAATTTCGAAATGGAAAACTGGGAAAGTGTAAAGTCGAGTTCATAATTAGCCGAATTATTGTAGTTAACAAAAGTTGTAGATCTAAATTAAAAAAATAGCTAAATACATACATACATACCGTCACGCCTCTTTCCCACAGGGGTAGGCAGATACTACTTTGTTCCACTTGCTAAATACTATGTACAAAATTAAGCTAAACCTAGCCTAACTTAAACCACAAATAAAACACCCCTCCCGGGTCACTGTCACTGCTCATTTTGCCCAGAAGGCTGGCACCATTGCCGCGTTGAATCGCGAGGCTAATTCTTTGCCCAAAATAGCTGCCAGCCCACTGCTCACCAGAAGCATCTATCAGGCGCGTAGATATTACCCTGGAAAGATCTCGAGCGCCTCGGTCCCAACCCAAGGTATCAAAGCCAAACGGCGCAAAAATGTCCCCTAGAGCTGGATATTACAACGTTTGAGTAGCTCTGCATTTGCTGCCGCCACACCGGCGCTGCACGTTGCTGGGACATGTGATGGAGCAAGGGTGTCTACACGTGGCGTCCCAGACAAGCGTCTTGCCTTGCTTCCAAGGAACGAGTGACATGCCGAAGCATGGCATACAATGTGGCATACATACATAACTAACGTCTTTATCCCTTACGGGGTAGACAGAGCCTAAGGTAACAAGACAAAGACCACGTTTAGCATGATTGCGGGAGTATGGATGGAAAGGATCAAAACAGTGATGGGTTGCTAGCCACATCGCCTACAACACGGTCCCTAAGATTTTCGCCCAATGGCTTTTACAATCTGCGCGGGTAGAGAAGCAACTGGTACATTCTATGTTTTTTCTTTCCCAGACCAGTATGGAAGAAATCCATAATATAAAAAATTTTGGGCTCGGTTTTTAAAACATGTCACTCGTAGTTGCCATTTGTTAGTGCTTGAAAACCGTGCACTAATACTTTGGGAGGTTATTATCGAGTATGACTGCGTGGTTACAAAAATCGAGCCCCTGTGCCTTTCGATACTCTACTTTGGAATCACGTGCTGTCTCTGCATCAGATCAGTACTCTGTCACGCGAATCAAAGGCGGGCCTTTTGCTGACCGCCCGGTAAGGTTACAGACAGAGTAGTATGGACATACCTTAAATAACTATATGGCCTTGCCAAACCACACAAAATGTACTTTTATTCCGCCAAATATACCATTTTGCATATGTTTCATTCATGTAGAATTGATACTTAAAAACAGACGAACACACACACACACACACACACAAATCACGTCTTTATCCCTTACGGGGTAGACAGAGCCTAAGGTAACAAGACCTACAGGCCACGTTTTGCAAGATTGTGAGCGTGTTGGAAAATGGAATCACAATAGTGATGGGTTGCTAGTCGCATCGCCTATAACATGATTCCTATTTTCGCCCATTCCCTCGATGGGCTTTTACCATCTGCGCGGAAGAGAAGCAACTGATTCTATGTTTTTTCTTTGCTCCCAGACCAGCGTGGAAGTTCACAGACGAACAGAGACTTTTAATTAGTAAACAATCAACAATTCCCTATTTTGTAACCTTGTTAAGTTTTTTATTTACTTATAGCTATAAAAAATACCTCAAAATAGGACCGCTAAGACACTCTTTAAAAGGTTATGCCGTCGGTTGTCACATAGCAGAAGGTTCACCCTGTTAATTAACAGGTAATTAGTAAGTAACAGGTTTTTTTTAATTTAAAATTTACTCAAGCGTTACTTTGCAGAGGTTCATATACACACAAGCAATTATTCAGTGGTAGTGGAGTATCCAAGTAAATCTTCAAAATTATAAAAGCAAATTATTAGAAAATAACAAAAAACCCGACTGCGTCAATTTTTATAATTTTGATGTACCCAGTGTCACTCTCATGACTAAAACGAATCTAATGATAACTCTCAAGCTGAAATGTGACAAGCCGTTTAGGCTCTAGACTCTAGAGCGTGCCAAAGAAATCCACATAACTACATACATACACTTGAAAAACATAACCCTAAAAAATAAATAACTAACCCTCCTTTTGGCGCAGTCGGGTAAAAAATAGTTTACTTTCTGTCATATCCATATTATTCTTTCATCCATTTGATAATGGCTTCGCGTGAGCGCGCATGCACCAGCCGTAATGTTTCTTTCACAATTAACTGTCAACTGTCACCGCTCTTATTGTAAAGCGACAGAGTTCACATTGGAAGCTGAACAATTCGCGACATCTTACACTTGCATTCAAATTTGAATGAGACCTTTCGTAAATAGAATATGGTAGATTTTCGAAGGACAACATAACAAGTAATAGTACATTCCGAGTGTGGTGAAATAAAAGTCTCAGATCGCAGGAACTTGTCGCACGAGCCAAAGGCGAGGGCGTTAAACATGCGCCCTGACATACATACATACATAAATCACGTCTTTATCTACGGGGAAGACATAGCCTAAGGTAACAAAAGCTAAAGGCCACGTTTAACATGATTGTGGACGTACCTATAGATGGAACGGGGAATCAAAATAGTGAAGGTTGCTAGCCGCATCGCCGCATGATTCCTAAGATTTTCGCCCATTCCCTCGATGGGCAGTTACCATGTGCGCGGGAAGAGAAGCAACTGATACATTCTATGCTTTTCCTTTTTATGTTAAAAAACAGAATTATAAATTGCTTTTTCTGGTGGTTTTGGAAATAATGCGCCAGCGTTTATGAAGGCATGAACAGACAGACAGGGAGCCCTAAAGCCGCATTTTAACCGACTACAGCACAAAGGTGCGTTACGTCCTGTTACGTCGTTCAGACGACTGCTATTTCAATGTATGTCTGTGTGGTCCGATCGGTACTTCTCCGTATGACAGTTGACAATAATTTGACAAGCGTCGAGCGTCAGTTGTTTATGGAAATGGCGGCCATTCATAGAGCAAACTACCTAATAGAGCGGAAACGTCATACGATTCATCACATCACATCCCATCCTACATACATACCGTCACGCCTCTTTCCCACAGGGGTAGGCAGAGACTACTTTGTTTTGTTGTTAATTCGCATAGTAACAAAAAGGTCACGTGACAGTTAGTAACAGGTAGAAAAATTCGGAGACTACCCACCTGCTATGGGTGGTGTAGGGGTATAGCACGCGTCACGGAATGACGATGATCCGGGTTCGATTCCCGGCCATAGCTTTACTTTTCGGATTTTTCTATGTGTTCTAATTTTCACCGATATTTAGAAATTAATTTGTTCCACTTGATACGATCCTGACATACTTCTTTCGCTTCATCCACATTCATCAATCTCTTCATACATGCTCGTCGGTTTCGGGTACTCCTGACCTGACCTTTTTCCAAAACGTCTCCTATTTGGTCTCGAAACGTCCGTCTAGGCCTTCCCCTCCCAACTTCCATCCTACTAATATTATAAACACGAAAGTTTGTAAGTATGGATGGATGTTTGTTACTCTTTCACGCCAGAACGGTTGGACAGATCTGGATGAAATTTGGAACATAGATAGACTATGATCTGGAATAAGACATAGGCTACTTTTATCCCGGAAAATTGCGTAATTCCCGCGGGATAGCGACAAACGATGTCTTTGCAGACGAAGTCGCGGGCAACAGTTAGTAATATTGTAAAGGCGAAAGTTTGTGAGTGTGTGTGTCTGTTTGTTACTTCTTCACACGCAAACGGCTGGAGGGATTTGGATAATTTGGAAAGGAGATAGCTGGTACCCTAGATTAACGCATAGGCTTCAGATCCGTCCGGGAGGAAGAGCAGTGCTTGGTCCGGTGCACCCTGGGCACCGGCTAATGACCGTTGGCTAAGAGCTCGATAAGGGGGGGGGGGGGTCTTTTGACCGTATCACCGTACAACGTTGCCGACATTTTGCCTCAAGATTTTTGAATTATATTTTTATTACTTTGACATTGGCGAAGTTGTCGTCGCTATAACGACTTGATACGCCACAAATAAGAAGAAGAAGACACACTCATTACACTGATGATCTATTTTCTTGACTGCATTTTTTTTCGATAGGTACGATTTGTGTCTTTCAAAAGCGAATAAATGTCTTTCTTTCTTTTCTTTGTTGGTGCAACTTTTGAATCGACAAAAATAGTAGTTCAAATAAAACCCAAATGAACTTTGGCCCCGCGGAATTCGCACAAAATGGCCGCTGCGAAAAAATATGTTGTTATGCGATCCTGCATTTATATTTAAACTTGGCCTTGGTTTGCAATGCGTTTGTGAAATGAAAGAGACCACATTATAGCTTAGCACAGTCTAGACACTGATATACATACAAACATAAATCACGTCTTTATCCCTTACGGGTTAGACAGAGCCTAAGTAACAATAGCTACAGGCCACATTTAGCATGATCGTGAGCGTACAGGTGGAAAATGGAATCAAAATAGTGATGGGTTGCTTACCGCATCGCCTATAACTGATCCCTAAGATTTTCGCCCATTCCCTCGATGGGCTTTTACCATCTGCGCGGGAAGAGAAGCAGCTGGTAAATTCTCTGTTTTGTCTTTGCTCTTATTATTATCTTATTGAAAAACGCCAATTTAGAAGCAAATTTAAAGTCTTTGGTACAAATGTATATGCAAGAACTTACCCCTTCCACGTCGCCCTAGAACAGGGGTGGCGAACCTTTTTTGGTGGACGTGCCATTTTTTCACAAATCACTACATAGTATAAAATAAAGTCGCTTTCTCTGTCCCTGTGTCCCTATGTCCCTATGCCCCTATGTCCCTATGTTTGCTTATATCTTCAAAACCACACAACGGATTTTGATGCGGTTTTTTTTAATAGATAGAGTGATTCAAGAGGAAGGTTAATACTACAAAAGCTATAAATTTAAAATCTATAAGTTCATCTATACATATAAAATTCAAAGTCCTGACTGACTGACTGACTGACTTAACTATATATCAACGCACAGCCCAAACCACTGGACTTAGAGACTTGAAATTTTGCACATAGATACCTTATACAATGTAGGCATCCACTAAGGAAGGATTTTTGGAAACTCCCACGGGATAAGGAAAAAACGGGAATTATATATTCGATTCTTTGTAATGGCTGAGATGATGATGGTGATGATGATATATTCGATTCCGAGTGACGCTATCTCAGTAACTATAATAACTAGACTCTTCAAATTTGATACATAAGTAGGTGATTACAAAACTAAGAAACTAATTTCAGGATTTTTGGAAATTTCCACGGGATAAGGAATAAAACGGGATTTATATATTCAGTTCTACGGGATCGATTTTTCGTTTTACTGGTCGTATAAAACTGAAATTTGGCCTTCAAGTTCTCTTGGGGAGTGTAGGGGAGCACTACAAAAGGATTTCCCGAAATTCCCACGGGAACGGAAACACCGGGACTTTTCGTTTTACTGGTTGCAGAAAGCTGAAATTCGGCATGTAGGTTGCTTCGGGAGTGTAGAGGAGCATTAAGAGAGTACTTTCCAAAATTCCCACGGAAACGGGAAAAAAACAGGATTTTTCGTTTTACTGGTCGTAGAAAGCTGAAATTTTGCAAGATGGTTCCTTGGGGAGTGTAGGAGTTCCCGTAAGAATTTCGGGAATTGGTCTATTTGGCGAAATTCTTACGGGAACGGGAAAAATGGGACGCGGGGGAAAAGTTGAAATTTGTCACGTAGGTATATTCGGGAGTGTAGTGGAACACTAAGAAAGGATTTTCCGAAACGCCCACAGGGACGGGAAAAAGCGGGACTTTACGTTTCCAGACGAAACAGCGGAAGAAAGAGACTTAACATTTATAACGTGTGTTTCTTTAAAGGCTTTAAGTGTACTCCGAAAGCACTCCCCAAAATTTCCACGGGAACGGGAAAAAACGTATTTTTTCGTTTTACATCATAGCGCGTACGAAGTCGCGGGAAAAAGCTATTTAGGGTATATTTTAGGACAGCCCTATAGGTTAGGTTAGGTTTGTTTTATAAAAATCCTGCAATATTTACAGTTTCAGAAAAATCAAGGTAGCGGGGCAATGCGGGGGCTTGATTGCATGCTTGCTTGAGTGCTTGCTTTGCATGCTTGATTGCATACTTGCTTTCATGCATGCTTGCATGCTTGCTTGAATGCATGCATGCTTGCGTGCTTACTTGCATGCATGCTTGCTTGCACGCTTGCTTGCATGCTTGCATGCCTGCTTGCATGCCTGCTTGCATACTTACATGCTTGCATGCATGCTTGAAAGCTTGCAGGTTTGGTTGTTCGCTTGCTTGATTGCTAGCTTCTTTGAAATACTCATGGTTCACGCGTGCGAAGCCGCGGGCAAAAGCTAGTATGCTATAAAATCACTTGCTATAAACATTCATTTGCTATAAAAGTCACATGCTATAACATTCAAAATCTATAATTTCAAAATCTATAACATTCATAATCTATAACATTCAAAATCTATAATTTCATAATCTATAACATTCAAAATCTATAAAATTGTTTTCTATAATGATTATTTTCTATAACATTCATAATCTATAACATTCAAAATCTATAACATTCACATTCTATAAGCATCAAAATCTATAAAACAGAGCCAATTACCACAGCCCCTTGGATTTTCTCAGAGCCTTAGCATCAAATTTAAAATTAAAGTAAATAAGATTCATAAATATATTCTTTATTGTTATATTTGTTTTTTATTTCCTCTACTGATTCCTTAAATTCAGCCAGGCATCCTAATGCGAGGTCGAAAGAGCCCCGCTGCGCGGGGCTCCTATTTTCTGCTCTGAAGGACACAAGGTAACTAACAAACCTATCTGTCTTAAATTGGATGTTGGTAACGTGTTTTTCTAATGGCTGCCCTGGCCCCCACACCCCCCTTTTCCGCGACTTTTCAGTTGTAGTACCGCTGCGAGATTTCAATAGTTATAGAAAACAAATGTTATACTATCTAATCCTTATAGCAAATGAGTGTTATAGCAAATGAATATTATAGCAAATGAATGTTATAGCAAATGAATATTATAGCAAATGAATATTATAGCAAATGAATGTTATAGATTTTGAATTTATAGAAAGTAACTTTAGAGAATTTAAGTGTTATAGCAAGTGAGCATTATAGCAAGCAATGATTATAGCATCTGAATTTATAGAAAGTGAATCATTATAGCAAATGGTTTTATAGAATGTGATTTTATAGCCATTGATTTTATAGCAAATAAGGGGATACCGCATAATATATCGTGCGAGGCCGGGGCGGGTCGCTAGTAAAGTAATATTTGGCTCTGACCTGTCATCAAAGACCTTGTGGTCTTAAGAGTGTGTTGTTATTTTACCATAATATGACCACATTGCCCGTTTTCCGCCCTATTTCATAATAGAAAAATCTTAAGTTGGTGTTTTAATGGATAAAAATAAACCTTTTTTATTATTGGCGTGCCCAAATTATTTTGAAGCGTGCCAACAGTGGCACTCGTGCCATTGGTTCGCCATCCCTGCCCTAGAAGAAGTTTGCCGCGAGCTGTAGGAAGGTAGGAAGTTCTAGGAAAAATCTTAGATTCATACTTACTAAAATTCTATGAACGCTGGCCAATTTACGTAAGTATGTAGGTATTATTGAACTTTTGCGTATTTGGTTAGTGTTAAAACAAACATTCAATAGAATTACCCCGATTTCTGGGAATGGCCGAACTGTATCAGAACGCGTCAGGCCATTTTCCGGGTAAATACGTCACTAGAATTTATCTATTCCAGGAGCTTAAATATAATAAATCGTAAGTAAAAAATAATTAATACTTCTATAGTTGTTTCAACTATACTAATAGGTATGTACATTAAAGGCCGAAACATAATCTAACATTATTTTCACAAACACAAACTTTTTAATCTCAACAGAACACTGGCAGGAATGCCATTAAAGCATAAAGAAAAAATCGTTTTACTTTTTTAAGTAGCTTTAATGGCGATTCGTTCATTTTTTTGACGCAAGACTGCCAGTGCTAAGGGATTAAACAAAAAGTTTTTATTGCTGACCAAATTAACTCGAAATAAAAGTTAGTTGTAATTAAAAGGTTTATTGTATTTATGTTTATGCGTTTAATCTAATAAGACAAGTCTGGTTATTTGTAAAAATATTTTTAGATCAAGGTTTTACAGAGCAGGTGAGTGATGCTCAAAAATCTGACATCTGGTAATTTATTTTTTTCACGTTCCATTTTCAGCGGGATCTTTTTTTTCAATAAACAACACAATGCTAAATGTTAGGCTAAGGATTAGGCTTTGCAAGTTTGATTCCCGAATTAAATTGGTAATTTTTTACCTTTTTATTGAAGAAAAAACAACGTTTCGAATTTTGCTACGAGAACACTCTTGCTCAGAATTTATCACTATTTTAACCTTAATAGATTTCACAATTGTAAGTGTAAACAACTGCAAAAAAATATTTGAACTAATTTTAAAAGAACTAAATAAATAACAAAAAACTACACGTGCAAAAAAAACTTTTACATAACCACAGGTCAAGTGACAACACACTTCCAAATGCAAATTAACAATTGACCTAACTCTTCCCCCTCAGACTTTAAGTTCAAAACCGTTTGAACCAGCCGCAATTTCCACATAAAAAAACAAATTAACTCTTGCAGCCGCATTAAAGCTTATTACCAAGGGTTAAAGTTTAGTATAATCGTTATGTTGTTGTTATTGTGTGGTTCGTGACGAATAGGTTGCCAAGCCGTGGTGGCGTGATCAGTTCAGTTTTTTTTCAGCCTATTTATGAGGCATGGGATGAATCAGTATGATGAAATAGATTTAGCTAGAAACTTATATGTGACTAGCTTTTGACCGCGGTTTTGCTCACTTTAACCAGATCATACATACATACATATGTCACGTCTTTTTCTCCTACGGGGTAGACTGAGTCTAAGGTACCAAAACCTTAAGGCCATGTTTAGCGTGGTTAATGGCGTAAATAGTGATTGGTTGCTAGCCGCATCGCCTATAACATGATTCCTAAGACTTTTGCCCATTCCCTCGAGGGGTTTTGCCATCTGCCCGGGAAGAGAAGCAACTGGTAAATTCTATGTTTTTTCAGCATGGAAGACCATCTGATTGGCGGTCGAAAGTAAGTTATTTTACAATACGGGTACACATATCATTTATAATTTAACACCTATGTATATATAGCATTTGGCAGACTGTTGTCACTTGAGCTGTGTTTGTGTAAAAGTTGTTTTTGCACGTTTATTTTATTTAGTTCTTTTAAAATTAGTTCAAATGTTTTTTTTAGATAAGGTTAGTCATATCTCAATTTAATTAAAACATTTAGTTACCTAAAGGTTACCTAATAAGCATAAATTTATGGACATAAAAAAGTACAAAACACAAAAACAAATAGTTATTTTGTAACTTGGCATTAAGGATCTCGGACTACAGTCGAACATCACAAACTGAAAAAAAAAACAAAAGAACAATTGGCAAGAAACTAATTATCTGTCAAAATTAGCCGAAATTTCAGTGGTGTGGTTGAAAATTGTTTTATTTCCTTGCAATCGAAATAAAAATAGTGTAAAACTCGAGCATTAAGGTGACCTGGCTGTATGAACGACTCGGCTAAAATGCCTTGTATTATGCTCTCGTTGTACAATCTACTATTGTATGGGTTTTTTGGATGTTCATTTAAACTAACCGAACTACCTTGTATATTATATTGTATTGATAACTATACTTCATAGATCCATTGATAGTACGGCATTTAAAAAAATGCACTATATTCAACCGGAAAACGTGGCTGCTACATTTAAATCAATTAAATGATTGCTTATTTTTCCAAAAGAATGGAAACGATATATGTTTATTTTAACAATTAAAGGAGTGTTTGTTTCCCTCCGACAGGATATCGTTGGAATTTGTTGCGTCCCGGCCATCTTGGATAATGTAAACACATTAGTTACATAATGACGATCATTATTATAACAAGTTAGAGTTGTATACAAATAACAAACAACACGTAGTTTAGTTACCTTTTATTAAAAAAAAAAACAATAAGTCTTTCACAAAACCGAAAAAAACTCAACATAAGTAATACCTGCCTACCTAAGCTGTATTATTTTGATATGGTATTAAAACTCTTTTTTCAATTCCTATAGAAGCTGTAATCCTGGCCACTTCGCGTCAAAAACTTTGACAGAATAGCCATTTAAAAGTAAATGCATTTTTTTTTCGCCGTTCATGGCATCTTGCAATCAGGCCAGCGACATGTTTAGAAACGTAATTAAAAGTTTTCTCTATAGAAGCCGGCTTTGGTTGAAATCATAGCCTTATTTTATGTTCGTCTGTATTTTCTGTATGCACATGGTTTATTACTTTGATAGAGATGATTGTCCTGAAATAAAACACGATTTTTCTAATGTAGAGCACAGCTTTTTGAAATAACGCCCGTGATACGTACCAATACCATACAAAAAATACTTGGTACCAACTTGCTTTTAATCAAAGAAAAATTATAAAAATCTGCGTATTTATTGCAGAAAAATTACCGATTTAACAAGGGACAAATGCAAACTACAAATCACAAAAAACCATAGTCCCTGCCTGATTGAATTTATTGAAATTCTTTCGCCGGGTGCTTGTTTTTCTTCTTTTCAGTCAAAGGTTTCTGCTTTTTTAAATAGGCAGGTTTTTATTTCGTATCTGTGCCAGCTGTCACCGTGGCCGCCATCTTTACCCGACCACAGACAAGGTCAGAAAAGTAATGAAATGCCCGAGTTCGTGTCTATTCTGGTATCAATCGATGCACCTGTTGACAGACTGATTCCGCGCCTACAAAATGCAGTATATTTCAACTGCAGTAGCTTCATGCACTGGAATATATTAGGTAGTATATTTGTCTTCTATGTTAAATTGTCTGCCTTGTCTTTTTGTTTTTTGTGATTTCGTTGTACATTTGTATTGTATTGTAGAGTGCAATAAAGAGTAACGAACGAACAAGAGTAAATAAAATGTTAAATACGAATTATTCCATGCTGGTCTAGAAGTGAAGAAAAAACAAAGAAATTTACCACTTGCTTCTAAATTTAAATTTAAAAATTAAAGTTAAAATATTTTTAATTAGAAAGTGTACAGAGAGCAAAAGCACGGTAAAAGTAAGAAGAAGGAAGAGGGCGCTAGTGTTGCCACTCTTACATTTTGTTGGTGTTGCTTAGGCTCTGTCTACCCCGTAAGGGATAAAGACGTGATATATGTATGTATGTACATGTTAAATACGAAATTGTTGCCATGTCTGAGCATTTTCATATTAAAAATGTACCCTGGTCTGGTAGCAAAGAAAAAACATAGAATGTTCCACCTACTTCTCTTCCCGCGCAGATGGTAAAAGCTCATCAAGGGCATCGGCGAAAATTTTAGAAATGATGCATAGGTGATGCGGCTAGCAACCCATCACTATTTTGCTTTCGCTTTCCACTAAATAGGCAATAGGCTGCTCTGTCCGTGTTAGTGTGCGCGCGCGCAGGGTAAAATTAGTGCGTTATCGAGCGCACTCGTTACATCACTCGATCACAATTAGATGGCGCACACTAATAGGTTCTAGGAATTACGCTGGAATTGGTTAAATAGCACCGACTGTGGCATCAAGCAGTGGGTCGTGGGTTCGAATCCCGGCCCCGCACCTCTGAGTTTACGGAATTTATCTGCGAAATTAAATTTCATATTTACCATGAGCTTTTCGGTGAATATCGTCAGATAAACTGCACACAGCTGCGAAGGAATTCAGTGGTATGTGGGAACTAACATAGCACAAACCCTCTCATTCTGAGAGGCCTGTGCCCAGCAGTGGGACGTGTGTAGGCTGTAGATGATGATGATGATGATGAACTGGCACACCCAGGGACGCCAGTTAATATTGATGACAGTATAATGAAAAGGGCATGAAGGTCAAGGATATAATAGACCAAATAAGATGACAAACAGTAAGCACTAACAAAATAACTATTTTCTTAAAGTTTTGACTCTTGATACAATACAATTCCTCCCATGCTGGTCTGGAAGCAAAGAAAAAACATAGAATGTACCAGTTGCTTCTCTTCCCGCGCAGAGGGTATAACCCCATCGAGGGAACAGGTTAAAATCTTAGGTATCATTTTATAGGCGATGCGGCTTGCAACCCATCACTGTTTTCGTTCCCTTTTCCACCCATACGCCCACGTGGCGTTTAAGTCTTGTTACCTTAGGCTCTGTCTACTCGTGTGTTTTTAGACGGCAGGCCTCTCCCCTCCTTCCTTAGGGAAGGCAGCGGCGAGTTGGAGAGCCCGTCATACCTCCGTTCATGCTGCCCCGAGCGCGGAGATGCATAAGGCGCATTTTCCACACGTTAAAAAAAAAAAAAAAGGCTCTGTCTACTCCGCATGGGATAAAGACGTGATTTATGTTGTTGTCTTGTTAGTTAACAAAAAAGCGAGACTAAACCATTAGCTCTTTCTCTTCCACAGCCCGCCGTTACGTTTAATAGAAGCTTGTATGTACTATGTATGAGAGCCATACAAACATACTAAACAGGATTAAGCATTATCGCAGGTCCGGGTTATCCAGTAGCAATTAATTATCACTCCAATAAAATTGATAGCAATTAATTTATAAATTAAACTTTGTTGCCGTACAAACGGAGTTTGTTCAGTTATCGCAATGAAAAGACGTACCTACTTACAGTTTCAAACCCGCTATTCTGTGAATTAAAAAAAAACACCCGTTTGTAAAAAGAACGGGTATCCAAAACTTTTCACTTTGAAAATTTGCAGCGTTAGATTAGATTAGATTAGATTTATTTATCACCCTTTTAAAAGTACAGTTAAATGTCAAACATAAGTAATTCACAAAGGGATCGTCAATTGTAATAAAATAGTAATAATTATTATAATACATACATACATACATACCGTCACGCCTCTTTCCCACAGGGGTAGGCAGAGACTACTTTGTTCCACTTGCTACGATCCTGACATACTTCTTTCGCTTCATCCACAGTCATCAATCTCTTCATACATGCACGTCGGTTTCGGGTACTCCTGACCTGACCTTTTTCCAAAACGTCTCCTATTTGGTCTCGAAACGTCCTCCTAGGCCTTCCCCTCCCAACGTTACCATTCACACTCCCCATATAGATCTGTTTAGTTAGTCTACTTTCATCCATCCAATAATTATAATAACTGAAATTAAATAAAAACCAAAATAGCAACAAACAAAAATAAAGCTTAATGAAATGTCAATGTAGATTCACGAAAAGATCTTCATGGGTAGGTACATAAAAAGAGAAAATAATAATAATTTAAATAAAACCTTTTTAAAGGCAATTTAAAATGTCAAATAATAAATTTATATATAAAAATAATACAACAAATAATATGTATAAATAAAAACAAATCACTACATAGTATAAAACAAAGTCGCTTTCTCTGTCTCTATGTCCCTATGTATTCTTATATCTTCAAAACTACACAACGGATGTTGATGCGGTTTTTTTTAATAGATAGAGTGATTCAAGAGGAAGGTTTTTATGTATAATTCTACGCAGACGAAGTCGCGGGCAGTATTGTATATGTATAAAAAAAACGCAAACTGTCAAAAAATTGGGGACACTTCTATACAAAAATGAACAGCGCTGATGATTCTGATTCAAAAAAATCTCATTTAACTGTTATTGAGACTGCATAAGAGGAACATAACAGTTTAGGCTGTGCGTTGTTTGTCTGTCGAAGAAGTTTCTCTTTCAGTGATATAAATAACAACCCACAAAACTGTAAAAAAATTGTAAAATCGATGCTGTTGGTAAATACTTAAGTGGTTATTTAGTATAGTTGAAATTGTTATGTAAGAAATAACGCTTGTAAGCGTGCGACAACAGTAGCAGATAAACCGATCGCGGTTTTCGCTCGCTGTTCACACATAATGTTATCCCTTTGTAATTGATTTGAATAAATAAATAAAAAAATAAATAAAAAAAAGTAAAAAGTAAAAAAGTCTTTATTTATAATATGCAAAAGGTTAGGTACAACATGTTTATACGGCAGCCTCCGCACTAGACTCAGGGCCTGTGTCGCGGAGACTAGAGACAGTTATAATAATAAGGGCTTAACATAAAAATCAGAAATAATTTGTGTGCGTGTGTATGTGTGTGTGTGTGTGTGTGTGTGTGTGTGTGTGTGTGTGTGTGTGTGTAGTATGTGAGTGTTAGTGCTTTTAATTACAGGCTGTAAGAATATTTTCAGTTTCGTCGTGATTCAAACTCATCAGCCAGCCTTCAGTTTCTTTTTCAGTTCTTTGCTTGTCAGATTTTTAATGTTTTTTATGTGTTTACAGGATTTATATCTAATATGAAAACACGTCTCCGCAGTTCACCGCTCAGATAACCCAAACAAACGTGAAATAACAACAAACGCCAGCAAAACAAAACGTGGTTAATCTAATAATTTCTGTTGACTGATTTTATATTACAAAGTTTACAAATTACATTAAATAAATTTTCTAAATGTCAGTGAAGATTAGAGCACATATAAAAATCCGAAAAGTAAAGCATATGGCCGGGAATCGAACCCGGATCCTCGTCATTCCATTTTTCGGCCCGAGGCTGCCTCTAGTGGATAAGCACCTGACTAGGAGCTCACGGACTGTAACTATCATAAACTATATCTACCAACATATACAAGTCGTTTAAGAGCGAGTCGAATTAATTTCCATTATTACAATTGTTAAAAATAGTGATTTGACGTGTTTCTTGTATTGGGACCCCTTAATTCCTTAACATGAAATCAGCTGGACCATGTTATTTTTATTTAAAAAATCGGTCAAAATTTGAAGAACGCTCTGATTTACGAAGTTCATTTAAAAAAATGAGTAAATCTTTAAAAAAAACATTCCTGAAAAAATACATTCAAGTGTTGCCAGGTGACAGCACACAGTTTTACTTACCCGTTAGCTCCGACATAGGTCTCCTTCGCAGTCACCCCACCGTAATGCACTCTGTTCTCCACCTCCCCGTCCACCAAATAGTCAGTCATCATAAAATTCACTATTTCTTTATTCAAATGCCGCCTTAAATACTTAATGTCACTTAAAATTTCCTTATTTTTTAAACTGGTATTATCGTGCCCGTGTCTATGCGAATGTTCCACGTTTAAACTTATGTTCCGCAAAGGCGGTTCGATTTTCAAATTTGAATTTGAAATATCGAACTCGAATTCGTCCTCGCTGTCGTCACAGCTAGTGCTGCCCAACAGAAGGAGCATCAAAAGTGGTATCCGAAACATTTTGCTGCGAGTCATAAGTTTAGTGAAACTTGATATCTTCTTGTCTTTTGGTGATTTGAGCTCCATTCTGAAAAGAAAGAAATAGGTTAGCTCCTGTCATTTTACATATTTACACATTAAAAGTGTTTTTCCGGTGCTTTGCTTGATTTTGTATATTAAACGACTGTCATAATGGCGGTATGAAACCCTTGAAGTGCGATTCGGACTTGCATTTGGCGAGTTTTTTTTAGAGAATCACATTCATGATCATTTGATCAAACTCTACACAAATCTAAAAATCAGGACATTATCGTAATGTTGTCATTATCATTACCATACCTAAAACTATTAGGTACCTTTCAACTTTATTTACTATTTTTTCAAAGCTCTTCTTCAATATTTATTTAATTTAATCACACACCACATTTCCTAGAACGTTGCTGTAGTTCGGCGTGTCCCATTTCACAAAGTACTTTTTTCCGTGCAAGATGAAATCTAAGACAGTGTCAACACATTCTGGTATCTGGTATCCGAGTAGCTAGGCCTCAACGTTTTGCTTAGCGGTAAAAAATTACACGTTCCTAAGATGAATCACAAATGGTCGGATTTTTGTTTACGTACTCCATACTACACAATAACCTTGTGGGTGCACCTAATTCAAGGAATGTTACTCAAACATAACAAATGAAGAAGTTTTGGATTTCGCGGGAAAAGAGATACCAGATACCTACTGACGACGTGACATGACGATAACGTAAAAATTTTGATAGAAGGGAAAATAGAAAAAGAAGCCGATTAAGGCCGAGGCGTGCGTTTATGGACCAAGCAAAGAAGAAGGCTAATGTAGTGTCGTATCAGGAGTTGAAAACGAATTACTTCTCAAGTGTATCGTTTGACAAACACTTCATTTGACAACTGTTTATTTTCTGACGCGTGCACCCCTATACCTAGGGTTGCCAGATCTAAAAATCGAAATATCTGGATAACATTTCAAAATGTCGGGATTTTGGGGTTGTTGTCTGGAGAAATTAAAAATTATGAGTCAAGTTTTTAAACTATATTTTTAAGATAAATAGCTCTTTAAAAACTATTAAAATAAAATTTCTATTATTTTTTTACGGTCTGTTTGCCACGAGTATATGGCATTGCTTTTTACCGAGTCCATCAATTTGGATCCCTTCGGAGTATCGAGCCCCACTCAGAGCATCGCGTGTGCCATTTTCAAATTATTATTGCGGTAGATAGAATATGATGATAAAATATGTATATTTGTCGGGAGATTTTGTTATTTGTCGGTAGTCTGGACATCACATGAAATGTCGGGAGAATCCAGACGATTCCCGACCATCTGACAACCCTACCTATACCACCCATAGCAGGTAAAACAAGATGTAGAGCAAGGTTTAAAAACCAATGCGCTTGATCATATGTCAATATTCAGGTGCCCCGACTGTAACCGCACTGTAATATAATCGCATACGACAATTTATCGAACGATTTCACGACGAATTGCGGTTTTGGTGTAAAATTTACTACACATTGTATAGAAAGAATATATTATGTTGTAAGACGTTGTTTGTGTATGTTAACGGCTGTGGCCGATTTTCTAACACGTGTGTTGTGAAAAACATGGGATGCCGAAAAGCCGATGCCAAGAAAAAACTAGTATTTTGGAAGTTGGATTCAATAATTTCTTCCATGCTCGTCAGTGGTCTGAGAGTAAAGCAAAAACATAGAATTTACCAGTTGCTTCTCTTCCCGCGCAGATGGTAAAAGCCCATCGAGGGAATGGGCCAAAGTCTTAGGAATCATATTGTTAAAGGCGATGCGGCTAGTAACCCATCACTATTTCCCTTTCCAGCTATACGCACTTAATCATGCTAAACGTGGCCTTAAGGTTTTATTACCTTAGGCTCTGTCTAACCCGTGAGGGATAAAGACGTGATATATGTATGTATGTATTCAATAATTTAAGAATTGTTACATACTTACCCAAAACCGAAACCGACGAGCATGTATGAAGAGATTGATGAATGTGGATGAAGCGAAAGAAGTATGTCAGGATCGTAGCAAGTGGAACAAAGTAGTCTCTGCCTACCCCTGTGGGAAAGAGGCGTGACGGTATGTATGTATGTATGTGTACATACTTACTAAAAATCCAGATTACTACATTACAGGATTTATAAGGATAGAAAATATGAACGAGCCTAAAAGAAAAACGATTAATTATAACTAGACGAAAAACAGTGATCCTTAAAATGAGAATCACCTGGTTTTCAAGCTAAAACAAAATGTTTTATAACCTGCTATGGGTGGTGTAGGGGTATAGCACGCGTCACGGAATGACGAGGATCCGGGTTCGATTCCCGGCCATAGCTTTACTTTTCGGATTTTTCTGTGTTCTAATTTTCACAGACATTTTGAAATTTGTTTTATAACAGTTTTTTTATTTATTTTTAGAACGGTGGCAACGGCAACCCCGTCTCTTCTGCTAGAGCTTGACCATCGAGATACCAGATACCGAATTGTTCAAACTGCGTTTACTAGGTCACTATGTTGTATAAAATGTTACGGAACTTATTATAAATAAATTCAAGTTCATTACCACGCGGCTGGGTGCTGTGCCAATTCTGAGACACCACCAATTAGAAGCAACGAGCTATTACACGACAGCCGTTGCCGGCGATTTCGATTGCGTCTCGACCTTTGAACTTTTACATAATCACTATCACTATCACTATCACTACATAGTATAAAACAAAGTCGCTTTCTCTGTCCCTATGTCCCTATGTTTGCTTATATCTTCAAAACCACACAACGGATTTTGATGCGGTTTTCTTTAATAGATAGAGTGATTCAAGAGCAAGATTTTTATGTATAATTCTACGCAGACGAAGTCGCGGGCAGAAGCTAGTACATACATAATCACGGCTTCATAGCTTACGGGGTAGACAGAGCTGGGTAACATAAAAGCCACGTTTAGCATGATTGTGGGCGTAGGTGGAAAGGGGAATCAAAATAGTGATGGGTGGCTAGACGCATCGCCTATAATATGATTCCTAAGATTTTCGCCCATTCCCTCGATGGGCTTGCAAATACCCAGTAATTTAATTACTTCTCATTATTTTTATTTACGTGTAACGTAACTCGAAAGATATTTCTTGTAAATAAGACTTAAGTCCGTCACGCCAGAGATAGTAGCGACAGATGATAACGAAAATACGATTTACTGGAGATTCTTTCAAGGTAAGTTGAGTTGGCGATAAGTGTAACAAATATCCTTGTACATCCGGGGGTTACTATGACGTCTTAATGCGATTCAATTCCGACTCAGTTCAGTAGGCATATTACCTAACTCGCTCGCGTTCGCCATCGTGTTCATTTGGACAGTTCATGTATGGGCTGACAATTGGCATCGGAATCAGCTAGCTGTCACATTCATACAAGAACTGTCAAATGAACACGATGGCGATTGCGAGCGAGTTAGGTAAAAAGCCTACAGGTTTTAGCTGTCATTAGTATAGCGAGCGAACCTAAACTGAACGGGAAGACGTCACAATTACCCCCCCCCCCCCCCCCCCCCCTCCATACTAAAAATGACAGCAATACAACAATGCAATACAAATACTCTTTATTGAACACCACAGATCAGTACAAAACAATACAGAATCAGAGAACAAAGTAGACAATAGGCGGTCTTATCGCTTAATAGCGATACCAGACAACCGCTCAGAGAAATAAGTTAATAACATTAACTTTTCACTGGTTTTGGCAGGCTTCGTTGCACAGATTGTAATTTCTTTCATTTACTTATTGAATAGTGATCTCCTTCGTGAAATTATCGTAAATATGGATTTAGGTATTTTTTATTGGAAAAGAAAAAGAAAACAATAAAAAACAGTCGAAACTTAAAAATAACTTAAATCTATCTACAACTATTATTAAATTTAAGATTTAGAAAAATATACAAAATCGCCGCCAATGGGGAGGGTGCCCAGAAGGCTGGCAGCATTGCCACGTTGTATGGCAATGTTTATTCGCTGAGCGAAATATTGGCCAGCCCTCTGGTCACGGGCGGCCCCTATAAGGCGCGCCGAGATATCTTTATACACACGGTTCGCGCTTGGCCCCCATGGCCCCAGAGTTTCAACTCCAAACGCCTCAAATATATAGCTGCCTCCAAGCGTGGATTTAGGTATAATACTAACATAGAATTAAGGGACGTATTAAGGAAATGTTAAGTTGTGCGCGTATTTCACACGTGCCTAACATTTTGTTTTGGTACTATTATCCAAAAAAAAACAAAGTTCAGTATCACGATATCTGCCTACGATAAATCATTATCTAACACAATCTATTGTCGATTATTCGCAATAGACCCAGGCATTCTAATCCATATTATAATCATCAGCAAATCAGGATAACTATCTAAGGATTATCAATAAATTGATATTTAATTAATATAGATATAAAGAAAGAGGTATTGAAACAAAATACACAAACACTAATCCTAAAAACCTACATATCTATGCTAAAAATAACTATAAAAAACCTATATTTACAAATAAGAAAAGTCATAAAAAGAAAACCCCGTCTAACCCTACTGGCTATGGCAGGGTCCCCATGTCGCTGGCGGCATTACCCCTTTGGACCGCAAGTGCAATCCGCTGGGATAAATACACGCCAGCACTTGGGTTCCTTGAGGCGTCGATCAACCAGGACGACAGGGCCTTTACAAAAACTTTCATGTCGGCTGACCGAGAATAAATTGATATTGCTCAAATTCTGTTTACCATTACAAACTAAATCTCTAAGTCAAGGACCAAATCGGTATATCGGTACTATTCCTTAGTATATTGTATTTCTCCTTGTTTTATGTCTACTTGTATCGAATGTGTGTAAATAAATGTTTACCTAGAAGCTCCAATGTCTTTGGCTTCTAGATAAGCGTTGCCAGATTATTATGGAATTGTTCCCCGTTTATGTAAAAAGACAAGTCTTAATAACAAAATTATTTGTACATGTAACTGACACATATCTGCGGTGACCGGGGTTCGAAACCGGGACTAGGCTGTCCGGTTTTACAAGTGCCTACTTACAAGTTACGGACGCTGTAAGCTAATAAATCTTGCAAATCATTTTTCACCCACTTCCTTTGGAATGCAGGTTCACTATGAACGAATATAGCATGTATCTTGTTACTCTGCTACTCAAAAGTAAAGTATTGGTTCATTCAAATGGACCTCCGCAAAGTAACGCCTGATGCAATAAAAAAAAGAGGTTCACTATGCTTTCCTTTTACGAAAATCTTATGGCTAATCTAAATACCTATATATACAAGGGCCTACTACATACAAATTGCCTGTATTTACATACATATTATTGTAAGGGCCAATTTTTTTTTATAAAAAACTAACTGTTGCCCGCAACTTCGTCTGCATAGAATTCGTTTATCGCTATCACGCAGGAATTACGCCATTTTCTGGGATAAAAAGTAGCCTATTCGTGACATGACAGCTAGTAACAGGTGGAAAACACCTGCTATGGGTGGTGTAGGGGTATAGCAGGCGTCCCGGAATGACGAGGATCAGGGTTCGATTCCCGGCCATAGCTTTACTTTTCGGATTTTTCTGTGTTCTAATTTTCACTGACATTTAGATTTTTTTTTAGTAGCCTATGTGTTAGTCTTGACTATAATCTATCTACGTTCCAAATTTCATCCAGTTCTGTCTAGCCGTTCTGGCGTGAAAGAGTAACAAACATCCATCCATCCATCCAAACTTTCGCGTTTATAATATTAGTAGGCATCCGCTGTGCACGGGCACGCTATACATGGCACCCACGTTCCATTGGTCATATTCGTGCGTAGCGTGTGCGTGGACTGCTCAGAAACGACCGCCTGCAAATGTGCCCACGTGCGTTGCCGTGTGCTGTAGGGGGTCGCCTGTAGGTCGATGAGATTTAGGTAGCTTGGTAGATATAGCCAAAATATCTACACAGTTCCTATAAAAACAGCGTTGATGCGTAAGTGTATATTTTTTGGCTATTAAAATGTACAATAAACTACCGACTGGGCTAAAACAACTACCAAAGTCAAGACTGAAACTAGAGTTAATGACTCTACTTGCTAATGGCTGCTATTATTCTGTCTCTGATTATTTTAATGTCAATTTTTATTCTACTTATATCTAATATTTGTTAACGTTTAATGATTGTTAATTTAATAATATTAATTCAATTTAATTTAATTTAATTTAATTTAATTTAATATCTGACATTGATTTTGTAATGCTCTTAGGCAAAACATAGCGTTAGATTAGATATATTTTGACCATCACTGTAACCAGTTTCACCTATGTTTGCAAATAAATCACTTTGACTTTGACTTTAGACTAGGTTGGACTTAAGGCCTCTTAAGCAGGGTTGTATTGAATTTGAGCCCGTCTCGCACCTCTGTTTCAGCATTTCAGTCTTTATCGTAAAAGATCTATACTGGCCATGTCCTTGCCCCGTACACTTGCACAACATAGTGTCGCCTTGCCGTCGACGTCACTAACATAATATGATTATCGCTACTCGCTAGATGACGCCCGTCAGGTGATATATATGACGGAACTAGGTCAATGTGCGTAACTGTTTGCTAATTGACTGAACCAGAGTTTCTTCGTAAAACTGCGATTAAGGTTAATGACCTAAAAATTGAAATGTCCGACGTTGCCCGAAGGATTGCTAAAGTCCGTTCCGATGCTGTTTAACGATTTTGTAAACAAGTCCCCCCAATTTCATATAAGATTTAAATAATAAGCATACTATGAAACGAGCACGAAACTTTGCCGGAATTACAGTGGCCAAACGTTTGCCAAACGCTTTTTTTTTCGCTGTCAGGTTAAATACAAGAGACGTCACTCACACGCCAGACTTCTTTATTGCGATGCCTTAAGTTGAACCTAATTTCAATTGAACGAAGTTTACTTCTGCATTGAAGTAATGGACGATTTAAGACTTATTGTCTAACTCGCTCGCAATCGCCATCGTGTTCTTCTTCTCTCCTTAATGGCGGCCGTAAGGCTTGGGCCAAAGTCAGTGTGGTAAAAATATAATTCAAAAATCTTGTGACAAAAATGTCGGCAACGTTGTACGGTAATGGTCAAAGACCCCCCTCCCCCCTGTCGGGCTCTTAGCCAACGGTCAATGATATCCCTCAGAAACTGCCAGGAAATCATTAGCCTAAGCCCAGGGTGCACCGGATCAAGCACTGCTCTTCCCCCCGGACGGATCCAAAAAGGAACCGCAGCTCTTGACCACACGTGGAGGTAGCACGACTCGCACCCCATGAAGTCCACCATGAAGTCTTAATGCGATTCAATCCCGATTCAGTTTAGGTTCGCTCGCTGTCAGATCCATACTAAAAATGACGGCTAAAACCTGAACTGGGGCCCGATTTTTGAAAGCACATGTGGTAACATACCACTCGGAAGTGGTGAAAAACTGTGCTGAATTTGAAATACAAGTAGGAGGCCGATTTTTGAAAGCACATGTGTGAACATAACACTCGGAAGTGGTGAAAAACTGTGCTGCATTTGAAATACAAGTAGGGGGCCGATTTTTGAAAGCACATGTGTGAACATACCACTCGAAAGTGGTATAAATCGGTTTGTATCTTATAAACTACAGCTCTAATCAAATTTTTGACTAGGTCACAAGACTAATGAGAGCCGTAAGTATCTTCTAAGCTACTCGTATTTCAAATTCAGCACAATTTTTCACCACTTTCGAGTGATATTTTCGCACATGTGCTTTCAAAAATCGGGCCCCAGCCCTTTTCCAAAATGATGTAGGGTATTTTTCGCATAAAATTATTTTTTATTTACTTATGATTACTCGAAAATTGGGCCCTTGAAATCGTTTATAGTAAAGGTCCGTCAACTCTTTTAAAAACTGCTGATTTGTATAATTGAACTACACATTATCGGTCAATGTGGCATGGCGGTGTCTCCATTCAATTGTTTCGACACGAAATTTGCATGTTGCTTCATTTATTTTAATCATTGATTGTAATAGTAAGCAAGAAACTTAATACTAATGCGTAGTAGGCACACGCGAATGCGGCGCTAAACCACGGAGATGCGTTTTGTGTCTTTTTATTTACTGGAAAGGTAAAGAGATCAAGGTCCATGCAGCCAAGTCGGATGTTTTTTTACAGAATAAAGCCCTGTCCCTGTTAGTCGATTTAGCATAAAGCTTTAGTATAAGGCAAGAAGTAGCCAGTGGCTTTTTGGGGGTACTTAATAAAAACGTGTTTTCAGTGGAATTTTTCATTTGCTGACAAAATCGCAATAATTTGCTGTATTTTTATCAACAACTAACAACATTAGGCCCAGATTCAGACTTCCCGCCAAACAGTGTCAGATATTAATACAGTTCCTGAATTTAGGCGTAGAGTAAATAAATAACTGGCTGCAAATAAACTACAACCTCATTTCGCTTCCTATTTTTTTAATACCACAGATTAATATTTTATCTGTCACCAGGCTGATTGTGCGAATGTCAACGTCGATACCCTCTCGACGCCACTCGTCGGAACTGCCGCCGGCCGTCGTGTACCCCCGCAAACATAAATTTGCAGGTAATGAAAGGTAATTTGCAAGCTGCTGATGTGGGTGGCCGTGCGGTCTATTGTACTTTGAGTGGTTTTAAATTTGGAATATAAGCACACGAGGTACCGTAGTTTACTTTTTAAATTGTTTTGTTATTCTCCAGTAAGTGTGTTATAGAAGTGTTCTTGGAGCAACTCGTGGAAAAAATGTAAACACAGTAACACCAACTTAACAAATCGAAATCTGGTGCCACAAAAAAAAGTTAAGCCATGCAACTTTTATGAAAAAAGTATGTTTTGTTATTATAACATCGAGATGTTTGATCAATATTTTAAAAAACTGCCATACAATTGGCACTTTGAATGTTGTATATGCGGTGAATATCTTCACATTATAGTTCAAAAAAGAAAATTTAATGTCAACAAAGAAATATAATGAAACCAATTTTATAAAATAAAGCACAGATAATGTAGAGCGTTTATTTTGTACGCAAATACTGTCGAAACATTCACAAAAATAGATTTTCACGCGTTTCATTTTCTACGTTATTCTTTTGAAACAAAAATAAAGTAAGTAGACACAAATCTGCTGCTCCGTTTAGGAGTTACGATACGGCCAATGCACAGAAAAAATATTCCTCTATTTGCGTCCGGAGATAAAACTCTAAAATAATTTTAGACATTTAGGATTATTTTAGGTTTCGATCGGTTCTTTTACTTTTTCTGTGTGTCTACTCTTGCTTAATACTCATGTCCTGTCAATCATTCAAAGGTTAACTGGAAGAGATCCCTTTTAGGGATAAGTTCGCCTTTGTACATGTGTGTTGTCCTATATTCATCTTTTTCTTGTGTTTTATGTACAATAAAGAGTTATACATACATACATACATAATTGTCAAAAAGTCATTTTGAATTTTATGAACAAGACTTATGGCAGACAATTTTACAAACGTGAGTATCTGCTTATTATTTATTGTTCAATTTTACTTCTTTAACGGTTATCCGCTACCACAGACTATAATTAAATAATTGTTCGTTCCTGCATAGTCTGTGCAATTATTTTCTTATGGCAACCCAAGTTATGCGGCACTTTACCCGCCACGAAATACAAATTATAATCACCCGTCGATTGGGGTAATTAAATTACCACACGGGTAACATCCGCGTGACTTTTTTCAAACTTCTACATCTCGTACTCTTTAGTCAAGTGTGAGTTGGGCTGCCATAGAGTTCTAAATGTACCGTTAAAATATTTAGCGCCTATCCCAACACTAAGTTCCTGAAAGCATATCAAATATATCTATGGTGTTATCACTATTTATTGCTAAGAAACAGAAAGAGACGGTTTCACTTGCAGAATATGTACGGAACCCTTGGGGCGCGACTCCGACTCGCACTTGGCAGGTTTTTTAGAAGTTTTCTTTCGCTAATAATGAGTAGAAGTATGCTTAATCTTGGAATTGAGTAGGTACTTACTAAATGTTATAACTTCATAACATAAATAGCACGTGTAAATAATCATCGTCGTAAATACTGAGCACCGCAAGATTAAACGCACGACTAACTTTGAACATTCCTGAACCGGTTTTGATGGACTTTCTCACGGTGTAATAGATTGTTTACCCGAACTCTGCGATTCTTAATTGTTTTATTTGCACGGATTACCTTAATGTGTGTTTTAAATACGTTAGTAGGAGTACGTTGAAAATTAATGATTAATAATCAGTTAAAAATGATTAAATAATATTATGTTCTGTATTACCTATGACATAATACCTACCATTTTCTTAAATTAATATATGAAAAAATACTAAGATGTTACATTATTTAAACATTTTACTTTATTTGACTCTGACAAGCGCTAAAGTAAAAATGACAGGTAAAGATAAGTTAACATAAGAGTTTATAAATAAGGGGGGGGGGGGGGGTATCAAACAGAAACATTACTGTATCTGTATGAGTGATCGACTTAAAAAGTAACCACTTGCACCTCTCAATTTAAAAAGCCAATCGAGTCTCAATAATCAAGATTACGAAAAACCTGTTACGCAACTTAAAAAAAATCGAACCATACCTGTCAAGGAATAAGGTCAACGTTCCGCCGATTGCACAAGATCCATTATTCTTCAACACAATTTAAACAAAATCATGCACTTTTACACACACGATAAATAAATCCGTCATTTTTACACATATTTTACAGTCTGATTAAGAAATTAACAGACTTTTAATTGATAAACAGTCACTAAACGTTTCTTTTAAGGATCGCTGTTCACTGCGTAAGTTTTGGCGGGCGATTTCAATGGCGGACCGACGTGCTTCCTGCGCAAACAGCCAAATGATACTGGCCGGTTGGTTGACGTGTAACGTGAATTGCAACGTGGTAGTTCCTATACAAACGCGTTCTTTAAACTCCTTGCTGGTCAGTTTTAGAGTCTTAAATCGAAAAACTGAGGTGTAAAGTACTGGCCACGTGGAAATAGTGGTTGGAACTTCTCATTACAGTTTTAAACGCTCTATTGGTTATTGTTTACAGTTTAATGTTGTTTAACTTGATAGTACTGGATTTGTAAAACTGTATCGTACGATGCGATTTAAAAGTAGAAGGAATACTTTCGAGTTATTCGTCTGGTGAAAAAAGTTGTTGAGGCGGTTTCAGGAATCGCGTGAGTTTGCTGCGACCGTGTGGAGTTTAGTTAGAGCATTTTTTTTTTTAATTTTACTGGCCACGGGTGCGAACTTTTAGCCTTAGAAAAATTTTGTTTACTTACCTCGTTTGAAAGTATACAGGCATTTTGCTCAGTATTTTTTTTTTTGTGATGTAATATAGGGGGCTAATATCTGGAACTATAGAAGTAATTTAAAAAATCTTGTCCTAATAGACAGATAGAGATAGAGGATGGTTCCATCGCGACTTTTTCTTCCCGGAAAATGCAAAGTTACCGCAGTATGCATGTAAAACTGCGAGCAATGCTAGTAAGTTACAAATGTAGAGCTCTTTTTTTTTTAAAGTCAAGGTGAGTTCATTTAAATTTCGAATTCAAATATGGAAATTAAACCCACCAATAAAAGATCAAGCGCGAGTAGTTCGAAAAAATACCCGACACCCGTGTAGGATTTATGTCAATGAAATTAAAAAAAACCGGCCAAGTGCGAGTCGGACTCGCGAACCGTGGGTTCCGTAGAGATTCGGCAAGCTATTAAGTTATTATAAAATCCAGTGTTAGCAAAACAAAGCCCTGCTATTACTCGAAATTTATTTTTGCCCATTCACTCGATGGCCTTTTACTATTTGCGCGGGAAGAGAAACAACCGGTAAATTCTATGTTTTTTCTTTACTCCCAGAAGTCCCAGACCATGGAAGGAACAGATTTAAACAGGTAAATGAAAGACATTATAATTTGTCACGAAGCCCGCCAAAACCAGTGAAAAGTGAATGTTATTGAACCTCACGCGACACTAGCGCCTCTAGTGGCGAATTCACACGATAGCCCCCATTGATACCCGTTTCGCTAAACATTCTGAAAGTTAAAAACGTTCTGCTATTTTTAGACAGACTTATAAATACAGCAACTGTCTGACAGTCCGTCTGTTCACGGCATGATGTGTTCAAGGAGACATCTGGGGCATTGGAATGACTTAACTCGACTAGCGAAGCACAGAGAATTACCAAAGTTACGAAAATTTCTCTTGGAATGTTCTTAGAAATTTAAATATATTGATTACTAGCTTTTGCCCGCGACTACGTCCGCGCAGATAACGTCAGAGTGACTACATATTATTTTTTTTAATAGAAAGTATCCTATGTTACTTCTAATACCTCTAAGAACATGTGTACAAAATTTCATGATGATCGGTTGAGTAGTTTTCGCGTGAAAGCGTAACAAACAAAGTTACATTCGCATTTATAATATTTTAAGTATCCACAGGATATCATTGTTTGTTTAATTTATTTATTTATGTATTTAATAATCACATACATCTATAATTACAGTTACCCAATACAATAGATTATTAGCACATCATTTCTCAGTGTAGATAATTTACATATTAAATTTAATAATTTATATTAATTATTATTTATGTATTTTTATTCATATTCCATGCTGTTCTGTGTAAAGAAAAAACATAGAATGTACCAGTTGCTTCTCTTACCGCGCATATGGTAAAAGCCCATCGAGCGGGCGACAATCTTAGGAATCATATTGTTATAGGCCATGCCCATCACTATTTTGATTTGCCTTTCCACCTATACGCCCACAATCATGCTAAACGTGGCCTTAAGTTCTTGTTTTATCTCTGTCTACCCAGTAAGGGATAAAAACGTGATTTATGTGTGTGTGTGTGTGTGTCTGTGTGTGTAAATTTAATACTAACTCGCTCGCAATCGCCATCGTGTTTATTTTGACAGTTCTTGTATGAATGTGACAGCTACCTGATTCCGATGCCAATTGTCAGCCATACATGAACTGTCAAAATGAACACGATGGCAATTCCGAGCGAGTTAGGTAATAAGCCTACAGTTGCTATCCGTGAACCTTTAGATTTCTTTATACCTCCGGAGATAGCCAAAGGAAACAAGGTCCATCCAGCCATGTATGTTGTAGATGCAGTTATATTTGATATTGTTCTATATTGGCGGTTGAACTGACAAATAACAATAAATCCGTCGTATACTTTTTTTAATATTTATGGTCCTAAAACATTTTCTCAGTATCAAACAATACTTAAGTTAATTGCCAGCCAGGCATCCGAACGATGTTCGAACAAGACGGAATTCCTTGCTTTTTTTTTCAAAATGGCGATCGGCTATTCTTGCATGCCATCATCGCGAACTTTTTGGTCGCATAACTATATGCGATGACTCAAGAGTAAGTAATGCAACAGGGCGGTCGAAATTATACGAAGTTTAAATTTGTTTTACTTGTATTGTTCCTCTCTTTTTAATGGAAACATTTTATATTTATCTGATACATACCTCCATACATAGGTATACATACATAAATCACTCTTTATCCCTTACGGGGTATATGCTTGGAAATTAAATTGACATTTGTCTTCGCGATGTAATTAGTGATGTAATCAGACGACTCGGTACTCGATACTCACGATAAATCGATTCAAGTTTGCATGAGTATTTAATCGATTTGAACACGTATTCTAGAGTGCATTGGATTAAAGTTCTGATCAGAAAAATTAACTTACACTGATATGGTAGGTATTTTGAATTGATACAATGCTGCTCTGGGAGTAAAGAAAACTCAAGAAAGTTCTCTAGTTCAAATCAAAACAACATAATTGAACATAATTGACTCTGGGCCCGATTTTTGAAAGCACATCACTCGAAAGTGGTATAAAATCAGCTCATACCTCCAAAACTACAGTTCTAATCAAAGTTTTGGCTAGTTCACAAGATTAATGTGAGCTGTGATTGTCTTCTATATTACTCGTATTTCAAATTCAGCGCAATTTTTCACCACTTTCGAGTGGTATTTTCACACACGTGCTTTCAAAACACGGCCCCCTGGGCTTCCTTTGTTTCTTTACGTTCGCTCCCAATCATATGACTACATTTTTTTTCAGCATTCAAAATTACCGGCCAGTCCTCAACAAGGCACTTAAAAAGGTGTTACCGACTTATTACAACAATACTTGCATCTTAATAACATAATAAAGGACAATCCATTCATGCGAGCTATCTCTTTCAAATGGAGTCAATGGCATTCCGCGCGCGCGACTGCGTCCGCCATTTTGTTTTTTTTTTTCTATTATGCCGGCATCTTTTAACTGGCCGTCTTTTGGGGATCGATTTAAAGTTTTTGTAAAACGAATTGTATAAATTAAACTGACATTTGGGGGATCATGAAATTTAATACAATTATTTATCATTTTACAGCCCTAAAAAGAAATGGTCTTTATATTGTTACGCGTGTTAGTTATTTATGATGACGTCTCTGTCTGTTTGGTAGTAATAAACAGAGACGGAAATATAGATAACTGACACTTAAGATTACTGGAACTTGACAGGGAGTGGTGAAACAGACCCTTAAGTAAAAATCCATTAAGAATCTTACGCATAAGACAAATCCTAAAATAACAGTTGTAAAAGGGGTGCCAGACTAAGCGCTTAATTCTTAAAGTGACCAAATATAAAAAACTTCGAATCCGGAGTACCCTACTAATATTATAAATGCGAAAGTTTGTGACGATGTGAGTGTGTTTGTTCCTTCTTCACACTGAAACGACTGGACGGATTTGGATAAAATTTGGAACGGAGATAGCTATCCTAGATGAAAAGTCATCCACCGCTGCAAAGCTGCAAGGCGCTCGAATTAATTAATAATGATAGTATGACATACTAACTAGAGGGATTTCGTTGCTCTATAACTTGTAAACCTATTTCCGTAGAGCTCTTAGACTACCTATTAAGACAGACTACTTTTAATCCCGGAAATGTTCATGTTTCCCGTGGGATAGCGATAAACATGTCAATTACTAATTGTACGCGAACGAAGTCGCGGGCAGAAGCTAGTAATATAATAAGACTGGGGGCCGGATTTTCGAAAGCACATCATTCGAAAGTGGTATCAATCAGCTTATATCTCCAAAAGTTTTGACTATTTCACAAAATTAATAAGACCTGTGATTGTCTTCTAAGCTACTCGTATTTCAAATTCAAATTCAGCACAATTTTTCACGACTTTCGAGTGGTATTTTCACACATGTGCTTTCAAAAATCGGGCCCCAGAACCCTCGATATCAATGAAGAGTCGCCCTTCCTCTTCCAATTAGTTTTTTTTTATATCCAGTTGTAAAGCGGAGCACACATTAGAATTGACACCTACCTTTTGTGGTGGCGAAATGACTAGACGTTATGATTAGAACATACAGAGTGATTCAAATCGATAAATATTCGAAATATTCGAATAAACATTAAAGAAATTATAAAAGTAAAAAAAAAAGCATACATAAATCACGTCTTTATCCCTTGGGTAGACAGAAAGGTAACTAGACCTAAAGGCTGTTGAAATATGTACTGGCTATTGTCTAGTCATTTTATGGTTCTCTAATCAAAATTTTGAATAGTATTTGTTTATACTTAGCTTGTCACTTTACTTTGAAATATATCAACAATAGGGAAACATCTTTTATTATTTTCTCCAACAAAATACAACAAAATCGTTATCAGCACGAAGAATAAGTAGAATATTTATTGGAGAATAACTAGAATAATGGAAGTATAGTTTGATACGGTTTATTTCGGAGTGTTTTTATCGGCAAGTTGAAAAATAATAGTTCAGACGTCCGATAGTCTTTTGTGATCTGAGGATATACGATGCCATATACAAGTGGAGATACCAATGGGGTAAGAGGCTCTAATTCTTCCTCACTACCCAATTTTAGTCTACGCAGTAGAGACGGGTATAGCTCGTGGAAATTCAGAATGCGTAATTATTTGATGCATGAAGAATTATGGGAAGCTATAGATGGGTATCCCGAGGGCAGTAATATTCCTGCAGATATTAAATCAAAAGTAGACAAAAAGGCCTTGGCTAAGATATGCCTAACACTAGATGGTTCGGCTATAACGCATGCGAGGAGTGCAACATCGGCCTCGGAAGCCTGGATTGCACTGCAAAATGCTTATGAGGACAAAGGTATGGGTCGGCGCCTTTATTTGGAAAGAAGATTATATAGACTTAGTCTCTCTGATTTTCCTAACATTGAAGCGTACATCAATGCAGTGATGTCCACTGTGTACGATCTGTCTGATATAGGAAAAACGATAGAAGATACGTCTGTTGCTGCTATTTTACTCGGAGGTCTTACGCCGAGATTTGATCCCCTGATCATGGCATTAGAAAATAGTAACCAGAACGTAACGACGGAGATCGTAAAGTCTAAGCTGCTTAACGAAGTGTCAAAAAGTGAAGATTTGACCAAAATAGATTGTGCCATGAGATCTCGAGATGTCAAACCCAAAAAGTTGAAGAAACCTATTGTTTGCTATGATTGCAACCAACCTGGGCATAAGCGCCCTGATTGTCCGTTGAAGAAGGCAAAAAAGAAGGCAGAAGAATCAGCTTCATTGGTAGCTCTTGGCACGAGTGGAGATGTGAGTGAGGACTACTGGACCATTGACTCAGGAGCCACTCAGCACATGACGTCTAAAGTGGAATGGTTCGAGAACTTAAAGTCTACGAAATCAGAAAAGAAGATTACTATTGCTGACGGTACCAAAATAGACTGCGGCGGTATTGGAAATATTTCCATAAACACTGATTCTAATATAAATAAAATAAATGATGTAATTTATGTACCTTCTTTGAATAGCAATTTGATATCCGTTTATAAGGCTGTAGAAAAAGGTTTAAGTGTACTCTTTGATAAAAATGGTTGTAATTTCTATAATTCTGATACCTTTTCTTTTATAGGTGACTCTATTCTTCACGGTTCGCCCTATAGAGGACTGTACAAATTAGACTGTACTGTCAATATTCTTCGTGATGTGGCATGTGATGTGCACTCTGACTCCATTTCTAGGTACCAATTATGGCACAAGCGTTTGGGTCATTTGTGTCGCATCGGTATGAATCAATTGAAAAATAGTCACGTAGGTGTAGATTTTACAGAAATCGATAAGGAGAGTTGTATAGCCTGTGTCGAAGGCAAGCAAGCTCGCAAACCATTTAAGAAAATTTCCTACAGGCCTGCTACCTCTATGCTTGAGTTGGTACATAGCGACATCTGTGGTCCAATGACTGAAACCTCTCTACAAGGTAATAAGTACGCTTTATTATTTGTAGATGACTATACACGTTTTATATTCATATATTTTATTTCTTCGAAGACAGAGGTGAAGGAAAAGTTTTGCCATTTCCAAAACTTAGTGGAACGGCAAACTGGAGCTAAAATTAAAGTTTTTAGGACGGATAATGGAGGTGAATATGTCAACAAAGAACTGTCAGACATTTTTGTTGCTAATGGTATTGTACACCAAACGACCGTAGCGTACAGTCCGCAACAAAATGGGGTCGCAGAACGCACAATACGTTCTGTAGTCGAGAAAGCTCGATCTATGTTGGCACATAGTTCTCTCTCTAAAGTGTATTGGGAAGACGCGGTACAAACTTCTGTGTACTTGAAAAATAGGTCCCCTCATCGCGCGCTTAATAATTTGACTCCTTTTGAGAAATTTTATGACCGTAAACCGAATTTAAGTAACCTAAGGGTTTTCGGATGTCGAGCTCTGATTCATGTACCTGACTGTCAACGTAAGAAATTTGATATGAAAGCTGTAGAATGTATTCGGGATATTCGGATGGATTCGGATGGATATTCGGATGATCCGAATAGTTATATATTCAGAGATTCACAATATCCAAGAAGGTACACGAAATCTCGTGACGTCACATTCTTTGAAGATTGCTTCACTGGTTTGAAGAATAATAAATCTTCAGAAGAGCCAAGTACTTCCAAAGACGTTCCTGTATCTGGTCCTGTCATATTGTTGAATAATGTGAGCCCAGTACAAGAATGTTACGATAGGTATGGGGACTCTACATCCCCTTCTTCTGTGTGTGAGGATAATGTGTTGCCCGAGGTATCTAGGGAGTCACAGGCCCCTCCTAGTACTGTTGACGAGGCTGATGACATGTTACAGGAAGAATTTGAAGATGCTTCTGCTGATCCACTTCCTGAAACATCGTGTCCACTTGAGCATGAAGAGATGGAGAATCATCCAGCTGTAGAAGAAAGGAGATATCCAACGAGAGATAGGAAACCTCCTGATTATTTCTCCTATCGCACATTGGCTGAAGACAGTGAACCTCAAACGTATTTTGAAGCTATACGTGGTGATGATGCTGATAAATGGAGGTCAGCCATGCAAGATGAGTATGATTCTCTCATAAACCTCAATACTTGGAAGCTAGTGGACAGACCTAATAGGAAAATAATTCCATGTAAATGGGTATATAAATTAAAGACAGACGCACATGGAAACATCACTAGATACAAAGCTAGACTGGTGATAAAAGGCTTTAATCAAGTAGCGGGAATCGACTACCACGAGACTTTTTCGCCAGTGGTCAGGCATTCGTCCCTGCGTGTTTTATTTGCCTTAGCCGCTGAAATGGATCTCAAAATGCACCATTTGGATGTAGACACCGCCTTTTTAAATGGAGACCTAGACGAAGAGGTCTACATGGCTCAGCCTCAAGGTTTCGTGAAGAAGGGCCATGAGGATAAGGTTTGTCTACTGCAACGGTCTTTATATGGGCTAAAGCAAGCTCCCCGTGTGTGGAATATTAAACTTAACGAAACCTTGACAAAAATAGGTTTTAACAGATTGCCTACTGAACCTTGTGTATATAAGAAACTCCTTGGTTCGGATTTAATAATACTGGCAGTGTTCGTTGATGACATAATTATTTTTTATAAAAATGACATGTCATTCGTCAATGTCAAAAGTGATTTAGAAAAATATTTTTCGCTGAAAGATTTAGGCCCTTTAAAATATTATTTAGGGCTGAATATTCGTTGTGACAGTGGAAATATACTAGTGAATCAAAAGTCCTATATATCGTCTCTACTTAAAAAATTTAAACTGGAGAACGCAAAGGATTTTGATACACCATTGGCAAATAGCAAGTTGACTGCTGATGTAGAAGGTAAAGATACAACTTATGCTTATGATTACCAGCAGATAATTGGTTGTCTGATGTATCTTGCAGTGAATACACGACCTGATATCGCGTTTGCCGCGAGTTACTTGAGCCAATTTAATACTAAACATGACAAAAGTCATTGGCTAGCAGCAAAACGGGTGCTTCAGTATTTGAAGCGTACTATAGATTATTCTATAATCTATAGGAAAACTGGGAAAACCCTTGAAGGGTATACTGACGCCGACTGGGGTAATTGTACCAGTGATCGTCGATCTTACACTGGATATTGCTTTAAATTGGCAGATGGTCCAGTGTCGTGGGCGTCGAAAAAGCAGCCTACGGTGGCCTTGTCGTCAACGGAAGCGGAATATATGGCGTTGACTGATGCCGCTAAAGAAGCTATATATCTGCGTCGGTTTATCTCAGAGGTATGTAGCACTCACTACCCTACTGTAGTTGTATACAGCGACAGTCAGAGTGCACAAAACTTGGCGTATAATCCTGTGCATCACGGCAGAACCAAGCATATCGACACTAAGTTTCACTTTATTCGAGAAAAGGTGTCCGATAATAGTATAAAACTTAAATTTATAAAGTCAAGTGATATGTCGGCTGATGTTCTGACTAAGTGCCTAGGCAAAATAGCACATCAGAGATGTATTAATGGATTAGGTTTAGTTAGTACCTAGGACTTATGATAAATTTATTGCTTTTATATAATTGTGTTATGTACTGTTTGTGGTGTTAACATTTAAGGATTTATATTGGTGTTAAAAGCAAGTTTTTTTGTGAGAATTTTGATTATGGGAGGGTGTTGAAATATGTACTGGCTATTGTCTAGTCATTTTATGGTTCTCTAATCAAAATTTTGAATAGTATTTGTTTATACTTAGCTTGTCACTTTACTTTGAAATATATCAACAATAGGGAAACATCTTTTATTATTTTCTCCAACAAAATACAACAAAGGCCACGTTTAGCATGATTGTGGGCGTGTGGGTGGAAAGGGGGAATCTAAAAACATGTGTATATAATTTTCTATTCTACAAGAAGGATAGTAAAAAAACAAGTCTTGCAGGTGTCCCTGGGCGATGCTGATTACTTTCCATCAGGTGACCCGCCTGCTCGTTTGCCTCCATGTACACGGGCAAACTTATCCCTAGAAGAAAACTCTTCCGGTAAACTTTTATCGATTCCTTCAATTTCCTTTCGGTATTTTTATTTGTATTACATTAGACTTATTTTAAAGCTAAATTAAAAAAAAAAAGCCTGCTATAAATGTTGGTGGGTCCCGATTTTCGAAAGCACATCACTCGAAAGTACCACTCCAAAGTGGTATAAATCTGTTTATATCTTCAAAACTACAGCTCTAATCAAATTTTTGACTAGTTCACAAGATTAATGAGAGCCGTAAGTATCTTCTATTGCTACTCGTATTTCAAATTCAGCATAATTTTTCAACGCTTTCGAGTGGTATTTTGACATGTGCTTTCAAAAATCGGTCCCCTGTACGTAAATATTTAAATAGGTACTTAATAGTTTTTCAAATTGCGGTACATTTAGCATCTGGTACCTACTTATTTCCTTTGTAAATATACCTATCGATTATAACAATACAATACAATACAATAACTCTTTATTGAACCACATATAACAACCAAAACGGAAAAAGGTATACAGAATATTACAAGGTAACAATAGGCGGCCTTATCGCTACAGAGCGATCTCTACCAGGCAACCATAATGGACTGGAGAACAGAACAGATCTAACTATAACCTATAGGTAACTTCTGCATATCTTAAAATACTATGTACACCTACATTGTGAGTATATTTGTGTGTCTTGCAAAAAGGAATAAATGTCTTCTTTCTTTTCTTTCTTTAATGTTGTTTTTCAGTACTATTTGTCGATCGCTGTTTCGTGGCAGCGACCTTTTTTATTATATTATATGAATAGGAAGGCAAACGAACCAGTGGGGTCACCTGATGGTAAGTGATCACCACTGCCCATAGACACCCGCAACCCCGGAAGGATTGCAGATGCGTTGCCAACCTAGAGGACTAAGATGAAATGCCTCTTGTGCCCGTAATTTCCCCGGCTGTCTTACTCTCCACACCGGAACATGTGCAAGCACTGCTACTTAGCGGCAGGATAAGCGAGTAAGATGGTGGACCTGACAGCGTTCCGGTAGATTTTCTACAACTAAAATATAAATTTAATATTAACCAACCACCCTGTACATCTAAGGGCCGCCCAGGCAGTGAGTGGCCTCTCACCGACTCCCGCGCAGGTAGACAAATATCGATGACGCTGACAATTGACAATCGTCAGTGAGAGGCAATTAAAAAGTAGTCATTTGAACTTCACACGGGCGCTTAGAAAATAGATGTGTATTTTGTGTGTGCCACAGTTAGAGGCGCCAAAAGGCTGCTAAGTGTAAATTTATGCATTCCTATTTTTAATATCCATGCTGGTCTGGGAGTAAAGAAAAAACATAGAATTTAGAGTCTGGCAAACGAAAGCGTGACCTGAGAAACCGCGGCAAATTCAAAAAATATACATGTGGTATTACTAATTATAGTAGGAAAAAAATGTTTTGATTGGGACCGTGCGCGACGACAGCGCCACGTACAGGCGGCCATTATGGACATTATTGTCACCGCTGTCAAACAAGAAGTAAGTAAATATTGTGAAAAAAATTAATGAAATCTTGTGTTATTTTACTATATTACACAATTTTGGACAATGGTAGTCAGTAACATTATTGCGAATAATATTAAAATTGTTGTTTTCAGTGAAATTTTAGAGAAAAGAAAAGAAAGAAAGAAAGAAAGAAAGAAATATTTATTTCTCAACAACAACAATTATATAAGTACAGTTTGTATTTAAAAGAACTTTATATCTAATAGATAGCAAAAATTGATAGTTGTTTCAAAATAGGATTCCAACTCAGCATGTGTCGGAGCACAGGGTGCAACGACGCTGTTTTCCAGTGGATCCATTAAACAACACAAAACATACAATTACTTAACCTAAGCAACTCAACCCAAAAGAAGCACGAAAACAGAATACAACCAATTTTTATTTATATATACCTATACATATTTGCCAGCGAGAACCAAACCAAAATACGACAATTTATTACCGGTAGACACAGTCGGCTAGACCGCAGAGATTTGTTCCATAAGTAGATGGAGTTCTAATTTGTTCTTAAAAGCAGTCAATGAAGTGGAATTTCTTATAGGCGGTGGGATGTTAAAGGTTAGGTAACTTACTTTTTTTTTCTTACGGCTAATATCCACTTATTTCTTTGGTCTCTTTTCCACCATGGTCTTGGAAATTGGTAAAATTTACAGTCGCTATTCTTCTTGGTGTTATTACAATTCACAACAACACATCTTACCAGGACCATATTTTATCTCAAAAACGATTAGAAAATGTTTACTGCAATATGTATTTGACAGCTCAAGTCAGCGACAAAATAGTAAATTTTAGCCGTAGCGAGCGCTGTGATCGTTTAGGCTACCCCCTCCACCCGCTTTGCACTCTCCCAATACTGGTTTTTTTTTTGTATTTATGACAATCAATTTGTATAATAGTTGTTTGCGAACTTAATCTAATACGGCTTGACCGATTTTATGAAACGTTTTTGTCTTTATTCGGTATTATAGGTCTGAGAATAAGTTGTGGGCTATTTTTTATACCCCTATCGAGATGGAGTCGCGCGCGGGCAACAGCTAGTTTCTTATACAAGGAACACACATCTTTAGAAATATTAACCTGAGTATGTAGCAGCTTTCGCACATTAGGTAGATACTTTTTATTGTTTTACCCATATTACGGCAATTATAAATGAAAAATTATTGAGTTCACAAAATACTGACAACTCTAACCAAAGAGTTTGAAGAGTGCTTTGACGTGCCATTGACAGATTAATAATGTTGCCATATTAAAACTTTAAAAAAAGTCCAGGTCACGCTTTCGTTTGCCAGACTCTAACAGTTGATTCTCTTCCCGCGCAGATGGTAGGCGATGCGCTAGAAACCCATCACTATTTTGATTCCATTTTCCATCTATACCCTTACAATCTTGCTAAGCGTAGCCTGTAGGTCTTGTTACCTAAAGCTCCGTCTACCCCGGGATATAGATGTCATTTGTGTATGTATGTAAAAACTACTTTGTGGGTTTTAAGACCGTTTATAGCATATATTTCACTAGTTTTTAGAGCGTTTGTCACATCATCATCATTTCCAGCCTATGTAAGTCCCACTGCTCGGCACAGACCTCCTCTCACAATAAGAGGGCTAGCTCAATAGTTACGAAGACATTATTTCGCGGTCTTTGTTTACCCCAACGTGACCCGCTCGCTCGTTTGCCGCTGTAATTGGCCAGTTTGGCCAACACTTGAGACAGTTGTGCCAATCAGTGCCAATTCGGAATACTTGATTGCTTTCATTCACTTCGACATCAGAGGCCATGGCCAACTTTGAATTACATCTGTGATATATTTTTTAGCTGGCCATTCTTTTTGCTGACTGTACTTACATTGTCTCTATCTTATATACAAGTGTTATTGTGGATTTAAACTTAAACTAAAAGTGACAAAAACAAGCCACATTTAGCAAGATTGTGGCCGTATAAGTGGGAAGGGGAATCAAAATAGTGATGGGTTGCTAGCCACATCGCCTATAAAATGATTCCTAAGATTTTTGCCCATTCCCTCGATGGACTTTTACCATCTGCGCGGGAAGAGAAGCAACTGGTACATTCTATGATTTTTCTTTGCTCCCAGACCAGCATGGAAGTAGAATGAATGAATATATATATATATTTTTTATGATAATAGATCCTGGAAAGCTTTCATGATTCAATTTAATTTCTTCTAGGTACTAAGCATTAAGTACTCTTTAAACTTGGTACAACTTCCCAATAGATAAGATAGTCTTTATTAATATACAAACTATTAAAAACTAAAAAACAATAAGGAACACTAAAACTAGGAAGGTTGATTTAAAGTAAATTATGTTAAAAATGATTAAAAATTAACCTAAAAATGCCCCTGTTTCGTGCCTGGTTCAAAGGTTCCCATTATGCTGGCCGCGTTGCCTCTTTGTACTGCAATGGCAACCCTTTGAACCAGTCGCGATGATTCCCAAATGTAGTTGACATATATACCTGAATTAACTCAGGGCTTCTGAGTATTACAAGTAACTTACGAGAGTAAAGTCGTGCTGGACTCGTCGCTCCTTATAAAAGAAGTGAAAGGCGACTCGCTGCCTCCGTTTTAGGACGAAGATGGGGCATTCTGCAGTAAAGAAACGTAGGAAACCTAGGGACCCGATTTTACAAACTATATCACTGAAATATACTCGTATCACTTGAAAGTGGAAAAATCTGTGTGTGTATAGCTCAAAACTGCAGCTGATTTTAAAGTATCGACTGAGTAGGTGACAGGAGCTGTAATTTATTTTTAACTCAATTATTCACCAGTTTTGAGTGGTATTTTCGGGGTGCGAGCCGGGTTAGCTCCGCGTGTGGTCAAGAGCTGCGGTTCCTTTTTGGACCCGTCCAAGGGGAAGAACAGTTGTAGGCGACGCACCTATTTAGGAGCTACCTTTATTATTAAAACATTATATTTGGCACTGGCCACAAATAAAATCAATTGCACGCAGCGCTTAAAAGAAAACAAAAAAAAAGATAGTCGTGACATTGCTCTGGTCAGCGCTGCGTGTTGAATTTTGAAATTTAATGTAAATTGTTTTATTTATTAGTTTCTACAGTCTACAACAGTGCTTGGTCCGGTGCACCTTGGGCATCGGTTAATAATTTCCTGGCAGATTCTGGCAGACCCGACCCCTACATACTACCCTTTTGATGTTGCCATGGTCGGGAAACCAAGAATTATAGACCTAATGAGTCCTCGCCCGCGCGGCACATTGGCTCCGGGTTGGACGACATAGGGGACCGAGAGAGGTGCGGGCCGGCGGGTAGTGCGCCTGCCGCCCGCACCTCTCTCGGTCCCCTTTGCCGCCTACACCAACGCCCCCGTACCGTGCGGTCGGTCTATTGCTTTCAAGTCACGTTGCAGAATGGCGCGACGTCCAGTCACGGCGTCTGCGCGTGCGCGTACGACCCGGAAGAGATCCCACCGACATAGAGTAACATACTGTTAGTAGAAAAATAGTCTATGGGACCGCTTTTTTTTTAGTCCAGCTGAAAAACAGCGGTGCCGCTTGCCTCAACATTGTGGGGACCGCTTTAGTATATCGGTCATACTTATATTTGTGTGTCTTGCAAAAAGGAATAAATGTCTTCTTTCTTTCTTTCTATTCGCTTAGTATTAACCTTTTCGCCGCCACGTCAAATACAAGAGACGTCACTCATACGCCAGACTTCTTTATGTCATGCCTTAAGTTGAACCTAAACGGAATTGAACGAAGGTTGCTTTTGCATTGAAGTAATGGACGTATAGGTCGTTGGCGTTGAACCTGCGGTGCTGATTTATGTGTCGTTGGCGTTGAAAAGGTTAAATTGTGTTTGTTTTCTGTTATTTCATTTCTCTCAAATGCGGGTGGTAGGGCCTTGTGCAAGGTCCGTCCGGATCGCTACCACCATCTTACTCGCTAATCCTGCCGCTAAGTAGCAGTGCTTGCAATCCTGTGTTCCGGTGTGGAGAGTAAGACAGCCGGGGAAATTACGGGCACAAGAGGCATTTCGTCTTAGTCCTCTAGGTTGGCGACGCAACTGCAATCCCTCCGGGGTTGCGGGTGTCTATGGGCAGTGGTGATCACTTACCATCAGGTGACCCACTTGCTCGTTTGCCTTCCTATTCATGTAAAAAAAAAAACCCCAGGCGTCCGGATAAAGTCAGACATAGGCTTTTTGATTGCGTGTCCGGCCAAGATCAAATGGGTCCGGCTTGTCCGGCTTTTGTTAGGCTTTTTACATTTGGCAAACGAGCGAGCGCCGGCGCATTCTATACAAGCAATTTTTTTTGTCGTACCTATTAATACTGACACAAAATCCTCAATAATGTAGGGTATCCGGCCTTTTTACCCAAATGTCGAACTGGCTGGTCTGTCGGCTATTAAGTTTGGCGATCTCATCATCATCATCTCAGCCATTACAAGTCCACAGCTGGACATAGGCCTCTCCTTTAGATCTCCAATAAGACCGGTTGGAAGCGGCTTGCCTCCAGCGCGATCCTCCGATCTTAATGAGGTCATCGGTCCACCTTGTGGGTGGACGTCCCACGCTGCGCTTGCCGGTGCGTGGTCTCCACTCGAGGACCTTTCGACCCCATCGGTCATCCGTCCTCCGTGCTATGGGCCCTGCCCACTGCCATTTCAACTTGCTAATCCGCTGGGCTATGTCGGTAACCTTGGTTCTTCTACGGACCTCCTCATTTCTGATTCGATCTCGCAGAGAGACTCCCAGCATAGCCCTCTCCATAGATCGCATTGGCGATCTGGCAACCCTAATTGTAGGTAGGTATCGAATGCGTGTAAATAAATGATTCTCTCTCTCTCTCTTTCAAATCATCCTGTGGCTTTGAGTATGTATCAGCAGGATGTTGAAACAAAATTTCGTGAAAATATATTAAAGCTTACGAATAGAACGTATCATTACATCCCGTATAAAATTAATCGCATGCAATTTCCTATAACTACGAAACGAGCTCGTTATAAAGGAATGTTGGTGACGAAACAAGCTGTCTCGATGTAGGAACTCACATTTAAACATAGAGCATTAAAATTGGTTAATTTCTACCGTCGCCTTCTCTCGTCCCTGGTGAGTAGATGTTCCACGGGAGTTTGTAATTGTGTCGCACAGACATCATTCAAACAGAAGACGCTTGGCGACCAAATTCGCATAGTAACAAGGTGACGTGACAGCTAGTAACTTACCCACCTGCTATGGGTGGTGTAGGGGTAGAGCAGGCGTCACGGAATGACGAGGATCCGGGTTCGATTTCATATCATCATATTGTCTCGTTGCGATGGGAGAAGGAAGGAAACTCAGGAGATGGTGGTTGGAGGTTGTGGTTTATTATAAAATATAAGGCACCTACAACAATGGTACGTAGTTAATACGCTGTTATAAAAGTATTACAGTACAGGACCTGTTGTTTTTGTAGAATTTAGTTTTCCCTCCTTTTTTATCGTTCGCGCGTACTGTTTATTGTAAACTATTTAATTAATTTATATATTTCTTTAGTTACACATAAGTCGGGTTCTATCTATGTATTGCATTGTTTACGTAAACGTTTATGAATTATGTAGTATATTTTATCTGTGTATCGTTTCGTGAGTCACAGAGGGTTCTGGCTGAAAATCAGTGCTGCAGGTGTCTAACACCTCAGCGTAATGCTGAGCCAGCGACCGTTTCACTTTTGCGAAGACACACAACGCTGATGATCTATTTTTCATGTCTATGTTTTTTATTGTTATACCTTGTTTATTTTCTATAAAATTGTGTATATTATCTTATATTTGTGTGTCTTGCAAAAAGGAATAAATGTCTTCTTTCTTTCTTTCTTTCTTTCAGGAGATTCTGACAGCAGTATGTTCCAAACAAAAACTTAACGTGTTAAAATTTTAGTAAAATTTTTAACAGCGTCTAAAGAACAGTTTTAAAAGTTACAGCTGATATCGACAGGTGGGTAAAATATGGGTCAATATTTTTGGCAGCCACTTCCCGTTGGCATAAAAATATACCGAGCAAAGTGTGCCAACAACATTGTGTTAGTTACAAAAAAATGTTGCTCACGTCACACGTCTTCTTAAAGCACAAAGTAAACTAAATCAGTGATGAAAACTAGACCTATTTATAATACAAAGACATGAACCCCATTTTTTATTAAAAAAAACGTCTGGCGAAGGCGCTAAGTGACGGGGAGTTAATAAAAAAACATAGTTTGAACTAAAGGAAATTGTTTTAGGGCACTTTTTATTCTCTCGCCAAGAAGTTGCAGTAGGAGATATCGCCAGGATACTCGTGTTTTTAATTAGCTCTTTCAAACCTTTGTATATCATCGCTACTACATAGTATAAAATAAAGTCGCTTTCTCTGTCCCTATGTCCCTAGTATGCTTACATCTTCAAAACTACACAACGGATTTTGATGCGGTTTTTTTTAATAGATAGAGTGATTCAAGAGGAAGGTTTATATGTATAATTCTACACAGACGAAGTCGCGGGCAGAAGCTAGTATCAACTAAAGATAACTTTAAACTTATTAAATGCATGAACATTAAAACAATTTAGTACACACGTGTTTCTCTTCATCAGAAGCTAGTATATTTATTAACAATCGTATGTACCATGATTATTACATAACATTTTATATGACGATGGAAACGAGGGTAGTTGTGCGCCGCTGTCTGTTGAATTGAGTGAGTGAGATATAGACGTGATAATATATGTATGTATTTTGTATGAACTTGTGGGACTTGTTTGTTTCTAAAAGCTTTAAAATGGATTACAATAGACTATAGAACAGACAAATGTTTTTCGTTGACTCTTTGTGCTCTGTTTCACGCGAAGCCTTTTGTTAGACGAAGACAGAAGATGCATAATGGGAGTATTGCACCGGACAATAATTGCGGAAAGGTGCAGCCACTTGCGGCGATATCTCAGCCCCAGCGATCGAGAGCTGGGTGGTCCACGCCAGGAGAGCACGCGGGCGAGCACAAAGCAAAGTTTATAAGACTAGCGGTTGCCCTTCGTCTGTGCAGAATTCGCTTATCGCTGTCCAGCGGTAACTATGCGATTTTTCGAGATAAAAACGATCCTTTGTCCTTCATGAGACTGAGAGAGAGAGAGAGAGAGAAACATTTATTTACACACATTCGATACACGTAGATTTATAGTATGAAGAAATACAATATACTTAAGAATAGTACAGATAGTACAGACGTTTTGGAAAAAGGTCAGGTTAGGAGTACCCGAAACCGACGAGCATGTATGAAGAGATTGATGACTGTGGATGAAGCGAAAGAAATATGTCAGGATCGTAGCAAGTGGAATAAAGTAGTATCTGCCTACCCCTGTGGGAAAGAGGCGTGATGGTATGTATGTATGTAGTATAGATATGGTGTAAAATGGGCCCCGCTCAGCATAATTTTTCAGTGGGACCCAGACTGAAACTATTTGTGTGCCAAATTTCATGAAAATCGTTTCAGTGGTTTAGGCGTGAAAGCGTAACAGACAGCTAGACAGACAGTTATCATATGAGTAGAGAAGTACCTAGTTCGGCAGTTGTTTTTGCTATTCATTTGTACTTCAGAAAGTATGCAAGGACTTACGAGGATAACCAACGTAAATTGAACTCTAAAAAACAAAATAATATAATATTTACACAGTCGCGTCCGCCTGTACTCTGCACCACTTTATTGGAAGTAGTAGGGAAGCTGCCAAATCGCAGTAAAAATTGTGCTTAGCGACACCTCTAGGGCTGGCACCGCCGAGTTTTTATTTTATATTTTTATACTAAGGTTTTTTTAACTAGCTTCTGCTCGTGACTTTTTCCGCGTAGATTTAGATTTAAAAAGTGATATTGATAGTTATATTCTGCAATAATATTTACGTTCTGACTCTAGGCAGCTACGACCCTTGTCATGTTTATCGATAATCCGCGGGAACTATGCCGTTTGCGCGCCAGGAAGTAACAAACATACACACACTCACAAAATTTATTTCACAATTGATTAAATACTGACCGGCGATTCCCCTCTATCTCGGTAGGTAAATTGAGGTATTGTGGAAATACGGACTTTTTTAAACTTACAAAAAGTATTTTCAAGTGATGAGCTTTCGGAAATTGGGAGAGAATTAATTCTTATGTATTTTTCTACTGTTGGGGGTTGAAAACGTAAAAATATAATGTTTGAGCCATTTTGAAAAATGTTCAAAAGACTAGCTGGGTTTACATTTACACTGAATATAGACTGTCCGTCTTTGTTTTATTGTTCGTTCTAGAAAGAGACGCGTAGTGAAAATGTCACTTGAAACTGGTGAAAAATTGTGTGAATTTGAAAATTACAACTCTATTTAAACTAGTCAACTATTCGATCATTTAATTTGTGCTATTTTGCAATACCTATCCGATTTCAATTTTCTAATAGCACTTTCGTGTTGCTTCTCTTCCTGCGCAGATGGTTCTTCCATACCTACTGGCCTGGGAGCAACGAAAAACATAGAGTGTACCAGTTGCTTCTCTTCCCGCGCAGATGGTAAAAGCCCATCGAGGAATTGGGCGAAAATCTTAGGGATCATGTTACGAGTATATAGGCGATGTGGCTATCAGCCCATCACTGTTTTGATTCCCCTTTCCATCCATACGCCCACAATCTTGCTAAACGTGGTCTTTAGGTCTTGTCACCTTAGGCTCTGTCTACCCCGTACACTTTCGAGTGATGTGCTTTCAAAAATTGTCCCGGGCCTGGCAACCCTGGGGCAAATGCAGCGTGACGTCATCAATTGTGCATCTGGCTGCGAGTGACGGCTCTGTGGCGCCCTCTGCTATAACTCCAGACTCCTCAAGGGGCCGGGGAATCCTGAGATACGAGGCAAGAGCCATTTTGACGATCGGATGGCCTAGTGATTAGAAAAGCTATGAAGCTTGAGGTCCCGGGTTCGATCCCCGGTCGGGGCAGATATTTATATGAACATACGAATGTTTGTTCTCGAGTCTTGGATGTATAAAACAAAGTCGTTTTCTGCTGTCTGTCTGTCCGTGTGTATGCTTAGATCTTTAAAACTGCAACGGATTATGATGCGGTTTTTTTAATAGATAGAGTGATTCAAGAGGAAGGTTTGCATGTGTAATTCTACGCAGACAAAGACGCGGGCAGAAGCTAGTTATCTATAATTGTTTATCCGTTGTCTCCATAATATTATAAGCTTTGTTTAATTTGGACAAGGTCAATTGGTGTCAATTATTCGAAGAAATTTATTTATTTCATTTACTCAGACTGTTACCGTGCTAAGCCAAAAATGCCTATGTCTAAAAATATAGCGCTAGAAGCCGGAGATAGGGTCCGTAACGAGCATATCAGACAAAAGACGAAAGTCGTCGACATAGCCCGAAGGATTAGTACGTTGAAATGGCAATGGGCTGGTCACGTTTGCCGTAGAACTGACAACCGTTGGAGCAAACGTGTCCTAGAGTGGAGACCACGCTTGGGAAAGCGTAGTGTGGGACGCCCTGGGACGCGTTGGACGGATGAGCTTAGGACAGCTGGCAGTGGCTGGATGAGGGAAGCCCAGGATCGCGAAAGTTGGCGCAATATGAAGGAGGCCTACGTCCAGCAGTGGACGGACAATGGCTGTAGATAGATAAACAGGAGCCGGAGCGCGGCACTCTTGCCTCGCCTGAACCCCTATTGGGACCAGCGGGCGGGGAACGGGGAGCCCTCGCTCGCATTGCACGGTTCTGCACGTCTAGAGGGGGGTCGTTACGACGACGAGTGTGTGGAAAATGCGCCTTATGAATCCACCCGGTACGAGGTTACCGGGGGTATGTGGGGCTCTCCCGCGACGGCAGGTATACCCACTAAAAGCAATTTCCTATTCGGTCGTATGTGAGGCGTTACGGGAGCACTCGGTGTCACCGCGACGCCCAACGACCACCCCGGGATGGGTGCTCTTCGCGGCACCTGTATGCCTAGCACGCAAGCATACGAAAGTCGCGTCGCGCGCGAGATAGATTACCCATCTCCTTCTAAAACGAATAGTAAGAAAAAGACGGGCAATCTGACTCGCGCGCGACGCGACTTTTGTACGCTTTCGTGCTAGACGTACAGTGCAATGCAGGTTTGGGAATTCCCGCCCTCCCTCGCTGGTGCCGCTTGCATTTTTTATAGAGGTTCTCTCCTCGTAGACCCCGTCTTGAAAAAGACAGCGGCCCACGTTCCCGTTCTCGTAAAGAGTTTCTACTTCGATTTAAAAAAAGGTCATACAATCTATGTATAAGAAAAATATATTCTACAAACCATTGCGGTATTGAAAAACTGTTTTTAAGACAAAAAACAGCAAGGTACAATTCTTAATCCCTGGACCATTGTGATTTGTCTTGCTATATCTCGTATTTTCCAGTTACCGATTTTATATACACGTAAAAAAACATGTCAAAATGGTTTACTTTTTAGCAATTTTATTTTTTTATATTTATTATATTATTATATTTATATATTATATTTATTATATTTATTTTTTTAGCTTTCTAATGCTAAAATAATCAAGTTTAGTCTCTCTTTACTTTGCCAACAAATACAGTGAACACCCGAACACAAAAGCCAGAATATCTACTCACTAACGCCCTCTATTGTGGAATAGGAAAACAAATCATATTTCTACTCACCGATAGAGAACGCTACTAATCCACAATTTGACGATTCATTGAATTCTAATATTTAAAATAGATGGCGCTAGTAGTTCTACTTTTCAGGTAAATTAGATGTGACTGAAGGTTAATAAAAGAGAACATAATAAAAAAAATGTTTATTCAGTAACACTCAATGAATATTCTAAATTGAAAAGACAATCAATATTCAGCATAAACTCGTTTTATATTCACACTGTCCGCAATGGTAGTGCTACGCATTCATGTTTTTCGCTGTCTTCGCATACTATCAATAGCAAATTAAAATCACTACCTTATAACCTCTAATGTATTGCAACATGTTTCCAAAATTTGAATGAAATACCACCATACAAGTATTGCCGCCAAAGGAAAACAGCGAAGCCCCCTGTCTTTATAAAGACTGTGTATTCACCACTTTCTCTTGTTAGTTAACTTTAAGATGTCATGTTTATTTAAAGACATCTATAAAGGTACTTTAATTCGAGTCTGTTTGAATCAGCGAACGCCAGTGGCGCTATCAATGTTTCTTCTGCTTCTGCTTGTGCGTTTTCTGACCCGTGATGGCTCTCCACGCCCTCTGTAGGGCAAGTTTGAGCAACTTATAGATAGCGAATAGGGCTATGACGACTACAGCTAGCTGATCCAGCATGTAACGCTCGTACCATTTATAGAAGCGAGTCGTTGAACGAAGGTGGTACGCTCCTGAAAAAATAAAGACTTCATTATGTTCGACATTTGAGTATGTAGCTGTGGCTGTTACAAGATGTCACTACCGTGCAATGTGACTTCTAAGAAGCGTTTTTTTAGAGAAAGGTTTTTAGTATTTCAATTCATTATAAACTAATGAATGGTTGACTTCTCTGCGTAAATAATCATTTAATTAAGTGAATGCAACGAACCCTGTGTCTCAATAGCTAGTTCCACGTAGTGCGCGATCGTTTTGCTAGGTGGCGCTAGACGGTTGTTGAAGATCCGAGACAGGAACTTAGCTTTGTTGTAGTAGCTGAAAAAAAGTAAAAAAAGATATTAATAAATTCGGAAAACTTGGGTAAGTAGCCGCTGTATTATGAGCGAAATTTTGAAGGAATTTTAAGATATTTTTACATTAATAAATCTCCGGAGTCATAACATAACTGTAGCGACACTAGCGCTGCCTAGTCATCGACTACATAGACTCCAACGACACACGAGTAGCTTGCACCAGTGACTCCATACATTTTCTACAACGCGCCAAAGAAGATTTTTAACGTTTCGAACTTTGGTCCCAAGCATAAATAATCTACCTGGAGAGAGATTGTTGCGAACGCAACTGTTTTTTATTCTAAATTATTTATTGTTGTATAACTTTATATTTCAACGTAGAAACGAAACGTTACGTGACGTAGTTTTTCTGTAACCAATCACAGCTTCGTACGTACCCAAAATATTAAGATTGTACCCGTCTTAAACGATCCTTTTTTTACCACTGTCTTCATAACCACTTCAGCGAATAGGCACTTTTATTTGCAAGATCCAGGAGGCCGATTTTTGAAAGCACATGTGTGAAAATACCACTCGAAAGTGCTATAAATCTGTTTATATCTTCAAAACTACAACTCTAATCAAATTTTTGACTAGTTCACAAGATTAATGAGAGCCGTAAGTATCTTCTAAGCTACTCGTATTTCAAATTCAGCACAATTTTTCACCACTTTCGAGTGGTATTTTCACACATGTGCTTTCAAAAATCGGGCCCCAGTACCTTAAATTATACCAGTCGAATATTATCGAAGTTTCATTATAAGCACATCGCTAGGAAACCCGCTACCATCAGCAGCCTGGGTCCTCGCACCTACAGAGATCTCTCACGTAACTAACCTGTTATCGCCCAAGAGTTTATTCAGCGCGACCTTCAGCTTCTCCCCCATGACAGGAGCGAAGGGTACGCTGACGGCATATCCAGCACGCTCAGCACGGCGAGCATTGCCTGGCTGATCTCCGAACACGGGCACCGCCAGCAAAGGGACTCCAGCTTGGACCGCTTCAAGGGTACTGAGGAGGCCTCCGTGGGTTATGAAGACCCTCGTGTTGGGGTGAGCTGGAGAAAAATATCAGAAGCAACGCCTATATTTCTGTTTATCGTCTCTTTCACACACCCTTATTGGCTATAGAGGGATATACATACTCATGAGGTAGACGGCTCCGCAAATCTTCGCTTTTTAACTTACCTAATATAGCAGGCTGTGGCATCCAGGGTCTGATGTGGACGTTCTTCGGCAACCCTTCGAGGGGCTCCTCAAACTTCCACAGCACGGTGTAGGGCAGCTCTCCGAAGATCTTGATGATATCCTTCCTGGTTTGGGGCGGGAGGCCAGTAGCCTTCACTACAGAGCCCATGCTGAAGTATATTACTCCTTGTGTCGACTTGTCCATTAGTTCTTGAAGGTCCTGCCAACATTTGTTTAGAAACCTGAACAATTGAGTCACTTAGAAGCTAAGTCAGCTACATAACAAAAGATTTTGTGTGCCACTGCCAAGCAAGTCTTCGTCCCAGCCTTTCTCTACCAATTTCTTGGCGTAGAGCACTTCTATTCCGATCTATTCTAAGCAGTAAGAGTCCAGGGGCCCGATTTTTGAAAGCACATGTGTGAAAATACCACTCGGAAGTGGTGAAAAATTGTGCTGAATTTGAAATAGGAGTAGCATAGAAGACAAATCACAGCTCTCGTTAATCTTGTGAACTAGTCAAAACTTTGATTAGAGCTGTACTTTTGGAGATATAAACTGATTTATACCACTTTCGAGTGATGTGCTTCCAAAAATCGGGCGCCAGTTGCTATCTGTCATCTTTTTTTATGTCGTCTTTCGTCATAATGTAAATATCGAAATTGGATAAAAATTCGAAAACAAACAAAAGTAAATTTATCGAAATCTTTTGTCATCGAGCGAAGGAGACACTGACACCTAAATACAAGTTTAGTAATAGACAATCATCTTCAATCATATACGTCCAACTGTACAGGCTTCCACTCTGAACGAGAGGGTTTGTGCTGTAGTTTCCACGCGGGCCCAGCGCGGATTGGGATAAATCTTGTACCTGCAATAAGTGTAGGTACCTACGCAGCACACTTAATTTCTTTTCGTTTTAAAGCGTTTTAAAGTACACCTACATACTATACATACCTTAGGCAAAGGTGCATGATGAGCTTCGATATGGTATCCAGCAATGTCCACTACGTTGGGCGGCAAGCTCTGCGCAGGCGCGAGAGAGGGATGCGAGTTGACGAAGAGGACGGATATATTGTAGATCGCTTCGGAGTAAGGGGGAAGGACGACTCCTCTCTTTTCCGCCATGGGACCGAAAATCTCTTTGTAGTCAACTTCATTGGGAGCTATGTCCAGCCTGGAATATAAATTTAAAGTGTGTTTTTAAACAAAGGTTATATTCACTCCCGCTACCCGCATAAACCCCTATTTTTAATCCAGTAAGTGATCGGTTCAAAAGGTAAGGTTAACCATTTTTCATATCGATAAAGATTTATATAAAACTGCACGCTTTTGTTACTAGATGGCGGTACCAAAATGTTATGTTTCCAACACTAGATGACGCTAGTTGAGATTAGCCAGGCACAGCCAGAGGTTCATTAGTATAGTGAGATCACTCGGTAAGTTGGTGTAAACGGAGGGATTCAATGTATCATCCCTACATCCCTACAAATATCCCTACAAATATTATAAATGCGAAAGTAACTCTGTCTGTCTGTCTGTTACGCTTTCACGCCTAAACCACAGAACCGAACCGATTTTAATGAAATTTGGTACAGAGGTAGTTTTAGTCCCGAGGAAGGACATAGGATATTTTTTATCCCGAAAAATCGCATAGTTCCCGCGGGATAGCTATAAACGAATACGTTCGAAGAAACCGAATCACATACCTCTATGGAATAGACGGAAAGCTACTAACTAGAAGGATTTATTTGCTCTATAAATTGTATAATTATTTCCATAGCTAGCTCTTAAACTTAGGTACATACAATTTCGCATTCTTCGGCAGGGTGTGCGATAAATTATGACATTTGAAGTGACGCTTCCAAAGTCGTACGCAATTCACTTCCTTTCACAGCAATACTAACCATCCTCCTACGACCATCAAGCCCACCACGAACGTGTTGGCCAGCCGCTGCCAGAGGCTCATCGGGATGGGGTAGTCGGCCAGCAGGTTGGGCACGAGGGGGGCGCTGCGCACGTCGTCCACCAGGGCCTCCACAGACGCGTGGAGTACAGAGCCGCAGAGCAGCAGCCAGGGCGCCTGCTGAACTGCCGCAAAACTGGAGAAGAACACCAGGGGCCCGATTTTTGAAAGCACATCACTCGAAAATACCACTCGAAAGTGGTATACATCTGTTTATATCTTGAAAACTACAGCTCTAACCAAATTTTTGACTAGTTCACAAGATTAATGAGAGCCGTAAGTATTTTCTAAGCTACTCGTATTTCTAATTCACCGCAATTTTTCACCACTTTCGAGTGGTATTTTCACACATGTGCTTTCAAAAATCGGGCCTCAGCACAGATTATAGGAAGAAATCGGCTGGCCGTTTCTCTAAGGAAACAGATACAGGGCCTAAGGTAACAAAACCTTAATAAAGAAATCTAAAGGTTCACGGATAGCAACTGTAGGCTTATTACCTAACTCGCTCGCAATCGCCATCGTGTTTATTGTGACAGTTCATGTATGGGCTGACAATTGGCATCGGTATCAGCTAGCTGTCACATTCATACAAGAACTGTCAAAATGAACACGATGGCGATTGCGAGCGTATTAAGTAATAAGCCTGCAGCACAGATTATAGGAAGAAATCGGCTGGCCGTTTCTTTAAGGAAACAGATACGGGTAGACAGAAACCTTACAAAACCTTAAGGCCACGTTTAACATGATTGTGGGCGTATAGGTGGAAAGGGGAATCAAAATAGTGACGGGTTGCTAACCGCATCGCCTATAACACGATTCCTAAGATTTTCGCCTCGCTCTCTGTGTAGCTCCAGCGCCTAGTGTGCCTAGTGTGTAACCCCAAGGACCTAGAGGCTCGACACAGATAGCAAAGAAATTGGGCGCCGAGACAGCTGTATTTTGTGACCTTGAGGCGGTCCCGGGCGTCCGCCGAAGCCCCCGCACGTTTGGCAGTTGCGGGTAGGTAAGACGCCGCCGCGGTAATTTGGCTATTGCAGTAAATTAATTATCAATTTCAATAGTTTTAACATTGTAATGTAAAGTGATGTAATGTATGCCTTTTTCTGTGTTGGTTGTTATTATGTGGTGTTCAATAAAGAGTTATTGTATTGTATTGTAAAGAAAAAAAAAAGTTAAATTTATTTTCCAAAATAGAAACGAAATACAGTATTAGAAAATTCAATGACTCCACACTAAGCACAGCCTGTATCGTGGCAGCCAAGAAATATCAAAATAAAAAACGGTTACCATCAATTATGAAGCGGTCAGAATAACAAAAAAGGTAAAAACAGAAAAAAAATTATAACAATAGTTTACAGATGGGAACCCAAATACTAACTAAAAATTAAAATATATTAATAATGTAAATATATAGCTGCAAATGTGTAAGTGTGTGTGTGTGTGTGAGTGTGTGTGAAAGTCCGCTGTGTATCAACATAACCCTCTCGCTTTATAGGTACTATCAAATGAATCAAGAAATTTCTATTTCTTGATGTTTATGTTTACTTTTACGGTTTTACCGTTAGAAATTTAATTTCTAAATGTCTGTGAAAATTAGAACAGAAAAATCCGAAAAGTAAAGCTATGGCCGGGAATCGAACCCGGATCCTCGTCATTCCGTGACGCGTGCTATACCCCTACACCACCCATAGCAGGTCTAGCTCTCGCTTTATGGTGGATTGTTGTGGCCCTAAGTGCCGAGGGAATTAGTTATACATACCCAGACTGAAGGTCAGAGAAGAACTTCTCTGTGACGACGGCATCGAACTTCTGTGTGAGCATGGCAGCCTGCACGGCGGGGTTGGTGGCCGCGGCCACGGATATGTTGCGGCCGAAGGCGTTCAGCTTGCCTATGTCCCACTCGGACACTTTCAGAGCGTCCATGTCTGTAAAACAATTCAACGCTCCCATTGATGTACAATAAACAACTAGACTCCCAATCACGCTCAAAAACTGTCCGAAGCAAAAGTCTGAACGACGCGTCTATTGTTCAGAGTTTTGGTTCAGTGTTTCGACCGCGCTTTGATAACAATGAATATGTCTCTTTCGCACCGTAATCTTACTATTGAGAACAAAAGAGACAGGCAGGTTTCCAGCGCGTGGCGTCGTGTCATTACTTCTCACGATCCTACGCCATTGATATTAAACATTACTGCCACGAAATAAGGTGTCAATTTGAACGAATGTGTTAATGTTATCTGTCTAAGTCAATGTGTTGACACACACAACACATAGACAAAGCAACTCGGACTTTTCTTGAGGAACCTTTGTTAGCGACTGAGAGTCCAGTTGTTTATTGTAAGTCAATGAACGCTCCGTATCGATCGTGTCTGGAGAAAGCTCCGGGAAAACTCGTTAGATGGCGCTGTTATCAATATTGCCTAAATTGTGATTTTTTTAAATAAGTAGGTAAGATTGAACCAAAACTAATTGCAACCAATCTTTTGATCGCATAATCGATATGAAAATGAAATATACGCAGTCGCAGTCCACTTCTGTGGGCGTGGGTTCGAATCCCACTTCTGAAATAAGGAACCTCGTTCCTAATGAAAGACTTGTTCATTCAACGCATACAAGTACAATTTATGAGTGGTATTAGTACAATTTAACAGAATACATACATACATACACAAATCACGTCTTTATCCCTTACGGGGTAGACAGAGCCTAAGGTAACAAGACCTAGAGGCCACGTTTAGCAAGACACTGAGGGCGTAAAGGTGGGAAGTGGAATCAAAATAGTGATGGGTTGCTAGCCGCATCGCCTATATCGTATTTAACAGAAAATGGAACAAATAACGAATTATATGAGAGCCGTAGGCTGGCAGGAGTCCAACACATGGCAGCTAGCGCCACGTCAGACCGTCTACCTGCCAGCCACCTTTGAAAGAGGTTGCTTCCCGATAAAGGTACTTTTATTTTACAGTAACATAAGGACAAACGATTGCTAAGTTAGCAGAAGCCTACAAAGCGTTTATGAATAAGGGGGTTAAACTAAGGTGACACGCACGCATGCAAATAGACACTTCTTAGTTGTCAGTCATAAGTAAATAGCTGGACCCAGGCTTCCTCTCAGAATAAGAGGGCTTGGTCTATAGTTCCCGCGGATTGGGAACTTCACACACACCTTTGAATTGCTTCGCAGTTGTGTGCAGGTTTCCTCACGAAATTTTCCTTCACCGAAAGCTCATAGTAAATTTCAAATGTAACTTAGATAACATAGATTCCGAAAAACTCAGAGGTCCGAGCCCGGGTTCGAACCCACGCCTCTGCATGAGAGGCCACAGGTCAAACCACAAGGCTACCATGGCTTTTTTTAAAGATCAGGTGTCTTACCATGTCTTAATGCGATTCAATCCCGATTCAGTTTAGGTTCGCTCGCTGTCAGATCCATACTAAAAACGACAGCTAAAATGTGAACTGGGTCGGAATTCAATCGCATTTAAGACGTCATGGTAAGGCCTATGTACGGTCAAGTGCAAAAAAAGTATCGATAGGAACTTCTCAAAAATATGTCCCACGACCTTATTACGCTGGCGTAAGAACGTATGGTTACTTATTTTTAAAACTTTGTCTAGATGCATATTACACTTGACTGTACCATACCCATAATGTAGGTGTAACTTACATACATACATACATACCGTCACGCCTCTTTCCCATAGGGGTAGGCAGAGACTACTTTGTTCCACTTGCTACGATCCTGACATATTTCTTTCGCTTCATCCACAGACATCAATCTCTTCATACATGCTCAAGCATGCAAGGTGTAACTTACTTTTCACAAGATCTTGTATTTCACTCACACCAATAACAGTTAGGCCCTTCTGCGGCTTCTTGTCCGGGTATGGAGTCACCCAGGTCACCTGAACAGAAAAATCGGTAAGTGGTAACAAAACTCTGTTAAGGGATTCTTTGACTTTCCCTCGGGACAAAGGGATGAAAATGAAAATGAAAATTTATTTTTGCAAATAGGCCGCCAAGGGCTCTTTTACATGTCCTTTTGAAACTACCAGCACATTCAGAAAGACCATCATTGCCGAGAATGCGCCGCAAGAAACTTGGCAGAAAGTCATTTTTCCAAAATAAAATACAGTAAGACTATCTAAATTCTACTTCAATTAAATACATTTATAAAAGGGATGTATATAAGGTCCCCGAGCCTTATTATTTAATTTGATCACCATAATTTAAGATACAGCAATATTTGCAAATACTAGTCCTTGCTAGTCTTAAATAAAAGTAATTAAACAAATTGTGTTATGTTTTTTAATAAATCCAATACTTTTATAGTTACCCAAAGTACACATTTGAAAAATCTCACGTGAGATTGGGGTAGGGGTGAGGGGGTCTAGAAAAATCTTACGACATCTCACCAAGGGGGGAGTGGGGGTCAAAAAATCTTTGTGAGGATGGGCGTTGGGAGACAACTAAATTAATGTAGACGAGTTTTGAGTAAATACTGTCCTTTTTTTTTCTAAATATTTATTGTCTTTTTATTGAACTTTTATCACTGGTCGGCGCAGCGCGCCGCCAGTGCATCGCCAAGGCCGCACTGGCAGGGTCGCCATGTGAGGATGGGCATTGGGAGACAACTAATGTAGACGAGTTTTGAGTAAAATGCCTCACGTAATTAATGGACGACCCCTATCTGCCACCAGCCCCCCGTACTGTTTACTTGCGTCAACTTGTATCTCGTGTGCGACACAGCTATCGCGCACTCTCGTGCTAGCTGTCTTGGATAGGTACTCAGTTCTCACCTCATGTCCAGCCTGCAGCAGGGCTTTGACGATGCCCTGTCCCAAGTTGTCATGGCTGCGGGACGGAGTCGGGAACACGCCGAGGATCTTGTAGGCGCTGGTGGACGTCAGCGTCAGCAGCACTGAGACGATGATGAGTTTCATGGTGACTGCAAAAAACATTAAATTTGAACAATTAAAAAACTACTTAAATTACTTCCATGCTGGTCTGGGAGCAAAGGAAAAACATAGAATGTACCAGTTGCTTCCCGTGCCGGTATGGTAAAAGCCCATCGAGAGAATGGGCGTAATTCTTAGGGATTATGTTATAGGCAATGCGGTTAGCAACCCATCACTATTTTGATTCCTTTTTCCACCTATACGCCCACAATCTCGCTAAACGTGGCCTGTACACACAGCAAAATAATGCGGTTAGCACAGCCACGCACACGTCTATGCGTGTTGAGTATCGACATGAACGTTAAGTAGAATCTATGACATGTGAATGTGTGAGTGAGTTCGATCATAAAATCTACCCCCTAAGTACAGATTTTTTAGCAACAAGATGAATGAGCAATGTCACTGTAAATTACCTGTTTATTGAATAAACAACAACTAACTATAAAATAACAATGAAGAAAGTTACAACTATTTAAGTTAGTTTATAATAAACTAAGTAAAAAATAATTACAAATTAAATGAAAATAATCCCCGCCGGTATCGTGTCACACTCAAAGGCTGAAAATGCAATATCTCCGGTTTCAGTTACTTCTACAAAAATAATGTAAAAGTATTTTTTTTATTTAGACTGTCCTAAAAATATTTTACCTAATCTTACATTGGATATTGTCATCCCCAGTGTAAGCGAGAGAACCGAATCGAAGCTTCCTTCGACCTTGAATCTTCAAATTTATGCAATCCCACGCATTGAACTATTATTACTAGCGAAGAGTAGTTACCATCTCACTGATGCGACGATGTTATATTATTATTTCTCAACAAGTCTGAGATTCCAATTCCAAAGCAATATTCCTCACAACCAGCACGGCCATCGAAATAACATCCAAAAATGTCATTTTATTATTACTATTTTATATTCCGTTTTCTTCGGATACGAACCCGGTTCACTAAAGCAGAAGTCAAATCTTCGACCTGTCTTTGACCGCTAGGCCACCGAGGTATGCAAGTTACATGGTGAATGTATGAATTATGTTCAATCTGCGACTACTGTATTGCAATTTGTGTAAATAGCTGTTTTATGAGCTTTGAAATAAGGTTGAAATTATAATTTATTTTTTTCCGTAACTATTTAATTTTATGGTGGTTGCAGTCTATTGTATGTTTAATTTTACTCTTATGTAATATGTTAAAAACGCAAACGCATTGTGTTTTCTTTTAATATAATTATTAATAGGTATGACTCTTTTTACTTGAGTTTAAAAGTTGCTAGCTGATGGCTATTTTGGTCGTTATCGTCTTAAACAATATAAAGTGTTTTCTACCCTCAAATTTCTAATAATATGATTTTGTGAACAAACAACTGTCACCGCTGGCAGCCATTATTAGCTGCGGGATGAACCGTGTGTTATACTTACGAACTGTTTAATTTTGCCTTTCGAATACCTTGTGATTTGCAAAACATGGATTTTCATTTATCTTTGTTGAAAAGAGCAAAACAATATAACTATTTATATAAGGAATCGCTAGGCGTTTTTTGATATGGGTAAGTAGACAAACGGTGTTAAAAACAATGACTTATTATTTTATCGGTAATGTTTTAAACAACTTTCTTTGACGAAAAATGTTTTTATTTAAACTTCATTTATTTTGCAGCGGAAGACTGTGCCATTATGGATTCACCCTTACGCAGACTTCGGACACGATAAAAATATTCGTTCTGGGCCTAAACCTGAAGCCTCATCTCCTGCCATTTGATTTGGACATTATGTAGTTGCCGCACCCGCTAGTGACCCATTTCACAGCAACAAGACACAATGCTACGTTGCAACCTGTGCGAAACCATCTGCATGCTGCAGGATTGCATTGCCGTAGACCAGCAAAAAACATGCTTTAACGGACCAGCATAGAAGAAACCTTTGCTCGTGAATATCTTGACTTTGATTATTACATCAATCAAAGTCAAATGTAGTGATTTTTAGTGATGAAGACGAAATATATTAACTTAATTAAATATATAAACACAGTAATGTTTTACAGTGCAGAACGAGTGGCAGTGTTACTTTAGGCTATGGGGTTGGATCTCATCGATGGGCCCTGGTGTCCAAATCCAAACCAAATCGAGATAGGTAGCTTAGTCGCTTCAAAGTGGAGATTATAACCCAGTGTGAAATGATGTTATTGTTAATGGCTGTCATTTAACATGTCTATTCATTTCACCACTGACTTACACGTCCGCAAATAAAACGTTTCGTTCATCTTTATCAGACTTAAACCTAATAAACCAGAATTTAAGATATTAATTATGTGTCATCTTAAAAAAAGCCCTATTATGGTTGTGTATTCAATTTGCAAGATAATTATTATGTTAGTGACATAAGACTTTTTAGTAAACATAAAATCATACTGGCCTCTAAAGTGTGTGTTATTTTATGAATATTATTCTATAAGGAAAAGTGTGCAGTTTTATTTAGCTAATTTAATTACTTTTGGTAATAATAATAATAACACAAATAGAGGCTAATACAATAAAAATTAAATGTTGCAATAAACAATTTGAACCAATAATTGCATTTTATTGTTTTATTCTTTTACGTCCTTTTTTTCTTGTTTTAGGTAAACATGAGTTTATTTTGAGATTAGTAATTTAAAATTGAAAACAAAAAAGATACACTTGTGCAGTTTCATAACCCTAGGTCAATACACCTGAGCCACCACGCTTATAATACTGGTGGCAAAATTATGCTTCCATTGAACAAAATACCAGCAGGTTTGAATAACTATGCGTGAAGGTAGTCAGAAAACACAATTAGCACAGATAGGGCATTTTGTTGTGTGCGTAATAAGGCAGCGGATAAGTGCGGATGTGTGTATAGAATGACACACATGGATAACTAGGGTGCTCACCGATTCGCTTTGCTGTGTGTACGTCTTGTTACCTTAGGCTCTGTCTACCCGGTAAGGGATAAAGACGTGATTTGTGTGTGTGTGTGTGTGTGTGTGTGTGTGTGTGTGTGTTAAAAAACTTCCACGCCTTAATATAGTATTCATAAATACAAAAAACGGCCAAGTGTCAGTCAGACTCACGCACCAAATTGAATATAGAATCCAGTGTTAGCAGAGTCTTGGCTCCTTAGCAAAATGTAGGAGGTGTGGGTCATTTTATATTGGATACCATTTTATAGTGGTATTAAATACCTGATTTTTTTTTGGGAAATACCCGTTGGAAACTTTCATTGAGTGAACTTACGATAAATTCTAACAAGACCTGCAGGCCACGTTTAGCATGATTGCTATTTACGAGTGGTAAAAATTTGCTACAAACCTACGTCAAACTAAATTTTCGATTCGACTACTTAGTCGACAAGATCAATTAAAGCTGACATTTTCATTTCGCTTTTCAAATTCAAAGTCGTTTTTTACCACTTTCTATCCGGTTCGAAGGTCCAAAAATTGTAGATACGAAAATTCAACACGCAGCGCTGACAAGAGCAATGACCCGACTCCTGTACTTTTGTTTTTCTTTCTTTCAGCGCTGCGTGCAATCAAGTTTATTTGCGGCCAGTGCCAAAATAGGATAATTTTATAAAAAGGTTGTAACACGTAACTGCCTAAATAGGCGCGTCTCGTACAAGCTGAATTGCATACTTGTGAAAGTCAGATGACAATACAATGTTTTGTGTTACTGGTTGTAATTAAGTAGGGGTGCGAGTCGGGTTACCTCCACGTGTGGTCAAGAGCTGCGGTTCCTTTTTGGATCCGTCCGGGGGGAAGAGCAGTGCTTGAGTGCTTTGGCTAATGATTTCCTGGCAGTTTCTGAGGGATATCATTGACCGTTGGCTAAGAGCCCGACAGGGGGGGAGGGGGTCTTTGACCATTACCGTACAACGCTGCCGACATTTTTTTTTTTACAAGATTTTGTCACAAGATTTTAATCATATTTTTGTTACTTTGACATTGGCGAAGTTGTCGTCGCTATAACGACTTGAAACGCCACAAATAAGAAGAAGAAGAAGAAGATGTAATTAAGTAGAATTAATACCTTTTACAAGTGACATTCAACGTGTTAAAAAATGTAAAAAAACCGGGCCTCTGTATCGGCTTGACAACAAGAAGCTGTGTATGTGTGTGAATGATTAATAGCGACCTTGGACATTGGTCAAGCCCAACTTAATGGAGGATGGTACTGGAAAATCGACCTCACACGTCAGCAGTACATTGTTTTTTCGTATGGTTTCTTTGATTGTGTTCAAGTGAACACGGTAATGTTATACCGGTTCTTAGTGTAGCAAAGTATGAACAGATAATAATGACATTTGATATTAGTCACAAGTGAATAATATAAAAATACACACAAGAGCAATTGCAACCAAAAGAATAGTCATGTGAAAAAGAAAGATCCCGTAGGATCGCGCCAGGAACTTCCACAGCCACAGCCAAAGGAACCAGTTGAGCTGACTGTGACAACTTAATCTTCTCTCTGGAGACATGCAAGATGTACTCGAATAACATGCCGATGAAGAAGGGCGGTGACCGCACCAAGGTGTTAATCCTATTAATATTATAAACGCGAAAGTTTTTGAGTATGGATGTTTGTTACTTTTTCACGCCAGAACGGCTGGACAGATCAGGATAATATTTGGCACAGAGATAGATTGTAGTCGGGAATAACACATAGGCTACTTTTTATCCCGTAAAATTGCGTAATTCCCGCGGGATAGCGATAAATGAATTCTTTGCAGACGAAGTTGCGGGCAACAGCTTATAAGTATAATGTATCACTACATAGTATAAAACAAAGTGGCTTTCCAAGTGGCCTTTTTCTGTTTGTCTGTCCCTATATATGCTTAGATATTTAAAACTATGTAACGGATTTTGATGCGGTTTTTTTTAATTGATAGAGTTATTCAAGTGGAAGGTTAATGTGTAGATATAATGCTACGCAGACGAAGTCGCGGGCAGAAACTAGTGTTATAATATAGCATGTCCTCTTCAACGTTCCCCGTAGCTGCCCAGCCTATTCTTTACAGAATCCCTGCTCCGTCCTCGAAGCCAAGGTCTTTAATGTGCCTCCTTGAGCCTCTCATCTTATCGACATTAATCATCATTAGACCAGTATTATTATTTTTGTAGAGAATTATTACTTACAAACCAACTTATTATGTTTTTTCCTCGTTCCGTCATTTTACAGCCTACATATGATTCATTTATTGGTGTATTTATTTAAGCATCAAAAAGACGTAATCTTGAATTGTAATTTTTTATATCAATTACAGATATTTTATTGAATCAGGCGTTACTTTTCGGAGGTCCATTTCAATGAACAAAAAATATTTACCTCGCTACTACTTGCTTGATCTTTAATATTTTTAGGGTTCCGTACCTCAAAAGGAAAAAACGGAACCCTTATAGGATCATTTTGTTGTCCGTCTGTCTGTCCGTCCGTCCGTCTGTCAAGACCCTTTTTCTCAGGAACGCGTGGAGGTATGAAGCTGAAATTTATATCAATTACTCAGGTCTACTGTCCCTTGAAGCTGTGAAAAAATCAAACTTCTAAGCCAACGCAATCAAAAGATACAGCCGTTTATGCCGCAAATTTCCGCAAATTTTCAACTCTCAAGGGAATCAAAACCTACAAGGTAGTTCCCGTGAACGCAGAATCTTGAAATTTGGTATGAAGGTAGGTCTTATAGCACAGATTAAAGAATAATTGCGAAAACCGTAAATGTGTATGTATGTCTGTATATAGCAGTGACCAATATAAAGTAACCCCACACTGCGTACATTTTGCTTTGGAACAGGGCTCTGCTTACACTGGTTTTAGATATTTATAGATAATGATACGGAACCCTCGGTGCGCGAGTCCGACTCGCACTTGACCGGTTTTTATTATTACAAGTTATTATTACTTACAAATAAGCTTTATATTAACCTGCAGCGTACGTATGTAACTATGTATGTATGCAAGTATGTTTCCGGGTGGAATCTTGCGACTCAATTTTGAAGCAGATATCTTCATCTGATTGAGCTGTAATTTTGCATTGTGTAAGTCAGATGACAATACAATAATCTGGTAATAGAATTCTGGTAGCCAGGAACGTCTCGCCGGAGAGAACTCTTCAACGGTTGGTCCGATTGACTTGAAATTGGTTCACAAACACAAGACAACAATCTTGTAGGTACCTATCTGCAATGAAATATTTAGGTTAGGTTATTGAAGTCCGCCTTTGTGCGTGTATCTCAGTGTTTGTCAAATGTATTTGATTTATGTTTATTTGGCATGATAAAGTGTGTACATAGATACAATTTTTCACTAGCGTCATGAAAAACGGGGTCTCTTACTAAACGGACTTCCAGGCAGGGGGAGCGTTTTCACCCATTTGTTGTCAACATACCATTGGCCCGCACGAGGCGGTTTGCTTCATCCTTCCTAATGCGAACTGCTAGAGAATGGAATTCGCTCCCATCGTCTGTATTTCCGGACAGATACAACCTAGGGGGCTCTTCAAGGCTAGAGTGAATAGGCTATTACTGAACCAGTGAGTTACACCTTTGGCCTCATCTGCACCTTCCACCAAGTGAGATAGAGGTCAAAAAAAAACGTCGTTTATAAAAACGATCACCTGTTTAATTTGTATAGTTCATATAAGACTACTTAAGCACTTAAGCAAACTACGTGTATGATAAGATAATTTACAGTAAGAGTAGTTGGTATAAAGATGTTGTTGTTCAGCAGAATCCCCAGATAAGATAAAGAATCACTCTTTGTTGCAGTGGCTGCTGAATAGGTATATCACTACATAGTATAAAACAAAGTCGCTTTCTCTGTCCCTATGTCCCTATGTATGCTTATATCTTCAAAACTACACAACGGATTTTGATGCGGTTTTTTTTAATAGATAGAGTGATTCAAGAGGAAGGTTTTTATGTATAATTCTACGCAGACGAAGTCGCGGGCAGAAGCTAGTAATAGATAACAGAAAGAGTGCATAAAGCAAAACGCGCCACTTCACCCGAGATGTTTGTATCATTAGGTATTATCAAACAAATTAATTCTTGACCTATTGTGGAACTCTCTCACAGTAAATGTCATAGTCACATTCATGATTTTTTCATGGCTTTCAATTCAATATAAGCTCATTCCTGTAATTCTAAAACAATATATATCCTTATCCTTACTAATATTATAAATGCGAAAGTAACTCTGTCTGTCTGTCTGTCTGTCTATCTGTCTGTCTGTTACCTTTTCACGCTTAAACCGTTCGACCGATTTAGTTGAAATTTGGTATACAGATAGTTTGAGTCCCGGGAAAGGACATAGGATAGTTTTTATCCCGGAATTGCATAGTTCCCGCGGGATAGCACAGCCCAAACCACTGGAATTTTTCAAAGCGGGACAAAGTTCGCCGGGTCAGCTAGTATAATATAAACTAAACGACACTGAAAATTAGAACACAGAAAAATCCGAAATGTAAAGCTATGGCCGGGAAGCGAACCCGGATCCTTGACATTCCGCGACGCGTGCTATACCCCTACACCACCCATAGCAGGTAAAAATAATAATAATATAAAAATAGTTGATTGATAAACAACGCACACTGTTCTTTAAAAATTGATCTTAGACAAAGATTTTACTTGAGCGTGATAAATAAGTAATTTTCAGCCACATCCAGCATAAATACGACCTTTAAGAGCGTGACAACTGATAAACAGTAATTGTATTAGATGATAAAACACTTAACACATGAGAGTTATGAATCACGACCGAATTTGATAATGAAATGATAAATGACATATACGTTTCGTTTATCATATCGGGGTTTTAAGTGTATAGTTAAAACAAACATTACCTATCAGGCAAGTCTAGACATATAACAACTTCCTACTTGATGCCGGAATAAATAAAAACCTGCATTCTAGACTCAATACATACATACATACACGTCTTTATCCCTTACGGGGTAGATAGAGCCTAAGGTAACAAGACTTCCCCCACGCCCCGAGAGAGGGGAAGGGGTACGAGATTCCGAAGGCGGTGGCACCTTGGAGGAATGTCGTAACTCTTATGAGGGTTCGGGGTGAGGGAAACCTAATGGGAGGCATACCCGGGTGCGCCCTAAGCCCCAAGGAGGAAGCAACGGCGGCGGCGAGGCCGTCGTTGGGCACTATTCCTCGGGAGGACTTCGTAAGGGGTTCGGAGGGCGGACTCACGTTGACCTCGTTTCAAAGTGCAACCGCTCCTTGCGCAGACGAGGGGAGAAAAGGCGAACTCGGTGCTTGCACCGCTCGCCCGATCCCTTGAGGCCAGCGGGAACGGTAACGGGGCATTACCTACCTGCATTGCACGGTCTCATCGTCTAAGGGAAGACGGGCCCAGCGTACGGACCCTCCCCTTCTTGGCACGGTCTGGCGAAAGCCGGGGCCACCGGGGGGGCGTTTGTGGTGAAACCCTAGTGGCATCCCATAGCGTCCCCATCACACCGGATTGAGGCAACCCCGGAAAGTTTTTAGTTCGGGTATAACCCTAGGCATCCGCGTGCCTAGGGCATCCATAAAGATGTCCTCTCCGTTAAAAAAAGGCTCTGTCTACCCCGTAAGGGATAAAGACATGATTTATGTATGTATTTAAATTAAAACAGCAGCAAATCAAACGTACCCATCATTATCTAAACCTAAACACAAAAAACCTGAGTGTTTTGTGTTTGTATTTTAAAGATGCGTAACGGCTCCAAAAGTAGCAAAACGAGTTTCGGATAGCGCTGTCCTCTTCACACTAATAGTGTTTAGTAGCAGAGCGAGAGGGACGGTATGATACGGAAATCGAATTTCGAACTTAGATCCCAAAGTCAGGTAGTAAGTCTCTAGACTCATATTATTCCAACGAAAGTACCACTCGAAAGTGGTGAAAAATTGCGCTGAATTTGAAATACGAGTAGAATAAGGCTGGCCGCAGACGCACGGAATCCTGATTCCGTGCGTCTGCGGCCAGGCTAAAAGATACTTACAGTTCTTATTAATCTTGTGAACTAGTCAAAACTTTGATTAGAGCTGTAGTTTTGGGGATATAAGCTGATTTATAGAGTGAAGCTGACTTTCGAGTGGTATTTTCGAGTGATGTGCTTTCAAAAATCGAGCCCCTTGGCTAAAACTAGGAAGTGTTTTCACCACCATTCACAACTAGGAAGTGTTTGCTTGGTGGCAGAATCAATCTAATTTAAATTGGTACAAACTGTTTTCAAAGTTCGTGTGTTCTAATATATATGCGAGATTCTTTATTCCACTGTAACTCTCGAACGGCCAAACTAGTTGGCATTTTGTATCATTTAATTTGCTTTTATTATCGACAGAACATTGTGGAGGTTTAGGTTTTAGGTTTTTTTATAGTGTCCGACCGAAACACGATTTTTAGCCGAAACCGAAACCGAAACCGAATATTCGGTTTTTTTCTGATTTCGGCCGAAACCGAAACCGAAACCGAAATTTTTGAAGACGTATCAAAATATTCAAAATTACTCTACAAATCGTAAGGAAAAGGTTATTTACAAGGATTTCTTATATGAGAACTGTTTATTTTTTTGTTATATATATATGTTATGTTTATGTTATGTATATTTTAATTTTAATAAATAGACAACATTCACCATATTTTGTCGCGGGCCACGTGGTTCACAAACAAACGTCACAAACTGCATGCATACTACTGTCGCTGGTCCCAGCTGGGCCGGCCGCCGATGCATTACCTATACCTACCCGGCCGAGCACGCCCGAATTAAGCCCCGATCGAGAGCCGCGAGAGGCCGCGAAGTAATTTCGGCCCGGCCGAAGGTTTCGGCCGGATTCTGGCCGAAACCGAAACTTCGGCCGAAATCACTTTTTTGGCCGAAATTGGCCGAAACCGAAACCGAAACCGAAACTTCGGTCGGACACTAGTTTTTTATATTATTTATGTTTAGTTTGCTCTATGGTCTTGTGACGGTATAAGTTTTTGTTTTACTTGACATTACATTAAGATTTTGCCCAAAGCAGTCGCATTATTATTTTATACAGTCCAATCCACTATATTTATGGTCCATCTCCCGCGATAATAATGAACACGCGATCAAAAACAAAGCGGCTGTTGACACCAGCAAAATCCGCTCGCGTATCGCGCTCGGACTCTGGAGCGCCAGCCGCGGGTGGGCTCGGTCGGTTCACAAAGTTGGACCCCATCGCGACCGAAGCCACTGATACACCCGCAACGCCCATTTCCAAGAGTCCCGAGACGCCTCGCGAGTGCGTTGTTGGCCAAAGTAATGTTCCTTTAAGTTCCAGGTCACATGCGTCGTCTTCCCGATCGTCAGCCACAATAAAGGCTCGTCGACTGTCCATGGAAGCCCAATTGGCGCGCCGTAGCATGGAACGTGAACAACAGTTATACGAATGCGAACAAGAGGTTGCTCGTCAGCGCCTCAACCACGAACGTAAGCTTTTCGAGGAAATGCAGCGAGTAGAAAAACTTGAAGTGGAGGCATCGCTTGCAGCACAGGAAGTGGAGGAACAATCCACTCGTTCGGTCAGTCAATCTTTTTCACGCACCGCCTCATGGGTCCAGGATAACCATTGCAACCGCCCGATTGACGTAAAAGTCGACACGGTTGTGACAAATCCCATATCAATGGAAGCGGACCTCTGTATGGTTGCCGACCCCGAGAGAAATAAGAGTTTAGAACGTAATTCCGCTTGGCCGGAAAACGTAAACAATCCAAGCGTACCACATTTCTCACGAGATCTTACTAATTCTCGCCATGGTTTCACACGTTTGCGCCCATCCAATCGCACCCCGATTGTGCAAATCGTAAAGCTGAAAATCATGAAATTCAGGATCAGACTTGTACTTACAAAAAACCAGTAAGTTTTAAAATTCCTGTAAATGAAAAAGCAAATTTATTTCAAACAACGTCAAACAATGCGCTGTCATTTACACGACCGTCAGAGAAGTCAAATAAAAATGACTTAAATTCGCTGTCAAAACAGCCCGAACTGAATATTTATTCTCATAGATGTTCACATAAACTTGAACTCACTCCGTTTAGCGGTAAAACTACAGAGTGGTTGATGTTCAAGCGTATTTATCGTGATACTCAACATTTATTTACTCCCGTAGAGAATCTTGTGCGTTTGAGCGGCGCGCTGCGCGGCCAAGCCCTCGAGAGCGTGTCATCATTGCTATACACAGCCGAGCGACCCGAAGAAGTGCTCGACATGCTGGAGCAGACGTTTGCGCTCCCCGAGATGGTCGTGTTGAACGAAATTGCTGTCGTACGGAATCTCCCAAAGATAAGCTTTGATCAGAAAGAGTTGAATCAGTTTGCTTGTAGATTGCGTAACTGTATAGCAGTAATTAGAAATTTAGACCAGATTGAACATATCTATTCAGTAGAGTTGTTTCATTCGGTATTGAACAAATTGACACCGATCTTGTACAGTCAATGGAAAGATTATGCTTATCGCAGCGATCGATCTGTACCGAAAATAATACTTTTGTCCGAATTTCTGGACATTGAAGCTGTCAAACACAATCGATATGGTTTAATACCTGACTATACTAAACGCCCTGGTATTGGTTCATTTATGCCCTTTGTAGGTAGGCGGTATGGTACAGTCGGCAACAATTTTTCACAAAATTTTACACGACGTGAAAACATTAATGTCACGTCTGCGCGTAACACAAATGCTGAACTGTGTGTTTATTGCAACAAAAAACATAAACTGGTTGATTGTAAGGATTTTATTTCCCTTACATTAGATAATAAGTGGCTTTGGTTGCGTGATGCTAAAATATGTTACAAGTGTCTGAAATCTAAATCACACCGTTGGAGGACTTGCAAGATTGGTCGTTGTGGTGTCGACGGCTGCGTGCGTTTCCATCACCCGCTCCTGCACTCTGCGGCGACACCCCACGTGCCCCGCGCCACCGACGAGTCTCCGTCTTCTTCCTACAATGTTGTGACTGAACACCAAAACACTGATAAAACTGTAACCGTTTCTAATATCACTGAATCTCACACAAGCGACGAAATGTTCATACCTATGTCTCAAGTGTTTTTAAAAATAGTTCCTGTACAAGTGAGCGGTCCACGTGAAAAATATGATACTTTTGCTTTGCTTGACTGCGGGTCCACAGCAACGTTGATTGATTCGGAGGTGGCCCGTCACATTGGTGTGTCCGGCCCCGTAGAGTCTATCAAGGTTGATGGTGTAGCCGGAATGTCAACACACAAACCAATTCAACTTGTGAATTTTTCTATCAAGGGCAAACATTGTGCTGAGACATATTCAATGAGTAATGCTAAGGCTATGGATTCACTGTCACTGTTTACACAAACTATCAAACCAGATGACATCTCAAAATATTCACACTTGTCAGACTTGGTCGCTGATCTTACATTAACCAGTGCAACACCAAAGATCCTGCTCGGTGCAGAGAGTGTAGGGAGAGTGTAGGGAAGGTTCTAAAAGTCAACCGGTTGCCACTCGCACACTTTTAGGTTGGGTATTACATGGGAGGTCCGACAGCTGGACTAAGCCTGTACATTTCATAAACCACACAATGATCAAAGACGGCCAAGACTGTAACCTAGATGAAATCGTTAAAGATTATTTTCGCCTTGATTCCATAGGTATCACAAAACTCGAAAACACGTGCTCTACGGAGGATAAACACGCTTTAGAGATTTTGGAGTCTACTGCCAAACGTTTGCCGTCAGGTAGGTTTGAAGTCGGTCTATTGTGGCGTAAAAACAACCCTAATACACCTGACAGCTATCCTCATGCACTGTCAAGGTTTCTTGGTTTAGAAAGGCGCATGACTCGAGATGCAGATTTTAAAAAAGATTATTGTAATTTTATTAACAACATGATGACTTCTGTAATTTTCGGTGCGGTTTGCAGCCCGTGTACTGCTCTCTACATTAAAAACCGTAACGCCCTAGAATTGCAGAAGTCATACCCTGCAGCAGCAAAAGCCATCGTTCATGAGCATTATATGGACGATTATTTAGGCAGTCTTGATGATGTGCGCGAAGCCAGTCAACTTGCAGCTGATATAGTCATAGTTCACAAGGCGGCTGGTATGGAGATGCGTGCTTGGGTTTCCAACATACCTGCCGCACTTGCAGCCGTGCCTGAAGACTTACGAGCCTCCCCACCTGATAACGTTCACGTAGGCCCTGACGCTTTTGTCAGGACTTTAGGTCTTATATGGCATCCCTTGAATGACACCTTTGGATTTAGGGTTGGGTCTCCAATTCCCGAGAAAGCGAAATTAACTAAGCGCAAAGTATTGTCCTGTTTAATGTCCGTATATGACCCTCTTGGTCTTTTAACTCCGCTTGTCATTCAAGGACGTATTTTATTCCAGCAAACATGGCGAACCGGTCTCGACTGGGACACTGAGTTGCAACCAGATGCAATTCAAAGATGGCTGTCTTGGTCTCGGCAACTACCTACGATCGCAGATCTCAAAATTCCACGCTGGTATAGATGTGGGTTTCAAACTGAGTCGATCATTGACAGACAGCTCCATGTATTTGCCGATGCAAGTGAGGAGGCATACTCATGCGTCGCATACTGGCGTTTTACATTCGGAAATAGCCCGGTGAAGCTGTCTCTCATTGGTGGAAGGGCACGCCTTAGCCCTCTTAAACCTGCGTCCATACCACGTCTCGAGCTCCAAGCCAGCCTGATTGCTGCTCGTTTTGCCAATACTGTGTGTACTGGACATAAAGTTCACCCAGATTCAATTTATTTATGGTCTGATTCCAGCACAGTTTTGAGTTGGATTCGCAGCGATGCGCGGGCATTCAAACCATTTGTAGCAAATCGTGTGGGTGAAATCACCGAAATAACAAATGCCAATAGTTGGAAATTTGTTCCAGGTGTTTTGAATGTCGCGGATGACGCGACAAGACTTAAAAATCGCGACATCGACTTATCGCGATGGTTCTCTGGACCTGATTTCTTACTTTTGCCGTCCAGTGAATGGCCTAAAGAACCATCGATGCCCGAACCTACATCCATCTTGGAAGAGTTGTAACCTTCTAAGGTGCATGTAGGACTAACCCGTCTGGTTACGCCTTCGTCGGTTGTGCCAGATCCCTCACGTTTCAGTGAGTGGATGCGCCTGGTTCGTGCAACTGCACGCGTTTTTCAGTGCGCTAACAAGTTTCGATTCCTTTTGGCACATAACAGCCCAAATTCTAAAACTATTAATACCAGTTCTCCATTTAAGCTTACACCGTTGTCCGCTATGGAGATACAGAAGGCTGAAATCGCCATTCTCCGAAAGGCTCAGACAGACTCATTCAGCGAAGAAATCTCTTTGCTTCATGATAGCAAGCCTTTGCCAAAATCCAGCAAGTTGTATTCTCTCTGCCCGATTTTCGGTGAAGATGGACTACTCCGACTGGACAGCCGTATTAAGCATATGAAGAACACCGATTACGCCACTACTTCTCCCATTATTCTGGATGGCCGACACCCAGCTGTTCGACTTCTCGTTCACCATTACCACGTAAAAGCTGCCCATGCATTCAACGAATTGGTCACGAATGAGCTCAAACAGCGTTTCTGGATTTTTCGTTGCCGCAGCGAAGTGCGCATGGCCTCAAGAAGATGCGCCTACTGTACTAAGAGAAAGGCAACACCACATATTCCACCAACCGGCGACCTGCCAGATGTGTGTCTGCAAAACCATCAGCGCCCGTTTACGAACACTGGCCTGGTTTACTTTGGTCCCGTTGAGGTCTCAACTGGTCGGCGCAGAGAAAAGCGATGGATTGCTCTTTTCACTTGTATGACGACACGAGCAGTCCACCTCGAGATTGTCACGAGTCTCTCAGCGGATTCTGCTATCATGAGCATACGTCGTTTTGCTGCACGTCGAGGACTTCCAACTAAAATTCTCTCCGAAAATGGCACGTCGTTCTTCGGAGCTAACAGACAAATGTGCGAGTTCTATAGCGATGGCGTGCTGGGAAAGACTTGTAAAACAGTTAAATCCGCCCTCCTTGTTACATTAAACGAACGATCCCCAAGAGAAGAGCTGCTACACACCTTACTTTTGAAAAAAGCAGAAGCTTTAGTGAACTCTCGTCCCTTGACATATGTTACCGAAAACGGAGAGTACGAGAGCCTAACTCCGTTCCATTTTTTGATTGGCACGTCTTCAAATCAGCAAATACCAGCCCGATTAGACGATGGAGCATTCTCATTGAGGAAAGAATGGCAAAAGGTTCTTCGACTTTCTGAACACTTTTGGAGCAGGTGGCTTAAGGAATATCTGCCTAGTCTGAGGCCAAAGAAGAGCACAGGGAGTCAACACGAGAATCTTAAAGTAGATGATGTTGTCTTGGTGGTTGACCCAGATATGCCGCGAGGAGTTTGGCCGATGGGGCGCATAGTGGAAGTATTTCCGGGCAGAGATGGCATTGTGAGAGTCGCTGACGTTGCTACCAAAGGGGGCACGCTGAGAAGGCCCGCCAGGAAGCTTGCTTGGTTGTAGACTGTAGTTGTGTAGCTTCGCTACACGGGGGGGATGATGTGGAGGTTTAGGTTTTAGGTTTTTTATATTATTTATGTTTAGTTTGCTCTATGGTCTTGTGACGGTATAAGTTTTTGTTTTACTTGACATTACATTAAGATTTTGCCCAAAGCAGTCGCATTATTATTTTATACAGTCCAATCCACTATAAATTTAAATTAAATCAATCTAATTTAAAATACGAAATACTGAATTTGAAATACGAGTAGAATAAGGCTGGCCGCAGACGCACGGAATCCTGATTCCGTGCGTCTGCGGCCAGGCTAAAAGATACTTACAGTTCTTATTAATCTTGTGAACTAGTCAAAACTTTGATTAGAGCTGTAGTTTTGGGGATATAAGCTGATTTATAGAGTGAAGCTGACTTTCGAGTGGTATTTTCGAGTGATGTGCTTTCAAAAATCGAGCCCCTTGGCTAAAACTAGGAAGTGTTTTCACCACCATTCACAACTAGGAAGTGTTTGCTTGGTGGCAGAATCAATCTAATTTAAATTGGTACAAACTGTTTTCAAAGTTCGTGTGTTCTAATATATATGCGAGATTCTTTATTCCACTGTAACTCTCGAACGGCCAAACTAGTTGGCATTTTGTATCATTTAATTTGCTTTTATTATCGACAGAACATAGTATAAAAAAAAAGTCGCTTTACGCTGTTTGTCCCTATGTATGCTTGTCTTTAAAACTACGCAACGTATTTTGATGCGGTTTTTTTTAAATAGATAAAGTGATTCGAGAGGAAGGTTTATCATTAGGTACACAGTCATAAATAGTAAATAGTTTAGTAGTTTCATGTTGAAAGGAAGGTTTATGTTTGTATTACGCAGACGAGGTCGCGGGCGGAAGCTAATTTATAATAATTATATTATATATTATTGTAATATAATAATATTATAAACGCGAAAGTTTGTAAGTATGAATGGATGGATGGATGGATGTTACTCTTTCACACCAGAACGGCTGGACAGATCTGGATGAAATTTGGAACATACATAGATTATAGTCTGGAATAACGCATAAGCTACTTTTTATCCCGAAAAATTGCGTAATTCCTGCGGGATAGCGATAGAATTCTATGCAGACGGAGTTGCGGGCACAGCTAGTTTATTATAAGTCAGTGACTGACTTCATTTGCACATTTACAATCCCAATATTTATCCAATTTAGATATTAAACACTTTGAAACAGGAAACACGACACTTCCAAATTAAGTAGGTACCTAAGTCATCAAATAACAATATAATTTCATACAATGTATCTCTGTAATACACAACACGCATCGCTCCATTACATCGAAATAAACCGTTAAAAAAGAATACTCACATTCAAATTCAAAAGTTAGTTCCAATTTTTTTTTAATCACCCGAGCGACCGATGGCTACGGCGCTCGACCTCATACTGCCGGCGGATCGCAGATGAGTTATTATTAAACACAAAAACAGCGTTGCCCAAAGTTACTGGATAATAGAGATAAAAAACGGGCGGGTTGCACGCCGGGAGTCCCGGCAGAAGTGAAAAGTACACACGCACAACACACTCGCGCAAAAAAAAAACACCAAATTTCCCCACTTTCGAGTGGTATTTTCACACATGTGCTTTCAAAAGGGCTCCTGGAGACATACAGACAGACGGGACGGAGAGTGGAGTCTTAGTAATAAGGTCAGTTTGAACCCTTTAGGTACGGAACCCTAATAATACAGTAGGTGTCGCAGCTGCATGGTAATTAACGCGCCTAGTTTTGACAGCAGTCGGTGTTATCGTGTCCACGCGAATGCGACAGTTTGAGCACCTCTGCTCATGTAACATGACAACATCCCGGTCTAATAAACAAACGCCTAACGACCTACCTAATGGAATAAATGCAACTTTGTATCTATTCGTTTAAATGCGATAATAGGAACGCAAGCTATATCATAAAACATGAATTAAAATCGGTGTAGGTGCTGATATTTTAGAACTGTTTTATAACAATAATTAAGAAAACCTTAAACTACCTTATTAGAAAGAAAGAAGACATTTATTCCTTTGTGCAAGACACACAAATATAAGAGAATATACACAATTTTAAAGAAAATAAAACAAGAAAAAACACACGTTACGACATGAAAATATGTAGATCATCAGCGTTGTGTGTGTCTTCGCAAAAGTGAAACGGTCGCCGGCAGTGGCGGAACTATAGGGTGGCAGGGGTGGCAAAATGCCAGGGGCCCCTAGCTCTCCGGGGCCCTGAACTGGCTTGGTTTAGAGCACAGAAGGGACGCTTATGCACTTCTTTATATTGAGGAAGGAGCCCCATCTGGCGAATTTGCCGCGGGCCCAGGCGTTATAGTTACGCCACTCCACTGGTCGCCGGCTCAGCATTACGCTGAGGTATTAGACACCTGCAGCACTGATTTTCAGCCAGAACCGTCTGTGACTCACGTCACGATACACAGATAAAATATTCTACATAATCCATAAACTTTTACGTAAATAAAGTAATAAATAGATAGAACCCGACTTAACTTAGATGTGTAACTAAAAAATACATAATAATTATAATTAAATAGTTTACAATAAACAACAAATAGAAAGGAGGGAAAACTGAATTTTTCAAAAACAATAGGCTGGCATATGTGCATTATTCTTAACTTGTGTACTGTTACTTTTAAGTTTATGGCATGTCATTTTTGTTTCTATATGTACCTTGTCACTAGCAATAAAGATTTTTTATTTATTTATTTAACTCTAAACCTAAAGAAAGAGCTATATTTATCCAAATCCAATCACCGTAAGATAATCACTTGATAAAACAATGTCCGCTGGCCGACGCTGATGCAATATGTCGACAAACCTGTGGAGTCGGAAATATAACAAAAAATAACTATTTGTTTCATCATCGTTTCACCACAATCCGTGGTTGCGTCACGCTTTATCATCAAAAAGGATACAACATGGATTTAAAACAATTAAAAACAAAACTAAAACTAATCTTAAAATAAAATAATTAAAAAAATAGGGGCATAGTTCCACAGACGCTGGTAGCATTCCCCCTTTGGACAGCGATACTAATACGCTGTCCAAGGAAGCTGCCAGCTCTGCGTTCACCCGTAGCGTCTATTAGCCTCTTCGAAATATCTCTGAAGAGGCTAATAGCGCTAGGACCCCGCGGACCAAGGGTCTCAACACCGAAAGGGTCAAAGTTATATTCGGTGCTGAGACCTCTATATTTATTTATCTTGCCTTGTATCAACATCAAAAAGGAATAAATGTCTTCTTTATTTCTTCTTTTTATAGAGCGTTATTCACCAAGAGTGCGTGTGTGTAGAAGAGAAGTAGAGCCCGACGTTTCGTGGAAGACGCACAAATGCGTTGCGTGTCAAAATAATGTCCTTAACGTACCTATATAGCTATTAAGTTTATACATATATTTTATTTTGTGAACGATTACGAAAGTATTGATTAAAATATAAGCTAATGCTACCTTAAAAATAACTTAATAAAACTAAAACTTGGGCTAAAAATTTTACCTTAGGTAAGGTATGTAAATTCGAGGATGGTTACATCGCGTAGTCCGCTAGTCACCAGCAGATGGCGTTAATACAAATCAATCACAACAACGTGTTAATATCCCGGAAAAGTAGAACAGCCCGGTTATGCTATTTGCTTTTGTAATTTGCACAAATTTGTGTCAATTTGACAAGACTTTACTACTGCATCTATGAAGCATTCATCGCTCGCGTGGCGTGATGCGATATGCGATGTTTTACTCGCCATAGACAGAGGCGCCATCTCGTAACTAGCGATTGTAGCTAACTAATTTCCTGATTCTAACCATCAACATTTCAATCCATTACCAAAAGAGCGTAAGCGTACTACAGAGTATTATACATACGACGTTTATATATTAGCTTCCACTTGTTTACTACTACTTTGTTGTTGAATACCGGAAGGTGACATGTGTTGTTTTGAGGCTATTATGACTTTAACCGTAAAGCGTAAGGTATAAAGTTGCTAATTTATTGAGTTGGAAGGTAGGAGATTTAGTGTCAAGGTTAAATCACATCAGTTAAGTTTTTGGTATGACATAATAGCGTTGGAGTAACGTGTTGAATAAACGTGAGTATTGTTTTCTTAAAGCATAAGCTTATTACTGAAGTATTTAAAAGGCATTTTTACTTGTTTAAAAGACTGAAATTTATGCGAGATTGTAGTTTCAGCGTTTTTCTGGCATTTAACAGACATAACCTCACTATTTAACCATATTTGGTCATTTGGATTCCAATGTAAAATAATATGTATTGATTACTAAAAAGGGATTTCTTCGCTATTTTATTATTATAGTTTAGTTTAACTGTGTATTGAATCTCATCGTCCGTTTTTATCGGTCGATATTTCCGCCAATGCTTACCGGCATCTATCGGCGCACAAATAATACTAAATGCTAATAATTCGACTTCCAACGTTCCACATCCCTCTTAGGGGCCCGAAAATTGCCAAATAGGCAGCCAATTTCTCTAGAAAATATATTTAATTCTTGACTAGCTTCTGCCCGCGATTTCGTCCGTGTAGACATGATTGTCACTATTCCGCGGAAACTATGCAATTTAACGGGATAAAAAGTAGCCTATGTTTTAATCTAGAGTGCCGGTTATCTTCGATCCTGATTTTCACCAAATCCATCAAGTCGTTTCAGCGTTAAGAAGGAACAAACATACACACTCACATCCTCTCATCCTCACTCACAAACTTTCGCATTTGTGATATTAGTACGATACATAAATGGTACCTATCATACTAATATTTATATGTTATTGTTTGAACAATAACATATAAATATTTGTATGATCTGCGCATCAAGAAGACAGTGTCATGTCACGATGATTTTGCATTTCTGTTGTCATTAATCATTAAATCATTATACCTAGTGTCGAGATGATTTTTAGTTTCGTGTACTCATTGAGTAGGCCATAGCATGCGACCGGTTGGTGATCATTGTTTCGCCGAATTTCACACTCAACCTATTCGCAGACGTTTCATTTGACAGAGTAACGTTTTACATAATGTCATTGTATAAAAAAATCTAGAATAGTTCAGCGTAGTTGTGTTACTTCGATTAAACAGCTTTGTGAAAGTTTTACATACGATGTTACCATTCAAAACAAGCGGAATCAAAGAGGTGACTTAATTTGAACCAACAATTATGATGAAAATCCTTTACAGGATTATACAAATGAACTAACTCTAAGCGCGCGCCGTGTGTATAAAGATATCTCGGCGCGTCTTATAGAGGCCTCCCGTGACCAGAGGGCTGGCCAATATTTCGCTCAGCGAATAAGCATTGCCATACAACGTGGCAATGCTGCCAGCCTTCTGGGCACCCTCCCCATGACAGCGATTTGGGAGATTTTTTTTATCTTTAATTTAATGATAGTTTTAGCTAGATATGTTATTTTTAAGTTTTGACTGTTTTTTCATTGTTTTCTTTTCCTTTTTCAATAAAATTTTCTAATATACTAACTCTGTCTGTGAACGTGTACAAAATACTATGACACACTAACTTCACAAAGGTCCGGGACACTAGTGTCCCTCAGGTGATATACCAATTACAAATAATAATAAACAATATCAATGACATCATCCACGTACCTTGCTATCAGCAGCTACACGCGCGTGGATGGGTTATCATGTACAAAAATAAAAAGTAGGTAAAGTTATTATCTGTCAAGTCCGGTTTTTAAATATTATAATTTGTCATTTGTTCTGTTCCGCGACTTCTCTTGAAAATATCTTCTTCTTATTATTCTTTGTGGCGTATCAAGTCGTCCAGTTCTGGGACCTTACCATGGCGTCAGGTTTTAGGTGTCATTTTTAGTATGGATCTGACAGCGAGCGTACCATAACTGAACCGCGTTAAGACGTCATACCCCCTGACCTCCGTGTCGTCGGATGTCATCCTTCCAGCGCAGCCGAGGTCTGCCAAGCCCCCTGGTGTCCGCTCTGGGTCTCCATTCAAGGACTCGTCTTGTCCAGCGACTTCTGTCCATTCGCGCAATATGTCCCACCCAAGCCCACCTTATTCCCTATGACAGCTTCTAAATAAGACTGTGCGTTAGCTACCCGACAATTTGTTACTATTTTTTTATTAGTAGATACAGGTATCCTTACGAGGATATTCTACCGTCTCGAAAACTGAAGACCGTATTAATCGCTCAGAATAAAAGTGAATCAATCAAATAATCTTGTTCTTTAAAGTGTGATTTATTTACTCTAGATTTAGGTTTGAAATCGGTCTGTATTTCTTATGGGCTTAGTATCTTTTAGTTTCAAACCCAAGATTAGTTATCAGTTGTAAACAAGGCCCGTCCGCGAGTAATCAGTGACTGCCGATAACGGAGTTAAGTCATTTATATTAAATGTAATATAAAGCAACGATAACCGTGACTCTCATCGAATCCGGCGCACAACACGCCTGCTGTGAGTATTACTAACTGTCTTTTCCTGCTTTTTCCTGCTTTTTCGGTCAAAAAGATCATTATTTTTATCAGATTTCCCTGTCCGCCAAATTAAAAGGAATGCGATCATTTACAGTTGTTTAAACTAACTTCGATTCCAATGTCAAGATTCGAATCTTGCGATGGATTTCAAACTTACCCTCATGCACGGGGACGATTTTGAAAGCATGTATGTGAAAAACTGTGTTGAATTTGAAATACTAGTACTCTTCCGAATAGTAGCTACTTTCGAGTAATGTTTTTTTTCAAAAATCGGCCCCCAGCAGCTACATAATCATATTATGCGATGTCAAGCAGTCCCCTACGTTGTCAAGTGGTATTTATAAAATATCATTCTGCTTATATAAACGTTCAGATAGGTAGGTACCAGCCACACACATCACAATTGCAGAGCTTACATCTTGCCAGACATCCACGATCCCATCCTCATCCGCAATGATCAATGCCAATCGTTTATACGGATGCAGATGCTACGCAAGTCACAACAAGAAAAGTTACCAACTTATAATTCTATTTAGCTTCTCATAAAAAGTCTCCCAGATCCACATCCGGGGATGTGTTGGTTCGAAAGTCAGCATACACTTTTACAACCGTAGATGTAAAAAACCGCCCTCCGCTATATCCCTAACACAAACTCCTGCTCCAGATACAATGAAGCTGTCACTGCTGCTATGCCTGACGGCGCTGTCCACAGCATACGGGTACCGGATCCTGTGCATGTTCCCGGTGCCCACGCGCAGCCACAACATCCTCGGCAAGGGCATCGCGAATGCGCTGCTGCAAGCTGGCCATGAGGTAAGCTTAAACCCCTTAAGACTCAAAGGAAAAAGTCTCCGCCATTAAAGATTGCACATCGGTCTTTTCGGCTAATTTCGGCTCCGTAGAGCTTTGTCTCGCTCTTACGTGATGCCAATTGTCTCTTTCCAAAGACCGAAGTGCAATCTTTATGGATACTGTACGTTGCGGTGCTGGGTCGTCGACTTCTAACCCGTTCGCGTCACGGCCTGGCAATGTAATGAAACTTGTAGGATCTTCGTTGCAGATTTAACAGCTCACTTGGTCTCAACTGGCACTCGCTGGCGTAACTATAAGTCTGTGGCAAATTCATGATGGGTCTTTCCTCAACGTAAAAATGCATCAGTACCTTTCGTGCTCTAGACCAAGCCAGCTCGGGGCTCCGTAAAGCTAAGGGCCACCACGCCAAATAGGCGCAGTTTATAGGCGTCGAGTTGCGGAAAACAGCCCGTCACAACATAACATAACAAAGCTAGGGGCCCGTGGCTTTTTGCCAGTCCTGGCACCCTATATTTACGCCACTGCTGGCCCCCATTTATAGAAGGAAGGCAAAAGATGATGATGTTTATATAAGGTGATGATGGTAAATGATCAGCATCCGTGGACACTCGTAACTAGAGGATTGCTAGTGATGCCAGCCTAGAGGACTAAGATAGAACACCTCCTGTCAAATACTAAGTCAACTTCCTTAAATGACTACGGATTACTCAGAGTGAATGAATTCCAATTGAACGTTCGAAAGGACTTTGCCCAACAATGGCGATTATTGCGAGCTATTAAAACTTTGGTAAATTGCAGGTGACCTACGTCACTCCATACCCCGATATCATGAAGCCTGCCAAAGGACTGAGAGTCGTCGACGTCAGTCGAACTGAAAAAATATTTGAAGGTAAGAAGTGCAGACATTTAGCACGAACTTTTAGTGTTTTGAATGTGATTGAGGCATGGAGAAAGAGCAAACTTTTAACCATGGGACGTATACAGGCTAAAATTCTTACTCCCTTATTCATAAACGCTCTATAGGCTTCTACTAACTATTGCTAAGATAGCAGAAGCCTACAGAGCGTTTAAGAATAAGGGGGTTAATAATATAGTTACTTACAGGCATGGACATAATCAACACAGCAACAAAAGGCGACTTCAGAAAGGTGCTTCAGTCTGGCCGAGATATCATCACCATAGCCATGGAGTCTCCGGAACTGCAGGATATTCTGAAGAAGGAGAACTTTGATGCCGTTGTCAGCGAGTGGTTCTTCTCAGATGTCAATGCTGGGTAAGTCTGTTTTTTTTTATTATTATTGCCACAACTGACACGGTTCACCTGATGTAAATTGATCACCGTCGCTCTAGACACCTACAGTACTGTCAGTTCTGCTCGTATGTTGCTGGCCTTGCAACAAGTACGCGCGTTTTTTAAAGACTCCATGTTATAGCAAGTTGGGAAAATCTGAGCGTCTCCTTTTTCACCTAACATACGTTAGTTATAATACTAACAAGATACAGATATATGCCTATTGGCATATATTAGACGGTCAATATAACTCCGATACTGGTGTAGTATTGGATCGTAGATTTCAAAACAAAATATTTCGTTAAATGGATCGCTTTATGCGTGGACTCTAATCCATGGCATTCAAATAGGGTATCCCTTTGCCTTCATATTTTTCTTTAACACATAATATTCTTGCAGTCTAGCGGCAGCTCTCCGAGTACCATGGATCTTACTAAGCGGTACAGTTATGAGTAGCCACATGGAGTCTCTGGTGGATGATATAAGAACCACTGCCATTATACCCGCAATGCTTGCGGAGTTCCCGATCCCCATGAGCCTGTGGCAGCGTGTGAAGAACACGTTCATCGTCGCCGGCATGACCTTTGGGACTTGGTAAGTAATTTATGTCCGAGATAGTGACCATCAGAATCACAGCTATCACACCCGCTATGATTGTGAAGTTCACGATCCCTATGAGCCTGTGGCAGCGTGTGAAGAACACGCTCATCGTCGCTCCCATGACCTTTGGGACTTGGCGAGTAATTTATGCCGAAGACAGTGCCCATCAGAACCATCGCTATCATAGCCTGTATACTGGCTTTGTTAGTGGTGGTATTATCTCTTGTCTTTGACATGATGCCGCAAGGCACCCTAGTTGCCACATTCTGTTTTCCATGAACCAAAAGCAATACGTAGCTTCTCCGTGAGCACCTGAGGACGGTGATTGGTGAAGTGATTGGTCTCAATTCAAACCTCGTTCGATTTCCATAACACGTAGGACACGCCATTTGAGACGATTTGCGGTCTTGCCTCCTTAAGTACTAGTAAGTAAGACCTACTTGGTAAGACCGCGAAGCGTTTCACGTCTGTTTCATTAAATTCCAGGCTGGACCAAGGCAACAACGAAGCTCTTTATCACTCGGTCTTCGGTCCCATCGCGGCGGCCCGCGGCGTGACCCTCCCTGCGTACAGCGACGCTCTGTATAACGTTTCTATCCTGTTCTCCAACTCGCACCCCTCCATGTCGACGGCCCAGACCCTGCCCCCCAACGTGGTGCAAATCGCAGGATACCATATTGATAAGAAGATACCGCCGCTGCCTAAGGTATTATTATTATATTATTCTATGGTTATGTCCCACAGCTGGCTGGGCAAAGGCCTCCCCTCTCGACCTCCACATCTCCCTATCCAAAGCTATTTCCGGCTACTCGTCATCTCGCCATCTCCGCCTCAGCCTGCCTCGTCGCTGGTAGCCGTTGGGTGGTACCCACCTTGTAACTGAGTGTGCCCATCTTCGAGTGGTATTTTCACACATGTGCTTTCAAAAATCGGGACCCAGTGTCTTCTCTTCCTGCCCATCGTAAAAGCCGAGGGAAATGGCAAAAATCTTAGGAATCATGTTATAGGCGATGCGGCTAGAAACCCATCACTATTTTGATTCCCCTTTCCATCTAACTAATACGCCCACAATCACGCTAAACATATTTGGTACAGTCCGGAAGTTCTTAGAATACCATTCGGGTTTCGGGTGCCATTGGCCGATTCAAGTATTACCCATAAGAGTGAACGAGACAGCAAGACATACCCAAATGGCACTGAGAGCTCACGAACTGTACATGTATGTATGTATATATCTAACCACAGGACCTGCAAGACCTCTTAGACGGTTCTCCGCAAGGCGTTGTCTACTTCAGCATGGGTTCCGTGGTCAAGTCCTCAGCATTGCCTTTAGACCAGAGACAGGACCTCATGAGAGCCCTGGGAGCCTTGCCGTACACCGTGCTGTGGAAGTTCGAGGAGCCCCTCGAAGGGCTGCCGAAGAACGTGCACGTCAGACCCTGGATGCCGCAGCCGAGCATATTAGGTAGGTATTTAACACCCTTGCAAATGATTAACAATAAAATGTTAGTCGATTGGATATGGGCCGTCTAGAAACAGTGGCGTAACTACAGGGTGGCAGGAGTGGCCCCGAACTGGCTTGGTCCAGAGCACAGAAGAAAAGATGATGCGCTTCTTTTAGACTACAAGCCCATGGACAAAAAAAAACATGTGAAATGAACCAGCGTGAAACACGCTTAGAAGGCTGTTACTATACCATAAAATAGCTCTGAGCGCTATGCCGTCTTTTCTGAGCGGTACAGATTTTTTCCCATACATTGAAAAAAAGTAAAAAAAAATTGCACTAACTTCCGGCACCACCACTTTAAAGCGGCACTAGGTCTTTCGACATTTATTTTTAATCATCTATAAGCTATAAAAACGCAGTTAATTAATAATTTAGTCGTAATTCCTCACTTGTACTTGAGAAATTCCATAAATGTACCGCTCAGAAAAGACGGCATAGCGCTCAGAGTTATTTTATGATATAGTAACAGCCTTCTAAGCGTTTTTCACGCTGGTTCATTTCACGTGTTTTTTTTTCCATGGGCTTGTAGTCTATTTAATTTTATTATTGAGAAAGGACCCCCATTTGAAGACTGTGTAGGGACACACTTTGTGGCCTTACGCCAGGTCAGCTCATATCCCAGTACATTCGCACTGGAATATGAGTTGACTAAGCACTTGGTACTTGGGCCAACGGGCCCGCTTTATAGTTAGTCATTCGCGGAGCTTACTGGAGAACGTACACGCCCCAGACTTAAGTTAGCGGTGCTCACTGTGAACCTTGTAATTTAGTTATACAATCTTACGTTTATTATACATACTTTAAAGGACTAAACTATTTCATTTCACCTCCACGCAACCACTTCCCTAAAGTGGTGACCCCGCGTGGACGGAAGTTTTTTTTGTGTTCCGGACGTCACGCCGGAGGTTAACATGGAAGAATAATAGGAGGACACACAAGGAGGGGAAGATTTCGGCCTCCTAGCATGCCACGTGGAAGAACGTGCCGCGCGTTACGCTAGGAGGCCGGCGGAAGATCGCCCAGAAGTTTTCGGCCTCCTAGCAACGCCACGTGGAAGAACATGCCACGTGTTGCGCTAGGAGGCCAGCGGACCATCGCCAGCAGCGTCCCGGGATGAGTCGGGACTCGGAAGCAGACGGCGGATAAACCAGGCGGAGCCGAGCCAGCACCGACCGTGACTCGCAACTTCGTTTTGGGTACCCTAGCGAGCACACCTGCCGCTACCAGGGGAATAAAACAAGCCTAGGTCACGGTCATAGTGCAGTGTTGTGTCAGTGCTTAGTTCCGCGAATTGGACCGTATCCAGCGTATTGTTTATGTTTAAGTTCATACCATAGTATTAGTTAGCAACTTAGGTATTGGATTACAATGGCATGTGTTAGCCGTTCATTGCGCTGTATTAGCAAAAGCCACATACAGGTGGATTTATAATGTAACTAAATTTGGTGTTGTTTTTTTTTTTTATTAATTTTTATAATTGTTTTTATTATTATTTTTTTGGGAGAAAAATTAAAGGGGGGAGTGATGTAGGGACACACTTTGTGGCCTTACGCCAGGTCAGCTCATATCCCAGTACATTCGCACTGGAATATGAGTTGACTAAGCACTTGGTACTTGGGCCAACGGGCCCGCTTTATAGTTAGTCATTCGCGGAGCTTACTGGAGGACGTACACGCCCCAGACTTAAGTTAGCGGTGCTCACTGTGAACCTTGTAATTTAGTTATACAATCTTACGTTTATTATACATACTTTAAAGGACTAAACTATTTCATTTCACCTCCACGCAACCACTTCCCTAAAACTGCCACTAACATTTTTCTTACCTCTTTTAAAGCATTGACGGTATCGGATGTCTGCCTTGCAGCTTATACTTCTAATTGACGTCTCTATACTCACGCTACACTAGCGCCTCTGGCGGCGAATTCGTACGCGGTAGCCTTCTTTCTAACACACCTTGTAGATTATAGATGGCGGCACATGTAACGTTATCTTCATCTCCAGCTCATCCGAATGTTCGCGTGTTCATTACTCACGGCGGGATCCTCTCGGCCCTCGAAGCCGTCAACGCAGGCGTCCCACTCCTCAGCATCCCGGTGTACGGTGACCAGAACACCAACGCCTTCCGGGCCGTCATGGCTGGGTACGCGCTGAGGGTACCCTTCAGGCCCTGGTCTGTCGAAGCGTTTGAGAAAGCCTTGAAGGAGATACTTAGCAATGACAGGTTGGAACACAATATTTTTTCTTCACCTTTGCATCATGGACGAAACATATATGACAAAAAAATCACCATTCAAAAGCGCGACCACGCGAACTTAGTACAAAAGTTCCCGATAGATGTCACTACAAGTATCAAACAACTCATGAAGCGATTACGTAACTCGAATTTTGTTCGATTTTTCACGTAGCTGTTGAAATGTTACCTCGTCTCGAGAACGTAAAATATTGTAGACTGCTTTGGCCATTTAAAAGCGCCATCTATTGTTGAAGTTTTGACGATTGACATATATTTCGTACATGGATTTTAACGCCGTTTTCACAATATATAGAATGATACAAAAAGAATGTTAATACGTATGTATAGTTATAACTACCACCTGTAACTTGGCTGGACTTAAGATTCCTGTATTTTTGATGTTGTTAATAGTTATTAATATTATTGTCGACATGTAATATTTGTTTGATTTTTGATATTAATATACATTTACCCCCTTATTCATGAACGCACTATAGGCTTCTGCTAACTTAGCTATCGTTTGTCGTTATCTGTGGAAGGTAAATGTCAAAGTGACAGATAAGGACAAACGATTGCTAAGCTAGCAGAAGCCTACAGAGCGTTTATGAATAAGGGGTTACCACTAACCGTTAACCAGAAAGATCATAACCATTTTTTTTTCTAGTTACTACAAGAGAGCAAAACATCTATCCAAGTTGTTCCATAATCGCCCCGTGGAGCCTTCAAAGCTGATTTCACACTATGTGGAGACAGCCATCGAGACCAAAGGTAAAACTATAAAGCCATTAAAACGTGTAATTCAAATATTCATAGCAGCGCCATCTGTTAACAAATAGCGTTGTGATTTCGCCTCGTATTAAGTAGAACTATGAATACTTCCAATTGAGAGCGGTACTTTCTCTCCCCTAGCCTAGGGTGTAAGTTCTTGACACAAAAAACGTCTCATACGCGTTCGCGTAAGCGTCTCAATTATTATGAAAAATAGCTGCAGGTTGCACTCCGGGAGTGCCGGTAAAAGTGAAAAGTACTCACACGCACACTCGCGCAAGCACCCAGCGCCGCAGCCCAGGAACTCTCCCTCCGTCCTAAACAGTTGCGAAAATATCACTCGAAAGTAGTGAAAAATTGTGCTGAATTTGAAATACGAGTAGCTTTGAATACAATCACAGGCTCTCATTAATCTTTTGAACTAGTCAAAACTTTGATTAGAGCTTTAGTTTTGGAGATATTAAGCTAATTTATACCACTTTCGAGTGGTACTTTCGAGTGATGTGCTTTCAAAAATAGGGCCCCAGTCACGTGACCCTGACGCGAGTTATCATTTTTACCTGTCCCAAAAAAGTGCACAACGCCGTCGCCGCTCAAGAAGTTTTCGCTTCAGAAATTGGCAGCGCCAACTAGCGGAGCAAAACGGCAACAAACTGATTTCATAATGTTTGACGCTTCACCGCAAACGCCTTCGGAACGTTTTCTGCTACGGAAAACTTACACTAAGTGTGCTGCTACTTGTAGGTATTTCATCTTTATGACACAAGCAATAAGGTCGTTGACATGACACATATATTTGGCACGATGACTGTATTGATATTTATGCCGTCGACTGTAAGGTAAACCGCCCTAATTCCGGCCCCGTCCTAATATGGGCCGTGTCGAAGAAATCGTGGCGTAAATTAAGTTACGTGAAATAATATAAGAGTATTATTGCACCAAAATAGACTCATAGACATACACAATAGACAATACCAACATGGCGGCGTTGTGTGCTATAGGATATTTAGCCGGTCGTAGAACGCGGAGGCGTACGAACTTATGCCTTTCGCCGGCTTTTTGATCTCTGACAGACTGTGGACAACATTTTGGGGAAAGCGATTTTAGCGTATTAAATAAAAATAATGCCACAGTTAAAACTTGAAGTGAATGACGTCTGTAGTAGTGTATTTGCTTACGTCACACTAGTTTGTGTCAAACTATCGCTGCACACTAGCGCCATCTATTAACCAGTAGCATATAAATTTTCCTTTGTTTTCAGGTGCTTACCATTTGCGCTCACCGTCGCACCACTATCAATGGTACGAACGGTACATGCTGGACCAACTCGTCGTGATGTTGGGAGTTCTCTACATCATAGGAAAAATAATAAAAGTAACGTTTAGGTTCATCAAGAGTTTATTTGTAAGCAATAAAAGTAATAAAACAGTAACCAAGTCGAAGAAGAAGGTTAAAGCACAGTAAATGCACTTTGAGAATGTGGAGTTGACGTCAGTTCTTTTATCCGAACTAGATGGCGCTAGTGACCAATTTCACCAACACTCAAAAGGCATTCAATACAAATCCTGAGAAGTGAAATTTGGCTAACAAATGTATACTTCAGAAGGAGATAGAATGCTCAACGTCCAGAACAAAAAGGTTTATTTACAACAAAAGTTATTTTTTCAAACAACGTAAAAGCTGTAGAATGTGATATAGGTACCTAATTCATAATATATATTTTTTTATAAGTTAAGTGTAATAAAACACAACATTTGTACCGATCTGTGATTTATACACAACAACGAAGAATACCTATACGATCTAATGAAGAGATATTAAATGTTTTTACTTCATTACCGACTTTTTCTTGATCCATCCTATTATATCATCATAAATCATTGGAATCCCAAAGTTAAGACTAGATATAGCAGAAGAAAACTAATCTTGTAAAAGGTTAAAAGGTTAATTTAAGCTGCAGAAAATGGTCAAAACTAGACTGCTCTCCTAAGGAAAAACGCAGTATTTACATATGAGCTGCATACTGACTTACTGCATTTTTCCTTTGTACGGCGAACAAAAACTTTCCGTGGCGTCGTTCAAGGAAATCTTGAGGAAGATATGGCTCACACCATCTCCTTAGATATTGTATGTGTGTACTCTTATTGTATTTTGTATGTATGCATGTGTAATGTTATTTAGTAGTTTATTTTATGTTTTGTTTATTGTACTTAGAAATGTACGCTCTATTGTGGCTTTTACTATCTGGGATTTTAAACTTACACTTTGTCGGTCCCTCATTTAATGCTCCTCTCATCTACTCAAAGGCTAACTGGTAGAGATCCCTTATAGGGATAAGTTCGCCTTTGTGCATATATCAATGTTATTTTTATTTTTTTGTGAATTGTATCTGTTTCTTTATATTTGTACAATAAAGCAATTACTTACTTACTTACAAAATAGATGGCGCTCTTAAATAACACGAATTGAAAAAGCGGAGCGATAAGTCTAAATTTGTCTGCCTTCTTGACACAGCTACGTAAAAAGTCAAGTAAAGGAGCGACCACACCGCTGCGTACGCAGTGACGTGTCGCATGCGTCACGTTCTCACCGTTTCTTCATACATTTTGTTTACACGCACCGTCGACGTCTTTGACGCACTGTGTTGCCGGACCTTAAAAACTCGTTACGTAAACCATCGCCTCATAAATTGTTGATATACTTATAGTGACATCTATCGGGAATCTACTTGGCATAGTCGATAGAAAAGATGAAATAAAAAAGGCAATTTATTTGTTACAAGTTTTTAATGAAAACAGTCTTTAATGTTTCAAAGCTACATAATATACAAACATAATCGAACCTTTGGATGGTAAACAAATTCCTTGGTAGACTATACATTCCACTAATAGTACAAAAACAATTTAAAAGCGTTTATCTCTACTGAGCTGGCAACATCGCATTTTTGGTGTTTTCTACGATTATTTCACAGAAATTGAATGAAAGTTTAAAATGTGGTCTATACAAGTTCTTCGTTTTTAGTATATCAATATATACGATGCAATAATTAATCGTGATGGATTTTCATTTTCGTATTAAAGGGATAAAATATTATACAGTGGCGTAACTATGGGGTGGTAGGGGTGGCAGAATGCCAGGGGCCCCTAGCTCTACGGGGCCCCGGACTGGCTTGGTTTAGAACACAGAAGGGACGCTGATGCACTTCTTTATATTGAGGAAGGAGCCCCATCTGACGAATTTGCCGCGGGCCCCAGACGTTATAGTTACGCCACTGATAATATATCTCATTTTATTAAATCAGGCGTTACTTTGCAGAGTCCATTTCAATGAACAAAAAATATTAAACTTGCTACTCCGCTACTCACGTGCAAGATAACCAAGCCTGTGTAAAATATTGCATGAAAAACATATTTCACACAGGCTTGGTTATCTTGCACGTGAGTAGCGGAGTAGCAAGGTAAAAACATTTTTGTTCATTAGAATATATCTCGTTTAATAAGAATATAAAAGTGCATCACGATCAATTATTGCATTGAACACATTGACACTAAAAACGATGAACACAAAACACTTTCTATGAAATCGTAATAAAACACCAAAAATTCCTCGTTACCAGCTCAGTAGGAATAAACCCTCTTAAACATAAAAATAACATGACAAACGAATACATCATAATCATAAGATTAAAACAATCCTTAAAGGAGACTTAAAAAATTACTCATTTATTATATCTAGTCCTAATTTTTCCATTTAGTCCCATCTCGTAGCCAGATTTGGTAGCTAGCTTCCAAATGGGCAAACATGTTTCTCATTTTGTAGTTGATTACAAGATGGGAAAATAAGTTTCTCATTTCGTAGCTGGCTACAAGACGGGAAAACATGTTGCTCATTTCGTAGCTGTCTACAAGATGGGACTAAAGGTATGTTCGTGCAGTCAGCTGCACAAAAATACACTGTCTTATAATTAATACCGATTAATAATTTAGGAATAAGTTCGCCTTTGTGCATTAGTGTTGTCCTGTATTCATCTTTTTCTTGTGTTTTATGTACAATAAAGTGTTATACATACATACATACATAATTAAGCAGATGGTTGGAGTAATTTGACTGAACATCGCTGTAAATGTTTTTCATGACTTAAGTAAGAGTGCATGACAAATAATTTACGTCGCCCCAGGCCGTAAGTAGCGATTTACCGGCCGCTATGCGAGCGGGAATTTCCACTTCCTGGCCAGGGGAAGCCTAAAAATCGTGTACCCACCTCGGACGGTGATAAAGAAAGCCCCGGGTCGCATGTTTACCGCCCTCGCCTTTGGCTCGTGCGACAAGTTCCTGCGATCGGAGACATTCTTTATTTCACCACCCTCGGGGTGTAATTACATAATCCTGATTTAATTTATATTCAAAAATTAAGACGAAATACCTAACAGGAGTGTTCAATCGATCTAACTTGGTTCCCAAAGTGGTCCAGATGGACCCTGTAAAACTTTGAAAATGGTCTAATGTGAAGGCACCAGTGTTGGACACTTTAAGGTAACAAGCACCAGTAATGGACACTTTATTCTTAATTTAAAGATGATACGGTTTAAAATTGACTGTTGTAAAATAAATGGCTATGCCTTAGTGTCTTTTAAATAAGAGTTAGTGTGCATTATTGGTCCATGTCCATTACTGGTCCCGTCACCTATGAGAAAAAAGTTTGGGAATACCCTGATCTAACCCAAGCACAAGCTGAATATTCCCGAATAAAATATGAGACACATTGATTTGCATTAAATTCAACTAAAATTAAAATATAACATACAATTCATGAATAAAAATTAAGAACATTCTTAAGCTTAAAAATCACCTGTAGATTAGTAATTACAAAATCTACTGAATTAATTAAATAATATACATAAAGCTACCACAGTTACCACACTGGGGTCCTAGTGAAAAAGGGGCTTTAGTCTAAAACACATAAATACATTAATCACGTCTTTTTCCCTTACGGGGTAGACAGAGCCTAAGGTAACAAGACCTAGGCCACGTTTAGCATGATTGTGGACGTATATGTGGAAAGGGGAATCGAAATAGTGATAGGTTGCTAGCCGCAAGATTTTCGCCCAAGTCTAAAGTAGCTATGTAGAAAATTCAGAATGAATACCCGTTTTCACTAGGACCCCAATTAAACTCCATTACAATTTTTGGCAATTATTTAAAAAGAACTACTCCATGTGTATTCCACTATCAAATCAAATCATACAACTTAACTTTCCTATATTAAAATATTCATCAAATGTTGATTTTCACACTGAATTATTTACAATACATTATTTTACAAAAATATTAGGACACAAACAATCATTCATAGCTCTTCAACCAACAACCATGTATGTATGTATATCATTAACAAAACAATTGTATAAGGTTTACAAGAGGTATTATCATGTCAAACATTCTAATACTACACAGAGCAATTAAAAACAAACTACAAGCTTAATTGTCAATGAAATAAAAAAGGTTTAGGTTAAACCTAAAGAAACAAACAATTCCATATCGCAATCACAATAAAGCATCACATGAGATTAATGAGTTCTTAACCTTTAACCAAACATCAGTTATTTTTACTTGCCATATGTTCAAAAGTAAACATCGAAGTTAAACTCGCCAACTTCGAAAAGTATTGTGGAAGAGAGAAGGATCCAACGCGGCTACAACACTCGTCATGCTCTCTCTCTCGTCGTGGCCGGCAAGAGAGACAGAGGAGTCCAGCAAGAGAGCACTGTATGGCTGGTATAGCTCTTGCGATTAACGATGGCGAGCGAGCTTTATTTGTGGTAAACATATCTGCATACGTATCGAAGTATGCGTGTCTTACTTGAAATTCGGAAACGGACTAGAATCGGAACTAGGATAACACAGCTGAAGTGGCGATGGGCGGGGCACTTGGCAAGACGGAACGACGACAGACGGTCGAAAGCGGTCACAGAGTGGTGGCCAAGACTGGGTCGAAGGTCAGTGGGCAGACCATCAGCCCGTTGGTCAGATGACATCTGTCATTCAGCTGGAAAACTATGGGTGAGACTAGCACTGGACCGGGCAAAGTGAAGAGGCCTTTACTCAGCAGTGGGTGGATGTGGACAGATTAGATAGATGTGTGCCATTTTCGCGCATGCCTGATTAAATGATCTAGGTCTGAGAACTGCTTCTGGCATAAATTGCAGGAATATGGATTCTCGACGACGGGACCACACTTGTGAGCATCAAAACTACTTAAGACTCCAAATTCTCGTTTGCAAGTAGTACATTTAGTCTTTCCGTTTGTGTGGCCAAGTTGCTCGTTTGCCTTTGGATGTCGTGATCGCATATGCTTGAGCAAAGCCTTTTCAAAGACGAATCGCTGTTGGCAAAGGGCACAACAGTGAGCCTTTACATTGGCATTATCTTGTGTGTATCCGAGCTGTTCATTTGCTTTCGGATGTCGTAATTCTATATGAGAGAGCAAAGTCTTTCTATACATATAACGCTTCTGGCAAATGCTGCAACAATGGGGTTTTTCTTGACTTGGATCTTGCTTGTGCTCGGCTAAACTAGAATTTTCAGTAACCTGTCCCTTTGTGTGTGTTCGTTTGTGATTATTTAGATAATTCACAGCTTTGAATTGCTTGTTACACACATCGCAACAATACGGTGTCGATGCCGAATGCGCTCGCAAGTGGTTGCGCAAACAGACTTTGTTTGAAAATTGTTTATGACACACATCACAAATAAATCGTTTTGACATTTTGTTTGCTGAATGCACTCGCAAGTGGTTGCACAAATCCACTTCGTGTGAAAATTGCTTCTCACACACGTGGCAGGGGTGTGGTTTCTGTCGTGGGTGTGTTTGATTATGATCAAGCGACTCGGCATTATTTACAGAAGGACTGGATGGAGGCACGCGAGGTACGATAGGCGCGAGAGGATCGTTAGGTTTGTCAGTTGTGTGGTGTTGCATATGTGTCAGCAAAGTCTTTCTACGCACAAATCGTTCCTGGCAAATGCTGCAACAATGAGGTTTTTCTTCACCTGGATCTTGCTTCAGTTCGGCTAAAATAGAACTTTCAGTAACCTGACCCTTTGAGTGTGTTCGTTTGTGTTGATTTAGATAATTCACAGCTTTAAAACGCTTGTTACACACATCGCAACAATACGGTTTCGATGCCGAATGCGCTCGCAAGTGGTTGCGCAAACAGACTTTGTTTGAAAATTGTTTATGACACACATCACAAATAAATCGTTTTGACATTTTGTTTGCCGAATGCACTCGCAAGTGGTTGCACAAAGCGACCATGTATGAAAATTGCTTCTCACATACGTGGCAGGTGTGTGGTTTCTGTTGAGTGTGTGTTTGATTATGATCAATCAAATCGGCGTTATTCACAGAAGGACTGGATGGAGGCACGATAGGCGCGAGAGGATCGTTATGTTTGTCAGTAGTGTGGTGTTGCATATGTGTCAGCAAAGTCTCACTATGCAGAAATCGTTCCTGGCAAATGCTGCAACAATGGGGTTTTTCTTCACCTGAATCTTGCTTGTGTTCGGCTAAAATAGAACTTTCATCAGTAACCTGTCCCTTTGTGTGTATTCGTTTGTGTTGGTTTAGATAATTCACAGCTTTAAAACGCTTGTTACACACATCGCAACAATACGGTTTCAATGGCGAATGCGTTCGCAAGTGTTTGCGCAAAATGGCTTTGTGTGGAAATTGTTTATTACACACATCGCAAATATAATATCGTTTCAACATTTTGGATGCCGAATGCACTCGCATGTGGCTGCACAAAGCGCCTTTGTGTGAAAATTGCTTCTCACAAACGTGGCAGGTTTGTGGTTTCTGTTGAATGTGTATTTGTTTATGATCAATAAACTCCGCATTATCCACAGAAGTACTGCATGGAGGTACGACAGGCGTCAGAGGATCGCTAGGTTTATTAGTAGTGTGGTATTCCATATGCGTCAGCAAAGTCCGACTATCCACAAATCGTTCTTGGCAAATGCTGCAACAATGGGGCTTTTGTTGACCTGGATCTTGCTTGTGTTCGGCTAAAGTAGAACTTTCAGTAACCTGCCCCTGTGGGTGTGTTCGTTTGTGTATATTTAGATAATTCACAGCTTTAAATTGCTTGTTACACACATCGCAACGATACGGTGTCGATGCCGAATGCACTCGCAAGTGGTTGCGCAAATAGAGTTTGCGTGCAAATTGTTGATTACACACATCGCAAATATATAGTTTCGACATTTTGGACGCCGAATGCACTCGCAAGTGGTTGCACAAAGCGCCTTTGTGTGAAAATTGCTTCTCACAAACGTGGCAGGTGTGTGGTTTGTGTTGAAGGTGTCGTAATCGCATATGTGTGAGCAAAGCCTTTCTATAGACGAATCGCTTTTGACACACGCCGCAGCGGTGGTGCTTTACATTAGCATTATATTGTGCGTGTCCGAGTTGTCCATTTGATTCCGGATGTCGTAATCCCATATGAGTGAGCAAAGTTTTTTTATACACAAATCGTTTCTGGCAAATGCTGCAACAATGGGGTTTTTCTGGACCAGTAACATGTCCCTTTGTGTGTGCTCGTTTGTGTATATTTAGATAATTCACAAATTTAAATTGCTTATTACACACATCGCAACAATACGGCTTCGATGTCGAATGCACTCGCATGTGGTTGCACAAAGCGCCTTTGTGTGAAAATTGCTCCTCACATACGTGGCAGGTGTGTGGTTTCTGTTGAGTGTGCGTTTGATTATGATCAATCAAATCGGCATTATTCACAGAAGGACTGGATGGAGGTACGCGAGGTACGATAGGCGCGAGAGAATCGTTAGGTTTGTCAGTAGTGTGGTGTTGCATATGTGTCAGCAAAGTCTTTCTATATACAAATCGTTTTTGGCAAATGCTGCAACAATGGGGTTTTTCTGGACCAGTAACATATCCGTTTGTGTGTACTCGTTTGTGTAAATTTAGATAATTCACAAATTTAAATTGCTTATTACACACATCGCAACAATATGGTTTCGATTTTGCGCTATCTGTTTCACTTTGTGTGGAGGGCGATGTGACCTCGTGGTAGTCAGCTTCCTTTACTTTCTGATGTTCTTTCCACATATGAGCACGTAAAGTCTTTCTGTCTATAAATCGCTCTTGACAAATAGCACAACCATGGGGTTCTTCATTTGCACTATCTTGCTTATGCCCGACTTGTTCGTTTGCTTTTGGATGTCGTAATTCCATATGAGTGAGTAAAGTTTTTCTGTGCACAAATCGTTTTTCTTGAGTTGTATCTCGCTGGTGCTTAACTAAACTAGAACTCCCAGCAACCTGCGTGTTGCGTTTACGGCCCCGGTGCTTTCGCATATGAGTTATTAAAGTCTTTCTGTACACAAATCGTCTGTGACAAATGGCACAACAATGGGGTTTTTCATTTGCAAGATTTTGCGTATGCCCGATTTGTTTACTTGCTTTCAGATGTCGTAATCGCATATGTGTGAGCAAACCCTTTCTATAGACGAATCGCTGTTGACACACGCCACAGCGGTGGGGCTTTAGATTAGCATTATCTTGAGTGTGTCCGAGTTGTTCATTTGATTGCGGATGTCGTACTCCCATATGAGTGAGCAAAGTTTTTTTATACACAAATCGTTTCTGGCAAATGCTGCAACAATGGGGTTTTTCTGGACCAGTAACATATCCGTTTATGTGTACTCGTTTGTGTATATTTAGATAATTCACAAATTTAAATTGCTTATTACACACATCGCAACAATATGGTTTCGATCCCAAATGCAATCGCATGTGGCTGTACCAAGCGCCTTTGTATGAAAATTGCTTCTTACAAACGTGGCAGGTGTGTGGTTTCTGTTGAGTGTGTGTTTGATTATGATCAATCAAATCGGCGTTATTCACAGAAGGACTGGATGGAGGCACGCGAGGTACGATAGGCGCGAGAGGATCGTTAGGTTTGTCAGTTGTGTGGTATTGCATATGTGTCAGCAAAGTCTCACTATGCTCAAATCGTTCCTGGCAAATGCTGCAACAATGGGGTTTTTCTTGACCCAGGTCAAGATCCAGATCTTGCTTGTGTTCGGCTAAATTAGTACTTTCAGTATCCAGTCCCTTTGTGTGTATTCGTTTATGCATATTTAGATGAGCCAAAGCTTTAAATTGCTTGTTACACACATCGCAACAATACGGTCTCGATGTCGAATGCACTCGTATGTGGTTGCACAAAGCGCCTTTGTGTGAAAATTGCTTCTCACATACGTGGCAGGTGTGTGGATTCTGTTGAGTGTGTGTATTCTGTTGAGTGTGTGTTTGATTATGATCAATCAAATCGGCATTATTCACAGAAGGACTGGATGGAGGTAAGACAGGCGCGAGAGGATCGTTAGGTTTGTCAGTAGTGTGGTGTTGCATATGTGTCAGCAAAGTCTCACTATGCAGAAATCGTTCCTGGCAAATGCTGCAACAATGGGGTTTTTCTTGAGTTGTATCTTGCTGGTGCTTAACTAAACTAGAACTTCTAGCAACCTGCGTGTTGCGTTTACGGCCCCGGTGCTTTCGCATATGAGTTATTAAAGTCTTTCTGTACACAAATCGTCTGTGACAAATGGCACAACAATGGGGTTTTTCATTTGCAAGATTTTGCGTATGCCTGATTTGTTTACTTCCTTTCAGATGTCGTAATCGCATATGTGTGCGCAAAGCCTTTCTATATACGAATCGTTTCTGGCAAATACCGCAAGAATGGCGTTTTTCTTGACTCGGATCTTGCTTGTGCTCGGCTAAACTAGAACTTTCAGTAACCTGTCCCTTTGTGTGTGTTCGTTTGTGATTATTTAGATAATTCAAAGCTTTGAATTGTCTATTACACACATCGCAACAATACGGCTTCGTTGAAAAATGCACTCGCAAGTGGTTGCCCAAAACGAATTTATGTGAAAATTGTTTGTTACACACATTGCAACAATATGGTTTCGATGTCAAATGCACTCGCATGTGGTTCCCCATAGCGCCTTTGTGTAAAAATTGCTTCTCACATACGTGGCAGGTGTGTGGTTTCTGTTGAGTGTGTGTTTGATTATGATCAATCAAATCGGTGTTATTCACAGAACGACTGGATGGAGGTACGCGAGGTACGATAGGCGCGAGAGGATCGTTAGGTTTGTCAGTAGTGTGGTGTTGCATATGTGTCAGCAAAGTCTTTCTATATACAAATCGTTTTTGGCAAACACTGCAACAATGGGGTTTTTCTTGACTCGGATCTTGATCGTGCTCGACTAAACTAGAACTTCCAGCAACCTGCGCGTTGCGTTTACGTCCCCGGTGCTTTCGCATATGAGTTATCAAAGTCTTTCTGTACACGAATCGTCTCTGACAAACAGTGCAACCATGGGGTTTTACATTATCTTGTGTGTGCCCAACTTGTTTGTTTGCTTTCGGATGTCGTACTCGCATATGTGTCAGCAAAGTCTTTCTATACACAAATCGTTTGGGGCAAAAGCCACAACAATGGCGCCTTTCAATCGCACGATCCTGTGTATGTGCGGGTTGTTCGTTTGCATTCGGATGTCGTATGCGCATATGAGTGAGCAAAGTTTTTCTGTACATAAATCGTCTTTGACAAATGGCACAACAATGTGATTTTTCCTCAACATGATCTTTTGTACTTATGTGCTGTGGGCTTGTGTGATCCATCATGTGTTCTATAAGTAGGGCTGACCGCTTAAACAGTTTCTGGCATAGATTACATTGATATGGTTTTAATAGATGCTGCTCCATGTGAGTATTTAAAGAAGAGGGGTATACAAACTTTTTATGACATATATGGCAAGAATGATCTATGTGTGATTTAATATGATTACTTAAATGGTTTTTCCCTGAAAACTGTTTCTGACAGATGTTACATTTGTAATGTTTATCAGTTAAGCTTAGCTGCTCTCCTAAAACAATTCGCTCAAGCCTTACATAGCATGTTAGTAGTCTCTGCAGGTCCTCATTGTGCGGCTCTTCGGAAAGGGTTGGGGAGCTTACATGCTCGGATCTTGCTTCATCCATCAGCTGCAGGTGCGAGTCCTCCTCAATTTTAATTTCTGAAGCTGGAAAATGAAATTGTACAAGTCAGAAACTGCATCTGTAAAGGTGAGCCTCGCCAAGAGAGCCTAATGCAGGGTAATCACCAAAATTGAGTGCCCGACAAAGACTTCAAAAAAATCAAAATGTTGTCTGTCTGTCTGTCCCTATGTATGCTTATATCTTTAAAACTATGCAATTTTGATGCGATTTTTTTTAAAGACAGAGTGATTCAAGAGGAAGGTTTATATGTATAATTCTACGCAGACAAAATCGCGGGCAGAAGCTAGTAATTTATTATTTGATTAAAAAACTGTGATCCAATATAATACTTTCATTCCAGCCTTTTCCAACTTATTGTTATCATAATAGACTTATGTTTTTGTGAAACCTGAGACCTTTGATGACTTATAGAAATTTATGGCTTATGTAATTTGTTCCTATGTCTCATATAACTCATTAATACTGCATTATTTTATACTTAAACACTTGTTATTGATTAAGTGACATCATAATTGTAAACTGAGTTTAAAAGTCAATGTTGCAATTCTCTTCAAGTTGTTCAAGTTAATTTTAGCTGCCAGAGAATCTGTTGGCAGACCGTGTCTCCGGAGCGAAAGGGAAAGAGACTACCAAAGAGGCCGGCAGCCACACAGGTGCACTTGCTTCATGAAACATCCAACTAATATTATTAATGCGAAAGTTTGTGAGGATTTAAGTGTGGATGTTAGCTACTGTTCATGCCTGAACGGAAGAACAGATCTGAACAAAATTTGACACAGAGATTATACATACATACATAAATCACTAGTACTTATCCCACAGATTTTCGTCTGAATAAACACATATGTTACTTTTTATTCCGCAACTGCGTTCCAGAGAGATAGATTGAATAAATTCCTTGTAAAAGCCGCGGGTTGCTAGTTGGGAATAATAATAATATCTTGGGACAATTGACACCAATTGACCTAGCCCCAAACTAAGCAAAGCTTGTAATACTAGACAACAGATAAACATACTTACATAGATAAATATATACTTAAATACATATTAAACATCCAAGACTCGAGAACAAACATTCGTATTTTTCATACAAATATCTGCCCCGACTGGGGATCGAACCCGGGACCTCAAGCTTCATAGTCAGATTCTCTAACCACTGGGCCATCCGGTCGTCATCACTACATAGTATAAAATAAAGTCGCTTTTTCTGTCCCCGTGTCCCTATGTATGCTTATATCTTCAAAACCACACAACGGATTTTGATGCGGTTTTTTTAATAGATAGAGTGATTCAAGAGGAAGGTTTATATGTATAATACATGCATAATATACCGTGCGAAGCCGGGGCGGGTCGCTAGTAAGAAAATAAAGCTTACTTTGCATTGAAATGGCGATGTCCTGTGGTTGAAATTGCTCGGGACCAAAAACGATTTCCTCTTTGATGTCATGGTCGGCGTACAGGCCGTCCCACGAGGCGGCCTCGTTCCCGCTGTCATCCCATTCGGGCTCCTGTTTCACGGCCAGAATCTCCTCAGGGGTACTGTATCTGTAGGCCCAAGGCATCGGGGGTTCCGCGTCGGGAGCTAGACGATGGCAGTCCGCTGGCATCATATCACACAATCACCTACTTTTCTGCTACATCAAAAAGTAGTAGCGGCACGTGAAAATTAAAACTTTCGCTGAAACTTCATCTTGTAAGTCAACATGTTTTTGTTGTATAATTTGTACGCATTGTTTTTTAGTTAACAAATCATGAAGATATGTAAGATATGGTGGTTAAATAACAATAACAACAAAAATTGTTATGTTTAAAAAGCGGCGTCAGCCAACAGGCAATTCAAAGAAAACCAAAACTGCTGAGATAGAGATACAGATAGACTTGACTTGACTTGACGTGACAGATTTTTTTTTCCCGTCGGGGCCGTCATGTACCTCCGCCCGCACAGAAAAGGCAAAGGAATCTGCACCCATACATGTAGTTTTATGGCTAGCACGCATGAGTACGAGCAACTTTTGTTTCCTCAACTATTTTGTCTCTCACATCAAGTCTACGGGTATCTCGTGCGCGCTAGCCTTTAGCTTAATTTCTGATATATTGAGGGTCCATCACTAGTCAGTCATACGTAAAAAAAAAACATTTGAGAGGCGGCATCTGTTGTGGAGTAGTGAAACTAAGATTATATTTAACAGTTTTAGTTAACTTCCATTTGTATAAGATTTTCTATTCTAAGCAAAATGTTAAGCACAAAGTTTTCAAATAAGTAACGAAGGGTATGAAACAAACTTCAATTATGTTAGTTTAAAATAGACCCAAAGATATTTACAACATGAACTTGCTTGTACTCTACAAAAACACCCCCTGATTAAAAATAATTAAATATTGAAACATACAAAACTTAATTGAAATAGGTGGTTCTATACTTGTGAGAAAGGGTCACTTCCCATAGAAAGTTGTATGAAAAGTGAACCGGTTTCTTTGCTCCCAACTTCCCGAGTATAGTTATGTCATTAATTTCCAAAAAATGCATGTCCCTGCAACATGTAGACAAGGTTACAAACAATGATCTAATCTCACAGCTGTCCAACTTTTTAATATCCTCCCTGGTTTTCATGATTTGAAATGCTAATGCTGAAGTTAACTCAATATTTAATCAAGAAAAGAATACTTCAAAATAATAAAAATAATGTTAAATTTGTAGATGCCCATTGCCCAGGGTAAGAAAGAAAATGAATAAAAAAAAAAGACTTGTCAATGTCCAGCAAATACAACCCAGAAAGCTGAAGTTTTGTAAAGAAAAGCAAAGGCAGGTTCTAGATTCCTGCAGGACAGGGAGTTTTGCAATAAAAGCAAAACTGAGTGGGGCGGTAAGACCCACCTCTCTCTTAAAATTAATTTTAAAGTTTATTTAGTTATTTTAATTTAATAGTAGTTTTAGTTTTGTATTTACATTTTAAGTATCTGTTTTTTGATACTTATATGAAATAAAATTCCAGTGAGGCGGTACTTTTTAAAAATGAAGTTTCAACAGCAGTGGGGGTAGGCATCTAAGAAAATAAGCCTTGAACCAAAGCTTCACTAGGGTAGGAATAGGAACTTTAATTTAAAAGATTTTAACTAACCATAACATACTTAAAATAAGTATTTATTCAGATGCAATCATCCAAGTTACTATGGAAAACTTTCCAGTTTTTTTTTGAAGTACCATCTGCCTAGATCCATAGGACATACTGGATCCAACCCACAAAATATAAGTTAAATGCAAGTTAGGACCTAAGTTCTATAGCAAACCAGAGAAACTGAAAATAAACAGTTTGTGGGTTGGTTCCGGTTTGCAGAAGTATGTTCCATGTAGTAAACTATCCGGCAATATAGATTCTAGATTTACGTTAGTCCATGTTGAAGACTTTAATTAACATGGGTCACTTACTTGGGATTTTATTAATTAAAACACAGTATTTTCGAGAAACTTATACTTAAAAATCACACATCACATTCTTAGGTTGTAGCTTATGAACTAGGTTTATCGCCGCCCGCGGCCCCGGCCTCCGCGGCCGCCTCTCGGTCCTCCGCGGCCTCGGCCGCCTCTGCCACGGCCACCTCGAGCGCCGCCGCCACCTCTCGGGAAGCCTTCGCGCTTGCCGCGACCTCTGGGAGCGTCGTCGATGAGCAAAGTCTCCAACGGTAGACTGTCCGGCAGCAGATAATACCTAATGTTGTTCCCGCGTATGCTCAACGTCTCCAACTGCAACTCTTCCTTGTTTTTTAGCGTCACTTTTACAGCTTTTAAGTGTGTGTTCATAGCAACATCGACGCCAGTGATAGTTCCGTGCACAACACTGCCATTCTTCAACTCAATTGTCACTGTTTCGTGACTAAGTTTCATCAAAAACCTAACGAGTTTCATGTTTGGCGTTTATTTTTAGTTATTAGCAAAAACAATTCCGGCGTCTGCCCGCCCAATATAACCTCAAATAGAAGAGATATCAAACAATGCAATATGGCGGCGTCACCCGTCAACTTTTTTTTTCCGTGAAGTGAACAATTGACGGTTGATTAAAAATGTTGCTAAGTAATTAATTGATAACGATTGGTAGTAAATACATGTTATCCACATTAAATGATTGATGAGCGTCCATTTGACTAAAAAGCAAACTAGGTTAATTGTTCTAAAGACTACTTATGGTGAAAAAAATCTTGAAATATTATTGATGATCCTGGCATTTTGTCTGCAAGAAAAAAAACCATGATGACAGTAAAAAAAATCATCAGTCATCTTTCCTAAGTTCTTTCACAGACTTAATACAAGTTTCTCTTACTGTTTCTGTTATTTATTACTCCAAAAATAGACGATTATAAATATTTGTGTTAGTCTGTCAGCCAATACCTCGCTGATATTCGTTTGTAACAATGAACACAGCTGATCTGGGAGATTTGGGAGACGTTGAAGTGGATCAGTCATCTGAGTCAGAAGAAAAAGAAAAAACAGTTTGTGCGCGTCTCATGTTCACACAGGAACAGGTAACGGTTTTTTTCTCAAATAAAGTATGTATGAGTGTATAACTATTTATTGTACATAAAACACAAGAAAAAGATGAAATACAGGACAACACACTTGCACAAAAGCGAACTTATTCCTAAAAGGGATCTCTTCCAGTTAACCTTTGAACGATAAAACAAGGGCTTAACTATTTTACAATTCTGTTTCTATTTTTAAACTTCATTATTCTGAGGAGAGTGCTACAGAAATTTATGCAACAGCGTTGTTGCGTTGCTTAATTTCTTGGCTGCTTTAAAATTCGATTTATCCATCCATACTCCATATTTAAAGAATTTATTTGAGGGATCATGGCACTGGGTGGATTTCACAAAAACGCATATAGCCTTCTCAGCAGCAAATGCGTTAAGCCCCAAGTAATTCAGTGACTACATCGCATTTTTTTCCATTGGCAACATTTGTATTGCCGCAATGAAATGTTGATAAAATTATGAATCCCTGTTTGATCAATGTCTCCATAGCCCCATAGTTTCAGTATTTTCAGTAAACATAGAAATGGAAGAAACATTAGATTATTCAGTCACTGCTGAGTTTTCTGAGAAAGAGATTGAGGAATTACAAAAACTTCCTGGCAATTGCGAGGTTAGGGCAAGATTAACTTTAACGCGAGAACAGGTAGAACCATTATTAATCATTGCACACATTAGTTTTGAAGCCGCACTCTTACCACTATCTAAACGTTTTTTTTTTTCGGATATGAATAGAATCAACTCGCACACGTCAGCGGTGTCAAGCACACACTAACAATTACTCTATTCTTCTTCTTCTTACGTGAGAACATAATGTATTTGCAAATCAGTGAAAGAGATAGCAATAAAGTTGCATTTTCTCTCATATTTTTTAGAAGGATGACTTGCGAGAAGCTTTTAATCTCTTGGACTACAACGGAGAGGGAAAGATCAAAGCTGAGGACTTTCGAGTTGCAATTAAAGCTTTGGGTAAGCACGAGTTCATTATTGTTACCATTTACTAGAAAATATATAATAAGGAACCTCTGGTTCCTAATGAAAGAGAGATCATTCAACGCATACAAGTACAATTTATGAGTGGTATTAGTACAATTTAACAGAAAATGGAACAAATACGGGGCCCCGAACTGAGTTGGTTTAGAGCACAGAAGAGACGCTGATGCACTTCTTTATGTTGAGGAAGGAGCCCCATCTGACGAATTTGCCAGCCCCAGACGTTGTTATGCCACTGATGGCTATCATGTTCAAGCATTTCAGTTTTTCAGTCTAAATACACAGACAGTTGCAGAGATAGTGGCGCCCTCATTTAGTTTCTTCTCTTTATTGTAAGAGTCTACATATTGCTCTGATACAAACATAATAAAAAGGTTTGTTTGTTTGTACGCATTTAGGGGGTAATCTCTGAAATTATAGAACAGTTCAATGGTAGAAAGAAACACTATTCTCTAGTAAATTCAAGTCCGTGTGCTATTTGAAATTTATTATGTTTTTTGAATTTTATAGCGCATTGGTTTCGACTGTAATGCTGTAATTTTTTATTGACTAAATAAATAAATAAATAAATTTGTTAAAATGCCATTCGTGGTCGGGTACTCGAGTACCATCGGCTGATTCAAGTATCAAACCTATAAGAGTGTGAGACAGAAAAACTAACAGGAAACGAATAGCATTCTAAGAGCTCACGGACTATCGGAATATAGATATTTTTTGTCCCAAGCTATTGCAAAGATGTCAAAATTGGTGTAGAATACATTGCGTTCCAAGAGTTGAAAGAATTTTATTTTGACTTTCTATCTTTAAGTGTCGGGTACAGTGTAGTTTGTAGGCCTTTGTAGTCTCTGACGCCTCGGGAGAGCCCCAAATACCCCTGGTAATCCCAAACCGGGCCGGATGCATAAGGTGCATTTCCCACACCATAAAAAAGGCCTTTGTAGTCTGTGACATTTTACTTAGTTCTGTCTCTCAGGTTATGAACCCACTAACGAGGAGCTACAGAAAATGATCACGGCAGTAGACAAAGGCGGGTCGGGAAAGCTAAGCTTCGAAAATTTCGAGACTGCCATAATGCGAAAGATCATGTCGCTCGACAGCGATGGAGACATCATGAAGAGCTTCAGACTATTCGACTCTGATGATAATGGTATTGTGCCACGTCTCTTTATTTGTTAATTCTAGTATATGCGGGTGGTAGGGCCTTGTGCAAGGTCCGTCCGGATCGCTACCACCATCTTACTCGCTAATCCTGCCGGTAAGTAGCAGTACTTGCACTGCTGTGTTCCGGTGTGGAGAGTAAGACAGCCGGGGAAATTACGGGCACAAGAGGCATTTCATCTTAGTCCTCTAGGTTGGGAACGCATCTGCAATCCCTCCGGGGTTGCGGGTGTCTATGGGCAGTGGTGATCACTTACCATCAGGTGACCCACTTGCTCGTTTGCCTTCCTATTCAAATAAAAAAAATAAAAATAAAAAAAAAGTATTTCTAGTCGATGTAAATCAAATCAAATAGACATAGTCTTCAAGAATTTGACGACCGGATAGCCTAGTGGTTAGTGACCCTGACTATGAAGCTAGAGGTCCTGGGTTCGAATCCCGGTAGGGGCAGACAGTCGTATGATGAATACGAATGTTTGTGCCCGAGTCATGGGTGTTGTATGTATTTAAATATGTATTTTTCTACATAATATAAGTATGTTTATCCGTTGCCTGGTACCCATAGCACAAGCTTTGCTTAGTTTGGGGCTGGGTCAATTGGTGTAATTTGTCCCAAGATATTTATTTATTTATTTATGTGGGAGTGGCAGCTATCACTGAGGTACTGTAGTCTATGAGCTCTTCCATTCGGGTTTTGGATACGAGCGGTCGATTCATCAAACTTATAAGAGTGAGTGAGACACCAAATTTAACCCGAATGACATTCTAAGAGCTCACGGGTTGTAGCTGTACTGACTTTTCCATCAAGAATTTCCGCACCGGATGTGATAGTCTTCGATTTTGTTTTTTATGAAACGGGGTAGCAAAGAGTGACCTTAGGGTAAGAGTCAGTAAGAGAGCACCACCACCTCTTAAAGATTGTAGATGCTTTACCAGCTTAGAGGATTAAGGTGGAATATCTTACGTGCCAATAATTTCACCGGTTTCTTTTCGCCGGAACGCACTAACACAAGCACCACTGCTTAGCGGCAGGGTTTGTGTGTGACATGGTGGTAGGTATAGGTAAACGTCGCTTAGACAAGCTTACTATAGCCATAGACGTACAATTATCGTGTGATCCATGTATATCGTGATCCATATCACGAAACGTTGATCCGTATCGCAGCGAATCTGGTTCTTTTGAAATCCGCTATCCTATATTGACACACAAGTATCACGATAATATTGACGGTCTAAGCCATGCCATAGATTTCGCTGGGATTGTATAGATCAAGGTGTTTTGTGCAACGCACTGCTTGCAGGACTGATTGGCTGCGAGCACGTGAAGCGTGTCACTGAAATTCTTGGCACATATCTGACCGATGAAGAAATTGAAGAAATGGTAGATGATGCTGATAAGGATTTTGATGGCTATGTATGTATAAATAGAAATAAATTCTTTGAACTTGGCTCCCACCCACTTGAGCCCGTGAGAGTAGTTAGCCCGAGAAAGAAACATGTATGTATGTATGTATGTAACACAACAGATTTAGTCTATATAGTGTCAGGTCAGGGCATGTTTTAGGCTAATTTGTAAATCGTAAATGTTTCCATTTATTTAGATAATGTGTGATACATTTTAAGCTATTTAGGGTTTAACAAAAATACTGAGAGATTCCGACTAATTTAGAACCAATTCCTTGTTTGAATATGGTTAAAAATAGGCGGATTTCTCTTCTATCCAAGACAATATAATACGAGTAATTATTAGTAAGAAACCCAAGTTAAATTTAAAAAAAAAAATTAACTGTTTAATAAATCTCTTAAAAAAAACTTGTCATATTTATTTATTTCTTGTCTGATCTCGAAAACGGCTTTAACGATATTGGTGAGATTTACTATAATACGTAACTTGCCAATGTATTAATATTGGGTTTAGCTAGGTCTTATCTTTGGGTAAACCAGGGGAAAAGGAAAAACGTATTGTTCGTGTTTTGGAAACATCGATCGAAGGCATAGACTCAGAATCAAAGGTCATTTTATTACAATAATTAACGGTTTTATTTATGTTAAAACATTTGTTGCAGGTTTCTGTATCAGAATTCATGAGGATGATCAAAAATAGCGTTGATATAGTGACGCCTTGAATTGTATTCATTAAATTTTAATAAACATCTAACCTTTTTTTCTTTATGGTAGTAATTTTATTTATTCCTGTGGCTACCCTACTGTGATTAGGTACTTAATAGTGAAAAATAAGGTCTTTGTACATTATTCCACTCTTTGCGGCGTACTTTGTTAATATATAGTTATGGTTTTTTAACGATTAATATAATTTACAATACGACGCAGAATTCAGATTAATTAAAAAGTCCAAAATCAATTTTGGTATGTTCTATAAAAGACCTTATAAAGTGACGTTTTTAAACCAGTGTTACTATATCAAAAATTAAAAAGCGAGCGAAGCAATGCATAGACTAGAGTAGTCTGAGAATGCGTTGTTTTCCTTATGTCAAATTGACAACGAATTTTCTCTTCAAATTTGATAACATTAACTTCGGATTTGCAAGTGTTTTGAATTGGTTTGGTAACCTAATAATGTAATTTAAATACATTTGTTTCATCATTTACAAGTACTATATTATAACTGCTTAGACTTGAACATGGGTGAGTAATGTAGCGAAAGAATTGTCCTCATGTATTGTGTGAGCAGAATAGTGGTTGCGAAATTTAAACAACGTAATTCTTACAGACACGGAAGACCTAACTCTAGAAGAAAAATGCGAGAACCTTATGACCGCTGTCGTTGAAACACGCAAACGGTTCGGTCAGAAGTGTGTGGACTATCAGCATAAGACGGCACGAGTTGAAAATCAGTTGCTGCAACTACGACTCGAAAGCTTTTCAAATTTGGAATGCAAACGGAAAAACCCACTCCCGGACATGGATATCCACATGGCGGTTAACGTTGAGGAGATCAAGATCGAGATCATGGAAAAGCAGATGAGAATAGAGAATTTGTGCAAGAGAGTGAACGACACTCAGGTGGTGTTACTGCAGTTAAAAAATGATAATATTGCAAAGAAAATGCATCAGCCAGTAACAATTGAGTCGCTAATGGCGCGGGCGAAAGCCAAAGAGCATGAGCCAATGAGTTAGAAAATGATGGAAAATAAAATGGGAATGTGTAAAATCAAACTTCTTGAATGCTGCAATTATGCCTGGTGCAATTAATAACATTAATTAGTTTTTATATAAAGCAGTATGACAATAATTAATTAATCATTTAATGAGTGTTGTAGGGCACTGAAAACTGGCAGATTATTGAACTAGATGCCTACCTTGCCGTGTCTTATCCAACCTCGACATTGGCAGAATCATTCAAATGCTCATGAAGCCACTTTTTCCTAAATTTGAATTGAATTGAGTGTTGTAAGCAGTGCCGTAACTATAACGTCTGGGGCCCGCGGCAAATTCGTCAGATTGGGCTCCTTCCTCAATATAAAGAAGTGTATCAGCATCCCTTCTATGCTCTAAACCAAGCCAGTTTGGGGCCCCATAGAGAATAGCCTATAACCTGAAGCCATATTGCCCAACACCATTTACTAATTCTTTTTGTAAATTAGTACAGACACAGTGTCAGTGTTTCTTCTATTCTGATCTGGGTGTTAAGGAAAAACATAATGTACCAGTTGCTTCTCTTCCCACACAGGTGGTAAAAGCCAATTGAGGGAATGGGCAAAAATTTGGAATCATGTTACGGGCGATGTGACTAGCAACCCATCACTAATTTTGAATCCCCTCTAGGTCTTGTTACCTTAGGCTCTGTCTGCCGCGCAAGGGATAAAGATGTGATTTGTGTATGTATGTATGTATGTTATTAGTACAGGCTGAGGGTAGAAGATTGTGAATGTGATTGCGAGCGACATCCTGTTATATATAACGGCCACAGGTTCACAGTTAGCCAGCTAGCTGGCTCAACATTTTATGTGACTTCCATGACAATGCCATACAAAATTTAGTTTTACATACCCACAAAACATCTTGGCTTGTAGTTTTTTATTGGGTAATTTATGATTAATATTCTGAAAAAATCGTGCTAACTGTGAACTGTACAGTGGGACTACCTAGGGACTAGGCGGGGCAGGGCCCCGGGGCCCTCAAGCTCCGAGGGCCCTCGAATCCTTACCAGAAAATCTTGATTGAACTATTATTATTAAAACATAATCAGTATAGATAGTAGTGGGGCCCCATTTTTTTATTTACACCAGGGCCCTTGGTTACCTAGCTACGCCACTGGAACTGTATCTTGTTTAATTTAACTTTAGCTAATATAAATCATGTGTAACAATACTTTAAATAATAATAGTTAAATATTCATCAGAATTATTTAGCCACTAATAAAATTTTTCTTTGAAAAAACAAACATTAACTCACTGGTTGACTGTAACTTATAATAGAGAAACTGCACTTTCCTGGACTCATGTAAGTTATATTAATCTGGCATAGTTCAGTTTTCTATTGGAAGGAATTTTTGAAACTGGTTCAGTCGTTTTAGAGATTAACCACCGATAAACAAACAAGTTTGTCTTTGTATTAGATTTGTATAAATTAATATAAAACTTGTATGATTCAGGCTCTGCTAGTGGAAATCTGTTAGCGAGTTTTCACCCTTCAGATCTAAATCTTAGTAGTTATTATGGTAAGTAGTAACAAACAAATCGTTCAAACAAGGTGTATTTCTAATTTTCTTTTGTTTGTTTTCTTCAAATGCCCTATATCGTATGGAAACGACATGAGCCAAATTTAAACGATACTATACAAAAGACTATTTGAGTTTAATTATTATTCATATTTAATGGTATAACAAGTGCATTTTTTTTTTGTTTTTTAATTTTTTTCATTAGAAGTGCATTGATTTTATATATTGCTATTTTCAAATATTTCAAATTAATAATTTAGTTGGCATTATGGGTCTTGTTACTGCTAAGTTGCCAATGAAAAAAATATATTCTAATCATAGACAATTTTATCCGTGAACAGACATCTTTATTAACAGCTGATTTATTTTTTGTTATTATATTCTAAAACAAAATAGTTTTTGTTTACACATATTTATTTTCATTTAGAAAAAATTAGAACGTACATATTGCTCGTAACTTTTTACAAAGAGGCTTTACGTAAACATGTTTTGAACTTGTCTATTCTTTATTGGTTCCATAGTAACGGTAAACAGGCTGATTTGACGTATAAAATAGAAGATCCCACGAAGCTTTTGTGAATTTCAGTACTATGTCAGACCTTCAAAGTCTTTTTAAACAACACTGCGTGGTGCCTGATGTTATAAATACAGCACCCTCCGAGTTGATAACTGTCCAATATTCAAACGGCGTAACCGTTGATACGGGTAAAGAGTTAACTCCTACTCAGGTAAAAGATAAGCCTGTTGTGAATTGGGCCGCTAAAGATACGGAGTACTATGTTCTTGCCATGGTAGACCCGGATGCACCAAGTCGTGAGAAGCCAAAATTCAGGGAATGGCATCATTGGTTGGTCGGCAACATTCATGGTGGTGATTTGAATAAAAGCGATCAACTATCTGATTATATTGGATCTGGACCACCGAAGGGAACTGGTCTACACCGTTACGTGTTTTTGGTATACAAGCAACCTGAAAAGTGTGATTTTTCCAAAATGCCGAAGTTGTCAAGTAAATCAGGAGACAAAAGAGGAAATTTCTCGATTACAAAATTCTCGGAGCAATTCAAATTAGGACCACCTGTTGCTGGAAATTTTTATGTTGCTCAATACGATGACTATGTACCGAAACTATATGCAAAACTTAAGGGATAATTTATTTTCAGTGAGTAACACAGCGGGCAAAATGTCGTGAGTGGTAGCCCTTATAAATTATAAGCAAAATATTTGTTGTCTATGGTTTCGATCGATAACTATTTCCGCCTCCGCGTGACATTCTCATTTTTTCGGTCCGCCATATCGTCCGCCATTACATTTCTGGAGTTTGCGTAAATTGGTCGTTGCTGTGTGCGATCATCACACCACATCAGTTTATCAGTGACAGTGAATTTCGTGCGTCGTATCGCAGCGTTTTGTTAGAACAAAGAGGCTTTACGTTCAATCGTATGTCCATCCAGAATCTCAACACATTTGACCCGTTTGCCGATGCTATCAAAAGCTCGGAAGACGACGTTCAAGATGGATTAGTCCACGTCCGGATCCAGCAGCGGAACGGACGTAAGACGCTAACTACGGTGCAGGGCCTGTCATCGGAATATGACCTGAAGAAGATCGTGCGGGCATGCAAGAAGGAGTTCGCGTGCAACGGGACCGTGGTCGAGCATCCGGAGTACGGCGAGGTGCTTCAGTTACAAGGCGACCAACGCGAGAACATTTGCCAGTGGCTCACCAAGTCCGGACTGGTTAAGCCCGAGCAGCTCAAGGTGCACGGTTTCTGAGCCGCGCCGCCGTCGCCCGTCGACATAACATGTCCGCCGCATCCGCATCGTGAAATCATCATAGTCAAATAAAAAATGAGAACGTGCGCGTTATAACCCTATCGAATATGTATTTAGAAAGCACAGATGTTTACAGAGAAGATCGTTTGTTGAGGCCCCCGGCCTCCCGCGCCTTGTGCCTTTCTGACTCCCGTGTACTATAAAGTAAATATTTTCAAGCGACGCTGTCTCGCGTTTCTAGAAAAGCTTTAGTTGCAATTATACGCCGAACGAAATAGTAATAATAATCTCCTTGTTTTTTACGACATAATACTTATTAAATTGCTGTAATGATTATATGATGTGTCTCAATTAATAAACATGTTTTTCTAATATTTTGTTTTCTTTATGCCACGTGTGGCTTTTGATTGTGCTGTAGGATAACGGGACTCCAACTTCGCTCAACTCGACAGTGCTAAGTGAAAGTGTAGGCGACACAGCAATGTTGCAAATTTCGCTCCATGTCGGTTGTCACGCAAGTCTGAATCTTCGTTGCCATGCAACCTACTTAGCAACCCCGATATAATTAATTGAGTAATTAGTCAACGTTGTTAATTAAGTGCCTACTAATGAACTTTAAATTATTTTCGTTGATTGGTGGTGTGTTTAGACTTGCGACGGTTAATCTATCATGCCGACTCGCAACCACGAAGCGTGTACCATGTACTTCATCGTTTATGATTGCGATTAATGTTATATAAAATAAATGATATGAAGCTTACGTGATAGGCAATTTATTTATGTACAGTCAATTACTAAGACTTCAAAAACATCTGTACACCTTCATGCACGAACAATAAGGTCGGTGACGGTGACACATACTTACCGTATTTGACATGATGGCTGTATCGATATGCCCTCGTCTGTACCCATGTATGTACAGTACAGTACCTACCTTCTTGCGATCAACTAATGTAGTTTTCTATAATAATATCTTAAATGGGTCAAGTGCGGATCCAGGGGGGGGGGGGGGGGGTCATGACCCCTCCTGAGCTGGTTCCAGGACTTGTTATCTAGTTCCAGGACTATTGTTATCAAAATTAAATTAGAAGTTCTTGACTTGACCACGACTATGTGACCCCCTCCTGGCGCCAAAGCTGGATCCGCCCTTGAAAGGGGTAGTTTGAGGTGGTTTTCTGTAAAATTCTCTTTACCGACTTACCAACGAAGCCACGTTATTTGTGAGTCTCATAGGCTATGTTTAAGTGCAGACGAAGTCGCGGGCAACATCTAGTAATTATTTTCATAACTACTAGTGTGGTAGAGTTGAAGTAAAATTTTTAATAACAATTTGTTTGACATTGAAAATACATTGAGTACCTATGCTGCCCTCCTAAGGAAAAACGCAGTATGTACATATGAGCTGCATACTGACTTACTGCATTTTTCCTTTGGACGGCAGTATGACGCGCCAGTCGTCTTGCATACTTCGGTGACCTATCAGTGACTCATACCGCTCGAATTATGTAGATAGGAAACTTTACTGCAGCTCACGTTTGAATCCCTATTATTTGTTTTAATTGACAAAACAATCGAATGTGTCACCGGTGGCCGGTGACGACATAATTTTAAAATGTCTGCTTCATTATCACTGCGGCCTTTGCCTTGGTTTGCTCGGACTTCGGACTAGCGATGACTCATATCTCAATTTAGGAACCTTAATGCACGTCTGCAACAAATTAACGGTGAAACCGTAGTTCTTTTTGTTAATTATGTAGCTATGTATTAAGTTAGCATTGATTTCCACATAGTTTTATGTTTTAGCCTAGCTAGCCTTCCGTCCGCAGCTTCGCCCGCGATAAATTAATTTTCCCGTAGGAAAAGGTATTTTTAAAGTAAAGGAAAGTAGCCTATGTCACTCAGTGATAATGTAGCTTTCTAACGGCAAAACAATTTTTGAAATCGGTCCAGTAGTTTTTGAGCCTATTCAATTCAAACAAACAAAAAATCAAATTTTTCCTCTTTATAATATTAGTATAGACAAAGGCATGAATCAAAGCCCACGTGCTAATTATGAAAGGATGTGCTTCGCAACGCAAGATATCTCTATACCTATATCTAATATTGGATATTGGGGACCACTTTAAATATGGAATTTTTTACTGGTTAGCGTTATTTTAGTTCACCTGTTATAGTGCCTATCCTAGTGTGTACATGTGAAATTTGACTCACTTCTAATGGTTTAACTGATTTGGAATTTGGTATACAAATAAAAGATGGATGACAATGCAAGTGCAGTCTGTGAGCGTCTTAGAATACCAAAATGAATAAATATTTTTAACAAGAAATTAACAAACTCAACAAAGCTATATCGAAACAATATCGTTCAATGGGTAATGAATAACGCAACCAATTTAATACAAAGCCTTTTCATTGATAACGGAAAGCTAATGATAAAGCAAATCGCGAACTCTCTTACGGGTAAAAAGTATTTAAGGTAACTAATGCACCCATCGTGGAACCTTTTCATAATAATTTTCCGCTTTACAAAACGCCCCTCAATCATGTAACGGATCCGCGCGGTGCAATAACAAAACGCTTTGAAGTCAAGTCAAACGATTGACGTTTACGATTTTGGCGTTTCCTAACTTGCAAATGTTCTATTCGTCAATACTTTGCAGTATTTGTATTTATTGTTAGTTATTACAGGGATTTAATATCTAACGCGAATCTCAATATGCTATAATTTTCTAATACCGGCGCAACTGTTATCTATAACTTCGATTGATTTTTATGCAGGTAGTATACAGTTACTTTTTGTCTGTTCTAACTCTCGGATCCTATCCCTTACTCATAGTGTCTACCTACTTTAGTGTTAGAAAAAAAATGAAGACGTTGAACTCTTCTAAATAAAATGTATAAAAACTGGACTCAAGTGAACTTCTGAACGAACTATATAATATTATAAATATGTATACTCTAATCACCATTTAAAAGAAAATATCAAAATTGGTTTCAAAATTAAAAATTTACCTAAGTGAAAATACATGCCCCATAATCAGTTATCTAGTGGGCTACACAAAATTATTAATTAAGTAAATAATGTTACATTATTAATGTAAGAAGCGATGAAAGTAAAACACAAATCCGACAAACAGTAATTACAGGAATTATAATTTGCAGGTGTTATTTTGAAACAGCATTATGTCAGACAAGGCACTCACTCTAGGCCAGCGCGTGAAAGTGGTGGGGAAAGATGTGAAAGGGTCCGTGGCGTACGTGGGGTACCCCACGTTTGCCACCGGCAAGTGGATCGGAGTCATCCTGGACGAGCCCAAAGGCAAGAACAACGGGACTATTAGAGGACATGCATATTTTACGGTGAGTTCGTTTTTCAACTACACATTATTTCTTCTTATTTGTGGTGTACCAAGTCGTTATAGCGACAACAACTTCGCCAATGTCAAAGTAACAAAAATATAATAAAAAAATCTTGTGACAGAATGTCAGCAACGTTGTATGGTAATAGGTCAAAAGATGGAAATATAAACCTGGGGTGAAGGGGTAAAGTTTAAAATGATGGTAGTTCTGAATTATGAGGATAAATTATCCAATAAAATTGTTACACAGTTTTAGGCAAGTTGGTTCCCAGTTTGTTTTTATTTTCATTTGCTTAATTTTTTATTATGTGACAATGTAAACTGAAAAATTGAAATAACGGACTAATAATTAAGGTAGCCTATCATGTTTATTATTGTGGGTATTATATTGGTAACATGATTTTAGTTATTGTTGGGTATTTAACAGTTTTAACTGTCACTTTTCAAATGCTAGCAGCTTTTCTAATGTAAATGTGATTTAAAGTGATTAAAATGTTTATGGGACACATAGAACCGTTTGACTTGAGCTCTAATTGGACGCAATATGTTGAAAGATTAGAACAATACTTCATTTTCAATCGAATACCAGAAGAATTAAAAGTGTCTGCCCTCATATCTATCATGGGGAAGGAGAGTTATCAGTTGTTAGTGAATTTGTGTGCTCCGGATCGTCCTGCAACCAAAACGTTTACAACATTAGTTAATATAATGGGTGAACATTTAGAACCCAATCCGAACACTTTAGAAAAACGCTGCAGGTTCCGACAACGGACACAAAAGCCGGGAGAGTCTGTTATGGCCTTTGCAATGGATCTCAGAAAGATGACAGGGGATTGTGACTTCAAAGAACTGGATAGCAATTTATGTGACCAGTTTATCTTTGGAATTGGAAAGGAAAATACGAGACAAAGGCTGTTAAGCAGAAAAGAACTTACATTTGTTGCAGCTGTAGAGTTGGCTTTGGTGTGGGAGAAGGAGGAGTTAGAGATCCAAGATTTTGAAAAAAAGTCTATGCAAAAAGAGAGTGCAATACTTTTCTGTGAAAGTGAAAGGGATAAAACTTCTTTGCTAGAAAGAGAGAAAAGGTGTTCAGTACAATCAGGTGTCAGTTTAGCCAGTCTTGAGACTAACTATGTCATTGAGATATGTTCAACAAAAGCCTCAATAACTAGTCAATCTGCGAACAGTGATGTTTCATGCAACCTTAGTCAGACTGAGACTGCAGAAAATTCATTGCCGGTCTCTAATTTGGCAAGAAGCAGTAGCAATAAAAAGGTTGATTTAAAAAGGCTTAGCATCTGTACAAATACTTCAAAGACTTCAATACCTCCTGTAGATACAGAACATTGTGTTGAGCATGCTCTGAATAGTACACAACCAGTTTTAAAGGACCCGTTAATACAGAAAGAAACTGATGACTTCATAGTCACTAAAGCGACCCTAGAGTGTGCTATAGCCGCAGTAGACAGACGTCGCGTTGCATTGCAGGCAGTAAAGCATCATAAACATTGGCAGGATTACGTCGATAGTTGTAATGATTATGCCGATACAGTTAAAGCGCTGCTGAACTTTGCTGTTCAGGGTACGTTCAGTCAGTTGGCTGCGTTGAGAGCGTCTAAGGCTCAGAAGGAGCATCAGGCCTGTATGGAATGTGTTGATAATGAACTATTGTTTCTGAGTCGACGTGTGTGGGTGGAAGGGTTGGAAGCAAAAGGCACGGTAGCATATGTGGGATATCCCACCTTTGCTACGGGCAAGTGGGTTGGTGTCATCCTTGATGAGCTTAAGGGAGATAATAATGGATATGTCAGGGGTATTCGTTATTTCACGGTGAGTTATATGGCAGTCTACAGTCTGTCAACTAGTTTATGGGAATGATATTTTGAAGGTGACTCCGCGGAAAGTTAAGAAACAGGCTGGCTCCTATTCCGTGGAAGTTTCAAAAAATGCCTTCTTAGTATGTCAAAGAATGTCTACTAAATTGCAAGTTAAGGCTGTGCATTGTTTTTATGTCAGTCAGTCATGGTACAGTTTTATAGATGTACATAGTTTTCTTGTGCTTGCTACTACGGCGCCCTCTATGTGATGGTTCTTACACGCACACTAGTGTAACGCTCGTGGCTCATAGATACACAAAAAACCAAGCGTTTTTTTTATATATTGTTGCTTGGATGCTGAGTCCTTTAAGCCAAGTCTTTTTGGCATCACACTATAAAAAAGGAAATATAAACTATGGACAATCGTTTGTGTGCTGGGGTCGCGGTGGCAGAACCCATATCTCAGTTTTTTCTGCATGTGAAAAAATGGTAAACAATCTTGACATGTCTTTTAATTGAAAAACACTTTAAAAATTGGTAACTGGAAAATATAAAACCGCAACGAAACAAATCACAATATTCCAAATATTATAAATTGTTACTTGCTGTTATTAATTTTTTAAAACGGTTATTCAATAAAAATTCATGAACTTGAAGATTATTTACCTTTTTTCTCATGTTAAAGAAACCGAAGCATAAGTCTATGGTTGCAAGTTCTACATAACAAAGTACATAACCGTCTTTGGCTCCAGAGCCTCAGACTCTGGGCAGGGCAGAGTTTTAATTAGGTACCTGTGGTTTCCCATGAGGCTGACATAGTTACCATACCATTGGTGCACTCAAGCCTCGTTAAAATTTTAGATTAAAAAAAAATGTACATAACGTATTTTTTTTAATTCCAGTGCGAAGAGAACTACGGGGTGTTCGTTCGTCAGACGCAAATCCAGCTGCTAGATGGGGAAGATAACCCCATGGAGAGTTCGATGACCTCTGTAGATGAGCCGCGAGAGGCGCGCGCGCCGCCCTCCAGCCGCCGGCTCAGCAGGTACGGAATCCGGATCAAACCAGATTGAACTAAACCAGCTTCGAACCGAAATATTTAGCTAGGACATCAAGTTCCTGGTACTTCGAACCCTGAACTAGCACGCGTGCTTTCCGGCTTGTCGCTCAGTGGGTAGTGATGTAACGAATATTCGCATTCGCGGATATTCGCATATTTTCGGATATTCGTATTTGCATTCGCATCGGCAAAATTTCTGTGAATGTTTTGCGAATATGAATATCAGAAAAAAAAAACAATTTGAAGATAATGGTAGGTTAATAAAATCAAAAACCCATTCATTTCTTATGTTTATAATGCAAGGAAAAGTAACTTAACCTCATAAGCACATTAACAGTCTTCACTTTATCATTAGGTATTATTTATTCATTATTTTACGGAATGACAATTCAGTCGGATGAGGTCGTATCAACTCGGCAATTCTCGGAACAAAATACGAACGGAACGCACCTCGTAACTGCCAGCAAAGCTATAGACAATTGGGTCCAAATTGGAACACTGCTTCATTCGCATTCGCATTCGCGAATGTTTAAAAAATGACATTCGTTACATCACTATCAGTGGGTCCTTTTCTTACTATGTAAGTTAGAACGGCATGCACTGAGCGATAGGGTCAAGCGCCTCGTGCTAGCCATTTAAGGTTCAAATGATGGTACTGGTATTTGCAGTGGTCATAATATACATTCCTTTTCATGGCCGTAACAAACGCTAGGTTTGAACAATCTGAAGCTGGCATTACTTACAGTTAAATTTGGCGTTCTAAGGCCTTGGCCGTTCTCATAAGCTACAGCGAGCGGCGTCACTATGCCGTGTTCGTAAATGTTCGAGAGTGTTCGTTCTCGCTCCAAACATTTACGAACATAGTATTAAGACGGATGAGAACGCAACGACGCCTGTTTTTTTTTTCTAAGCATGAGCGTTGTTTAGAGGGTTATTTGGTTAGTTTCTTTTAGTTTTCTACTAGGACTTTGAGTGTTGCTATCATTGCACAGAGTTTTTTACTTTTTTTACTTTTTTTTAATCGGAATAGTCCACAGTTGCCACAGAGTCCAAGCCCAGAGGCGTGCAAAACCAAATGGTACACAATATACATTCGCTACGCAATGCAAGTGGCTTTCATTATTCAACTGTGTTGCCATTAGTCACAAATGTTGCTATATAATTACAACTATGGTGTGTGGTGTTGCCAGATGAAGAAGAGTTGTGTTGCTAGATTAATTGTTTGTTTTTGTTTTGTTGGATAATAAAAGTGCTGTCAATTTAGTTAATGTAGTTGTAGTATAATGAAAATTTTATTGTGACTATGAAAATAAGTGAAATTGAGACAGTAGTCATTTCCATTTTTCCATGTGCTAAAGTTGGTTTACTTACTAATCTTATTCACAAATCTTAAAATAGATTTAGCTCTTTGTAGGTAACCTAATCTAACTAATTAAAAAATAGATACCTATGTAGTTAAATTAATATTTCACCTTGAGTAAGTAAAGTCGTGGGATTGATTTTCGGAAAATCTATTTGCATTAAAATGTAGTAGAAAATGCAAATCGATTCCGTTCATGGGTTGTACCGAGGTTTTTCCAAAAAAAAAACTACCGCTTGCGAATTTTGTCCACATCGTAATAAAGCGATAGTCAAAAAATTGATACATGTTTTTGGAAAAACGTGTCTTTAACATTTTAAGGCTGAACTCGTCTATTGTGGGTCTTATTTTGTAATTATAGTTCCAGTGGTGCTAGAAATCATGATATCGCTGAAAAATCTGGAATAATTCTGAGAGGCTTTGTGTAACTTTTAATGGGTAGGTAAGTTACAAAATCTACCGTTAGATAGTTTTGAAGTATCTGAGACGAAACAAATAAAAATACAGCTGTTACCGTGTATCTAAGAAAAATAAACTGTATTCATTAATTCCTTTTGAGAAGGGTAAGTCCTGCCATATGATTAATTTAATATTATGTAAAGACAAGACGAGACTGAGAACGGGAACGAGGACGAGCCCGAAACCGAGAACGAGACGGAGACCTAGAGCGAGAACGAGATAAGACCGAGAGAGAGAACGAGATTCCGACCGAGACCAAAGGCAGTAGCGTAGTGCCATACTTCTCTGGTGTGACTTACAGCCCGCTATATCGACGCGAATACGACAATAAAAAAAAAACAATTCAATCGTCGAATAGCCATTTACGAAAATCACCATGCCATAGTTTTCTGGCGGTTCCAAATGGCCGCCATGATGTCGCAAAGGAGGATTTTGAAACGACTTTTGGGACAATCTGTTTTAGCTATTTACTTTTTAAATATTTTTAATTTGATTTTGTTTCTTAACTAATTGTGTTTGTCATAAATACATTTTTTCTTTGGTTTCTTTTGGCCGAGATTGACCGAGACCGAGACTACCAAGAGTTTGGGCCGAGATAGACCGAGACCGAGACTTTACCAAGAGTTTCGGCCGTGATTGACCGAGACCGAGACTTTACCAAGAGTTTCGGCCGAGATAGACCGAGACCGAGACTACTAAGAGTTTTGGCCGAGATCGAGCGAAATTGATTTCTCGGTCGGACTTTTATCAATAGACGAGTTCACCTGCAGCATTGGGCCTATTTTAGCGTGTCTAACTGATAGTGTGTTTCTCTCCTGCTAGTATCACTGTGGCCCAGAGGTCTAGACCGACCACGTGAGTACCTACACCGTAGCAGCACCCTGTACCGCTTTTGCACCAATTGTTTGGTTTGGGCTGTTAAGTCAGTATGAATTATCTCAAGTTTAATTTGCTTAATTTTGTTGACGGAGTCGCGGGCAACTGGTAGTATCTGTTATATCGGATTTAACTGGAAAACAAACTCGTCTTCGCATCGACCGTGGCGACTGTCATACAATAGTCATTTTTCTTTTGATTTTGCAAATTCTGTGCCTTGTTATTATTTCATGCTGACTTATTGATTTAACTTGCGATAGTATCCGAATGTTAGCGGTATTGGCGGGTGGTAGGGCCTTGTGCAAGGTCCGTCCGGATCGCTACCACCATCGTACTCGCTAATCCTGCCGCTGAGTAGCAGTGCGCGCTGCTGTGTTCCGGTGTGGAGAGTAAGACAGCCGGGGAAATTACGGGCACAAGAGGCATTTCATCTTAGTCCTCTAGGTTGGCAACGCATCTGCAATCCATCCGGGGTTGCGGGTGTCTATGCGCAGTGGTGATCACTTACAATCAGGTGACCCACTTGCTCGTTTGCCTTCCTATTCATATAAAAAATAAAAATTCATTCTCATAACGTAAACTATATCGTTGTTATCTTATCGATCTTTGTAGTAAAAAGGAGTAGTAGTAATTGTATAGTATATCCTTCCATGCAGGCGTATAAGTATATCTCTCATACAGGGCTCTTAAACTAGGTTGGGGCCCTTGGGCACACAAGAATTAGGGGCCATTTTGGAAAGTAAAAAAAGCGAATTATAATAACGTGCTATAAAATGCCCGACAAAAAAATGTTTTGAGAATAAATGTGTGAGAGAAATTGTCGGTCCTTTGGGGCCCCCTGAGAATGGGGGCCCTGGGCACGGGCCCCGTATGCCCTTATGGTGAAGACGGTATTGCTCTCATGGCTGCTGAATTGAATTGTATCAGTCGCTCTCGTTTGTTTATAATTTAATAGTTTAATACGTGTAAAAGCCAATGCTGGTCTGGGAGTAAAGAAAAAACATAGAATTTACCAGTTGCTTCTCTTCCCGCGCTCATGGTAAAAGCCCATTGTGGGAATGGCTGAGAGTTTTAGGAATAATGTTATTGGCGATGCTAGCAGCCCATCACTATTTTGATTCCCCTTTTCACCGGTACGCCCACAATCATGCTAAACGTAGCCTTCAGTTCTTGTTATCTTAGGCTCTGTCTGCCCCGTAAGGGATAAAGATGTGATGTGTGCATCTTTAAATAAGAACCATCAAATTTGGATTTATCTGTAAGAAGTAATCTTTTATGCATTAAAAATAAGCATCTAGCTTTTTTATGTTATTATGTTATGACGTTAAACCAGTGGCGTGCAGTGAGGGGTCGCCGGGGTAGGCAGCGGTAGGCACCGGGAAAGTACAACTGCACGACACTGCGTTTAACACACAGCTAACGTAACAGATACTAACGCAAGTTAAACTTTAGACCGTAGTGACAGTTAATTTTAGTTGTGCCCATAAATTTCTTAACTACTAATAATCGCTTCGTAACATTGTCTCCTTGTATGTACCGTGTACACCTACTTACCAAAAGTTGGCCTATAAAATGTTAAGCGTAGTTAGAACTTTCTCGCTTATAAGTAATATTAACTGTGACAAAATTCTAAAATGCTTATCATTTTTAGCTCATCTTTTTCAGGGAAATTAGTTGTATAATGTTCAATATTATTTGTTCTAAATTAAATGATGTTTTGTAAATAATATACAGGGTGACTAGGCCGTGAACAGAAATAACTTTTTTAAACTCTAAACCCTTGGTATAAATAATTGCACATACTTTGTGAAGCTTAGTTTATGTATCCAAATTAAATTTTGTTAAATTTTATAATTTGTCATAACTTTCGGTCACCCTATGTTTAATTGAAATTAATTAATTAAACCTTCTTCATACTACTGGCTGGAAACCAGTGATAATGATATATATAATGAAAATGACAATCTGTTACGCGTCATAACATTATATGTTCAGATTGAAAATTAAATAAAAAGAGGTTGAATCCGAGGTAAAAATGCAAACAAGTCGCGTGTTCTGGGCCGAGTAGGGTGACCAGATGATGATAAGTAGAGATTCATGTTCTCATTTTGTTTTAATTAATTGAGGGGCTGACCGAGACTTTACCAAGAGTTTACGCCGAGATTGCCCGAGACCGAGACTTTACCAAGGGTTTAGGCCGAGATTGCCCGAGATCGCCCGAGATCGAGACTTTACCAAGGGTTTAGGCCGAGATAGACCGAGACCGAGACTTTACCAAGAGTTTACGCCGAGATTGCCCGAGACCGAGACTTTACCAAGGGTTTAGGCCGAGATAGACCGAGACCGAGACTTTACCAAGAGTTTACGCCGAGATTGCCCGAGACCGAGACTTTACCAAGAGTTTAGGCCGAGATAGACCGAGACCGAGACTTTACCAAGGGTTTAGGCCGAGATTGCCCGAGACCGAGACTTTACCAAGGGTTTAGGTCGAGATTGCCCGAGACCGAGACTTTACCAAGGGTTTAGGCCGAGATAGACCGAGACCGAGGCTTTACCAAGAGTTTAGGCCGAAATAGACCGATACCGAGACGACCGAGAGTTTTAATTAATTGAGGGGCTGACCGAGACTTTACAAAGAGTTTAAGCCGAGATTGCCCGAGACCGAGACTTCACCAAGAGTTTAGGCCGAGATAGACCGAGACCGAGACGACCGAGAGTTTTAATTAATTGAGGGGCTGACTAATTGCTATTACCAGTAGTGCAGAATTCTAATCTTGGGCGGTTTTATACAATAAACGATTCTTATTTTTTATTTCTTATTTATTTTATCGGAATATGTGGTTTCTGTTCACGACTTAGAAGTCAGCCTGTATGCACTTAAATATACAGCACATTTTTGTTAATTTCAGCGAATATTTCTGTTTCTAAATCTTTTATATTATTTTTTAATGAGTTGTTTTTTTTTAATTTACTTAGTTACTGCTCTGTTTTAGTTACTGTTATGTCTTGTATATAATATTTACACATTTGTTAAGCGTAAAATATGTTCAATGTTTTCTGTATTACCAATTTGCGAGCACAGCCGGATCCGTTCGGAGCTGTAGGCTAACTTAACTCGCTCGCAATCGCCATCGTGTTCATTTTGACAGTTCACGTATGTGCTGACAATTGGCATCGGAATCAGCTAGCTGTCACATTCATACAAGAACTGTCAAAATGAACACGATGGCGATTGCGAGCGAGTTAGACAATAAGCCTACTGGTTATGGTCGCAGCTAGAGTCTGGCCAGCGAAACGTTACAGAAGATAATAATATTAAAATTGACGACAAAAGATAACTATATAAACCTTATTTATACGTCTATAATTTACTGGTGTAGGGTTGGTTCCGACCACGTTTGCTGAATCATTCTGTATAGTTAATTATGTAGCGTACATGGCAACCTTTTTAAAAGCTTTCATTCGACTTTCAATATATAGATAAATAGATATTTAAGTGTACGTTCTGAACGCTCGAGCGGAGCGTGTAGCGGGGCGGGGCGTGCGGCGGTAGCGGCCATGTTGAGCATAAAATCAATATCTTGGGACAATTGACACCAATCGACCTAGCAGTGGCGTGGCGTCCATAGAACTCGATTCCCACCGGCTTGCCTATTCTAAGGCAGTTGGGCACTTTTAATGTGCAGAATTAGCGGAACAGCAGAATCGGGTAGTTTGGAAATCCACGATCTTAAATTGACATACCATTACGATACCTTTCGCTGGCCAGATATTGTCACAAAATATGCATATAACTTGTCTCTTTGTCTTATAACTTTGTCTTATTAACTAGAAACTCGAAGTTCATGTGCCGTTTCACTCACGCCACTGTTTAATTAGAGTGAGGGGGATGGTATGAATCGAATTTCGAATTTAGTAATAGACTGTGTTAACACAACGTAACGTGTTATGTCGGTGAAGGGTCCGAAGGAAGACGCAGCCCACAGCGACAGCCAAGGCGGGGACTTTGTCGATGTCGAGGTAACCGAAGAAACTGTGTCCAGGTCTTAAAATTTAAAGAAATTCGAATTTCGCATCGTTATCCTGTTTACACTAATAGGAGAGAGAAGGATGGTGTGATTCGAAATTTGAATTTCGAACTTGGTCTTGGTAAACCCACTGTAATATAGTAGCACATTTGCTATGAACTGTTAGCACAATTACGTCTTTAAAGCCTATATAGATGACCGATTGTGTTTTGTCTCTTCAGGTTTTGTTGAAATGAAAGAGATAAAACATTTTAGGTTGATTTTAATGAGTAGCGCTTGCAAGCTTTTAGTCCTTCTGTTGTTTTTAAGTAAGTATACTTTGAAGTAAAGAAACTGGGTCACTTTCCGTAGAAAGTTGTATGTAAAATGACCAGGTTTCTTGGCTTCCGAGTATATATGGAAAAAGTCATGACGCTAGCGCAGAAAGCCGATGAGTGAATGCTATTTAAAGAATGTAGCCTGCCCATTGACTTACAATAAACAACTAGACTCTCAGTCGCTAACAAAGGTTCCTCAAGAAACGTCCGAGTTGCTTTGTCTATGTGTTGTGTATGTCAACACATCGACTTAGACAGATAACATTAACATATTCGTTCAAATTGACACCTTATTTCGTGGCAGTAATGTTTAATATCAATGGCGTAGGATCGTGAGAAGTAATGACACGACGCCACGCGCTGGAAACCTGCCTGTCTCTTTTGTTCTCAATAGTAAGATTACGGTGCGAAAGAGACATACATTGTTATCAAAGCGCGGTCGAAACACAACTGAACAAAAACTCTGAACAATAGACGCGTCGTTCAGACTTTTGCTTCGGACAGTTTTTGAGCGTGATTGGGAGTCTAGTTGTTTATTGTACGTCAATGAGCCAGCCATTTGAAATAACGTCTTAGATGGTAAATCAGAATATTGATAGAAGCCAACGGACGTTTATGGTCCTTAGAGCTGGTAAACATTTTAGAAAAAATATTTTTCTTTCCTACTTCTGAATTAAACACCAGTGCTAGCGTCATGTACTTATGAAGCTGTACTATTGTTATACGAAGTGTATAAAAATAAAAGCTTATTTATGGTTTTTCTTTGCCAATTTATTGTTTTATATCCCTACTATATGAAGGGAGCCTTGTTTTCTTGTTGTAATTACTTTTTTAAATTATCACACGCAGCCAAATAAGCTATTGCACGACTGTCTCAGTTATTTATGAAGTGGACTAGTTACTATGTACAGTCAAGTGTAATGATATGTATTTAGACAATGATTCAAAAATAAGTACCATACGCTCTTACGCCTGCGTAATAAGGTCGTGGGACATGTTTTTGAGAAGTTCCTATCAATACTTATTTTTGCACTCGACAGTACCTTAAAACTGGGTAAAGTAACTTTATTAGTTTCTTCCTACATTATCATTTATTTACACTAAAAATATAGGAACAACAATTATATGTTTTTATAGTTCGTTTTTTGTGAAGATATGAAGGTCTTTAGGATGAAATAATTAATTAATTGTGTACATGTTAATTAATTGTGTACATATTATTTAATCATGTACATATGTATTTATTAATTGTGTACATATTGATTCATTGTTGTTCATGTATTTTTGGTGTATCTACCTTAAAAGTTAAGTTTAAATCAAAGTATTTCATTGAATTAGTAGCTGGTCCCCTTATTAAATTTTGATTTGTATTTTTCTACTCTTTTATGTATATAAAAATACGTTTAATTATACATTATTTAGTAATAGCGATGTCTTAGCAAAGAAAATGAAAAGTTGCAAATATACCATTATTATTGTTTGTATTCATAATAGGTTTCCATCATTTGAATGGTTCAAGAAATTATTGTTTTTTTGTCTATAATTGCTAATTATTCCACGATATTTTGACCGGTGGTTGGGTATGACTTAATAAATAGTCCGGTAAGTGTTTTTTTAGGATTTTTGAATCATACTTCACTACATAGTATAAAACAAAGTCGCTTCCTGCTGTCTGTCCCTATGTATTCTTAGATATTTAAAGCTACACAATGCATTTTGATGCGGTTTTTAATAGATCGAGCAATTCAAGAGGAAGGTTTGTAATGTATTCTACGTAAACTATGTCTCGGGCAGAAGGTAGTAATGGATAAAAGTTGATAAATCCTACTGATATTATAAACGCGAGTTTGTAAGTATGGATGGATGTTTGTTACTCTTTCACGCCAGAACGGCTGGACAGATCTCGATGAAATTTGGAACATAGATTATAGTCTGGAATAACACAGGCTACTTTTATCCCGGAAAATTGCGTAATTCCAGCGGGATAGCGATAAACGAATTCTATGTAGACGAAGTTGCGGGGAACAGCTAGTGTTTCCATACGTTGATTGATGTTTAAAGTGAACCACGTTAAGTACAGCGCTAAATTTTGAATTAAAAAATTATAAATGTTCTTAGGGATGTTCAGAAAAAAATACCGAACCTTCCGTTGAAATGTTTGGGAATAATTTTAAGGCACACCCAGTGGCGTAACTATAACGTCTGGGGCCCGTGGCGAATTCGTCAGAGCTCTTTCCTCAATATAAAGAAGTGCATCAGCGTCCCTTCTGTGCTCTAAACCAAGCCAGTCCGGGGCCCCGTAGAGCTAGGGGCCCCTGGCATTTTGCCACCCCTGCCACCCTATAGTTACGCCACTGGACAAAACCTTACCTTATATCTGCTGTGCTAATAAGCATTCCCCTGCTATTATATTTGCTATTTCACGCGCTTGTCTGTAATCGCATCTCACTCTTTCTGGGATGGTTAGAATGAGACGCGTGTAATAGAAAAGTGACTTTGATCCTCTTGTTGTAATAGTAGTTTTAATATTTTATTTATTGTTACCGTGTTTCTTTTCAGTGCTTGTCTTCTGTATATACAATGTTTGTGCTATGGTGCTGTTTTAGATATATTTAATCGACTTTTCTTTAAAGGTATTTTCATATGGTCGCCCCAAAATGTGATGTATATGCAATTTAGTTACAGGATGTATATTTTTTTACGTATTTCTTTGTCATCTCTACATTTTTTTATATGATTCAGTTAAAATGTTAAAAATCCTGATATATGCTTTATTTTAAATCAGTAACTGTTTTATTTAGTAAAAGAGTTTTTTAAATAAAAAGACAGATTAAGATTGTTTCTAATGGCTATTGAGCAAAAAAAAAAACAAGGTGTAAACCATAGTCATACGAGAAGTCAAGCATTTCGGTTTGCGCCTTTTTGCTCCCACTTCATCATTAACAGAGTGACAGAGAGAGTATGATTCGAACGTCGAATTTTGAATTTCGTAGTCCCCTGAGCATACATTCAGTGTCGTGCAGTGGTGGGTCACCAGAGCCTACCCCCTTACCACAGCAAGAAAATTTGTACGCGCTGCTTACCTCTGGCGATCCCCCGCTGTACGCCTAGCATACATCACAAAGGGCGGCGGTACCGACGACGTGCTACAGCTGGGCGTGTGTTGCAGTTCGCGGACGTCGCTGGCGAGCAGCCGGCAGTCGCTGACGTCGTTCGTGTCGCCGACGGTGGAGCGCGCCGCGTCGCCCGACCAGGCCGCCAAGCGGGCCTCCTTCGTCGAGGTGGGTATCCACAGTTGAAAAGGTAATACTACACGGCTTGTTTGTGGTATTAATTTAACTGTATCAAGGGTGATGTCTGCAGACTTGCAGCGAAAGTACGATGTTGTAATAAGTTATAATAATAATAATATCCTGGGACAATTGACACCAATTGACCTAGCCCCAAACTAAGCAAACCTTGTAATATGGGCACTAGACAACGGATAAACATACTTATATATATAAATACATACTTAAATACATATTAAACAGCCAAGACTCGAGAACAAACATTCGAATTTTTCATACAAATATCTGCCCCTACCGGGGATCGAACCCGGGACCTCAAGCTTCATAGTCTGGTTCTCTAACCACTGGGCCATCCGGTCGTCAAGTTTCGGCTGTTTTTTTTTTTTATATGAATAGGAAGGCAAACGAGCAAGTGGGTCACCTGATGGTAACTGATCACCACTGTCCATAGACACCCGCAACCCCGGAGGGATTGCAGATGCGTTGCCAACCTAGAGGACTAAGATGAAATGCCTCTTGTGCCCGTAATTTCCCCGGCTGTCTTACTCTCCACGCCGGAACACAGCAGTGCAAGCACTGCTACTTAGCGGCAGGATTAGGGAGTAATGGTGGTAGCGATCCGGACGGACCTTGCACAAGGCCCTACCACCCGCTGTTTGCTGAAGTATGATTTTTCGGCCGAAGGAGTCTTAACTGAAACTTCGGCCGGGCTCTATTTGTAATTTACCTGTGTTGCCAGAAAATATAGCATTTATCTGTGTATCAGACGGGGTTCGTGGAGACGCTGACGCAGCAGTACACGCCGGGGCAGTCGCTCACGTCGCCGCAGCCCAACGTGGCCGAGGAGCGCGCCGCCGCGCAGGCGCTACTGGAGGTAACCCTTTTTTATTTTTTTAAACGGAGAGGAATTGGCATTGTTCATTTTTTTTAAGCTGCGCTTTTAACACCTTCATTTGATAAAATGGACTGTTTCAAGCAACTAATTTGAATATTATGCTTTTACGTAGCTTTGTTAATTAATAATAAATATTTTTTCGCTGTTTGATAATTCGTGAATTTAGACAGAATCCCAATCGCCTTCGTTCGGCTGGCTATAAAAAAACGGCTTTGTCTATGGTTTTGTCGATTTGACAGTGACGCGTGACAGTTGCCATAGCTAAACTTTTTTTTTTCATTTTTGTGGCCAACATTCGATGCTGGATTCTGTCTAAAAACCGGGTCGTTCGGTCAAACAAAGGTTCAAAGTACTTTTACAATAATATCTGCAATCATAAAGTATTTTTGAAATCGGACAAGATAAATCGGATAAATGTTGGTTTTCCTCGAAATGGTTTTCGAATTGGAGCATACTAAAAAAAATGAACAATGCCAATTCTTTATGGATGCCTAGGGTTATGTGGGACTCCCCCCGAAGGGGTATACCCAAACTAAAAACTCTCCGGCGTTGCCTCGGTGTGATTGGGACGCAGTGGGATGCCATTAGGGTTTCACCACAAACGCCCCCCCGGTGGCCCCGGCTTCCGCCAGGACCGCGACAAGGGGAGGGCCCGTACGCTAGGCCCGTCTTCCCTTAGTTAGAGGATGAGACCGTGCAATGCAGGTAGGTAATGCGTTACCGTTCCCGCTGGCCTCGAGGGATCGGGCGAGCGGTGCAAGCACCGAGTTCGCCTTTTCCCACCTCGTGTGAGACCTCGCGTGTACTACGCAGTTCGTCTATATTATGATTGGTGTACTACACAGTTCGTCTATATTAAGATTGGTCTACTACGCAGTTCGTCTATATTAAGATTGGTCTACTACGCAGTTCGTCTATATTAAGATTGGTCTACTACGCAGTTCATCTATATTAAGATTGGTCTACTACGCAGTTCGTCTATATTAAGAATGGTCTACTACGCAGTTCGTCTATATTATGATTGGTCTATTACGCAGTTCGTCTATATTAAGATTGGTCTACTACGCAGTTCGTCTATATTATGATTGGTCTATTACGCAGTTCGTCTATATTAAGATTGGTCTACTACGCAGTTCGTCTATATTATGATTGGTCTATTACGCAGTTCGTCTATATTAAGATTGGTCTACTACGCAGTTCGTCTATATTAAGATTGGTCTACTACGCAGTTCATCTATATTAAGATTGGTCTACTACGCAGTTCGTCTATATTAAGATTGGTCTACTACGCAGTTCATCTATATTAAGATTGGTGTACTACACAGTTCGTCTATGTTAAAATTGGTCTACTACGCAGTTCGTCTATATTAAGATTGGTCTACTACGCAGTTCATCTATATTAAGATTGGTCTACTACGCAGTTCGTCTATATTAAGATTGGTCTACTACGCAGTTCATCTATATTAAGATTGGTCTACTACGCAGTTCGTCTATATTAAGATTGGTCTACTACGCAGTTCGTCTATATTAAGATTGGTCTACTACGCAGTTCATCTATATTAAGATTGGTCTACTACGCAGTTCGTCTATATTAAGATTGGTCTACTACGCAGTTCATCTATATTAAGATTGGTCTACTACGCAGTTCGTCTATATTAAGATTGGTCTACTACGCAGTTCATCTATATTAAGATTGGTCTACTACGCAGTTCGTCTATATTAAGATTGGTCTACTACGCAGTTCATCTATATTAAGATTGGTCTACTACGCAGTTCGTCTATATTAAGATTGGTCTACTACGCAGTTCGTCTATATTATGATTGGTCTATTACGCAGTTCGTCTATATTAAGATTGGTCTACTACGCAGTTCGTCTATATTAAGATTGGTCTACTACGCAGTTCGTCTATATTTTGATTGGTCTACTACGCAGTTCGTCTATATTATGATTGGTGTACTACGCAGTTCGTCTAAATTATGATTGGTGTACTACGCTGTTCGTCTATATTATGATTGGTCTATTACGCAGTTCGTCTATTCTATAATATGGTTGCGATTCCGCACTTTGTTCATTTCGCGATAGGTTTAGCTAGTCGGTGACAAACTGTTATTGTCAAAAAACAGTTGCCTATTTTATTTGGATTCCAGAACGCTCAACTTAAATCCGAAGTGGAAGATCTGAAGGAGAAGCTGGAGACTCTGCGAGTGAAGAGAGCCGAGGACCGGGAGCGGCTGCGCGAGCTGGAGCGCGTGCGGCTGCAGCTCGAGCAGGCCAACGAGTTCAAGGCGCGCATCATGGAGTCGCAGGCGCAGCTGCAGCGCGACCTGCAGCGCGCCAAGCAGGAGGTACGCACACACATGCGCACACGCACACACACAGTTTTTGGAACGTCGATGTGTTGCAATATATTTATGTAAACGACGAAAAAAATTGTTAGGATTAAAATAATAAATTAAGTACTATAAAATTAAGACTTAAGGTCTTCGCACATTAAAACAACTCACATTGAAATTTAAGCCCTGTGTCATATGTTGTAGGTTTCATTTCAAAAAATGATTATAAAGTAGTGTACAACGAGTGGCCTACGCATCGTACACTAAAGGTCAACCCCGACACGTTTGTCACGCAATGACCACACGTCGTCCACGCAACGACCACACGTTGTCCACGCAACGACTATGCGTTCGTTGACTGCGTTCGTCCACTCATTGACAACACATTGCCCACTAGTGACCATTGGGTGGATCAACTAGTTGACTACTCATCGAGAGTGTGAGTTGAGTTGGTGTCGGATTGGCGTGGAGTTGGTCTAATGTGTGAAGACCTTTATACATACACAAGGAATAGAAGGAAACAGAAGGAACAGTGATTACCACACTAGGCAAAGCCTGTGTTGAATCCCACGACACAGGCTTTGCCTAGTGTGGGAATCACTGTTCCTTCTGTGTAAAGTGTAACTCTTTCAGTTAAATAAACTATTTTTGATTTTTTTTTGACATACATATATATACACAAATCACGTCTTTATCCCTTATGGGGTAGACAGAGCCTAAGGTAACGACCTACAGGCCACGTTTAGCAAGACACTGAGGGTGTATAGGTGGAGAATGGAATCAAAATAGTGATGGGTTGCTAGCCTCATTGCCTATAACATAATTCCTATAAGTTTCGCCCGTTCCCTCGATGGTCTTTTACCATCTGCGCGGGTAGAGAAGCAACTGGTACATTCTATGTTTTTTCTTTGCTCCCAGACCAGCATAGAAGAAAGTAAGACTTATAGAATTAATTATACAGTTAAACTGTTGTTTAATAAACATAATATTATAAATAACACGCAGATGGTAAAAGGCCATCGAGGGAATGGGCGTAATTCTTAGGAATTATGTTACAGGCGATGCGGCTGGCGATACGCCCACAATCTTGCTAAACGTGGCCTGTAGGTCTTGTTACCTTAGGCTCTGTCTACCCCGGAAGGGATAAAGACGTGATTTGTGTATGTATGTATGTATGTATATTATAAATAAATTTCTAATTTCAAAACAAACTCACGCACACGCACATAGGAAGTTCTCCCCTGTAAACTTTATCAAACCTTTGCTATTACAATTCGAATGTTGCATCCATTGCTCATTTTGTACCGTTGTCATCCAAGGTGCGGGAAGCGCAAGAGGCATTGGACGTGCACAACGACGAAACGGCCGAGCTGCAAGAAGCCACCGAGATGGCAGCACTGGACAAGGAAATGGCGGAAGGTAATTTATTCTACGTTTCTGACAGTAAAATATATTCTTTGTTTTTTACCCGACTTCAAAAAAAGGAGGTCCTCAATTTGTCTGTTTTTTTTATGTTTGTTACCTCATAACCAGAGATCGGACAAATTTGCGTCATTGCTCGCAATAATGTGGACATGACTCCAAAATTAAACAAATATGTCAAAATACATATATTAAGAATAAGTATATCCACGGAGGTTTTATACCTATAGAACTAGAAAACTTTTTTGTCAGAAATAATAATCATATCTAGCAGGATCGTGATTTCTTTATTATATAAAAAGATTCACGAGAACGATAACTGCCACTTTAATTAACATTTTGCTAATAATTTTATGCATGTGTAAATTTTTATCTCCGGGAGTTCAAATTTTATTTCGAGAAATTAATTAAATGATTAATTATTTCATTAATTTTTGAGTCATGTCCACATTATTGCGAACGATGACGCAAATCTGTCCGATCTCTGGTGATTACAGACATGACACCGACTCCAGAAATAACAATAATTGTAACAACATTAGATAAATCGTTATAATAAATGCATGTGTACATGCATAAAATTATTAGCAAAATGTTAATTAAAGTGGCAGTTGTCGTTCTCGTAAATATTTTTATATAATAAAGAAATCACGATACTGCTAGATATGATTATTATTTCTGACAAAAAAGTTTTCCAGTTCTATAGGTATAAAACCTCCGTGGATATACTTATTCTTAATATATGTGTTTTGACATATTTGATTAATTTTGTAGTCATGTCCACATTATTGCGAGCAATGACGCAAATTTGTCCGATCTCTGCTCATCACGGTGTCATACTGTAATTAATTAAGTATGCTTTAAGCTAATTAACAACGATGCAAATAATTCATCGTCAAAATATCCGCATCTACCACCCTGTATAGTTGTCAGGGTACCACCAGTTCATGATTCATTTATAGATTAATATAATTTAAGGCTCGGGGACCTTATACATCCCTTTTATAAATGTATTTAATTTAAGTAGAATTTAAGTATTCTTACTGTATTTTATTTTGAAAAAATGACTTTCTGCCAAGTTTCTTGCGGCGCATTCTTCTTGGCAATGATGGTCTTTCCGAATGTGCTGGTAGTTTCAAAAAGACATGTAAAAGAGCCCTTGGCGGCCAATTTGCAAAAATACATTTTCATTTTCATTTTCATTTTCATTTTCATTTTCATGTTTTTGTCGACAGAGCGAGCCGAGGCTCTCCAGCTCGAGTTGGAGCAGTGCCGCGAGAAGCTGGAGGAAGCCACCCTCGACCTGCAGCTCATGAGGGCAGAGATGGAGGCCTCGGGGAACACGCGTGAGTTGCCACTCTAGCAGCGAATATTTCATACATACATACATCACGTCTTCCCTTACGGGGTAGACAAGGTAACAAGATGTAAAGGCCACGTTTAGTGTGATGGTGGGCGTAAAGGTGGATAGTGAAATCAGAATAGTGATGGGTTGCTATGCTAGCCGCGTCGCCTATAGCAGAGGTGGCGAACCTTTTTTGGTGGACGTGCCATTTATTCACAAATAAAGTAATATTTGGCTCAAAGACTCTGTTCTTATCCGTTAAAACAAGGCTAAATAAGCCAATTCTGGTATATTTTTTCTAACTCAAAAAAATGTACACTAAAGAATACAAAAGAAGACTTGGCTGTATGGTCTTTGATCTTTGCCTATCCCAAATGGGATGCATTCAAAAAACAACAACAACAGACTCTGTTGTCTTAAGAGTGTGTTGTTATTTTAGCATCATATGACCACATTGCCCGTTTTCCGCACTATTTCATAATAAAAGAATCTTAAGTTGGTGATTTAATGGACAAAATAAACCTTTTTTTATTATTGGCGTGCCCAAATTATTTTGAAGCGTGCCGACAGTGGCACGCGTGCCATTGGTTCGCCAGCCCTGGCCTATAGCATGAATCCCTTCCCTCGATGGGCTTTTACCATCTGCGCGGGAAGAGAAGCAGCTGGTGCATTCTATGTTTTTTCTATGCTCCCAGGCCAGTATGGGAGTTATTAATATTTCATATGCCATTATGACATGGTTGTCCTCTAAAACTATAGGTTAGATTAGTTTTATAACAGTCCTGAACAATCAGAAGTATAGAGTTAGAGCAAACCATATATTTATACATACATATATCACGTCTTTATCCCTTACGGGGTAGACAGAGCCTAAGGTAACACAACCTTAAGGCCACGTTTAGCATGATTGAGGGCGTAATATATTTATGACATATGAAATTATGGGAAACGATACTTTAGCGGCTAGCAACCCATGACTATTTTGATTCCCCTTTCCACATTTACACCCACATGATTCTAAACGTGTTTAGGTCTTGTTACCTTACTTGTCTACCCCGTAAGGGATAAAGACGTGATTTATGTTTGTATATTGAATCATAAAACAATCAGAATTGGACATATTGGAGTTTATTTTGTATAGTTAAAGAAACCTGTTTGTGGGTTAGTTTATATTACGAGTTACGGTTTCTAAATGTTATTGCTTTTGAATGGCTTGCTTTATATGCCGTTGTAGATGACGGTTTTACCATTGATAATTAACAATAAGGTTTGTACATTACAAGGTCTCTGAGAATTGTTTTGGAATATTACAGCAGTTTAGGTTTAGTTCCACTGATGCCTACAAACATACATACATAATATATCACTTCTTTATCCCTTACGGGTAGACGAGTAAGGTAACAACATACATACGCACATACACAAATCACGTCTATATCCCTTACGGGGTAGACAGAGCCTGAGGTAACACACCCTAAAGGCCACGTTTACCATGATTGTAGGCGTACCTATAGGTGGAAAGGGGAATCAAAATAGTGATGGGCTGCTGGTCGCATCGCCTATAACATGATTCCTAAGACAACAACTCGATTAAGAATTAAGAACTCGATTCCCACCGGCTTGCCTATTTTAAGGCAGTTGGGCACTTTATTGTGCAGAATTAGAGGAAAAGGCTAGTTAAATTCCCTTAAGCTTGCCTACTAAACCATAATAAACCTAGCCTTATAAAAAATAAAGTATCCAGTATGTGTGAAGTGAAGGGAAGTCGAAATAGTAATGGGTTGCTAACCGCATCGCCTATAACATGATTCCTAAGATTTTCGCTCAATCCCTCGATGGGCTTTTACCATCTGCGCGGGAAGAGTAGCAACTGGTAATTTCTATGTTTTTGTTTGTTACCCTATGTTTGTTACCTGAACTGCTGGAATATTCTACACTAATTTTAAAATGTATTAAACCGTAAAAATGAGCCAAGTGTTTTATATTGTAAATGTGGAAATAAATAAATAAATAAAAATAAATAAAAATAAAATATAAAATACAGTCTGTACAAAAATGTATTAGCAACTTTTCGAAATACCATTCGAAAATTGAGAAAAAAAATGTACTGAATTTTAACTTTGAAATATACGAATAGAGCAGAATAACACTCAAACGAGTTGAAAATTTAATTTTAGCTGTAGTTTTTGAGCTATGTATCGTTTTGTATCGTTTTCAAATGGTATTTTCGAATTTTGTGCTTTCAAATATCTAGACTTGACTACTTCAGATTTGACTAGTGTTTTTAGACGATGAACTATGTAATGTGCTTTTACCTATTTCGCCACCTATTAGATAGCCAAGTAGTTATCTGAAGGTGGTTTTATGTATTTAAGGCAAGCACACACGGTGTACCACACATATACGTTGTCCTTGTTCTAATTTGCTGATTAATTAATATATTATATTTATTTTATATTTTATTTTATTATTATAATATTTATTTGTATTTTATAGACACACATAAACAGCTAATGGTTGTACGTATAAAATCACGGTGTTGGTTGTGGGTCGCACTTAGACTCCATAATTTTGTACTTATATTTATATATTTTCATATAGTTTCATTTTTTATATTTTTATTTTTTTGCACGAACTTGACGCATTCACTGCTTTTGGGGTTTTTGGAAGCGAAGCATGGGATAGTTTTAATTAGAAAACTCGATTTGTTTTAGTACACTACACAGTAATTCTTTTTTACCTTTAGGCGTTTGTGTCTCATTTTAGCGGTCATCGTGTTTCTAGCCGAGTCTTTGTGGTTATTGCCAAAGAGAATTTACCTGGCTTCTTATGTGTGTAAATTAGAGATTTGCAGAAACAAAACTCTCTGTTATATTTACTTCATTCTGTGTCATGTTTAAGCCTTTGAACAGCAACTCTTATCTAAAGTTATTCCATCATATGTTTTGAAAAAGTCTAAATATGTTTCAAATAAAAAAAAAACTTTGAAAGAGAAACAATCAAAAACAAGTCGTGAATAAGCTTTTTTGACTAAAATTTGGTATGGGGATAGTTTGAGACGGGTGCGACACAGAATAGTTTTTATCCCGGAAACTTGTAGTTCTACGTAGACGAAGTCGCGGAGAATAGGTAGTTGGACAATAAGTCTGCATCAGATGCAGAAAGAATCGGCTACTCATAGATACACGATGACAGCTAAAGTTCTGAGATGATCGATTTTAATTGGCACGATATGAGTTCTACACGACAGTATTACTATGACAGCATGGCTGCAGTTGCAATTATTTGGCAAATTTTACTGACAATTATAATTTTATCTATACTTATAATATTATAAAGAGGAAAAATTTGATTGTTTGTTTGTTTGCATTGAATAGGCTCCGAAACTACTGGACCGATTTCAAAAATTATTTTGCCGTTAGAAAGCTACATTATCACTGAGTGACATAGGCTACTTTTTACCGCGGGAAAATACCTTTTCCAGCGGGAAAATTAATTTATCGCGGGCGAAGCTGCGGACGGAAGGCTAGTGTTAAATAAAATTAAGTCTAAGCCTAATGAGATACTATTGTAGATTTTACAAGAAACTTTATTAATTATAGAAATTGGAACGGAATATCAAATTATAGTGAATGTGTTAGGTATATGTGTATGTTTAATAATATTGTTTGCATGTATTTTGTGTCTGTGTTTTGTGTTTAAGCCTCCGACTGACAAGACTCTGTCTAAAGTAGTTCAAACTATAGACGTTTTACGTTATCTTACAACAAAACCAAAATAAATATTTCGTAAGCTGTCAGGTAAACGAAACCTGGTTGTTCATCTATTTGTAAATAGATGGCGCCACGCATTAAGATATAATATAACATTTTCCCAGACCTTGCTTCATAGAAAGCTTCAGAGCCGTTACGACAAAACATATATGCCTGAATATTATTGCTTAAGGAGATTTGCATTATAAGCACTCACAACTGTGCAAAAGATAGACTTAGAAGACCTAACATTCAAAAAATCCCCATCTTCCGTGCTGCTCTGCTCCAGCGTGGAGAGTGAGACAGCAGATGAAATTACTGATACACGATGTATTCTGTCTTGACCCTATTGGGTGTACGGATGGTGTCCTTCTGGTGGCAGCAACCCTACCATCAGTACTACTCACTGCATCTATCTAGAATTGAGAGTTGGTCCTTTCACTCCCCTGACGTGACGGACTGACCCTGGAGCCATCTGCATGTCACATCCATAACCGTGGTACCGTGTGCGCTGACCAGAGCACCCGTACGCAGCGGCCGACGACGGCGCCGCCACCGGCTACGAGCTGCGCCAGCTGCAGCAGCAGAACACTAGGCTCAGGGACACCCTGGTCCGACTGAGGGACCTCTCCGCGCATGACAAGCACGCCATGCAGAAGATGCAGAAGGTAGGATGACCTGCCTCTACACTTTTGAGTGTTATACGAGCTGTGGCAGCTGCAGCAGCAGAACACTAGGCTCAGGGACACCCTGGTCCGACTGAGGGACCTCTCCGCGCATGACAAGCACGCCATGCAGAAGATGCAGAAGGTAGGGAGCTTAACTTTACCCAAAACTTAGGTAGAATTTTGATTTTTGACTCCCGCTTGTCCGATCTCTGCTGATAAACCACTACTGCAGTGCCGTGGTAAGTACTGGATGCGCGTCTGCTGTTATGATGAGCAATGTAGCAGCCAGAGAAACAAAGTGAGCGAGAGAGAGATATCTACTAGCCACTTCTCATGTGGAGTTTCTGGCACAGGCATTCATGTTACCCTTCCAATCTGCAGGATATAGACCAGTACAAGTCGGAGATAGCTGAGCTGTCCCGCACCAAGGAGAAGCTGTCCACGAGGGTCGAGGAGCTGGAGGCGCAGGTCGCTGACCTCCGGGAGCAGGTGGACGCGGCGCTCGGGGCCGAGGAGATGGTGGAACAGCTCGCCGAGAAGAAGATGGCGCTGGAAGACCAGGTATGTGGAGATAGTAAGAAAGAAAGACGTTTATTCCTTTTTGCAAGACACAAATATAAGAGAATATACACAATTTTATAAAAAAGAAACAAGAAAAAAAAACACAGACATGAAAAATAGATCATCAGCGTTGTGTGTCTTTGCAAAAGTGAAACGGTCGCTGGCTCAGCATTACGCTGAGGTGTTAGACACCTGCAGCACTGATTTTCAGCCAGAACCGTCTGCGACTCACGAAACGATACACAGATAAAATAAACTACATAATCCATAAACTATTACGTAAACAAAGTAATAAATAGATAGAACTCGACTTCTGATACTTTAAGAAAGAAAGAAGACATTTATTCCTTTTTGCAAGACACACAAGTATATACACAATTTTATAGAAAATAAACAAGATATAACAAAAAAAAACAGACATGAAAAATAGATCATCAGCGTTGTGTGTCTTCGCAAAAGTGAAACGGTCGCTGGCTCAGCATTACGCTGAGGTGTTAGACACCCGCAGCACTGATTTTCAGCCAGAACCGTCTGTGACTCACGAAACGATACACAGATAAAACATACTACATCCTTACTAATATTATAAATGCGAAAGTAACTGTCTGTCTGTCTGTCTGTCTGTTACCTTTTCACGCTTAAACCGCTGGGCCGATTTAGTTGAAATTTGGTATACAGATAGTTTGAGTCCCGGGAAAGGACATAGGATAGTTTTTATCCCGAAAAATTGCATAGTTCCCGCGGGATAGCACAGCCCAAACCACTGGAATTTTTCAAATTTAAGGCGGAACAAAGTTCGCCGGGTCAACTAGTAATCCATAAACTTCTACGTAAACAAAGTAATAAATGGATAGAACCCGACTTCTGATACTTTAGGTATTCTGACAACATAAGGGTGAAGATCCCGTCTCTCTCTGGTCACCATGTCCAGAAAACCAGCCTGTTTAATAGGTAAGGCGTCCAGCAGTACCCTTTAATCTTTGTTGTCAACATACCATTGACGCACGAGGCCGTTTGCTTCATCCTTCCTAATGCAAACTGCTAGGGAATGGAATTCGCTCCCATCGTCTGTATTTCCGGACAGATACAACCTAGGGCTCTTCAAGGCTAGAGTGTCTAAGAAAGACTAAGTCGTGTTGATACAGTGAGCTAGTGAGAGAGCTGACTTGACCTGATAGCCAACGGGTCAGTGGCGCTGGGGTACAGAGCTGAAAGGACCAAGTAGACTCGGCTTGCAAAGCTGGAAGGACCAAGTCGTGTTGATGCAGTGAGCTAGTGAGAGAGCTGACGACCTGATAGCCAACGGGTGAGTGGCTCTGGGGTACAGAGCTGAAAGGACCAAGTAGACTCGGCTTGCAAAGCTGGAAGGACCAAGTCGTGTTGATGCTGTGAGCTAGTGAGAGAGCTGACGACCTGATAGCCAACGGGTGAGTGGCTCTGGGTATAGAGCTGAACCAGTGAGTTACACCTTTGGCCTCTGCACCTTCCACCAAGTGAGATAGAGGTCACTGGTCAGTTCGTAGTAAAAAAAGAACTGTTCTGAGCACTGTTGTCGGTTCCAGGTGGAACAACTGAAGCAGGACGTGTCGGAGCTGGAGGCGCTGCAAGAGGTCCACGAGCAGCTGGTGGAGTCCAACCGGGAGCTGGAGCAGGATCTGCGCGAGGAGTTGGAGCTGGCGCACGCCGCCACCAGGGAGGTGAGTGAAACAAATACAAATACAAATAACTTTATTTCGCTTGAAACATGGTACTGAAGATGGAGCACAAATAAAATTGGACAGTTCACACATTTCACCAGTATAATAACTAGCATGCAAAATTTTACAAATTAAGTATTTACTTAGGTACAATTAAAATAATCAAATCAGGTATACATTATTGGTCAAAAGAGGAAAAGTATTCAGCCACAGAGTAGAAGGCTTTTTCCACAAGCCATGCCTTGAGTTTGTGTTTAAATATTTTTAAAGGTAACTGCCTAATGTCACTGTTAAGTTTATTATAAATTTTTATCGCCATGCAAAAGGTGTTTCTGCCATACATAGCTGTTCTTTTGCGAGGTGCAACTAATGTATCAGGGTGCCTCGTGTTAAAATTCGTGTTAAAAAGGGTTATTTACACCATTTATAACTCAAGAACGGCTTCGATTTGTATGATTGTATGATCAACATGAAACTACCGTAAGACTTAACCATAATTACACATAAACGGATAACACACGTATAAAAAGTCGAATAATGCTCGACATGTTTCGGACTATTTCGTAGTCCTTCCTGGAGCGCTCGCCCCGGCGGCAGCGAAACGAACACTCAACACACACTGTAACGTATAACGTTAACTCTTTTTATAAGAATTATCAGTTGTTTACTCGTTACGAAACAATTGCGTAAATATACTTAAAATCTAAAACGGGAAAACTGACTATCGGAAAGCTGTAGGAAAATCTTAAATATTTACTTACACTAGTTAAAACTAAATACCTAAACGCTTTTATTAAAACTATTACTAATCATAAAAAATCTACTTGCTAATAAATATTTACATTAAAACACTTAACCTAATTAAAAATCAACTAATTACGTTAGCTGCAAGCGGAGGTCTCAAAAAAAACCAAATTGTTTTAACTAATTTAGTTAAAGAAAAGTTACAGGTTAAAATCTTAAAGTAAAAATGAATGATAGTCGATCGAAGTTGGATCAAGAATGCGCTTCGAATAACGCGGGGCCGCGTCGCCGCCGCTGCTGACTCGGCGCCTCGTGCGATGCGCCGCGCTCACGTTCCGCTGAGTTGTATGTTGGCTGTTTACCGCGACCGTGTGAACTCGGCAAGTTAGGTGTATTAGGGTTGCGTAACACCTCCCGCCGAAGAACAGCGACTATTGAAGACCTTGGTCGTAAATTGAGCTGGTGGTTCGTCAGAATCGGCTCTTGCTGGCAGGGCGTAGACCGCTTGTAACTCAGATCCGCTTGTTCTTGTTTCTGAGATTTTCAACTTCTTCGGATAGCGATGACGATGGTACAGGGCTCCTACCAGTAAGCATGTGCCAACCAATACCACATACATTGGAATGGTGGTGTGGTACAAGCTGTGGTCCAAATCTTCAGTTAGCTTCAGAGGTGGTTGCTGGGAGATCTTGGTGTTGATCTGGCGCAGATTATCCAGATTGACGGAGTTCAGCTTCAGTGACGGGATGCTGGTCGAAGCGATATGAGTGGTATCATTCGGCAGGTCCATTATTTTCAGCACTTGTCCTCTGAGACGGTCGTTGGCGTTGGATATTGTGAATTGCGGTGTTTCCAGGTGACATTGCTGCGGTAGTACTGCAAGAAAGCTCCCTTGCAGGGTCTCGTACAGATGCTGGCCACAAGATAGGTGTACCTTTGTTGGTACCGGGAAACTGATGGTGTAGTGTTTTTCGTCCAATTCTTCATAGGCTGGCTTATCGAGGGCTATCCGGACGGGATAACAGTTGTTGCTGCGATGCTGGGCGATGATGAGCTGCTGGATGCAATCTTCGGAATCTCGGTTTTGCAGGCTGTGTTTTTCGTCGCATAAATACCACTTGCTGGTCTTTGGGCATTCAGCCTCTATGTACCTGAATTCTTTCTCATAGAGGGCTAGGTAAGGTGAAGGAGGGGTGAGGATTTCGTGGTATCTGTTAGGAATTATAGCTAGTTTATATATATCATAAATGGGTGAGATGACAATGGGGAATTTATAAGCTATAAATAAAAAAAAAAAAAAATAAAAAAAAAAAATAAAAAAAAAAATGTTTTATTTTCAGACACCAAAAAGTCCATAGAATGTTAGTATTGACATCTTAAAACCTATGTTAGTATTACACAGTTAACATCATTCCACACACCCCCTGACATGGAGGTCAGTAAAACGAGCGAGAATGGCCGAATCAAACCTCTCCGCTATCATTCTCAGGATACTATTAGTGCTCCCCCGCAATCGCGCTACACCAGAGGCAGTCTTCTTGCGTATAATAGCATAAAAATCGTCTGTGCTAACTGCGGCGAACATCCCCGATGCGCTACAGAAACGGGGAAGCCTTAACAGTGCCCTGAGAATATTATTGTATTGGATACGCAGGGAATCATAGGACCCCCGCTTGAAACAGACCCATAGACCACTGGCATAGAAGCTTTGACAGTACGCTCGGAACAACGTTAGCTTCACGTCTATACTGCAGCGAGCAAATCTATGCGCCAGCATCCCGCCCCGGACCGACAATGCCCTGCGCTCCCGTTCAATGTCCATATCGTCTTTTAAGTCCTCTGTCACAATATGACCCAAATATTTAAAATACGTCACACGGTTCAAAGGCGACCCATTCAGTAGTAAAGGTGGCACGCATGCTGGCCCCTTATTTTTTCCTTTAAAAATCATAAATTCACTTTTATTTACATTATATTTTAATCCATGCTGTATTGCATATAACTCACAGACTTCAAGTAATTTAGATAAACCTTCTGCAGACGGGCTCAGCAACACCATGTCGTCTGCATAGCTGATATTATTTACAGCGACATTGTCTATTCTACATCCGACATGCATGCTGCTAAGCCTACCTATCAGTTCGTCAACATATAAATTAAATAACCTCGGGGAGGTAAGTCCCCCCTGTCTCACACCACAATTTAACACATACGGTTCAGAAACTTCGTTAGCCCATTTAACTACATTAACCTGACTGTTGTACCAGTGTGATAAAATGCTTATTACTACAGGGTTCGTGCCCCTCTCTTCCAGCTTCTTCCACAGTATATCATACGACACCAAGTCGAAAGCTTTCGAAAGGTCCAAAAAACAGGCATAAATCGGTGTTTCTCTTTTTATATAATAGTCAACAGTATGCTTTAAAGCTAGAATTGCACTTTCTGTTGATAGTCCCTCTCGAAAGCCGAACTGGGCATCCTGTAACTTTATACCTATACTAAGGAAAGTGTCTAAAATTCTGTCTAACACCTTAGCTAAATAGTAGCTAGCGAGATCGGTCTGTAGTTAGTTTTATCAGCACGATCCCCAGTAGAATTCTTTACAAGCGGTACAACTAAAGTTTTCATTAAATCCCTGGGCAAATACGAGTGTCCCATGCACAAAGTAAACAGCATTGACAAGACTCGAGCAATGTGCGGGCCGGCGTTTTGCAAGTGCTCAATACTGAGACCGTCATGGCCCGGCGACTTGCCTTTTTTCATGTTTGTGATGACCTGAGATACTTGCTCACTGCTGATTATAATTGGCTCCGCCTTATAACTAGGCCCAACTGAAAAATCCCTACGCTCCGCGCTGAGAGGAGACTCGACCTTGAAATAGTCCTTAAAAATATTAGCTATATTGATAGGTTCACTACAACCATCCACACTAGCAGGCAAACTCGATTTACAATTGAGATTTTTAGTACTTTTCCAAAATTTATTAAATTGTTTTGCAGTGTTGTGAAGCCAGAATATCAAATTTTATCTGCTCCTGATTATTTTGACAAAACTTAAGTCTAGACTTAAAAATCTTTCGGCTTAAACACATTTTATCGTATATAGGCCCACTCTTTGGTTTACCGTTTAATGCATATAGTTTGTAATCCAGTCTCGCTTGTTTGTGAGCATCCGACACATGTTTGTTCCAGCCTTTAATATTTTTACAGTTTAACTTTTTACTACGTAAACAACTGTCTATAGATGCCTGGGTAAGTGCTTGGACAATATCATTGTATAATTTATCAATTACATTCCTATGGGATACGTTTTGACACATCCCATCAGCGCAATGGTGAAGTTTGTCAGGAAAATGTATATCTCTTAATTTGTTATTACTAATTTTCCTATAGTTTTCAATATCAGAGGGAGTTTTTAATCCCCATAAAACCTTATTACATTTTTCATTTTGTAATTTTACTTTATTACTAATAGCACCTAGATTGCATTCAATTTTTAATGGATAGTGATCCGACCAATATACATCGTATAGAACCCGAACATTAGATATAGTGTGCCACGCCGACGTACTCACCAAACAGTGGTCTAACCATCTGTGACAACCGTGCGCATCACTAACATATGTGTGCGTTCCAGACGATATACCTAGCCGTACCATATCTGCACAAATCCACTGCCGTTCACTGCAAAAACTAAGAAGTTCTTCACAAAAAGGGGCTGAAGGGTGAGAATTGAATAACTATCTCATTTTCTATGTAATAAGAGCCTACCCTAATTATGTCAAAATATTCTCTTACGTCTAGATCTATTACTCTTTCTCTGCTGTATAGTGTACATAATCTGTCTATTATAGTGCGTATTGTGTGCACATTCAATGATGAATGATGCATCGTAGAGGTTCTTATGAATGCAAGGTTATTCTGTAATTTTAGCAGTTCTTGAGATACTGAGTCTACGTTGTCACTTAGTATAATAAGGACTTGGGCAAAATGCGCGTATTTAACGAGGTCATTATCGTTTGTGGCTACGGCTTTATTAATTTGGTTTAGTAATATACTCATGCTATTCTGGTTTTTGACTATGTTGTCTATGACTTTCGAATATTCGTTGGTTAGATTCTTTGAAATACTGATATGGTTATCTAATTCGGTTGCTATGCTGTTTTGATTGTCCTTTAGAGATTTCAGGACCTCGTTGTAGTGTATGGCGTCAGTGTAATCTAAGTTTCCGGTGACGCTTTTTACCACGGATCCAAGACCATCTATTAGTCCTCTTTTACCACGATTTGACCCGAAAGTTTCTAACTGTTCAAGTACGTTGCTAAGCTTATCTCTGAGGTATGAGACATGAGGCTCAAATAGGAGGTTGGTTTTGTTATGTAATTCGGGACCGATACTCTCTATTTGGTTATTTACGGCATTAATTTTATCTTTTAAATCCTGGAGGTTAATATGTTGCAGAAAGGAATGGTAGTGAGATACGATTCTAGCTGCCCCTAATTTGAAAGGTAAGATACCGGGTCCGTTGTCGAGACTTTCAAGTTTTATCTCCTGCATTAGACTCGTGCGTAGCAGGAGATGAAGGATCAGGATCTTTCTGTAACAATCGGTTAGACATAGGGACTCTTTTTAATCTTGCTTTGGCCACTGGGCGTTGTTTCTTTTTAGTATAGTATATATGAATGGGGAGGTTGGCCATTACAACATCATGGGTATACCGAGGCGCTAGTTTTTGTCGATTTGCCAGGGGATTTCTAACATAAATCTGCTGTTCTGGTAAGTATTCAGTTTCAGGCTCTCGGGTTTTGTTGCGGTTATCGATTAATCTTTCACGAGAGGAAAGGGAAAGCTCATGAATTGCATTATAAACTAGAGTCATTTTTTCCTTATGATTGATTATATATTGTTGCAGTAGTTGGGCTGTAATGTCTATGTCAAATGGGTCGCGAGGGTCAAAATGTCCGCAAATGACGTCTGAGGGTTTACATTTTGTGAGGCTGTGGATGCTATTGTTGTAGGCTAAAAGGGCGTATGGCATAAGGTTAACTACTGATTCGGATTTTTGTCCGATCTTTAGAATGCGTAGGTGCTCAAGAATAGTTGAGTGGAATTTCTCAACTATGCCATTCTCGTTCGGTGTATGGGGGGCGATTCTGTGATGCTGCATCTTATGAACTCGGATAAATTCTGCAAAAAGCTGGTTAGTGAATTCGGGGCCATTATCGGTTACAACAGTGATAGGCAAGCGGTGATGCGTGCTGTAATTAAGTAATGCTTGAACTACGCTTATGGCTGTTCCATCTCTCAAATGATAGGCCTGAGCGTATTTGGAAAAAACGTCGACAAGCGTAAGGAATTTTTCATTCTGAATAGTTAATAAGTCTAAATGAATTAGTTCGAAGGGTCTGGTAGCAGGTGGTGCCATTTTAAATTGCTGTTTTATGGGGCTACGATCATACTTTGCTTGCCCACAAACCGTACATTCGTTTATGAATTTAGTGATATTATCTCTCATTTTTGGCCAATAGTATTTGTGAGACAGAGCTAGAAAAGTTTCGTTAATACCTCTGTGGTTAGTTTTACCGTCATGATATTTATTAATTATTTCCTGCTGCTTAAGGTATTCACGTACGTTTTCCACCTCATATTTTGTTAGTACTAAATTGAAGGATGAATTTTTAAATGTTCTCTGAATTATGGGTATTATATTATACAAGGACATGTAGGGGTTAATTAGCAGGCCAGTTTTAATTTTAGGATTTACATATTCCTTTATAGCATTAGTCACATCCTCCTCTAGATTTGCTGTGGACACCTGGATGGAAATCCGCGTATGGGTATCGAAGGGTTTGCTGATTACTGGTCTACCCTTGATATCACCGACCACATTGAATATTAACTGCTTGGTAAATTTGTTAAGGGGAACATCCACTATCGGGACTTCCAAGATGGGATTCTCTGCATCCGTGTGCGCTGTTGCTGTATTTGAGTTGCCTTCCGGCTCCGCTGTTATAGTTCTAGAATCATCTAAAGCGGGTGTTCCTTCGGATGGGTTTGGTAAAATGGACACGAGCTCATCTATAATACTGTTGAGCTCCTCGTTATTAATCTGAAGCCGGGAGAGAGCATCTGCATTTGTGTTCTGTTTTCCCTGTTTATAAATGACCGTGAAATCGTATTCGCTTAGTTTCAGTCGCCATCTTGTAAGTCGCGAATTGGGTTCTTTTAGGTTCATAATCCACTGTAGTGGCTTATGATCCGTAATAATTTTGAATTTACGGCCGAATAAGTAGGGTCTGAAGTATTTGGTGGCCCAAACTATGGCTAATAACTCCTTCTCGATGGTACTATAATTACATTCGCTTGAGTTCAGAGTTCTGGATGCGTAAGCAATCGGTTTATCCGAGCCTACAGATCCTTGGGACAATATGGCTCCGATGGCAACATTAGATGCATCGGTGGTGAGGATAAATTCTTTTGTGAAGTCCGGGTATTGTAAGATGGGATCGTTAGTTAAAAGGATTTTGCAGTGCTCAAAGCATTCTGTATATTTTTGATCTAAGACAATTTTGGAACCCTTCTTAAGACATTGTGTTAGTGGTTTAGTCACGCGTGCAAAATCTGGGATAAACTTCCGATAATAGCCTAATAGTCCGAGAAAACGTTTGATTTCTGTTTGGGTTTTTGGTATGGGATAATTTCTGATAGCTTGGATCTTATTAGGATTTGGCTTCACTCCTTCACTGCAGATAACGTGCCCTAAAAATTCGGTTTCCAATTTCAAAAATTCAGACTTATCCATCTGGATTTTGAAATTAGACTCGCGCAGTTTTTTAAACACCTTCTCCAGATTTAGGATGTGCTCCTGAAGGGAGGTACTGAAAACAATGATGTCGTCCAGGTAGACCAGACATACATCATTCTGAAGGTCCCTTAGGACGTTGTCCATGACGCGCTGGAAGGTAGACGGGGAGTTTTTTAACCCCATAGGCATCCTAAGGAATTCGTAGTGGCCATTCTCTACGCTGAAGGCTGTCTTATGGATATCATCAGGGTCCATCTCCACCTGATAAAATCCACTAGCCAGATCTAATGTCGTAAAGTACTGGCATTTGCCAAGTTTGTCAAGTACGTCTGTAATATTAGGGATAGGATATTTGTCATCAATCGTTTTCTCATTGACTTTTCTGAAGTCCACAACAAGACGCCATTTAACCTTGCCTGAAGCATCTGCCTTCTTGGGTACAATCCAAATAGGTGAGCTCCATGCAGAGTCTGAAGGTCTAATAATATTCTGGTCAAGCATTTTAGAGATTTGGTCTCTGACCTCTTGCCTGTGGACATAGGGATATCTGTAAGTTTTCGTGTATACCGGAATTTCATCTGTAGTTCTAATTTTATGTTTTATTTTGTTGGTGAACGTTAAAGGTTCGCCCTCAAGGTAAAACACATCGGCATAACTCGCACAGAGCCGTTCTAGGTTAACCCGTTCTTCCGGGTTCAAGTGCTGAGTACGAAGGCGTGATAACACCTCCTTGACGCGATCAGATGGAATTTCGGTACAATTTATTTCCATATTAAATAGCTCAGCTTCTACCGGCCTATCCATTGAGAAAATAATGTCATGAGAAGAAGGGTTAGTAATCTCTACCCACCCCCGATTGTTAACCACTTTAGTTAGACAATTAGCTATAAGACAATTACATATTGTCTGATGCTCCACCAGGACGTCTCCGTCTGACGTGTTCACGGGTAACCTAATTAGCTTGGAACTTTTGGAAGGAATAATTTCCTCATAGAGGTTTGCGTTGCGCGAATCATACATTTGTATGGGGATATTTGCATTCCGGGTCACCAATAATCTATTCTGAAGGTCTATGTTTGAACCCCAAACGTCCAATAAATCGAACCCTATTAACCCATCAAAGTAATTGTGGAACTTGTATATGAACAGTGTGAGATCAACCTGTTCACGGAACTCCGGAAAACAAGGTAAGGTAATAGAATAATTATTTTTACTTGTTGCGTGTATATTCGTAACTTCAAAGGGATCAAAGTTCAATGGAATGTTACTAAAGTATTTCTGAACAGCCTCAGGGCTAATAAACGACTGGTTAGCTCCTGTGTCTATAAGCAGTTTTAGTGGAGGGTTGGAAATTTGTATGTAACCGAGTTGCCGCTGTATGTGAAAATTGACCTCTATTTTGGCTTTTCGGACATCGCCTCCCGTTGAAAATTTACATCCTCCATGGACGCGGGCTCCTGTTCCACGACCTCTTCTATAACAGCAGGCTCAGGATAACAAGATTGTTCCGTGTAATAAGGGTATTCAGGACATTCATAGGGATAGCAAGTTTGGTCGTAGTTGGCATAACCATAGTCATAATTGTAACTGTCATTGTAGTCATAGTCGAATGCATTAAAATTTACTTCCCGAGTTTTAAAGTAATTGCTCGGGCCCGGATTTGTGAATTTACTCCAATCCTGCCTACCTAGAGTTGGAGGCAGTGTTTTCGGAACAAAGTGGCTAACGCCACTCATAGGACGAGCTTGATTCTGGGGTTGAGATTGGGGTTGGAATCTGTTAGGCGCTCTAAACACATTGCTCTGCGGGTTGTAGTTTTGAGGTGGGGCGCTCATTAATTGCTGAGTACGAGAAGGACCACGGGGTGGTTGTCCTTGAGGTGCAAAATTGGGTCTCCAACCTTGAAAGGGTTGAGGCTGCATGGGATATGGTCTGGATGGACCAGGCATGTTAAAAGCGTGTTGTCTCATTGGCATGGAAAAGGGCATTGGCTTGGGTACAAAATTATTAAGGGGTAAGTTACGGTTCTGCTGCGTAGGTGGCTGCTGCCAATCTTTCTTACTTGGCCCACCTTCGTTGCGCTGCTGCATATATACTGTGTTAACCTCCTCCTGAACAAACTGGAGAGCTTGCTCCATGGTGGTAGGGCGCATGCATCGAATCTTAGAACCTAGGGGATCCTTGAGACCTCGCAAATAAGCTTGGAGCGTTAACTTCTGGTAAAGGCTGCGTTTCGCGGCCACGGTTGTGCTAACAGTTTCGTGTAAAGAAACGTACGTCATAATCGTGCTAAATAGGCTCTGGCACTTCTCGTAAAACTCCTGCGGGGTGTTTGATCCCTGAGTCTGCAGTGACAGATCACTGTATAAAGCGGTTTCATCACGATGATCGGCAAAATTGTTAACAAGAGCACTCCTAATCCCTTGCCAATTATCTGCTAGCCCATTAGAGTTTATAAGAGTAGCTGCGGGACCCGTTACTCGGTTTAAAATCCCATTTATAAGGGCCAAATTCTCTAATTCATGTCCTGGATCAATGTTAAAATGCTTTAAAACTATTTGGTCACATAAATTTATAAAACGAACTAAGACGTGCGGATTGCCATCAAACTCGGGTAATAATCTAAGCGATTTGTAAACTAAATCGATATTTGAATCAGACATATCGTCTCCTAAATTCCTATTCTCGTCAAAATTGCTAGACCTACTACTATTACTAGCACTAACACCGGGTTTCTCTGACAGGGATTCCCGTGGATGGAAAAGCTTAGACATTAACTAATTACTACTGTAAAATATCCTACACGGTAAAATGTTTTACACACACTATAGATATATGTTAGAAATAGGATAATCAAGGAAGGACAAGGACTAAGAAAGATTCAAAGCACTTACAGCATGTTTTTCTTGTCGAATCGATGTCTTGATTCCCTCCGGATGTGCAGCTCTCGTAGGTTCAGGGTTGCCAAGGCCCGTGATCGATTCACTGACTCTAATTTTGACAATCCTACCGACTGCGCCAATTACGTTAGCTGCAAGCGGAGGTCTCAAAAAAAACCAAATTGTTTTAACTAATTTAGTTAAAGAAAAGTTACAGGTTAAAATCTTAAAGTAAAAATGAATGATAGTCGATCGAAGTTGGATCAAGAATGCGCTTCGAATAACGCGGGGCCGCGTCGCCGCCGCTGCTGACTCGGCGCCTCGTGCGATGCGCCGCGCTCACGTTCCGCTGAGTTGTATGTTGGCTGTTTACCGCGACCGTGTGAACTCGGCAAGTTAGGTGTATTAGGGTTGCGTAACAAACTTAAACTAATAATATAACAATAAACAAACACACAGATCGTACGCGTAAATAATATTTTATCATATATCGCGGAACTGGTCGCCGGCGCAAGCCGAGCTATACCGAGGATTGCGCGAAGAGATCCGAGCGGGCGCTGCCGCCACACACTCAGCCGCCGGCCTTAAGACGCGCTGCCCGCGTCCCTCGTTTATAAAATCTCACATCGGAGCATCGAGCGGAGCGATCGCTGCCGATAAAATTTTAATAAAAAGTAATAATTTAAAAGTGAGTGTTGTTTCGTCCCAATTTTGGGTAAGTGTTGCACCAATCATAATTAGTTAAGTAGCTGCTATGCTTGTAGGCTTATATTCTGCCGTATTTAGTGAATGCAGTGGCAGTACCTTAGCGGTCACCTTATTCGACCTTCCTTGTACGCTTGGGAACATTCTAGATGGAACATGCATTACTTTCTACCATCATCATTAACTAAAATAGTAAAATTGATGCTTCACTTTCTTTTACTGAGCATTTTAATGGTTATTTTTATAAATATGATGATTTATAAGAAATATTTCTCTGATTTTGCATGTACTCATAATCATGATCATTTTATCATTGTATATTGTATGAGCCTTTACTTAGGCGTGAGAATAATTAGTAATTATACCTGTAATTAATACTTATTGCGAAACCTTTTGAGGTTTCGCTAGTAATAATTTTTATTCTCAATTTGATTAATATTAATGAATATTAATTTGCTTAAATGTTAACTTTAATCACTCTGATTCTATATAATAATTAATAATAAATTAAATGCAATTTTTATCTTTGTAAAAAATACCGTTTGTGAGAAAAGGCTTTTACTTAAATATGCCTACTCATTAAATCATTAAAAATAAATACATTTCAGAATGTAATGCTGACGCACACTATTGCTTTTCTTCGAGTTTGCTTATACCGACCGATTAATTAATTAATTAATCTAATTGATTAATTTGATTAATTGGTGGGTATGCATATATTCCTCCTTACCTATGCTTAGCATTGCATTCCCACTGCTTCGCTTGCTTTTTTTATGTACCTGGACTGCATCGCCCATCATTTCATGATAGCTATTTCATTACCTAACCCCTTGCGCGCGTGTGATCATCTGCAGTCCAGGGCTAGGTTTGAGCCTGTGTCCTAATGAGGATTTTGGACGCGTTCCAGGAACACCTTACCGGGTGAAGATCACCACACTTTAAACACCCTACCGGGTGAAGAACACCGCCTACAACCTCCCCTGCTCACCCGTACCTGCGCTCCGGCCCGTCTCACCTTCCCCGGCCGTCTCACCAACCTGGCTCTCCGCGTCGAGCTTCGCACAGCCAAGGGGCGTACGGTATTTGGAGGAACGGCCATTCTCACTCAGTCCAGGCGTCTAGTCACGGCCCTGCCTAGTGGCACTGATTCCCTCCCTGAGATACTTTTACTTAATTAAACCACGATTCAATACCATATACAATTTTATTATTATGATAGCTAAATTATTTAAATTGAAATTATTATTATTATAGTTAAATTATTTAAATTGAAATTATTATTGTAGTTGAATTATTTAAATTGGAATTATTATTATTACTATTACTTGATTATTGAGATTTATATTGTTAAATTTTAAATAATTGAATTTTAAATTATTAAATTATTTATTAGCAGTTATTTCATTTTTGGTCATAAAATGAAATTAACGTCTTAAATTATTGCTTCATTATGGTTTAAATTTGAATGGAAACTATTATTCTGAGATTAAATTAACTACCTGTTTTTTAACTTAACTTATTTTTTTATTTGTCTCCGTGTTAGGCCACCTGCCTTTTTGACACCCCTTACGGGACAATAGACACCCGCAACCCCGGAGGGATTTCAGATGCGTTGCCAACCTAGAGGACTAAGATGATATGCCTCTTGTGCCCGTAATTTCCCCGGCTGTCTTACTCTCCACACCAAAACACAGCAGTGCAAGCACTGCTACTTAGCGGCAGGATTAGCGAGGAAGACGGTGGTAGCGATCCGGACGGACCTTGCACAAGGCCCTACCACCCGCAAACAAATTTCAAATAAAACGCCAACAGCCAGTGTTTGCTGACGCTGTAATATTACACGCATAGAACTGCTAAGATTCCAAATAAAAATATTGCTGTATTACACAACTGGACTAATTTCTCAAACTTCAATTTTTACTTTTAATTTTGTTTTACTGTTGTTTTAATTAAATTCTTTTTCTAGTTACCTTGGTTTTTATTGTCTCGCAAAAGGTGAGAAAAGTAGAGTATACTCCTTGGAGATAAAACTGTATATGTCTTGGGTGCGCTTAAATGCTTCGCTCCACTCAGGGCTCGAATCTAAATTCCCTCGCTACGCTCAGGAATTAACTCATAACACCCTCGCTACGCTCGGGAGTTAAATCTAGAGTCCTTTGCTGCGCTCAGGATTCAATATCGCGCCCGTGACATAATACAGCGCTTTATCCCCTCGGTGTACAATCTACTATTGTGCAGGTGGTGCGTGAGCGGGAGGCCGCATTCGAGACTATAATGGACCGCGACTCCACCATCCTCAAGTTCAGGGAGTTGGTGCAGAAGATGACGGAGCAGTACAACGAGATACGGACGCAGCTCGAGTCCAAACAAGGTCAGGGGCCTGATTTTTGGAAAGCACATGTATGAAAATACCACTCGAAAGTGGTATAAATCTGTTCATATCTTCAAAACTACAGCTCTAATCAAATTTTTGACTAGGTCACAAGATTAATGAGAGCCCTAAGTATTTTCTAAGCTACTCGTATCTCAAATTCAGCACAATTTTTCACCACTTTCGAGTGGTGTTTTCACACATGTGCTTTCCAAAAATCAGGCCCCAGATGCTTTCTTAGCTGCCAGTAGTTTCTGGTCACTTTTTTATGATTCACCGCTATAGTGGGATGTATATAGTTTGTGGGGTGACAGCTGTCATTCCCATACAAATTGTAACCGAAAACTAGGAATTTGTATGGATAATAGTTACTTGTAATAGGGCTCAAGTTACGACTAAATTAATTCCGCTATAAAATAAATATGGAACTATGAAAATAAAAACAAAGTCGTTCTGAAAAAAAGTTTACTATGGTTTATATGATTATTTTATTATGGAAAATCGCATATTTCCCGTGGGATAGTGATAAGTGAATTCTGCGCAGACGGAGTCGCGGGCAATAACAAATTTTCAATAGTGTAAATGTGAGAGTTTGTGAGTATTATTATTATTTAAAATAATACACTAGCAGCTTTTTGAGCTGATACGTGTATATCTATCACTGCACTTGTGTTCTCTGACTTTTTAAATGAATGTCTAGTCTATTTTAAAACTGTAACTGTGTGAGTATGTCTGTTATTGTTTTTTTTTTTTAAATTCGTATTGTCTTCAGGGTCGCCGGCGCCGGGCTCGGAGCAAGAAGCAACCCCGGAGCCGGCGCCGCGCTCGCCACCGGTCGAGCTGGGCTCGCTGGTGCACTCGTCGCGCGCCTCCACGCGCTCCGTGGACCTGCAGCTGCGCGCGCTGGAGCTGGCGCAGGCGCGGGCGCGGGCCGACATGCTGGCCGCCTGCCTGCCCGACCACTACATGCAGCCGGCCGGTGAGTTACTCTAGGCTGTGGAGCTGGAAGGACCAAATCGTGTTCATACAGTGAGCTAGTGAGAGAGCTGACGACCTGATAGCCAACGGGTGGGGTACAGAGCTGAAAGGACCAAGTAGACCCAGCTTGCAAAGCTGGAAGGACTAATTCGTGTTAATACAGTAATCCAGTAAGAGAGCTGACTTGACCTGATAGCCAACGGGTGAGTGGCTCTGGGTATAGAGCTGAAAGGACCAAGTAGACCCAGCTTGCAAAGCTGGAAGGACTAAGTCGTGTTGATGTAGTGAGCTACTGAGAGAGCTGACTTGACCTGATAGCCAACGGATAAGTGGCGCGGGGATACAGAGCTGAAAGGACCAAGTAGACCCAGCTTGCAAAGCTGGAAGGACTGTCGTGTTGATATAGTGAGCTAGTGAGAGCTGACGACCTGATAGCCAACGGGTGAGTGGCTCTGGGATACAGAGCTGAAAGGACCAAGTAGACCCAGCTTGCAAAGCTGGAAGGACTAAGTCGTGTTGATACAGTGAGCTAGTGAGAGAGCTGACTTGACCTGATATACGCCGCTAACGGGTGAGTAACTCCGGGAAAGGACCAAGTAGACCCAGCTTGCAAAGCTGGAAGGACTGTCGTGTTGATATAGTGAGCTAGTGAGAGCTGACGACCTGATAGCCAACGGGTGAGTGGCTCTGGGATACAGAGCTGAAAGGACCAAGTAGACCCAGCTTGCAAAGCTGGAAGGACTAAGTCGTGTTGATACAGTGAGCTAGTGAGAGCTGACGACCTGATAGCCAACGGGTGAGTGGCTCTGGGATACAGAGCTGAAAGGACCAAGTAGATCCAGCTTGCAAAGCTGGAAGGACTAAGTCGTGTTGATGCAGTGAGCTAGTAAGAGAGCTAACTTGACCTGATAGCCAACGGGCGAGTGGCTCTAGGGTACAGAGCTGAAAGGACCAAGTAGACTCAGCTTGCAAAGCTGGAAGGACTAAGTCGTGTTGATGCAGTGAGCTAGTGAGAGAGCTGACGACCTGATAGCCAACGGGTGAGTGGCTCTGGGGTACAGAGCTGAAAGGACCAAGTAGATCCAGCTTGCAAAGCTGGAAGGACTAAGTCGTTTTGATATGGTGAGCTAGTGAGAGGGCTGACTTGACCTGCTAGTCAACGGGCGAGTGGCTCTGGGATATAGAGCTGAAAGGACCAAGGAGATCCAGCTTGCAAAGCTGGAAGGACTAAGTCGTGATGATGTAGTGAGCTAGTGAGAGAGCTGACTTGACCTGATAGCCAATGGGTGAGTGTCTCTGGGATATAGAGCTGAAAGGACCAAATAGACTCAGCTGCAAAGCTGGAAGGACTGTCGTGTTGATATAGTGAGCTAGTGAGAGAGCTGACGACCTGATAGCCCACGGGTGAGTGGCTCTGGGGTATAGAGCTGAAAGGACCAAGTAGATCCAGCTTGCAAAGCTGGAAAGACTAAGTCGTGTTGATACAGTGAGCTAGTGAGAGCTGAAGACCTGATAGCCAATTGGTGAGTGGCTCTGGGATACAGAGCTGAAAGGACCAAGTAGATCCAGCTTGCAAAGCTGGAAGGACTAAGTCGTGTTGATGCAGTGAGGTAGTGAGAGCTGACGACCTGATAGCCAACGGGTGAGTGGCTCTGGGGTACAGAGCTGAAAGGACCAAATAGACCCAGCTTGCAAAGCTGGAAGGACTAAGTCGTGTTGATACAGTGAGCTAGTGAGAGAGCTGACTTGGTCACTACATACAGGAGCGTGCAGACTTGACCACTATATGCTGCCGGCTGGTGGATGGCCACAGACGAAACTGATCGGGTTCGAAGGATCATATCTAATACTGACACAATAGCAGTAGTGTCACAGAACATTTATTTTATTGGTGTTGTTAAGTGTAACATAAAAAATTAAGAAGTAAACATTCTTGATTCATTTGATAGTACCTATCATGCGATAAACAGCGCCTTCTCTCGTCCCTGGTGAGCAGATGTTCCACGGGAGTTTGTAATTGTGTCGAAGACACATCATTTAAACAAATGACGGATAGTAACAAGGTCACGTGACAACTAGTAACAGATAGAACAATTCGAAGACTACCCACCTGCTACGGGTGGTGTAGGGGTATAGCACGCGTCACGGAATGACTGATTCCCGGCCATAGCTTTACTTTTTGGATTTTTCTATGTGTTTTAATTTTTAGTGTCGTTTAGAAATGTTGTTAAATTTGTCGCAGTTAATATGACGTTCTTCTCCAGGTGATCACGACGCGATCCTGTTGATACTGCTGCTGCAACGCCTCACCACCAAAGCGGACATCATACTCGGACAGATCAGAGAAAGGTAACCTTTTAAACTACGCAAAAAATGTGGCCCTTATATGTGTGCAATAGAGGCAATTTTGAATAGAAACTGGGCCCAGTTTTGTGCCGCTCAGTCATTGACGTACAGTACAACTGGACTCCCAATCACGCTCAAAAACTGTCTGAAGCAAAAGTCTGCGCGACGCGTCTATTCTGCACAGTATGTCTCTTTTGCACCGTAATCTCAAACGCTTGAGAACAAAAGAGACAGGTTACCAGCGCGTGATGCCGTGTCATTACTTCTCACGATCGTATGCATCGCTATCGCGTGAGAGTTTGCCACTAGAGGCGCTAGTGTCGCGTAAGAGTATTTGGGGCCAATGACACGCGGGTTTTTTTCTCGCTAACGCCATTCGGTTTACAGGGGTGTTCAGTGAATTTAAATCAACCACTTGCTAAAGTATTCTAGAATTTCTAGATTCCACACACACAAATCACGTCTTCATCCGTTATTGGGTAGACAGCGCCTAAGGTAACAGGTACCTACAGGCCACATTTAGCAAGATCGTGGGCGTATAGGTGGAAAATGGAATCAAAATAGTGATGGGTTGCTAACCTCATCGCCTATAACATGATTCCTATTATAATCGCCCATTCCCTCGATGGGCTTTTACCATCTGCGCGGGTAGACAAGCAACTGGTTCATTCTATGTTTTTTCTTTGCTGCCAGACCAGCATGGAAGACAGTATATCAATATATCAAGACAGTGCAAAATGAACCAGTATTTTTACGAGGTGAAAAGCTTTGTGGAAGCGCGCGTCTATGTGTGCGTTCGTTTCGACCGTTTTGTTCGTAGTTTCCTTGCTGTAGCTTGTGTATATACGGTGGCTCTGGTGTCAGGTTCCCAGCAGTGAACGTGTGGGACCGCGAGGCCGTCACCAAGACGCACACCGCGGTGCAGTACAGCTTCCGCTGCCAGCTCGAGTACCAGCTGCACATGATCCAGGTCAGTGCCGTCTTCTGTCAATCTATTTACCTATAAGTTACACCAACTGATGTTTAATCATGCTAAACGTGGCCTTAAGGTTTTGTTACCTTAGGCTCCGTTTACCCCGTAAGGGATAAAGATGTGATATATGTATGTATGTAACTGATATTTCATTAGAACACTTATAGAAGAAACTAGCTGTTTCCCGTGACTCCGTCCGTGCAGGATTTGCTTATCGCTATCCCGCTAGTCTCGTGCAAAGTCTCAGCCCGATCGGTTTAAAATTGACAAAGTTTCATACAAACTTTCATCCCCTATTTTATCCCCTTGGGGGTAGAATTGATCAAAATCCTTTTTTAGCGGATGCCTACGTCATAACATCTACCTGCATGCCAAATTTCAGCCCGATCCGTCCAGTGGTTTGGGCTGTGCGTTGATAGATCACTATGTCAGTCAGTCAGTCAGTCACCTTTGAGTTATATATATTTAGAAGTTCATATTATAATGGCAGTGGCTCAGGTACAGAATGTAACTTCTCGGCCGGCAATCCCTTACTTCACGGTCGCTACAATAATGTACTATTGTGAGCGTGACATTCGGCCATCTTAGACAACTTTTTTGGAATGTAATTATGCTAGTTGATTGCTAGATGAGTATTGTTGTGATGTGCAGTGCATCGTGTCCATGTGGACGGTGGCGCTGGACTGCTGCAGCCCGGAGCTGCTGCTGCGCGCCGCCAGCGCGCTGCCGGACGCCTGCCAGCAGGAGCGCGCGCTGGACGGCGCGCTGCAGCTGCTCAAGAGCAACGAGCTGGACGAGAACTGCGCGCTCGACGGTAACCCCCCTGCATACACGCTCTGTAGTGTCCATGGGGACGCTGGCGCTGGACTGCTGCAGCCCGGAGCTGCTGCTGCGCGCCGCCAGCGCGCTGCCGGACGCCTGCCAGCAGGAGCGCGCGCTGGACGGCGCGCTGCAGCTGCTCAAGAGCAACGAGCTGGACGAGAACTGCGCGCTCGACGGTAACCCCCCTGCATACACGCTCTGTAGTGTCCATGGGGACGCTGGCGCTGGACTGCTGCAGCCCGGAGCTGCTGCTGCGCGCCGCCAGCGCGCTGCCGGACGCCTGCCAGCAGGAGCGCGCGCTGGACGGCGCGCTGCAGCTGCTCAAGAGCAACGAGCTGGACGAGAACTGCGCGCTCGACGGTAACCCCCCTGCATACACGCTCTGTAGTGTCCATGGGGACGCTGGCGCTGGACTGCTGCAGCCCGGAGCTGCTGCTGCGCGCCGCCAGCGCGCTGCCGGACGCCTGCCAGCAGGAGCGTGCGCTGGACGGCGCGCTGCAGCTGCTCAAGAGCAACGAGCTGGACGAGAACTGCGCGCTCGACGGTAACCCCCCTGCATACACGCTCTGTAGTGTCCATGGGGACGCTGGCGCTGGACTGCTGCAGCCCGGAGCTGCTGCTGCGCGCCGCCAGCGCGCTGCCGGACGCCTGCCAGCAGGAGCGCGCGCTGGACGGCGCGCTGCAGCTGCTCAAGAGCAACGAGCTGGACGAGAACTGCGCGCTCGACGGTAACCCCCCTGCATACACGCTCTGTAGTGTCCATGGGGACGCTGGCGCTGGACTGCTGCAGCCCGGAGCTGCTGCTGCGCGCCGCCAGCGCGCTGCCGGACGCCTGCCAGCAGGAGCGCGCGCTGGACGGCGCGCTGCAGCTGCTCAAGAGCAACGAGCTGGACGAGAACTGCGCGCTCGACGGTAACCCCCCTGCATACACGCTCTGTAGTGTCCATGGGGACGCTGGCGCTGGACTGCTGCAGCCCGGAGCTGCTGCTGCGCGCCGCCAGCGCGCTGCCGGACGCCTGCCAGCAGGAGCGCGCGCTGGACGGCGCGCTGCAGCTGCTCAAGAGCAACGAGCTGGACGAGAACTGCGCGCTCGACGGTAACCCCCCTGCATACACGCTCTGTAGTGTCCATGGGGACGCTGGCGCTGGACTGCTGCAGCCCGGAGCTGCTGCTGCGCGCCGCCAGCGCGCTGCCGGACGCCTGCCAGCAGGAGCGCGCGCTGGACGGCGCGCTGCAGCTGCTCAAGAGCAACGAGCTGGACGAGAACTGCGCGCTCGACGGTAACCCCCCTACATACACGCTCTGTAGTGTCCATGTTGTTCCCTCCCTTGTTGCATAATCTACTATAATGTAACTGCAGGCATCGAGCGCTGCGAAACGTACCCGTCGGCGACGCGCCCTATACGCTTAAGTGCCAAAACATCTTGTGTGTAATTGTCAACTTCTCTCCCTCGTTGCATAATGTAGTGTAATGTGTGCAGGCATCGAGCGCTGCTGGACGTACCTGGCGGCCATGTGGGCGGCGCTGGGGCTGGCGGCGCTGCAGCCGGAGCCGCCGCGCGCCGCCGTGGGCCACGCCTGCTGCGCGCTGGACGCGCTCGCCCGCGCGCTGCACGCCGACGCCAGCGCGCTGCAGCAGACGCTGCTGGTAACTCCGCAGCATTATATCAGCCGGAGCCGCCGCGCGCCGCCGTGGGCCACGCCTGCTGCGCGCTGGACGCGCTCGCCCGCGCGCTGCACGCCGACGCCAGCGCGCTGCAGCAGACGCTGCTGGTAACTCCGCAGCATTATATCAGCCGGAGCCGCCGCGCGCCGCCGTGGGCCACGCCTGCTGCGCGCTGGACGCGCTCGCCCGCGCGCTGCACGCCGACGCCAGCGCGCTGCAGCAGACGCTGCTGGTAACTCCGCAGCATTATATCAGCCGGAGCCGCCGCGCGCCGCCGTGGGCCACGCCTGCTGCGCGCTGGACGCGCTCGCCCGCGCGCTGCACGCCGACGCCAGCGCGCTGCAGCAGACGCTGCTGGTAACTCCGCAGCATTATATCAGCCGGAGCCGCCGCGCGCCGCCGTGGGCCACGCCTGCTGCGCGCTGGACGCGCTCGCCCGCGCGCTGCACGCCGACGCCAGCGCGCTGCAGCAGACGCTGCTGGTAACTCCGCAGCATTATATCAGCCGGAGCCGCCGCGCGCCGCCGTGGGCCACGCCTGCTGCGCGCTGGACGCGCTCGCCCGCGCGCTGCACGCCGACGCCAGCGCGCTGCAGCAGACGCTGCTGGTAACTCCGCAGCATTATATCAGCCGGAGCCGCCGCGCGCCGCCGTGGGCCACGCCTGCTGCGCGCTGGACGCGCTCGCCCGCGCGCTGCACGCCGACGCCAGCGCGCTGCAGCAGACGCTGCTGGTAACTCCGCAGCATTATATCAGCCGGAGCCGCCGCGCGCCGCCGTGGGCCACGCCTGCTGCGCGCTGGACGCGCTCGCCCGCGCGCTGCACGCCGACGCCAGCGCGCTGCAGCAGACGCTGCTGGTAACTCCGCAGCATTATATCAGCCGGAGCCGCCGCGCGCCGCCGTGGGCCACGCCTGCTGCGCGCTGGACGCGCTCGCCCGCGCGCTGCACGCCGACGCCAGCGCGCTGCAGCAGACGCTGCTGGTAACTCCGCAGCATTATATCAGCCGGAGCCGCCGCGCGCCGCCGTGGGCCACGCCTGCTGCGCGCTGGACGCGCTCGCCCGCGCGCTGCACGCCGACGCCAGCGCGCTGCAGCAGACGCTGCTGGTAACTCCGCAGCATTATATCAGCCGGAGCCGCCGCGCGCCGCCGTGGGCCACGCCTGCTGCGCGCTGGACGCGCTCGCCCGCGCGCTGCACGCCGACGCCAGCGCGCTGCAGCAGACGCTGCTGGTAACTCCGCAGCATTATATCAGCCGGAGCCGCCGCGCGCCGCCGTGGGCCACGCCTGCTGCGCGCTGGACGCGCTCGCCCGCGCGCTGCACGCCGACGCCAGCGCGCTGCAGCAGACGCTGCTGGTAACTCCGCAGCATTATATCAGCCGGAGCCGCCGCGCGCCGCCGTGGGCCACGCCTGCTGCGCGCTGGACGCGCTCGCCCGCGCGCTGCACGCCGACGCCAGCGCGCTGCAGCAGACGCTGCTGGTAACTCCGCAGCATTATATCAGCCGGAGCCGCCGCGCGCCGCCGTGGGCCACGCCTGCTGCGCGCTGGACGCGCTCGCCCGCGCGCTGCACGCCGACGCCAGCGCGCTGCAGCAGACGCTGCTGGTAACTCCGCAGCATTATATCAGCCGGAGCCGCCGCGCGCCGCCGTGGGCCACGCCTGCTGCGCGCTGGACGCGCTCGCCCGCGCGCTGCACGCCGACGCCAGCGCGCTGCAGCAGACGCTGCTGGTAACTCCGCAGCATTATATCAGCCGGAGCCGCCGCGCGCCGCCGTGGGCCACGCCTGCTGCGCGCTGGACGCGCTCGCCCGCGCGCTGCACGCCGACGCCAGCGCGCTGCAGCAGACGCTGCTGGTAACTCCGCAGCATTATATCAGCCGGAGCCGCCGCGCGCCGCCGTGGGCCACGCCTGCTGCGCGCTGGACGCGCTCGCCCGCGCGCTGCACGCCGACGCCAGCGCGCTGCAGCAGACGCTGCTGGTAACTCCGCAGCATTATATCAGCCGGAGCCGCCGCGCGCCGCCGTGGGCCACGCCTGCTGCGCGCTGGACGCGCTCGCCCGCGCGCTGCACGCCGACGCCAGCGCGCTGCAGCAGACGCTGCTGGTAACTCCGCAGCATCATATCAGGCATAGGACGTCCACTGTTGGACATAGGTCTCCCCTATAGACCTCCAGTTGCTTGCATCCAGTCAAAACTCCCGACTTTAACTAGGTCATCCGTCCATCACCACACACCCTTACTGCTGCAGATGTACACTGTGGCGTGCAGTGGGGATCTCCAGGAAAGGCAGCAGGATTTTCTAGTAAAACTAAAGATTAAACTATGCTTTTTAAAGTTCACCGACGTGACAGCCTCCTAGGGTTGACTATTTTTTTGGGTATTTTTGCATCACGTTAAAGTTCAACCGCGTTTACCGCCCTCGTTACATAATCAACTATTGTGTTCCAGCAAGCGGACCACGGCTCGGAGCTGGGGCTGCTGCACGCGCACGTGTCGAGCAGCGCCGAAGCCCTGCAGCAGGCTCTCAAGGGCGTGCGGCGCCGCTTGCCGCCCGCGGCCGGGGCGCCGGTGCCGCTGCCGCCGCAGGTCAGCAATAGCGTATTATGTTACGTGGGAAGAAAAGAGCTTATTGCTACGTAGTATGAAAGTGGGAGTGTGTGGCATCTTAAGGTGCGTACGCATTTGAGGTACGCACGGGTCGCCTACACGCCTCTGTGCCGTGCGCAAGCAGCTCGCGGCAAGCCGGCCGGAGTTGATATTTTGACAGTGCTCAAAGGCGCCTCGGTGTGCGTGCCTCGAGTAATTTAGACTTGTATCCGAGCGTGCTCGCGAGTGGCGCGCGCGAACTTGTTCTGACTTGTCAATTGTCATTGCGTACGACGCTTCGGTACTAATTTGATTTTTATATAACTGTTTCATCCATCATCGAGGACGTTTTCTCTTCTTTTTATGAAGTATTCGATAGTATAACCGCAGCAACAGCTGTTATCACGTCTGACGCCATTTTGTGCGAGGCATGAAGTCGGCTCGCCGCGAGCGCGTTGCCTCACCCAAGCATAAAATGTGCAAACGTTTTGCTCGCGAGCAGCTGGCCGCTCGGGGCGAGCATGCCTCAGGCTGAGCCGCGTAAATGCGTACGCACCTTTACACTACAGATATGAGATGTCAATTTTAATTGATTTGGTTGCTATCTGCGCATGCTTCGCTTCTACGGATACGTATTCATATAGTTAAACTAGTACCAACTAGCAATATTAGCAATGCTCACTCTGTAGTTACTGTGTTGTCAGCTGATCGAGCGCCTGCGCACGGAGGCGGCGCCGACGCTGTCGCGGTGCGCGCGCGCGGCGTGGCTGGCGGCGCGCGCGGCGTGCGCATGCGCGGCCACGGCCGGCGAGCGCGGGGACGGCGCGCCGCTGCCGCACGCCGCGCTGCACAACGTGTGGGCCTGCGCCGTCGCCAAGACCTACCAGCAGGTGTGTAACAGCCGCCATTACAGCACCAGCGCGGGGACGGCGCGCCGCTGCCGCACGCCGCGCTGCACAACGTGTGGGCCTGCGCCGTCGCCAAGACCTACCAGCAGGTGTGTAACAGCCGCCATTACAGCACCAGCGCGGGGACGGCGCGCCGCTGCCGCACGCCGCGCTGCACAACGTGTGGGCCTGCGCCGTCGCCAAGACCTACCAGCAGGTGTGTAACAGCCGCCATTACAGCACCAGCGCGGGGACGGCGCGCCGCTGCCGCACGCCGCGCTGCACAACGTGTGGGCCTGCGCCGTCGCCAAGACCTACCAGCAGGTGTGTAACAGCCGCCATTACAGCACCAGCGCGGGGACGGCGCGCCGCTGCCGCACGCCGCGCTGCACAACGTGTGGGCCTGCGCCGTCGCCAAGACCTACCAGCAGGTGTGTAACAGCCGCCATTACAGCACCAGCGCGGGGACGGCGCGCCGCTGCCGCACGCCGCGCTGCACAACGTGTGGGCCTGCGCCGTCGCCAAGACCTACCAGCAGGTGTGTAACAGCCGCCATTACAGCACCAGCGCGGGGACGGCGCGCCGCTGCCGCACGCCGCGCTGCACAACGTGTGGGCCTGCGCCGTCGCCAAGACCTACCAGCAGGTGTGTAACAGCCGCCATTACAGCACCAGCGCGGGGACGGCGCGCCGCTGCCGCACGCCGCGCTGCACAACGTGTGGGCCTGCGCCGTCGCCAAGACCTACCAGCAGGTGTGTAACAGCCGCCATTACAGCACCAGCGCGGGGACGGCGCGCCGCTGCCGCACGCCGCGCTGCACAACGTGTGGGCCTGCGCCGTCGCCAAGACCTACCAGCAGGTGTGTAACAGCCGCCATTACAGCACCAGCGCGGGGACGGCGCGCCGCTGCCGCACGCCGCGCTGCACAACGTGTGGGCCTGCGCCGTCGCCAAGACCTACCAGCAGGTGTGTAACAGCCGCCATTACAGCACCAGCGCGGGGACGGCGCGCCGCTGCCGCACGCCGCGCTGCACAACGTGTGGGCCTGCGCCGTCGCCAAGACCTACCAGCAGGTGTGTAACAGCCGCCATTACAGCACCAGCGCGGGGACGGCGCGCCGCTGCCGCACGCCGCGCTGCACAACGTGTGGGCCTGCGCCGTCGCCAAGACCTACCAGCAGGTGTGTAACAGCCGCCATTACAGCACCAGCGCGGGGACGGCGCGCCGCTGCCGCACGCCGCGCTGCACAACGTGTGGGCCTGCGCCGTCGCCAAGACCTACCAGCAGGTGTGTAACAGCCGCCATTACAGCACCAGCGCGGGGACGGCGCGCCGCTGCCGCACGCCGCGCTGCACAACGTGTGGGCCTGCGCCGTCGCCAAGACCTACCAGCAGGTGTGTAACAGCCGCCATTACAGCACCAGCGCGGGGACGGCGCGCCGCTGCCGCACGCCGCGCTGCACAACGTGTGGGCCTGCGCCGTCGCCAAGACCTACCAGCAGGTGTGTAACAGCCGCCATTACAGCACCAGCGCGGGGACGGCGCGCCGCTGCCGCACGCCGCGCTGCACAACGTGTGGGCCTGCGCCGTCGCCAAGACCTACCAGCAGGTGTGTCACAGCCGCCATTACAGCACCAGCGCGGGGACGGCGCGCCGCTGCCGCACGCCGCGCTGCACAACGTGTGGGCCTGCGCCGTCGCCAAGACCTACCAGCAGGTGTGTAACAGCCGCCATTACAGCACCAGCGCGGGGACGGCGCGCCGCTGCCGCACGCCGCGCTGCACAACGTGTGGGCCTGCGCCGTCGCCAAGACCTACCAGCAGGTGTGTCACAGCCGCCATTACAGCACCAGCGCGGGGACGGCGCGCCGCTGCCGCACGCCGCGCTGCACAACGTGTGGGCCTGCGCCGTCGCCAAGACCTACCAGCAGGTGTGTAACAGCCGCCATTACAGCACCAGCGCGGGGACGGCGCGCCGCTGCCGCACGCCGCGCTGCACAACGTGTGGGCCTGCGCCGTCGCCAAGACCTACCAGCAGGTGTGTAACAGCCGCCATTACAGCACCAGCGCGGGGACGGCGCGCCGCTGCCGCACGCCGCGCTGCACAACGTGTGGGCCTGCGCCGTCGCCAAGACCTACCAGCAGGTGTGTAACAGCCGCCATTACAGCACCAGCGCGGGGACGGCGCGCCGCTGCCGCACGCCGCGCTGCACAACGTGTGGGCCTGCGCCGTCGCCAAGACCTACCAGCAGGTGTGTAACAGCCGCCATTACAGCACCAGCGCGGGGACGGCGCGCCGCTGCCGCACGCCGCGCTGCACAACGTGTGGGCCTGCGCCGTCGCCAAGACCTACCAGCAGGTGTGTAACAGCCGCCATTACAGCACCAGCGCGGGGACGGCGCGCCGCTGCCGCACGCCGCGCTGCACAACGTGTGGGCCTGCGCCGTCGCCAAGACCTACCAGCAGGTGTGTCACAGCCGCCATTACAGCACCAGCGCGGGGACGGCGCGCCGCTGCCGCACGCCGCGCTGCACAACGTGTGGGCCTGCGCCGTCGCCAAGACCTACCAGCAGGTGTGTAACAGCCGCCATTACAGCACCAGCGCGGGGACGGCGCGCCGCTGCCGCACGCCGCGCTGCACAACGTGTGGGCCTGCGCCGTCGCCAAGACCTACCAGCAGGTGTGTAACAGCCGCCATTACAGCACCAGCGCGGGGACGGCGCGCCGCTGCCGCACGCCGCGCTGCACAACGTGTGGGCCTGCGCCGTCGCCAAGACCTACCAGCAGGTGTGTAACAGCCGCCATTACAGCACCAGCGCGGGGACGGCGCGCCGCTGCCGCACGCCGCGCTGCACAACGTGTGGGCCTGCGCCGTCGCCAAGACCTACCAGCAGGTGTGTCACAGCCGCCATTACAGCACCAGCGCGGGGACGGCGCGCCGCTGCCGCACGCCGCGCTGCACAACGTGTGGGCCTGCGCCGTCGCCAAGACCTACCAGCAGGTGTGTCACAGCCGCCATTACAGCACCAGCGCGGGGACGGCGCGCCGCTGCCGCACGCCGCGCTGCACAACGTGTGGGCCTGCGCCGTCGCCAAGACCTACCAGCAGGTGTGTAACAGCCGCCATTACAGCACCAGCGCGGGGACGGCGCGCCGCTGCCGCACGCCGCGCTGCACAACGTGTGGGCCTGCGCCGTCGCCAAGACCTACCAGCAGGTGTGTAACAGCCGCCATTACAGCACTAGCGCGGGGACGGCGCGCCGCTGCCGCACGCCGCGCTGCACAACGTGTGGGCCTGCGCCGTCGCCAAGACCTACCAGCAGGTGTGTAACAGCCGCCATTACAGCACCAGCGCGGGGACGGCGCGCCGCTGCCGCACGCCGCGCTGCACAACGTGTGGGCCTGCGCCGTCGCCAAGACCTACCAGCAGGTGTGTAACAGCCGCCATTACAGCACCAGCGCGGGGACGGCGCGCCGCTGCCGCACGCCGCGCTGCACAACGTGTGGGCCTGCGCCGTCGCCAAGACCTACCAGCAGGTGTGTAACAGCCGCCATTACAGCACCAGCGCGGGGACGGCGCGCCGCTGCCGCACGCCGCGCTGCACAACGTGTGGGCCTGCGCCGTCGCCAAGACCTACCAGCAGGTGTGTAACAGCCGCCATTACAGCACTAGGGAGTTTTTTATTACAAAAAGGAATCCAAGCGTAATATGATACGTCATGGTAAGTAATACAGTTTATGGATGCGTTGGCAGCCGTGATTAAGTCCCGGGCGTGATATGTAGTAGCTTTAAGTGAAAATCACGGAAAATGTAGGTATGTACTTACACTATAGTTGTAACTGAGATGGTTTTCGCCTAAGCGAGCGGAAAATACCAATTCATGACGAAAAATTATATACTGTACAAAAAATGGTCTTCCGTGCTGGTCTGGGAGCAAAGAAAAAACATAGAATATACCAGTCGCTTCTCTACCCACGCAGATGGTAAAAGCCCATCGAGGGAAAGGGCGAAAATAATTGGAATCATGTCATAGGCTATGAGGCTAGCAACCCATCACTATTTTGATTCCATTTTCCACCTACACGCCCACAATCTTGCTAAATGTGGCCTGTAGGTACCTGTTGCCCTAGGCTCTGTCTACCCCGTAAGGGATAAAGACGTGATTTGTGTATGTGCAAAAAAAAAACTCTTGCCCGCTTCGTTGTAGCCGTTGCCTTTCACTCCGGCCTATGATTTGACACAGTCTTCATTTTACCGCCCTAGACCAATAATGTGCTACTTACCAACTACCTGCTCCTGTTTCACGTCGAGTCAATAAACTACTATTAATTTTGCCAGGACGACCACGGCCCAGTGCGCACCGTGAAGCACGCATTAGCGGCTGTCACCGCTGACGTCACAAAACTGGCGACGCTGGCTGCTGAAAAGGAATATGACATGCTGTCTATGGTCAACACGCCCTCTGAAAAGGTACAATTAACTCACACTCCCCATATTTATCTCTTTAGTTAATCTTCTTTCATCCATTCTCTCTACGCGGCAAAACCAATTAAACATATTTTTTCTATCCTAGCGATTATATCTTCTTTCACGCCAGCACGTTATTTGTATTTAAGTATTTTTATCCCTTGCCTAAGACCCATAGTACAAGCTTTGATTAGCTTGAGGCTAGATCAATTAGTATGTAGTGTCATATAATGTCAGGATCGTAGCAAGTGGAACAAAGTAGTCTCTGCCTACCCCTGTGGGAAAGAGGCGTGATGGTATGTATGTATGTATGTATGTAGGTGTCATATCATATTTTTTTCCTGGTAATTTTATGTCGCATTGGAAATGACTAACTTTATGCCCTTATGTAATAATGTACTATTATTGTCCAAGTGTGAATTTGTCACATTTTTGCCTGCAGCCGACGCCGCCCGTGGTGCTGCGAGCACAGCTGGTCAAGAAGCAGTTGGAGGAAACCAAGACGCTCACCATCAAGCTGGAGAACAAGGAGGCTGATATTAAGGAGTTGAGGAAGGCGCATAAGGTGAGAACAGGTCTCATACTTTGTTGGGGAAAATCTTCGATAGCAATGAGAGTAATGCAGACACTTACCTAGGCTTTCGGAAACGTTGCGCCTGGGGGCCCGCGGCGTTGTTTCACAGGCGCTATATCTGGATTGGTAAGCTGTTTTGGTGCTAGAAGTTTGATTCTTGATATTTTGATTTTGGATTTTGAGCGGAGCGGTTTCGCTGCGACGCACACGGGACGGCGGTTAAGAAAGTTGTGTTAGTTGAACGTTGGCAGCACTGTCTTAGAGATGCTGCGTTTTGATATTCCTTTTTTGAAAGCGTTTAGTTCGTACCTGCATTAAAGTTTGCTATCGACTTTGATCGATTCAAATTAATAGAAAAAGGGGAAAACTATCTTGTGCTAGTTAGACAATAAATTAATTGCAATATAATCATGTCGTACACACGGCAATATAATCAGGTAAGCACCTACGCACGCTCGCGCCGTATCTATCCTGCTTACCGAATAGCTTTGCTGTGTGTACATTTAGGTCTTACAAATACAAATAAATACATATTAATTTCAGACATGAACCCTGGCAGGGCGCAGCAATTTTTTATGTCTAACTTAAATAACTATAATATTAGAGATAACATTACATAGTTATATTAAATTTTTAAATACAACGTCAAAAAGAACAAAATACATAATAAATACATTTTTAATTTTATAGTGATATGTCATTTAAGAAGTCATCTATTGAGTAATAACATTTTTCAATTAATAATAATTGTCTTAACTTCTGTTTAAATATGTCATCTTTCACTTCCTCTTTTATATGGTCTGGTATTTGGTTCGCTATTCTTATACATCGGTAATAAGGTCCATTTTTGTAAATCGCTAATTTTGACACAGGTAATTCTAACTTATTCTCATGTTGCCGTCTTTGCGATTTGACCACCCTTTTCGTAAATAAGTTTGATTTTTTTCTGACAAATAGTGCTACTTCTATAATGTACATTGAAGGTAGCGTGAGAATTTTGAGACTTGTAAAATGTGGGCGGCAGCTATTTGGAACTGTTGTATTTGTTAGGATGCGGATACATTTCTTTTGCATTACAAAAAGCTGGTGAGCGTCCGTACTTGCCCCCCAAAGTATCACACCATACTGAAGCCACGCGTGTGCAAAAGCAAAGTAAGCCGACAAATAGTTGCCTACGTACACAGACAGAACCAATTCAAACATTTGTTTCACCAATCTATCCTTGATTGTCATTTGTCATCGACAAAGTAACGCCCAATTCAGTAAACTATATCCATCTCACCTTTTCTAACGCGCTCAGGCGAAACAAGAAGAGCTGTCGGAGATGCAGATCCGGCGCGAGCTCGGCGAGCGCAAGCTGACCTCGGCCGCGCGCGACGCCGAGCTGCGCGCCGAGCAGCTCGCGCGCCGGCTCGAGGACGCGCACAACCAGCTTAAGAGGTCGGGAAACTAGTCTTTACGCCCTAGGGCGGCAATTGTGATTTTTTGAAAAAACATCTTTTTTTGCTCTAAAAACTACTCGCTACGAATTAGTTACCCCCTGTATTGTAGAAAACAATTAATCTGAATCATGTTTGAGGTTTTCACCCCTAAACCTATTTATCCCGATAAATAGCATAGTTCCCATGGGAACAACAGCCGAATCTACGCAAATGAAGTTGTAGAAAACAATTGGCATTGTTCATTTTTTTTAGTATGCTCCAATTCGAAAACCATTTCGAAGAAAACCATCGTTTATTCGATTTATCTTGTCCGATTTCAAAATTACTTTATGATTGCAGATATTTTTGTAAAAGTACTTTGAACCTTTGTTTGACCGAACGACCCGGTTTTTAGACATAATCCAGCATCGAATGTTTGCCACAAAAATGAAAAAAAAAGTTTAGCTACGGCAACTGTCACGTGTCACTGTCAAATCGACAAAACCATAGACAAAGCCGTTTTTTTTATAGCCAGCCGAACGAAGGCGATTGGGATTCTGTCTAAATTCACGAATTATCAAACAGCGATAAATATTTATTATTAATTAAGAAAGCTACGTAAAAGCATAATATTCAAATTAGTTGCTTGAAATAGTCCATTTTTTTATCAAATAAAGGTGTTAAAAGCACAGCTTAAAAAAAATGAACAATGCCAATTAACTCCTTGCTCGAACATTATTTTCATAATTTCATATTTTAAGTAACTGTTAAATAAGTGTTCATTTGTTTGTTCCGTGGGTTGTGACAGAATACCAGTGTTTTGCTTTTACGAGCAATGTTGACCACTGAGCCATGGCCCTTTTGTGCTACTGTAGCGCACACAAACAAAGATAATGTTCTAGTTTTAAGTTTCTGCTTGATGTGTTGATTATTTATGTAATCTTGATTGTGTGTGTTGGCAGTATCAAATAAACGTTTTATCTATCTATCTTTTTTTTTCTAGGAAAGAGAAAGAATTCGAAGAAACAATGGATCATCTTCAGCAGGATATAGACTCTCTGGAGAGCGAGCGAGGCGCTCTGCGAGACAAACTCAAACTGTACGCCAAGCGCGGCGGCTCGCACCACGGTGAGTTGTCGTGTTACCTGTTCGTTGAATTTTTGTTCGCCAAATTTTTCGTTCGCCTAATTTTGTTTCATTGAAAACTTTCTGATGATGCAGATTCAATTGACAAAACTAGATTGTGAACTACGGTAGAATCTTTGACTTTCTGCCAAGTTTCTTGCGGCGCATTCTTCTTGGCAATGACGGTCTTTCCGAATGGGCTAGTAGTTTAAAAAAAGACATGTAAAAGAGCCCTTGGCGGCCAATTTTCAAAAATAAATTTTGTTTTTTTTTTGATATATTTAAACCGCTGTAAAAAACAGACAGCAGATAAAAGTGGCATATTTTTTTTATGGAAAACTGTTGCCACATGTTAACAATTTTACGTGAAAATAATTAAACAAGCAAACCACTTTCTATATAGGTAACTGAAACGAGTTTCTTGGACTGCAATGGCCACGTCTGTATGAAACATCCAAGGCTATAAAAAATTATACACACCATACTATTTCTATGGTGTACCGAAATATTCGACTGACTTGAGACTGAGTTGAGTGTCACGTCTAAAACGTAGATTTCAACTAATATTTTCGATGAAACGAAAATTCGGCGAACCGTTATATTCGACGGAAAACTGTTTTGAGTATTTATTGTTTTTTTAAGAATTAAATGTACATTGACGAATATTATGTTGTTGAATTAAATTTATGAGTATTTGGGAACGATATTGCTTGAACTCTATGCAAGCTATCATATTCATACGATTTCTTGTATGAAAATTACAGCTGTCAGAAGTTTCAAGCTATATTATTCTTACAGTAATTATAATTATGTTTTATTTATTTTAAATTAAATTAATATTTTTTAGACTTGGCGGTTTTGCGTAAGTTCAGTTTAGTTTGTGTTTGTTCTAATATTGTTTTATTTATAAAAAGAAAATGTTTGATCTAAAACTTTGTGCTTATGACTTAAAAAAATGCTTTTATGTTTTTAAAGTGATTTATCTACACTCATATCGTAAGTGATACGTTTAGAACACGTACGTAATGACCAGCATTACAACACTGCTGTGTCATTCGAAATCATCAAAAATATGAAGTTGAAGTTTTTTTCGCTTCCCGTCTTAAATTACTTATAATTATGTGTGTAGAAGTAATACTGTATGCAACTGTACAAAATTAGGCCTTACAACATTCGTGTGGTATTATTATGAAACTCGACACGGTTCGTTTCATGAAACCACACTTGTGACGTGTTTTAAGGACCCTCATTATGTAACAGTTGCATAAACTACTATTAAGTGACACACGCTGCGTTAAATATCTATACAAGGGTACCATATTACAAAGACTGCTGTCTGTCTGTCCGTCTGTCAAAAGGCATATCTTGTTTCATAAAAAAAAAGGAAAAATCGGTCTTAATTGAAAATTAGAACGGGATAAAGCATATATAACATATTATAAAAATAACGAAGCGGTTGTTACATGTACATATCCTAAGGTTGACTTGTAAGAGTGTGTGTAAACTTGTGTAACGAGTGTGTTTGTGTGCGCGCGCAGCGGTGGCGCCGCCCTCGGCCGTATCCAGAGACTATTCACGTAAGCCACGCCTCTATAGTACGTTTGTCGATATCGATAGATTGGGTTTATACCACGTCATTTTACTATGAAAAATATAAAGTAATTTTCTTGATATAATAGCCATTTAGCAAGTTCTAAAAGAACGGGTTATTATTCATATTAAGAATGCATTGAATTTGATGCTGTTTTTCTCATATTGCTATGGATTACACGGTCAATATTATCGAGGGATCCGCGCGTATCGCGATCCATATCACGATATATTGATGAGTATCGCAGCGAATCCGGTTGTTTAGAAAATCCACGAACCTATATTGACGTACAAGTTAAACAATAATATGCGAGGGAATGGGCGAAAATCAGCAATCATGTTATGGGCAATGCGGCTGGTAATCCATCACTATTTTACGTCCCATTTCCACCTATACGCCCATAGTCATGCTAAGCGTGGCCTTTAGGTCTTGTTGCCTGGGCTCTGTCTACCCCGTGAGGGATAAAGACGTCGTTTATGTATGTAAAAAGGTTTGGAAAAAGGTCAGGTCAGGAGTACCCGAAACCGATACGATGCATGTGGATGAAGCGAAACAAGTATGTCAGGATCGTAGCAATTGGAACAAAGTAGTCCCTGCCTACCCCTGTGGTAAAGAGGCGTTACGGTATGTATGTATGTGTATTACGATAATATTGACCGTCTATTCCGTGCCATAGTTTTTTTTTAACTTCTCAAATGGCATAGTAACACTTGATTTTCTAATACATCTATGAAGTATTTTTTTTAATTAATTTATATTTATTTAGGTATTTTTCCAATCTTTTTATTGTATCTATCGATGTCTATAAACGCGTGTGACGGCTCTAAATGTTGTGCGTTCTAACCCAGCATGCCTTCCCTCTCTTAATAAACATCAAGAAATCTACTACCAACTTAGAAATTAGAACTTCATGTCATACCGTCCCTTTCACTCCCCTAAACACTAACCCCCTTATTCATAAACGCTCTATAGGCTTCTGCTAACTTAGCAATCGTTTGTCCTTATCTGTGAAAGGTAAATGTCAAAGTGACAGATAAGGACAAACGATTGCTAAGTTAGCAGAGGGGGGTGCGAGTCGGGTTACCTCCACGTGTGGTCAAGAGCTGCGGTTCCTTTTTGGATCCGTCCGGGGGGAAGAGCAGTACTTGATCCGGTGCACCCTGGGCTTCGGCTAATGATTTCCTGGCAGTTTCTGGGGGATATCATTGACCGTTGGCTAAGAGCCTGGAAGGGGGGAGGGGGGTCTTTGACCATTACCGTACAACGTTGCCGACATTTTGTCACAAGATTTTTTAATCATATTTTTGTTACTTTGACATTGGCGAAGTTGTCGTCGCTATAACGACTTGAAACGCCACAAATAAGAAGAAGAAGAAGCCTACAGAGCGTTTATGAATAAGGGGGTTAGTGTGAGCGGGAGGGTGCTATACGAAATTGGAATTGCTAAATTTCGGAGTAGACTTATGTTTAATATCGGGTGTCAGAATAAAATTAATTGTCGTTTTAACAAAACTAACGCGGTGCGAGTCGGGTTACCCCCGCGTGTGGTCAAGAGCTGCGGTTCGTTTTCGGATCCGTCCGTGGGGAAGAGCAGTGCTTGCTCCGGTGCACCCTGGGCAACGGTTAGTGATTTCCTGGCAGATTCTGAGGGATATCGTTGGCTAAGAGCCCGACAGGGGAGGGGTCTTTTGACCGTGTTCTACTCACACAACTTCGCCGACTTTGTCACAAGATTTTTGAATAGGGGAGACCGAGGAGAGTTGAGACAGAGGTGAGTTGATACAAAGCCGATTTCTCTGAACTTTGACAGTTTATCGGGCCGGTAACTTCGCTAATTCGTTGCTCTTTCTACACTCCACAGTTTGTGTGAAGTTGTGACCTCGCTAACTGTCATAGGTGCAGAGAAATCGGCTTTGTATCAACTCACCTCTGTCTCAACTCTCGGTCTCCTACTGTGTTTATTACTTTGACATTGGCGAAATCATCGCATCGATCGATGGGGCCATATTAAAAAGAAGGAGAAGAACAAAACTAACGGGACGTAAAGTCGTATAGCTGTGGACGAAATGAATGACAGGACTGTCAAACGAAATAAAAAATGCGCGAGCGCAGAAACATGGTCAATACGAACGAAATAGATGGCGCTCTTAAAAAAAAATGGAACGAGGCGTTATCCTTTTCGCTGCCACGTCGAATAGAAGAGACCAGTGGCGTAACTATAACGTCTGGGGCCCGCGGCAAATTCGTCAGGGCTCCTTCCTCAATATAAAGACGCATCAGCGTCCCTTCCGCGCTCTAAACCAAGCCAGTTCGGGGCCCCCTAGAGCTAGGGGCTCCATTTTGCCACCCCTGCCACCCTATAGTTACGCCACTGCAAGAGACGTCATCCATACCCCAGAATTGTTTATTGCGATGCCTTGTAACCTAAACACAATTGAACGGAGGTTGCTTTTGCATTGATGTAATGAACATATACATAGTTTTACTTTTTGAATTTTTCTATATGTGTTCTGATTTTTAGTGTCGTTTAGAAATTTAATTTCTAACGGTAAAACTGTAAAAGTAAACATAAAAAATCAAGAAGTAAAAATTCTTGATTCATTTGATAGTACCTATCATTTGAAAAACAGCGCCTTCTCTTCCTGGTGAGCAGTAGATGTTTCGCGGGAGTTTGTAATTGTGCCGTACAGACATTCAAACAGATGACGCTTGGCGACAAAAAATCGCATAGTAACAAGGTCACGTGACAGCTAGTAACAGGTAGAAAAAATCGAAGGCTCACCCACCTACCACTATGGGTCCACACGGAATGACGAGGATCCGGCTTCGATTCCCGGCTATAGCTTTACTCGGATTTTTCTGTTCTAATTTTCAGTGTCGTTTAGTTTTTTTTTATGAGTGTATGTTAAGAATTTATGTACTTTTGTGCAGCGGCAGTGACGCCTGTACATCCACCAGTCGTAATGCGTAAGCGATTCAGAAATAATCGATGTCGCATGTTTTTTTTTTATGTATATCAGAGAATCTATCCATTCCATTCCACTTATTTGTTTACAAAAGCGTAAAAATAGCTTGGAATGGACTATAGTATAAGTTTTTAAACAAAAACAACGTCTCTAACGCGTTCCCGTCAACGGCTCGATTATTATGGAGAAATTGGCAGCGCCCCTTGCGGATCGAAACAGCAACACACTGTTCTCATAGTAAACATTTTAACGCAAAAGCGTTCGAGACGTAATGGGGCCTTAGCATGACGTCTTAATGCGATTCAATTCCGGCTCAGTTTAGGTTTTAGCTGTCATTTTTAGTACGGATCTGACAGCGAGCGAACCTAAACTGAATCGGAATTGAAACGCATTCAGACGTCATAGTAACCCCCCCAGGTGCATAAAGTTTTTCCATGACATTTCGTTGAATCCCATGCGGTTTTAAACTTTAACGCCATTTGAATAAGGTTCTTAGGTCCAGTTGTTGTACGTCAATGGGTTTTTAACTTTAGTGACAAGTTATTAAAGTCGTGTATACAATGCAGTTATCAGATTTAATTGTTTTATAAATAATAACCTTATTCAAATGTGGTTAAAGTTGAAAGTTGAAAAAAATGGGGTTCAGCGAAATGTGGAATAACGTTTTGCACGACATCTGTATTTTGTGACCGAAAACTTATACTAAGAATAAATATTAATAGGTTTTATTTGTTTTTTTTTTATTAAATTCATCCGTTCCGTATCCGCTTTAAGTTACCATAAGTTGAATAAGTGTTCAAGAATGCGTTTGACGAATTTGAAAAAAAAAAATTAAACAAAAAAAGTTTTTCGAATGACAAACGCATTTCTTTTATTTTGCGTCCATGTCGTTTGTTTTTGGTATTTTTCAAAATTATTTAGTTGATTATTAAATACACTGGCGAGCAAATATAACGGTTCACTTTTCATACAAAGTACTCTGAAGAGCGACCCATTATTTTTGATCTCGAGTATAGTTTTTTTTATTGTTATTTATTTTATAAGAGTAGGTTTAAGAGGTGAGGTATTAACAATATAAGCTGTTAGTTGGAATGGCTACTAATTGTGTATTAATTTTGTCATTTGTCATTACATTATTATTTAACTGTCATAATCATAATAACTGCCGCACTCATAGACAAATTTTGGCTAAATTGGATCGTTATAATTTGTAACTAATTAATTAATGTCTCTGAGTGCCCCAGTATGTGTTAGGTGTTCTGTCTCATAATGCTTAATTTTTAATTAACTTAATTAAAAATCATCTCTTATCAACAACCCATAGGTTCTAAACCTTCGCACAAAGACTGCATAGGCTTTTTAAAGATCACCATATCAAAAAGTGTCTGTCAGTCTGCCTGTCATACGATCGTATCATATAAACTATAATTCGTAATGACCCTTAAAGTGTGGAATATCATCAATAAAATTAAATTAAAAGTATTAGTATTAGCCTTTGTGCATGTGTGTTGTCCTGTATTCATCTTTTTCTTGTGTTTTATATATACTATAATAATATTATAAAGAGGAAAAATGTGATTGTTTGTTTGCATTGAATAGGCTCCGAAACTACTGGACCGATTTCAAAAATTCTTTTGCCGGTAGAAAGCTACATTATCACTGAGTGACATAGGCTACTTTTTACCGCGGGAAAATACCTTTTCCTACGGGAAAATTAATTTACCGCGGGCGAAGCTGCGGACGGAAGGCTAGTGTACAATAAAGAGTTATACATACATACATACATACTAGGCTGTCTTTATATAAAGGCGTTATCATACCTATATATTGTCGATTTGAGATGGTTATTTATATCTAAGCATGTTGTTATTAACTATACAGTACCTATGTTCGAATTGCAATAAAAAAAAATGTGTAACAGCTTCTCGAACATACTTCATTCATGTTAATTTTCTGTGTCGAGTGATCATGTCATGTAATAATTTTCATATCTGCTTTTTTACGCAAATATTTTTCTGACTTAGATGCGTATAAGCATTGATGCCTGTATGAACGCACAGCGCCATCTGACGGTGACATAATATACACAGTGCATTGACTTACAATAAATAACTAGACTCAGTCGCTAACAAAGGTTCCTCAAGAAACGTCCGAGTTGCTTTGTCTATGTGTTGTGTGTCAACACATCGACTTAGACAGATAACATTGACATATTCGTTCAAATTGACACCTTATTTCGTGGCAGTAATGTTTAATATCAATGGCATAGGATCGTGAGAAGTAATGACACGACGCCACGCGCTGGAAACCTGCCTGTCTCTTTTGTTCTCAATAGTAAGATTACGGTGCGAAAGAGACATATACATTGTTATCAAAGCGCGGTCGAAACACAACTGAACAAAACTCTGAACAATAGACGCGTCGTTCAGACTTTTGCTTTGGACAGTTTTTGAGCGTGATTGGGAGTCTAGTTGTTTATTGTACGTCAATGACACAGTGTCATAAAATCAATCCAGAATAAATCAGCCATCACTTCCATGCTGGCATGGGAGTAAAGAAAAAACATAGAATTGGGAATGGATGATTATTTTGAAAGTGCTTGGTGATTTTTCTATTGATAGGAATAACCATCCTTAGCTACGGAAAAAAGTTTCAGATTTTTCCGTCGAGCCATATATTTTATAAAAATAAAAACATTTTACTCAGTCACTCGGCGAGCCCTATACGGAAGTAAGCAGTACGCCAATGACATAATCAAATTTAAAAAAAAAAATGCTGCTTGAATCTGTGGTACACGATGGCATTTGTAGCTAAGAAAAGCAACGGCTAAGTGGCGCCGTCTGTAGATTGTTCGTGCTACTAACCAAACATGGGGAATTTCAATAAAAATGACCATAATATACATTTTTTTTCTCAGATTTTGGAATTATTGGGTTATTTCTACTCCGAATCAAAAACACTACTGAAAGTTATATGAGAAATGTATGGTAATTTTAATGAAATCCCAAATAGGTGGTTTAGTACCAACAACAATCTACAGACGGCGCCACTTAGCCGTTTCTTTTGCTTGTTTTAGCTTCCGAGTGCGGTGCTATCAATCAATGTCAGTGACAAATGTCATTGTGTACCACAGATTCAAGCAGCATTTTTTTTTTTTTAATTTGATTATGTCATTGGCGTACTGCTTACTTCCGTATAGGGCTCGCCGAGTGACTGAGTAAAATGTTTTTATTTTTATAAAATATATGGCTCGACGGAAAAATCTGAAACTTTTTTCCGTAGCTAAGGATGGTTATTCCTATCAATAGAAAAATCACCAAGCACTTTTAAAATAATCATCCATTCCCAATTTACCAGGTTCTCTTCCTGCGCAGATGGTGAAAACCCATCGAGGGAATGGGCGTAATTCTTAGAAATTATGTTATAGGCGATGCGGCTAGCAACCCATCACTATTTTGATTCCTTTTTACACCTGTACGCCCACAATCATGCTACATGGTCTTTAGGTCTTGTCACCTCAGGCTCTGTCTTCCCCGTAATGGGTAACGACTGTATGTATGTAAGTATGTAAAATCCTGGAAAACATTTATAGCGGTATTCAGTGAACCTAACAACTGGAATATTCTTCATTGATTTTATGACAATGTATGTTCTGTATGGCGTACGAGTGCGCGCGAGATTACCCGGCCCTTTCTAGCACCAGCTGTAAGAAAAGGACGGGTAGCCTCTCACGTTCTTACGTGGCAGCCTTGCTGAGAGACATGTCTAGACCGATCGCTTATACGAGTCCTCGCCGCGGTGCGGGGGCGCGGGGTTGGACGACCGCGGGGGCTGAGAGGGGTGCGGGCGGCAGGCGCACTACCCGACCGGGGTGTGTTTAATTCCCGAGCTGGAAAGCCCGACACTACATTCTAGGTACATTGTACATGAAACGGTCGGTATTTCCACCCAGGTATTAACGATAAGTCCGACTTACTTTGCGGAGGTTCATTTCAATGAACAAAAAATGTTTACTTTGCTACTCCGCTACTCACGTGCAAGATAAACAAGTCTGTGTGAAATATATGTATATACGGGATAATGAGCACAACTGTTACACATGCAAACCAGCGTCGTAACCGTCGTTGTGCTCATTAACTTTGATAATGATCCCGTAGAGGGATCGAAACGCGTCAGTGTTTGTGTGGTGTAAAGGATAATTCAGTTTGTGGGATTTATATGTGTTTGCTGTGGCAGTAGTGGAGGAAGGGATTGCTTGAAAAACATGTATAGTTCACACAGGCTTGGTTATCATGCACGTGAGAAGCGAAGTAGCAAGGTAAATATTTTTTGTTCTTAAATACCGGCCTGTTAATCGGTGTACATTCGCAATGACAATCGATTCTTGGAATCGAATTACTATAAAAACTAACCTAACCGGCTGGCTTCCGATTATCAGGTCGGTATTTCCATGTACGTGAAAATCACCTCAGTATTAGAGCGTACGGGTGATATTTCGTGTAGCTGGAAATACCGACCTGTTATTCCGTGTACATTTTGGCTGTCCAATATCTGGTTGGTCCTTCCAGGCCGGGAATTACCCGCACCTCTCTCGATCCCCTTTGTCGTCCTCCCCGCGCCCCTCTGCCGCGCGGGCGAGGGCTCGTTTAAGCTCGTCTATAATCGTTGTCGTGTTGTAGAAGAGGCCCCAGTCAAGGTGACTCCGGGCGTCGCGGCCGGGGAGGTCAACGAGGCCCTGCAGCAGCAGCTCAAGGTGCTCAGCTGGTCAGTACCATCATCATCATCAGCATCAATATTAGTAGTTTCTGCCGAATGCGTTGGGCTCTCGCTTATGTTATTTTACTCCGACCTAGAATGTATAAGTAGTTAAGAAATTTTATTTCTAATAAGAAACTTTAAAGTGGGTTGCTGTTTCAATATTCACCATTAAAGATCGCCCTTTTTGATATAGATTAGATTATTTATTCATTCAATAAAAATTGCATCATAAATTGGAGAGATTAGATCCTTTCTCCAAACTTGTTAATTCCGCGTAGCAATATTTCCATTCGCATTTTTCCCCACTCGAATTTCTAATCATTCACCTTTTTTTTATCATTCGCTTGCATTCCTATTCTCAAACATGCCTAACCGACATTTCGCACAATATTTTAATTTCTTACGTGATATTTTTCCCATATTTAAAAATTTGATATGATAAGTCGGGATGCATCGATACGTCTTTTTACCGACACGATACCGATACCTATATTCGAAAGTATCTATCGTTGTATCGGCTTTGAAATTATAGTCGATTCACTATTAGGTACCTAATCAGGACCCTGGTAAAATTCGCGAATAATAAAAAAAACTGATTGAGTAAATTCGGTATTAGGAAATCAGGGCCCTGGTAAAATTCGCGAATAATAAAAAAACTGATTGAGTAAATATGCAATTGAATAATTATGACTATTGGCAATACTTATGAATGATAAAAAAGTCGAATGGGTAGAAATTCGAGTGGGGAAAAATGCGAATGGAAATATTGCTACGCGGAATTAACAAGTTTGGGGAAACGATCTAATCTCTCATAAATTGTACATTGTCAAGTTAGAAGTTTTTTTTTTATCATTGATTTAGATTGAAATCGTCAAGAGTTTAGGTTTGGGTACAAACAATAGGCTGTAATGTTGTGATGTTGTGTTAGGACGCTGGAGCGCGAGCGCGCGGCGCGCGTTGCGGCGTGCCGGCGCGCGGAGACTGTGGCGGCGGCGCGGCTGCGGCCCCTGGAGCACCCCGGCGCCCCCGCCGCCCTCGCGCGCCGCGCCGCCGCCGCCGCGCTGCAGGCCCGCCTGGACGCGCTGCACTCCGTGAGTACATATAAGTATACTAGCTTTTGCCCGCGACTTCTTACGCGCTAAGATGTAAAACGAAAATTTTTTTCATTATCCCGTGGGAATTACCAAAAATCCTGAAATTAGTTTTGTAATCAACTACTTTTGTATCAAATTTGAAGAGTCTAGTTATTATAGTTACTGAGATAGCGTCACTCGGAATAGAATATATAATTCCCGTTTTTTCCTTATCCCGTGGGAATTTCCAAAAATCCTTTCTTAGCGGATGCCTACGTCATAACATCTACCTGCATGCCAAATTTCAGCCCGATCCGTCCAGTGGTTTGGGCTGTGCGTTGATAGATCACTATGTCAGTCAGTCAGTCAGTCAGTCAGTCACCTTTGAGTTATATATATTTAGAAAGATACCGCTGGAGTACCCCGCTAGTATATAGTCCTCTTTTTTAATTGATGGTTGTGTTGCAGGAGTGGACGATGTTCGTGGCGCGCTCGGGGCTGGTCGCGTTCCCGGAGGAGCCCGGCAAGTACGCCAAGGCGCTCGCGCGGCACAAGGACGCGCAGCGCGAGAAGCGGAAGCAGTTGGAGGTCAGTCACATGCACACACAGACACAGACACAGACAGACAGACGGACGGACCGACAGATAGATAGACAGAGAGAGACGCACACAGTGCGGTGTACGTCGGCGTCCGTCACAAAATGGCTGACTTGCGTGCGTCTGCTCTAAAGTCCTCGAGTACACAACACGGCGAACATGTACTGTTTTTTTTCTATTTTACTACAACTGTCTACAACTTTTTTTTTTTTTTTGGGCCGACAACGCACTGGCATCGCGTAAAGCGCTGCGGGTGTCTATGGACAGTGGTGATCATTTACCATCAGGTGACCCACTAGTTCGTTTGTCTGGCCTCTCCAACATAAAAAAAAAAATACAGCCATTCTTTTTCCACTTCTAACGTTTACGCTTCGACCTTTGCATAGTTTCTTTTCCACTAGCAAATTTTAAAAAATACCAGCTGAATAAATAGTTACGTAGTAGTAGTACGATTTTGACAAGAATGAAGCTTGCGCGTTTTAACTGTAACGTCCGAAGGTTTTAGGTAAAGTGCAACAGTGGTAGTTCGCAGATGATATATTATGACAAATATTGCGTGGCAGGAGCGTCTGATGGCGCTGCAGAACGAGGTCCGCGAGCAGCTGCTGCTGCACCGGCCGTGGCGCTGCGTGGAGACCGCGCTGGCGGCGTTCCCGGCGCCCGAGCTGACCAGCGCGCTGGCGCCGCGCGCGCTCACCGCCGGCGCCCTCAGCTACCCCGCCGCCAGCGCCCAGCAGCACACCGTGTACGTCACGCCCGCGCAGCTCGCCAGGTCAGTACGCAGCCGAGCAGCGCGCTGGCGCCGCGCGCGCTCACCGCCGGCGCCCTCAGCTACCCCGCCGCCAGCGCCCAGCAGCACACCGTGTACGTCACGCCCGCGCAGCTCGCCAGGTCAGTACGCAGCCGAGCAGCGCGCTGGCGCCGCGCGCGCTCACCGCCGGCGCCCTCAGCTACCCCGCCGCCAGCGCCCAGCAGCACACCGTGTACGTCACGCCCGCGCAGCTCGCCAGGTCAGTACGCAGCCGAGCAGCGCGCTGGCGCCGCGCGCGCTCACCGCCGGCGCCCTCAGCTACCCCGCCGCCAGCGCCCAGCAGCACACCGTGTACGTCACGCCCGCGCAGCTCGCCAGGTCAGTACGCAGCCGAGCAGCGCGCTGGCGCCGCGCGCGCTCACCGCCGGCGCCCTCAGCTACCCCGCCGCCAGCGCCCAGCAGCACACCGTGTACGTCACGCCCGCGCAGCTCGCCAGGTCAGTACGCAGCCGAGCAGCGCGCTGGCGCCGCGCGCGCTCACCGCCGGCGCCCTCAGCTACCCCGCCGCCAGCGCCCAGCAGCACACCGTGTACGTCACGCCCGCGCAGCTCGCCAGGTCAGTACGCAGCCGAGCAGCGCGCAGGACTAGGCAGCGGGAAGTTGACGCACCATAATTTGTCGCCCTTCATGCCCTGGCGACCCTGCGCTGCACGCCCTGCAGTGCGGCCCTAGATATATTCAAAGGTCTCGGGATCTTAAGTGAAGTCCACGCCCGGCTAATTGCAAGAGATCCCCGGTACAATACACAAGGTCCCCGGTACTGTACAAAGTGTCCCCGGCGTACTACACGAGGTCCCCAGTACTTAACACAAAATAAGTATAATGAGGTATACTCCCATACTTACGTACTTCCATGCTGATCTGGGAGCAAAGGAAAAACATAGAATGTACCAGTTGCTTCTCTACCCGCACAGATAGTAAAAGCCCGTCGAGGGAATGGGCGATATAATAGGAACCATGTTATAGGCGATGAGGCTAGCAATCCATCACTATTTTGATTCCGTTTTCCACCTATACGCCCACAATCTTGCTAAATGTGGCCTGTAGGTACCTGTTACCTTAGGCTCTATCAACCCCGTAAGGGATAAAGACGTGATTTGTGTATGTGTATGTGAGGTATACTCTTTGTTGCGTACAACAGAAAACAAGTAGCAATACGTACCTACTCAGAGTTGTACAAAGATGAACCTAAGAAGCTAAAGTAAGTCCCCGACATCTCGGCCGGGTCTCGCTCCAGTACTTTGTGTCTCTAGTAAGTACAATACACAAAGTCCCCAGTACACTACCCGAGGTCCCGCGCCAGTACACAGCGTCCCCTGCGCAGTGTACAGTACATTAGGTCTCTAGTACTTATATGCGTAACGTGCACTAGGTCCCTGGTACTCAGAGTTAGGCGTTATCTAGATAATTATTTCAAATTAAATCATTTCAAATAAATTTATTCGAAGATAAATTCAATCACAAATAGTGCGTTGACAACTTTTTTATTTAGATGAATTATCTAGATGAAGATAACCGACCTCGTTTGTTATTGAAGTAAGCTTATAATAATAAATGTATACAGAATGTCACGTCGGGTCAAACCGTCACACTGACATTCATCTTTTATTTAAAATTCCAACTAATTTATCTAGACAAAAATGAAACTGATCTAGATAAATTAAAAATAACAAATGACGGATTATTTAGTTACTTCAAATAAAAGATGATTTAGTTATCTTCCCGGTTTTTCGTAAATAGATAATTTTTGCCCAACTCTGCTGGTATTTATATGTTTGCATAAGGTCCCCGAGACTTACCTATTTACTAAATTAATACTAGACACTGTATTTGCAGGTTGCGAGATTTAGTAGCGGAATTGAAGTCAGACGACGTGAAATTGGACCTGCAGCCTCTCGACGCGACGGTCTGTGCCGCCTGAACCCGTTTCTGACATACCGATTGACAATTTTTTTTTTACTATAACCTAGCTAACTAGAGTTAGGTAATAAGCCTACATGTCATGTATCTCATAATTTTCATGGTCATAATTTTGTTAGTTAGCGGTGGCGTGGCATATCAGAATGCAAGCCGTCTTCGGCTCTGCTTAATGCCCAGTTAATGCTCTTGCATTAACTGGGCTTTACCTCTAATTATGCCCAATAAAGGTTTTTAAAATAGGCAAGCCGGTGGGAATCGAGTTCTATGGACGCCACGCCACTGGTAGTCTTATTTTTTTTTCACAGCAGAAAAAATCGTGCAATTTGCAGGCATTTTCGATATGCCATCAAAATGCATTAAAAGTTCAGTTACTTTAATTTAAATTCTAAAAAAAACGCTTTATGGCTCATGGCTAACGAAAATTATGTCAAATTATACGTTTGGGACTACAATTAAGGAACAATATATGGACGATTTGCAGAGTTGGGCGTAATCAATTACTTTTGGAATTAATTACACGATTGCATTACAGTAATCTTGATTCTTCAGTTATCAATTACTTGGATAATCAAAATTACTGTAATACTGTACTATGATTACATTCTGTAATCCATTCCTTTGGAATCAGTATTGTAAACCGCTACTGTAATCTTGATTCCTCGGTAATCAAGTGATTAAGTGATCTGAAGTACTTAACTCCAGTTCCAAACTAGATTACTTCATTTGCGAACCTTATTTTATAATTTTGTTAATGTCACTCAAATAAAATTGTTTTTGATTTACATCGTTACATGTCATTGTAGCATTTCACTTTCACATTAAATTTTGGTGTTGAATCCGTTGATAAGTAATCAAGTCAATAATTCCAGTAATTTGGAATCGACATTGATTCCCAATTACTAGTAATTGTAATACATAATTGAATTCGTAATCGTAATTCACCGTTTCGCTTGATTACATTACAAGTAATCTGACACCCAGTAGTGGATTACAAAGTAAAATCAAGTAATCGTGTAATCAGTAACTCAAACTCAAACTATTTATTGCATAAAAATGTTGTGACAAAGATGTAATCGATTATAAAATGCCCATCTCTGGCGAGTTGTATCTTATTCCTTTGATAATCGAATGTAGGAACTTGGCTATTGCTTTTTACTTCTAAAACCGAATTGTTGACTAATAAACGATTATTTATTACATAGAGTAGAATAATTTACAATGAGCTATGCTTTGTCCAGTTTTTATCAGATTAAAAAAAACTTGCTAAAATGTGTCTTGAAATTGCTCTGGTTTGATTTGAACTAGTGTCCGATTGAAACATGTTTTTTCAGAAACTGAAACCGAAACTAAAGGTTCGGTTTTGATTATAGTTTCGGCCGAAACCGAAACCGGAACCGATATTTTTTAAATGTGATTGAAACGTTGAATGAAACGTCAGTGGGCCGTTCTTTCCAGATATTTGAAAAATGAAACTTCTCGCCGATCCTATATTAAAAGGTTCTAAGTTTCACTTTTCTTGGATTGAAATTGGAACAATGTCATAGTGACACCGGGACTAAATGAAACTAACCTGAAAATTGGAAATGTAAGTTCGGCTGTCTTTGGCCGAAACCGAAATCGAAATCGAAACTTCGTTCGGACACTAATTTGAACACTCCTGTAAAGATTCATCGATTTTTTGATTAAAAGTTAAGTCACTCCTTTAACGCTAAACACTGAACACGAGCTTATCCCTTTAAAGGATCTCTACCAGTTTAAGTTTGAAATTAAATAAGTACAAATTATGAATCTATGACATAAGTCTTACAGCGATCATAGAGTATCTTTTGTTAAATACACAATACCTCGTCTTTACACTTCGAGTGTTGCAAGCAGCAGAAAGCGGCAGTATTTTTACCAGTACTTCAATTTGATATGTTCTGATGGAGACTGGATTTAAATTTATAAAAGACATTACGAGAGATTTTATTTATTTAAGATATTATGGCAGCTAAAGCTTTGTTTCTGTATAAATAGATTATTAGCAATTCGTTGGTATTTATTGGACATGTTTATTGATATTTTGCTACAACAGCGTGACAATAGTGTTTTTGTTAGCACAAGTTTACTTTGTACTTTTCAAAATTGTCTGATTCCATATTAGATATTGAATATTACCTTTGTTGCCCGTCGTTCGACTAAAGTTTGTCCTACTGCTTTTTGCCCTTGGGCGGAGCTCCTATTTCTGGGGATTTTGTCCTTCGGGCAACTGAAGATACCTATATAACTAACCTAACCTACCTATTTTTCTATTAAAATATTGTTGAATGAACTACCATGCTGGTCTGGGTGCAAAGAAAAAACAGAATGTACCAGTTCTTTTGCAGTTGAAATTTTCATTTATAACTTAACCCGAGACTTTAGGTGACATTGACGCTCATGTGCGTTCAAATTGCAAAATTGTGACAGCGGCGCTGGGCGAAAGTCACGACAACGCATATTTGCGTCGGTGGCTGTTTGTGTGCGTGCGTTAAATAAACTTTTCCTGTAATTTGCTATAGACATTAATGTAATTATGAGTATTAATCGAGATATTGCACTAGCGAATCTGTATATAAGAATAACAGTTAAAATTGTACTTATTATGAATAAACGCTTATTTAATATCTACATAGTTTTTTTTCGTTTTTGCCTATTTCGTCGAATATTTATTCAGATATTTCCTCTATTTTTTAAATCTTACTTACTCTTGTGGGTTTGATACTTGAATCGCCCGAGTGAAGGAGACAGCAAGACAAACACGAATGGCATCCTTAACCTTCGACACTAACGACACATCACACACACGATTATCAGGGGTCCGTTTTGAGAGCACATTTGTTAAAATACCACTCGAAAGTGGTGAAAAATTGTGCTGAATTTTAAATACGATTAGCATAGAAGACCATCTAGCTCTCATTAATCTTGTGAGCCAGTCGAAACTTTGATTAGAGCTGTACTTTTGGAGATATAAGCTGATTTATACCACTTTTGAGTGGTACTTTCCAGTGATGTGCTTTCAAAAATCGGGCCCCTGAGTACTTGATATTAATTTAAGCTTATACCTCTTGAGAAAAAGGGTTTTAGTGAGGATGACGCGAAACCAAGTCGAAAGGTTGTGTGTTTGCCGTGTATGTATGCCCATTCCTATATCCGGGCGTAACTACTCAATGGATCAACTAATTTTGATAACTAATACGTCATTAGATTCGTCTTGATGCTGCGAGTGTCACCAATTAGAAAAAAAACATCTCACACACACACAAATCACGTCTTTGTTACTTCCGGGGTAGACAGAGCCTAAGGTAACAAGACCTACAGGCCACGTTCAGCAAAACTGTGGGTGTTTAGGTGGAAAGTGGAATCAAAATAGTGATGGGTTGCTAGCCGCATCGCCTATGATTCCTATGATTTTCGCCCATTCCCTCGATGGAGTTTTACAACCTCGCGGGAAGAGAAGCAACTGGTACATTCTATGTTTTTTCTTTGCTCTCAGATCAGCATGAAAAAAAACAAAATGGCGGATTTTATGAGCCTTAAAGTGCGTTCTAAAAAAATTTTTTACGAAGGTAGAGTGGGATTGAAGAGGTTGTAAATCATTATTGCTGAGGTACGGAACCCTAAAAATGAGCATTACACTACAGCAAGCGGCCCAGTGAGCAGTGAGCAATGGGCGGGGACTGCATGAGGGCCCAATCTGATTACGATCGTTATAAATTTGTCCCCTATGGGCCGGACTTGGCGCTCTAAAGTTGGCCCAAAATAAAATGGAAAAACTTCGTCTTTTTTTACTGTTTATACAGGAACAAACGATAACACTTCAACAAAGAAACTTACATAACATATTCTTAAAAAAACAAACAGGGGCCCGATTTTTGAAAGCACATGTGTTGAAATACCACTCGAAAGTGGTGAAAAATTGTGCTGAATTTGAAATAAAAGTAGCTTAGAAGATACTCACGGCTCTCATTAGTCTTGTGAACTAGTCACAACTTTGATTAGAGCTGTAGTTTTGAACATATTAACAGATTTATACCACTTTCAAGTGGTACATTCGAGTGATGTGTTCAAAAACCGAATCCCAGTTCCATTAATCGTAAAATAAAATTTTACAAATCATGCTGACGTGAAACAACACAGCTATTACCTATACTTTGTACTATACATATAATATAGCTATAACAGTTTACATACCTACAAGAGAGCAACTTCCACGCTGGTCTGGGAGCAAAGAAAAAACATAGAATGTACCAGTTGCTTCTCTTCCCGCGCTTGGTAAAAGCCCATCGAGGGATTGGGCGAAAATCATAGGAATCATGTCATAGGCGATGCGGCTAGCAACTCGTCTATTTTGATTCCATCTTCCTCCCATAAGCTCACAATCTTGCTAAACGTGGCCTGTAGGTCTTACCTTAGGCTCTGTCAACCCCGTAAGGGATAAAGACGTGGTTTGTGTGTGTTCCTGTGATTTTCGCCCATTTCCTCAATGGACTTTTACCATCTGCGCGGCAAGAGAAGCAACTATATTTTTTCATTCTACAGCATATTTAGCATTCGATGTTTTTTCTTTGCTCCCAGACCAGAATTAAAGAAGTGCCTGGATGGAGTGTGACGATAATAATAAGTGCTCTTACAAAGTGAGCGAATCCGCCGGCGGAAGCTAGTATTAGTAGAACAAATGGATTATTTTCCAAATCCGTCCCCTCCGATCGGAATGCGAGGTATTTAAATGAATCCAATGGGGCGCAGGCGCAGTGCCCCAACACCAAACAGTAACACAACTCCAAATTCAACTAGCTGTTGCCCGCTACTTCGTCCGCGCAGAATTAAATAGCCTAGGACACTCACAATTAACGTGGCTTTCTATTGGTAAACAAATTTTCGAACTCGGTTCAATAGACGCAGTGATTAACCTCTTACCCCCTTATTCATAAACGCTCTCTAGGCTTCTGCTAAGTTAGGAACCGTCTGTCCTTATCTGTCACTTTGACCTTTCACAGATAAGGACAAACGATTGCTAAGTTAGCAGACGCCTATAGAGCGTTTATGAATAAGGGGGTTACAACCTACCTCACAAACTTTACTTAGCTTTTTAGAGTATTAGTAATAGATGAATTTTAATTCATACAGTCCGTGAGATATTCAAAGTGTTTCAGTTTTCGACAGAATTCATACTAGCTACTAAAAAAATTGTGATTCATTAAATTTCATTTGTAAACTATAGATAGGTACAAATAGAAATAAAGTGTTTCTACCAGTTCTAGTTTCAATTTCATTTGATTTTTATAATTGCAATACAATATCTACAAAATAAATGTTGTTGATTGTTCAGGTAAAAACACATCCTCTTTTTTTATCGAAAACTCAATACTAATATTTATTTTTTTATCTTATCAGCAAATTTAGAATTAAAAAAATTGCATGCTTTTCCAAGCAAATTACTTATGTTACATTACTTCTGCAAATGAATTATTTTTACTTACCTTACTGTAGTTTTTGATATACTGCGGCGAGTCCCATTGAAGGGGGAAACTGTAACTTCTTGCATACCTCGAGCTCGACGAAAATCGTTCTTATCACTAAAGGTTTAAAGTGCAATATTGCTGAATCCTATTGCTTTAGTGGAAATCTTTTCCACTTATTAAGTAATGGTTCTGTGACAAAACTTTTACTAGAAAATAAATGTTTGAAAACAGACCGTCTAAGGTAAACTACATTTTTGTAAAGTTAGCTTAGAAGGGTGTATAGGTGGAAAGGGGAATCAAAAACATTTAGCATGATTCTTCCATGCTGGTCTGGGAGCAAAGGAAAAACATAGAATGTACCAATTGCTTCTCGTCCCGCGCAGATGGTAAAAGTCCATTGAGGGAATGGGCGAAAATCTTAGGAATCACGTTATAGGCGATGCGGCTAGCGACCCATCACTATTTTGATTTCCCTTTCCACCTATACGCCCTTAATCATGCTAAACGTGGCCTGTAGGTCTTGTTACCTTAGGCTCTGTCTACCCCGTAAGGGATAAAGACGTGATGTATATGTGTGTGAGTGTGTGTGTGTGTGTGTGTGTGTGTGTGTGTGTGTGTGTGTTAGTGGATATCCACGGGTTTTAAAATTACCCCAACATGTTAAAAATTGCGAATTCTACGCGGACGAAGTCGCGAGCAGAAGCTAGTTCGTGATGAAAAACAGATCTACGTACTTATTTTATGACCCCTTAAATTGTCAAGCAGCCCCTTCTGACTTGCATCGGCATTAACACAAGTGGTTTGCAGGTGGCCTCCCCCAGCGAGGATGACCCTAACGTATGCCATTTTAGGGTACCGCAAAGCCGTTAGAACCCTTGCTAAATGGGCAAGTTTCCATTTTAAGGAGCGACTACACCGCCGTGTACGCAGTGACGTCTCGTAGGCGTCACGTTTTCTCGCCGTTTTTTCATACATTTTGTTGCGTCGCACCGTCAACGTCTTTTACACACCGGTGTGGTCGCACCTTTATTCAACTAGAAATGAAACATACATATAACACGTCTTTATACCTTACGGGGTAGGCAGAGCCTAAGGTAACAAAACCTTAAGGCTACGTTTAGCATGATTAAAAACGTATTGGTGGAAAGGGAAATCAAAATAGGGATGGGTTGCTAGCCGCATCGCCTATAACATGATTCATAAGACTTTCGCCCATCCTCTCGATGGGCTTTAACCATCTGCGCGGGAAGAGAAGCAACTGGTATACATCCAGCTTGGAAGGACGGAAGGACAGACTTGGAAGTTAAGCCTACTTTAAATAAAGCTATTTTCACTCTAACTTGCAAAGCTGATACCAAATAAAGTATTGGAGTAATTAATTACATCTCCCCTTCTAATAACTACAGAACCCTCCCCAAGCTAACCCCTATTAGAGACACTTTTATGACAACTTGTCGCTTTGTCCCAACATTGTCGTGGGGCGCTTTGACGGATTTTAATATCGCCCACTTGAACCGAATTACACGCCGAAATAATGCAGGTTATTCTTTATGAAGTTTGCCCTTTTATGTATGATCGTTGACATTTAATATTGGATGGGGCAACACGTGTTTCATTTGTAAGTAAATCATATTGTTTACGCAATAAAATTTTACTCTTAGGCTTTTTAAGTTTATAACGCTTTTCTCAAACATTCACAAACATACACAAATCACGTCTATATCCCTTACGGTAGACAGAGCCTGAGGTAACAAGACCTAAAGGCCACGTTTAACATGAACGGAGGCGTATAGGTGGAAAGGGGAACCAAAATAGTGATGGGTTGCTCTCCGCATCGCCTACAACGTGATTCCTAAGATTTTCGCCCATTGCCTCAATGGACTTTTACCATCTGCGCGGGACGAGCAGCAACTGGTACATTCTATGTTTTTCCTTTGCTCCCAGACCAGCAAACAAACATTCGGAAATTTTCTCTTACCGTTAGAAAATAGAACACGGGAAGTGCTTCATTTTTGCTTTTCGAAATTAAAAAAAAAACTTCCCTGCCTGGGAGTAAATGAAATGCACTAAAATCCATTTTTTCCCGCTACGTAAACTTTTTAAAAGTTCAAACAATTGCATGTAAAATTGAGAGGACGATAGAATAATTCCATACGGCCAGGCCAACCGCTTGGTTTTCACCGTAGCTGTGTAAGTTTTTGCCCTGGAATTGTAACTATCTCTGTACCAAATTTCCATAAAATCGCTTTAGCCGTTTTGCCATGAAAGAGCAACAAACATCCAAACATCCACACTTACCTTCCTTAACACACTGTCTCACTGGGTTTTAAGACAATTAAATCCATTCCCAGGTAATTGGCCAGCCGAACCAGCTGTCCCGGTAATTCCATGGACGATTAAGACGATTAATAATCGTTTGATTAATCAGGAGCCGCTTGACTGCATCAAAGGGGTGGTCAAGGGGTTGCCATGGCGACGGATCCCAGGACGATAAGGTTGCCTATCGCCGATAGCTTTAAATCAAACGCTATGGGGTGGGAAGATCTTGTGCAGAGACTAGTGACCAATTTCGAAACTACTAGTTACAATTTATACAAGTATTCTTTTGCGATTTTTGAAAGCGCTTAAGTGAGCTTACTTACTTAGTAGTAGCCCATCGAGGGAATTGGCGAAAATCATATAGGAATCATGTTATAGATGCTAGCACTTTCCGCCCATAATTATGCTACATGTGGCTTTCAGATCTTGTCACCTTAGGCTCTGGGGGCAGATTTTTAAAAGGAAATCATTCGAAAGTGGTATAAATCAGCTTATATCCCCAAAACTACAGCTCTAATCAAAGTTTTGACTAGTTCACAAGATTAATGAGAGCTGTGATTGTCTTCTAAGCTACTCGTATTTCAAATTCTGTCTAAGTGTCTACCCCGTAAAGGATAAAAACGTGATTTGTGTATGTATGTGTATGTATGCATAAGTGAAAAAGCCGATCGAAATTGGTGAAAAATTGTGCTAAATTTGAAATACTAGTAGATTACAAGAAAATTACAGCTCTAATTAATGTAATCAACTAAACGAAAAATTTATTTGAGCTCTAGTCTTATAGCAATAGACTGATTTGTACCACTTCTTTACTTATAGGCTACATTGTAAGTAAATGCTTTATTATACAAATATAAAGACACACACACACATAAATCACGTCTTTATCCCTTACGGGGTAGACAGAGCCTACGTTAACAAAACCTTAAGGCCACGTTTAGCATGATTAAGGGCGTATAGCTGGAAAGGGGAATCAAGATAGTGATGGGGTTGCTAGCCGCATCGCCTATAACATGATTCGACTTTCGCCTTTCGTTTTCGTTTTTCGGCTTTCTCTTTTTTCTAACGTGTTTTATATGTTTTCTAATTAGTATTAGTGTAAGAGTAACCCACGACTCTCTGCTTGGGAGGCTGCCAAACCACTGGGCAACCACGGCTTAGTTTCACGGTTGCTAGTTTGGACTTGTAAAAGCGGGAATCGGGCTACAGTTGTGTCCACCTTCGCTACTTTGGACTTGTAAAAGCGGGAAACGGGCCACAGGTTGTGTCCACTGTCCACCTTTGCCACTTTGGACTTGTAAAAGCGGGAAACGGGCCACAGGTTGTGTCCACCTTAGCCACTTTGGACTTGTAAAATCGGGAAACGGGCCACAGGTTGTGTCCACCTTAGCCACTTTGGACTTGTAAAATCGGGAAACGGGTCACAGGTTGTGTCCACCTTAGCCACTTTGGACTTGTAAAATCGGGAAACGGGCCACAGGTTGTGTCCACCTTAGCCACTTTGGACTTGTAAAATCGGGAAACGGGTCACAGGTTGTGTCCACCTTAGCCACTTTGGACTTGTAAAAGCGGGAAACGGGCCACAGGTTGTGTCCACCATCGCCACTTTGGACTTGTTAAAAGCGGGAATCGGGCCACAGGTCGCGTCCAACTTCGCCACTTTAGACTTTGTAAAATCGGGAATCGGGCCACAGGTTGTGTAAGGATTAGTTAAGGTAAATAAAGCACCCGTTGAAAAGATCTTATTTATTTAATGACTAGATATTTAATGTACATTGTTTATCAAATATACTATACAGCTTGGGCGAGTCCGGGAATCGTAAAACGAACATTCACATTCATGAGTCAGAAGTCTTCCCAACAATCTTTTATGATAATATCCTAGATATAAACACCAGCCGCTCGATAGAGTGCCGACAAAACAATTCTCAAAGTTGTTTTGAGAGCTGTTTTCAGTACGCGCGTGGACCATCAATGCGAAACGATGTGTCGAAATATTTAAAAATAATAACAATGTCGGTTAATAATTTTCTGGCAGATTCTGACGGATATCGTTATCCGTTGGCTAAGAGCCCGACAGGGAGGGGTCTTTTGACCGTGTTCTACCGTACAACGTTGCCGACATTTTTGTCACAAGATTTTTGAATACTGTATTTATTACTTTGACATTGGCGAAATCGCATCGATCGATGGGGCCATATTAAAGAAGAAGAACTAGTCGTGTCACTCGGACTCGCCCGCCTACCAATACATACACAGCTATAGAGATACGGGTTTCTCAAAACACATGGAAAATGTGGCTTCAGTGCAGTGGCGTAGCTACTTAGGGGCTAGGCGGGGCAGTGCCCCGGGGCCCTCAAGCTCAGAGGGCCCTCGAATCCGTACCAGAAAATCTCGAGCGAACTAGGTATTGTTATTAAAACGTAACAAGTTTAGATAGTAGTGGGGCCCCATTTTTTTATTTGCACCAGGGCCCTTGGTTATCTAGCTACGCCACTTCAGTGGCCCATTTCCCGAAGCTACAAGTTACAATTTTACAAGTGTAAACTCTCAAAATGTTTTTTATAACGCGTTGATGGCAAACCGACCCTTTAAAAATCTCAACATTCCTTTTTTAAAGAACCTCACACTGTAGTCTCATGAGAAAACATCGGCTTGGGACCTCATTCCACAGTCTACTAGAGCTGTCAGCGGAGGAATCAGTGGTTGGCATTTGATCAATGTCACTCAGTGGCGTAGCTACCTAGGGACTAGGCGGGCAGTGCCCCGGGGCCCTCAAGCTCAGAGGGCCCTCGAATCCTTAGGTACCAGAAAATCTTGATTGAACTATTATTATTAAAACATAACCAGTTTAGATAGAGTAGTGGGGCCCCATTTTTTTATTTGCACCAGGGCCCTTGGTTACCTAGCTACGCCACTGATGTCACTAGTTTACACTTGTAGCTTTGAGAAATGGGCCACGGGTAACATTGACAGTCGACGCTAAAGCGGTAGCGTATGTTAATATCGAAACGCTCCGGAGCGTTTACTTGTGTAGCCACACAGTCACCTTTACAATCCTTGGTTTTCATTGACTTACAATAAACAACTAGACTCTCAGTCGCAACAAAGGGTCCTCAAGAAACGTCCGAGTTGCTTTGTCTATGTGTTGTGTGTCAATACATCGACTTAGACAGATAACATTAACATATTCGTTCAAATTGACACCTTATTTTGTGGCAGTAATGTTTAATATCAATGGCGTAGGATCGTGAGGAATGACACGACGCCACGCGCTGGAAACCTGCCTGTCTCTTTTGTTCTCAATAGTAAGATTAAGAGACATATACATTGTTATCAAAGCGCGGTCGATACACAACTGAACAAAAACTCTGCACAATAGACGCGTCGTGCGGACTTTTGATTCGGACAGTTTTTGAGCGTGATTGGGAGTCTAGTTGTTTATTGTACGTCAATGTTGGTTTTTAAACGTGTTGACATTTGTTTTTACCAGCCACACATGAAACGTGGCAGTGCTTGAGCTCTAAGAAAGGCATTTCCAGAACCTCCACCTGATTCAAGTACCACTTGTAAGAGTGAGTAGAGAGGAAGATAAACCCAACTGGTATTCTAAGAGCTCGCGGGCTGTACCTTATTATAGGTCCAGTGTGTTGCATTTACAGGTCTACGTATAATGGAGTCCATAGACGCCTGCGGTCCGTTCCCGAAGTTACAATTACAATTTTACAAGTGTAAACTAGCAACATTGGCCCAATCAACCAATAAATATTATTTGAAATGACTGAAAGCGCATTTAAGAGGGAGGGCACTACCACGCAAAATTTCATTTAAATCGGTCCAACAGTTTTGGAGATTAGCGAACACAGACATAGGTAAATGAACAAAAATTATAAAATCTACTTATCTGTGTTTTATTACTCTTGCCCTAATCGTTAGCACTCTATTTTTGATGAATTTATTTAATGTACAGACACGAACTTTCTTCTGATGATATAATATATATGTATAGATTAAATAAGAATTATTCGCCAGCAAATTGTGTCGCATTTTTCATTCACAAATCACGTCTTTATCCCTTATGGGGTGGACAGAGCCTAAGCTAACAAGACTTACAGGCCACGTTTAGCAAGACACTGAAGGCGTCGTGTCGCAGTTTGCCGTAAATTATTGTAACGTGTAAATTGACATAAATATATGGTTGGCATTTGACCAATGTTGCCAACCTTCACTTGTAAAATTGTAACTTGTTGCCAGTGGCGTAACTATAACGTCTGGGGCTGGCGATTTCGTCAGAGCTCTTTCCTCAATATAAAGAAGTGCATCAGCGTCCCTTCCGTGCTCTAAACCAAGCCAGTTCACCCCTTAGAGCTGAACCCCTGGCATTTTGCCACCCCTGCCCAGTGGCGGATTTACAAATTTTCAAGGTATCGGCTGAATTTTTGCCGCCCTTGCAAAATTTGTTGCAGACTTCTAAGATTTTTTTTTTATTTCTATGAGGTAAAAAAAAAGCTCGTGCCCCAAATTTGCCGCCCCCAAAATCTGCCGCCCTAGGCTCGAGCCTTTTCAGCCTTATGGTAAATCCGCCACTGCCCCTGCCAGTTACGCCACTGCTTGTAGCTCCGAGAAACCGCCCTGGCGCACACATATCGTTTCAGCACTTAGTTCAGCCAGGCTAGATGTCTTCGTCGCCTTCTGGCCGGTGCCGCTGCAGCACCGCCAGCCGCTGCTGCGTCACCTCCAGATGGTGCTTGCGCCATTTGATGCGTCTGTTCTGGAACCAGACCTTCACCTGCAGGGATAAAGTTGGATTTAAGACCTGTTTCACCACTAATATTTTGAAGTGTCGGTTATCTATCATCTCTGTCTGTTTCGTCGTAAGGGGCCATTCAAGTTTTTTTACAATTATTTACCCCCCCTCTCTTGTCAGCAAAAGTAAGCAAACTTCTTACCCCCCCTTCCCATGCTTACGTAATCATTGGTACCTACCTATATGCATTTTCCTTGGATTCTTTTAATGGATTCTGTTTTTATTGATTGCTGACGTAATCACCATACCGACCCCCCACTCACCATGTCATCAAAAATAAGCAAAGCAAAGACCTCCCGCCCCCCTCAAGCGCTTACGTAATACTTGAACGCCCCCTAAGGAATAGAGAGGTAATCATTGGTAACTGACACTTGAGATAACATGAACTTTGCAGAGAGTGGTGAGACTGGCCTTTAGTGTACGAGCTGTGTGAACGCTCGAGCGGAGCGTGCAGCGGGGCGGGGCGTGCGGCGTTCACTTTGAATTCAAGCAAATGTATGCAAGCCTCCTGAATGCACGCCTGCTGCGCTGCCCGCCCCGCTGCCTGCTCCGACACTTACCCCCTTATTCATAAACGCTCTGTAAACTTCTGTTAACTTAGCAATCGTTTGTCCTTATCTGTGGAAGGTAAATGTCAAAGTGACAGATAAGGACAAACGATTGCTAAGTTGGCAGAAGCCTATAGAGCGTTTATGAATAAGGGGGTTAGACTACGGTAACTTTTATAAGGATATCCCTATCTCCACTTATATTGTAAATGCAAAAGTAACTTCGTCTATCTCCGGTTCCACCATGTCCTGCTGTCGCTACTCCCCTGTGCCTCTGTCAGCTGCAGCGCGTGGGCCAGGTACAGCCTCTCCGCCGCACCATGTGCTGCTGCCGCTACTCCTCACCTGTGCCTCTGTCAGCTGCAATGCGTGGGCCAGTTACAGCCTCTCCGGCCCTACCATGTCCCGCTGCTCCTATTCCTCACCTGTGCCTCTGCCAGCTGCAATGCGTGAGCCAGGTACAGCCTCTCCGTCCCCACTATGTTCTAATGCCGCTACTTCTCATTGGTGGCTCTGTCAGCTTTAGCGCGTAGGCTAGGTACAGCCTCTCCGTCCCCACTATGTTCTAATGCCACTACTACTCACCTGTGGCTCTGTCAGCTGCAACGCGTGCGCCAGGTACAGCCTCTCCGTCCCCACTATGTTCTAATGCCGCTACTCCTCACCTGTGCCTCTGTCAGCTGCAGTGCGTGGGTCACTTACAGCCTCTCCGGCCCTACCATGTCCCGCTGCTCCTATTCCTTACCTGTGCCTCTGTCAGCTGCAATGCGTGGGCCAGGTATAGCCTCTCCGGCCCCACCATGTGCTGCTGCCGCTACTCCTCACCTGTGTCTCTGTCAGCTGCAGCGCGTGGGCCAGGTACAGCCTCTCCGGCCCCACCATGTCCCGCTACTCCTCACCTGTGCCTCTGTCAGCTGCAGCGCGTGGGCCAGGTACAGCCTCTCCGGCCCCACCATGTGCTGCTGCCGCTACTCCTCACCTGTGCCTCTGTCAGCTGCAGCGCGTGCGCCAGGTACAGCCTCTCCGGCCCCACCATGTGCTGCTGCCGCTACTCCTCACCTGTGCCTCTGTCAGCTGCAGCGCGTGCGCCAGGTACAGCCTCTCCGTCCCCACTACGTTCTAATGCCGCTACTCCTCACCTGTGCCTCTGTCAGCTGCAATGCGTGCGCCAGGTCCAGCCTCTCCGTCCCCACTATGTTCTAATGCCGCTACTCCTCACCTGTGCCTCTGTCAGCTGCAATGCGTGCGCCAGGTCCAGCCTCTCCGGCCCCACCATGTTCTAATGCCGCTACTCCTCACCTGTGCCTCTGTCAGCTGCAACGCGTGGGCCAGGTCCAGCCTCTTCGTCCCCACTACGTTCTAATGCCCCTACTCCTTACCTGTGCCTCTGTCAGCTGCAGCGCGTGAGCCAGGTACAGCCTCTCCGGCCCCACCATGTACTGCTGCCGCTACTCCTCACCTGTGCCTCTGTCAGCTGCAGCGCGTGGGCCAGGTACAGCCTCTCCGCCGCACCATGTGCTGCTGCCGCTACTCCTCACCTGTGCCTCTGTCAGCTGCAGCGCGTGCGCCAGGTACAGCCTCTCCGGCCCCACCATGTGCTGCTGCCCCTACTCCTCACCTGTGCCTCTGTCAGCTGCAGCGCGTGGGCCAGGTACAGCCTCTCCGCCGCACCATGTGCTGCTGCCGCTACTCCTCACCTGTGCCTCTGTCAGCTGCAGCGCGTGGGCCAGGTACAGCCTCTCCGGCCCCACCATGTACTGCTGCCGCTACTCCTCACCTGTGCCTCTGTGAGCTGCAGCGCGTGGGCCAGGTACAACCTCTCCGGCCCCACCATGTACTGCTGCCGCTACTCCTCACCTGTGCCTCTGTCAGCTGCAATGCGTGAGCCAGGTACAGCCTCTCCGGCCCCACCATGTACTGCTGCCGCTACTCCTCACCTGTGCCTCTGTGAGCTGCAGCGCGTGGGCCAGGTACAACCTCTCCGGCCCCACCATGTACTGCTGCCGCTACTCCTCACCTGTGCCTCTGTCAGCTGCAATGCGTGAGCCAGGTACAGCCTCTCCGCCGCACCATGTGCTGCTGCCGCTACTCCTCACCTGTGCCTCTGTCAGCTGCAATGCGTGAGCCAGGTACAGCCTCTCGGGCCCCACCATGTACTGCTGCCTCTCGAACTCCGCCTCCAGCCTCTCCAGCTGTTCCGGCGTGAAGATCGTTCTTATGCGTTTGCTGCGTCCTGAACTACGCACAAAAACATACTTCACTTGCGATCCAATGACCTCATGATGCTTCTATACTATTTCAAGCTTCAAGTGTCCAAAAACCTTGCCAATACAATACAATACAAATACTCTTTATTGAACACCACAAATCAGTACAAAACAATACAGAAACAAAGAACAAAGTAGACAATAGGCGGTCTTATCGCTTAATAGCGATCTCTTCCAGACAACCAATACTAGAAATAACCAATTTGAGTTTTATCCGAGTACTAGCTTCTGCCCGCGACTTCGTCCGCGTAGAATTAGCAACTGACATGTTTATCGCTCCCGCGGGAACTATGCAATTATCCGAGATAATAAGTAGCCTATGTTTTAATCTAGGGTACCAGCTATCTCCGTACCAAATTTGATCCGAATCCATCTAATCGTTTCGGAGTGAAGAAGGAACAAACATACACACTCACTCACTCACATCCAACACACTTTCGCATTTTAATATTAGTAGGATGTAGGCTAATAGTCTTAATGCGATTCAATGCCGATTCAGTTTAAGTTCACTCGCTGTCAGATCTATACTAAAAATGACAGCTAAAACGTGAACTGAGTCAGAGTTGATTCGCATGGTAAGGCCTCTGATCTTGAAGTCCGTCACAATACTTCAAATCAATAAGTTTCTGTCTATTTTTTAATACAAGCTTCTTTGCTGACTGTACTTGCATTGTCATCCGTCTTACATAATATGTGTACCAAATTTCAAGTCTATCGGACCAACCGTTGAAGAGTTCCTCTGCGGAGACGACCCTAACTGGGTCACCAGAACTCCACTACCAGATTATTGTACTGTCATCCGACTTACATAATTATGCAAAATTTCAGCTCAATCGGATAAAGATATCTACTTTAAAATTGAGTCGAGTTCCACCCGAATAAACATACATGTAAATCACTACATAGTATAAAATAAAGTCGCTTTCTCTGTCCCTATGTCCCTATGTCCCTATATATGCTTATATCTTCAAAACTACACAACGCATTTTGATGCGGTTTTTTTTAATAGATGGAGTGATTCAAGAGGAAGGTTTATATATTATGTATGATACATGCATAATATACCGTGCGAAGCCGGGGCGGGTCGCTAGTATTATATATAACTCAAAGGTGACTGACTGACTGACATAGTGATCTATCAACGCACAGCCCAAACCACTGGACGGGTCGGGCTGAAATTTGGCATGCAGGCAAATGTTATGGCGTAGGCATCCGCTAAGAAAGGATGTTGATCAACTCTACCCCCAAGGGGATAAAATAGGGGATGAAAGTTTGTATGAAACTTTGTCAATTTTAAACCGATCGGGCTGAGACTTTGCATGAGACTAGCGGGATAGCGATAAGCGCATTCTGCGCGGACGGAGTCGCGGGCATATACATACATACATACGTTGCAAGTTAAATAAAACATTGTAACTTGTAATAATATAATAATAAAGTCCCTTTTATTCCGTTTCGCTACAATTTCAGTACGTTGTGTAGTCTTTTTGTATAAATTATCGCGTAGTTCGGCGTGCCTCATGGCATAGGCCTCCATTTATTGGAGGGTTTGGGCTATAGTTCCTACGCGGGCCCAGTGCGGATTGGGAGCTTCACACACACCATTGAATTGGCATTGTTCATTTTTTTTAAACTGTGCTTTTAACACCTTTATTTGATAAAATGGACTATTTCAAGCAACTAATTTGAATATTATGCTTTTACGTAGCTTTGTTAATTAATAATAAATATTTTTTCGCTGTTTGATAATTCGTGAATTTAGCCAGAATCCCAATCGCCTTCGTTCGGCTGGCTATAAAAAAACGGCTTTGTCTATGGTTTTGTCGATTTGACAGTGACACGTGACAGTTGCCATAGCTAAACTTTTTTTTTCCATTTTTGTGGCAAACATTCGATGCTGGATTCTGTCTAAAAACCGGGTCGTTCGGTCAAACAAAGGTTCAAAGTACTTTTACAAAAATATCTGCAATCATAAAGTATTTTTGAAATCGGACAAGATAAATCGGATAAATGATGGTTTTCCTCGAAATGGTTTTCGAATTGGAGCATACTAAAAAAATGAACAATGCCCCTCACGTTTTCCTTCACCGAAACTTGTAATAACTTGTAAAAATCAAAAGTCTAGAGACATCGCGGGCAGCGGGTGGATTTTCCACGCGCCGAGCAAGAACGATATACAGTCCGCCATTCGGTGTTGTCTTGCTGTCTCACTTTTATGGGTTTGATCCGTTAATCGGCCGAGTAAGGGAGACAGCAAGAAAACCGAATGGCATTGTAAGAGCTCCCCGGACTATACCTAGACGCGGCGGGCGACGGCCGCTTCCCGCCGGGGATGGAGTGTGAGGACGTCCAAGGTTAGTTTAGTTCAAGTAAATAAGTAAGTGAGTAAATGCTTTATTGTACAAATATAATAGTCTAAGATCCGAATATAACGTCGATCTGCACCGAGCTGATAATATAATGAAACATATTTTATAATAAACTAGTTTCTGCCCGCGACTTCGTCTGCGTAGAATTATACATAAAAACCTTCCTCTTGAATCACTCTATCTATTAAAAAAACCGCATCAAAATCCGTTGTGTAGTTTTGAAGATATAAGCATACATAGGGACATATAGTATAAAACAAAGTCGCTTTCTCTGTCCCTATGTCCCTATATATGATTATATCTTCAAAACTACACAACAGATTTTGATGCGGTTTTTTTTAATAGATAGAGTGATTCAAGAGGAAGGTTTTTATGTATAATTCTACGCAAACGAAGTCGCGGGCTGAAGCTAGTTTATTGAATAAAATGCTTCGTCCTTAAGCCATTGAAATAATTTAAATCCGAATTTACTTAGGGCTGTCTTAGCACTGTCTCGGGCAGAAACTAGTACTATAGTACTATAATAGTACTACTATAATTTTATATATTATAGTACGGTTGGCAACCCTAGTTCACTATGACTTGCAATAAACGATTCTATTCTATTCTATTATAAGGTTTCAAATGCAACAGTGTCTTATTTTGAAATGCGTCGCTTTAAAAAAAACGATTTATATTTGCCAGACACATAAAAAACAATTGAAAAAAAAACAAGGGAAATGGTTAGTGTACTTAATATACGGCTAGCGCCAGTTCATTTTTCATGGCTTAAGCCTCGTATTCATGGTAAACATCTGTTTAGCAACAAAGTTGAATCAACGTGTTGCGGAGTTGCTGTCAACATATTGCTGGCAACACTGCGTGGTGCAGAGGTGACAGCGTCATGTTGACAAGCTCTCGCCCGACAAGCGTAAACATTGATTCAACTTTGTTGTTTTTATTTTATTTTTATTTTTATATGAATAGGAAGGCAAACGAGCAAGTGGGTCACCTGATGGTAAGTGATCACCACTGCCCATAGACACCCGCAACCCCGGAGGGATTGCAGATGCGTTGCCAACCTAGAGGACTAAGATGCAATGCCTCTTGTGCCCGTAATTTCCCCGGCTGTCTTACTCTCCACACCGGAACACAGCAGTGCAAGCACTGCTACTTAGCGGCAGGATTAGCGAGTAAGATGGTGGTAGCAATCCGGACGGACCTTGCACAAGGCCCTACCACCCGCAAAACAGATGTTAACCATGAATACGAGGCTTTAATCTTGGCTTGAGCGTCTCCAGGGTACCTACCTGGTGGAGCAGGAGAGGGAGTGCCGCGGCGCGCGCGCCTGCGCCGGCGGCCGGGGCTCCGGGCGCGGGCTGTCTGCAACAAACCGCACGTTAAGGACGGCCTTGACCCTCGGACAGCCTGGTGGGAAGCTGCAGTGGCGTAACTTGGTGGCAGGGGTGGCAAAATGCCAGCCCCCTAGCTCTACTAGTTATTCCCTAGCTATCCTCCCTAGTTATTCCGTGCGGCGTTGACAGAGCTAAGGCAACAAGACCTAAAGGCCACAAATGCCACGCCTATAACATGATTCCTTATATTTTCGCCCATTCCCTCAATGGGTTTTACCATCAGCGCGGGAAGAGAAGCAACTAGTACATTCTATGTTATTTCTTTACTCCCAGACCAGCATGGTATTTTTTGTAGTTGTACTTTAAGTGTCTCACTGTAATTAGGTGCCGTAAACCGGAGTAACTTAAAATTTGGGCAGTGGCGTACCTATAGGGTGGCAGGGGTGGCAAAATGCCCCCTAACTCTACGGGGCGCCGAACTGGCTTGGTTTAGAGCACAGAAAGCTGATGCACTTCTTTATATTGAGGAAGGAGCTCTGACGAATTTGCCACGGGCCCCAGACGTTATAGTTACGCCACTGGCTGGCTGCCAAGCTTGAGCTCCCGGGTTCGATCCCCGGTAAAATGTACCTGTACCAGCTTTTGCCAGCGGCTTCGCTCACTGAATAATTAATGATTAAATGAACTTACTTAAGTAAATAGATATCTTGGGACAATTGACACCAATTGACCTAGCCCCAAACAAAGCAAAGCTTGTAACATGGGTACCTACTAGACAACGGATACGAGCGTTTTCCAAAAAAAAGTGTACAATCATGATTTTTTTTCTAGAATTTATCTATTTTGAGTTTTTCTTACTCAGAATCGTTTACCTTATCGATCCTCGTACAAGGAAAAATGTGTCCCAAAATTTCCATTCCAGTTCGTCACTATTTTCCATATAGGTATGTATGGAACGTGACGAATAGGAAAAAAAACCATAATATGGGACACACATGTAACAGGAACCGAAACTAACTTTTTAGGGTTAATTTTTACTGCCCATGGTCCTTATTGATTCAAAAATTGATTCCCGCCTCTGACACGGTTTACTCTGAACGTCGGTCAATATGTGGAAACTCGTCAACTATGATTCAAAAATCCAAAAAAAACATTAACAGGGCTACTAAACCAAGCGGCTGGAATATTCCGGATAATTTTTAAGAGATCTTTCGAATACAAGAATAGGAACAAGAATATAATCTAGTACCTCATTTATAATTATTTTTGTTATTTAGTTATGTTCTGACAATATTTTCACATTTACTATTTGACATTTTAAATTGCTTTTAAAATAGGTGTATTCTTAATTCTTTTTTTTATTTGTAAATATAGGTATTTTATAGTTATTTTTAGGATAGATATGTGGTTTTTAGGATAAGTGTTTATGTATTTAGATTAATTTATATTTAAGATTTGTAAATAATAAAATGAATCAGAAAAATAGGTGTTATTTAACTTATTATTATTTTCTCTTTATATGTACCCATGACGATCTTTTTGTGAATCTACATTGACATTTCATTAAGCTATATTTTTGTTTGTTGTTATTTTGTTTTAATTTGATTTCAGTTATTATTATTATTATTACAATTGACGATCCCCGTGTGAATTACTTATGTTTGACATTTAATTGTACTTTTAAAAGGGTGATAAGTAAATCTAATCTAATGGCCACCAAAAGACTAGTCATGTGAAAACTCGAATCCTTACCAGAAAATTTCGATCGAACTATTATTATTAAAACATAACCAGTTTAGATAGTAGTGGGGCCCCATTTTTTTTATTTGCACCAGGGCCCTTGGTTACCTACTAGGTACTTTTATCGAACAAAAATACTTATTAATTAGTAAAAGGTATTAAGTAATTTTTATACAAACTTTTATGTTTATTTGTTTAGTTTCATCTGTCCTGATGGTTGTTTGTAGAGCGTTTTCCAAAAAAAAAACAGACGTGAATATATTTTCAAGAATAATATTTTGGGTTTTTCTTACTCAGAATCGTTTCTATCGATTCTCATACAAGAAAAAGTGTGTCCCAAATTAAACTATGCAATTTATTTTTCTTTTCGTCACGTTCCGTCTGTTAAAAAAAGTGACGAACTGGAATGGACATTTTGGGACACATTTTTCCTTGTACAAGGATCGATAGGCAACGATTCTGAGTAAGAAAAACCCAAAATAGTTAAATTCTGGATAAAATGTTCATGTGGACCTTTTTTTTTGCAAAACGCTCTGTAATCAAATCTGCAAGTGAATTTCGATCCACTTCTTTACAGTGGTTGAATTAACGTGAAAATGTGCCACAGTTGTGTAAGTCCGGTGACAATTCAATAATATTGTGGCTACAATGGTGAAGTGGCGTAACTATAACGACAGATGGGGCTCCTTCTTCAATATAAAGAAGTGCATCAGCGTCTCTTCTATGCTCTAAACCAAGCCAGTTCGGGGCCCCGAAGAGCTAGGGGACCTCGGCATTTTGCCACCCCTGCCACCCTATAGTTACGCCACTGAATTGCTGACGCAACCAGGACTGTCTCCGCAGATGGGAATTCTTCAACGGTTTGTCCGATTGACTTGAAATTTGGTACACACATGCAGGATAGATGACAGAAGTACCTACACACCTACAGTCAGCAAAAAAGCTTGTATTAAACATGAAATTTTTATGTTAGTTACACTATAGGGTACATAGTATAAAACAAAGTCGCTTTACAATTAGAAAAATAATCGGCCAAGTGAAAGTCGGACTCGCGGACCGAGGATTCCCCACAAGTTACATACATACGTACCTACACACACACAAATCACGTCTTTATCCCTTAGGGTAGACAGAGCCTGGTGAGAGATGCTGGTCTGGGATTAAGAAAAAACATAGAATTTAACAGTGGCTTCTCTTCCCGCGCTTATGGTAAAAGCCCATCGAGGGAATGGCTGAAAGTATTAGGAATCATGTTATAGGCGATGCGGCTAGCAACCCATCACTATTTTGATTCCATTTTCCACTTATACGCTCACAATCTTGCTAAACGTGACCTGTAGATCTTGTTACCTTAGGCTCTGTCTATCCCGTAAGGGATAAAGACGTGATTGTATGTGTATGTATGTATGAAACTAAACAGGTACCTAATAACTTTGTCCCTTTCGGTGTTGAGACCATTGGTCCGTGGGGTCGTAGCGCTATTAGCCTCTTCAAATATATTTCGTAGAGGCTAATAGACGCTACGGGTGACCGCAGAGCTGGCAGCTTCCTTGGACAGCGTATAGTAGCGCTGTCCAAAGCAGGAATGCTGCCGGCGTCTGTGGGACTATGCCCCGGGGGGCCCTCCTTTTCTAATTGTCTTATTTTAAGATTAGTTTTAGTTTAGTTTTTAATTGGTTTTTAATTTAACAGGTAGGTACCTAATTGATAAACTAAAATTCATAACCGGTGGAACAAATTTTAGATATCTATAATAATATTAAAAATCAACTTGGCACATAAGTATGAAAATATTTTTTATCGAAGTTTGAATTTCAATTTTGTCCCTAGGTACCTACTCCCGTTTAACGGTATTAATTTAACGTTACCTAGGTATACGTACTTTTACCTACGCGTTCCTGAGATAAAGGATCTTGACCGACGCACGAACAGACGAACTGACATCTAACCAAGGTTCCGCTTTTCCCTTAAAACCTTAAAAATTCTGTGATTTCTAGAACGTCCTAAACAAGTAAATTTTATGAACTGGTCTAAATTGTATCTCCTACCTTGCCGCATGCCCGCCGGCACCATGCCTCTGCAGAACCCGTCGTTCAGCCTCTGTATGTCGTGCCCCGCGTACAGGTAACTCTGCAGTTGCCTCTGACTCTGCAGCCGTTCCTGCACGCTCAGGTTCATCGCGTCCTCTTCAGCATTCGTCAAACCCAAGATGGCGGCTATCGTAAAAGACTTTCCCGCCAAATTCGTCGCTTTCCCCGTCAAATCGACCCCGAACGCCGACTGACTGTCCTCTTCTATAGTAGACACGGGAGACGAAGAGCGGTCATTGGGCTCGGCGAAGCTTTCGCCGAAACCGTCGGCGATGGAAAGTCTTTCGGCGTTGTGTTGGTACGACACGGCCAGCAGCTCGGTCAAGTTCGCCGGATAAATCGACGGCGACGGTCGCTGCTCCATCATTTTAGCCTATTTAACTACACTGTTCCTTTTTTAAAAACACTGGCCACTTTGTCACATTTTTTTAATTAGCTCCAAATTGAGTGTAATTGTTTGCTGCCAGTTAATTTGGAAGCAATTAGACAACCGAGCGAACTGGCTGGCGCGACGCGATTGCGGTTTATGATTAAAAGCACATTTTAAAATTGGAGCCGGGGCGTGGCTAGACGTCAAACGATCGGTTTGGCGGGAAAAAAATGACATCGCATAGAGCGGTCAATTGAGGGTGCATGATTTCGCATCACCCCCATTAGGGGGGAAATGGGGCGCGGTGATTGGCCGACGCAGCGCGTGCGCGGCGTGAGGCGTGGCCTGATTTAGAGGGGTGTGGTCCCGCAGTGATTTGCGGTCCTAAAGCCTTTGATTGGGACAGGGAGGTACTTGGGAACGCGGATTTAATTATTTTATTTCATATTAAAATATTTGAACAAGAAAAGTGTTGTTTTACTATGTATTGTATACTCGACCAAGATAGTCCTTTACCATCTTAAGGTTCAATGTCGTTTGCACGGCTTAAAATATCAACGCCTATTTTCAGTCACAAGTCAATATGTCTGTCAGCTTTATTGCTTTTTATCTGATGGAGGAACTGTCATAAAAAATATTAAGGCTTTTTAACCCTTCAAGGCCCCATAAACTGTAACATGCTAGTTTATTACTGTTTAAAATAGTTTGGTTCTTTGGAAGAGATCGCTTTTAAGCGACAAAACTGCCTATTGATTACCCTGTTAAAATTATTTGTAAGCTCACTGTATGTATTGTGGTGTTCAATAAAGGGTATTTATATTGTATGTTAATTTTACTATTTCCCCCATGATTTTTCTCGTCAGAACCTTCCTAAAACCTCAACGAATAGTTCCAATATTATGTTATCTATATTTACTGTTTGAACCTAACGTCATTCAAGTATATTTTTTTTTGATGTGATAGGGGCCAAACGGGCAAGGGGGTCACCTGATGGAAAGTAATCACCGCTACCCATAGACACTCATAACAAAGGGCGTTAAGAGCGTGCTGCCGGCCGTTTAAGAAAATAATCAATATTTATGGTGAAAAAAACAATATGTATAGAGGCAATAGAATACCTACCTACGAAGATTTCTCAGTTGTGAGTCAGTAAGTTAAATGTTCATCTCGTCTTCTCCAGCCTATATATTATGTCCCACTGCTGGGAACAGGCCTCATCTCAGTTGTATATAGCTATAGGCTATAGTTTCAGGCAGGTTAGCTGGAAGAGATCCCTTCTTAGGGATAAGTTCGCCTTTGTACTTTTTTCTCTGTATTTTCTGTATTTTTTTATTTTTTATGTGCAATAAAGGGTTTACATACATACATACATAGTTTCCACGCGGGCTCAGTAGGGATTGGAGACTTCCCACCGATGTTTTCCTTCACGGAAAAGCTCATGGCAATGGCTAATTTCAAATGTAATATCGCACATAAATTCCGTAAAACTCAGAGGTGCGAGCCCGGGCTCGAACCCACGACCCTCCGCTTGCGAGGCCACAGGTCTAACCACTAGGCTATCACAGCTTTATGCATGTTAAAATTGTTAAAACGGAATCATGTTATAGGCGATGCGGCTAGCAACTCATCACTATTTTGATTTCCCTTTCCACCTGTAACGCCCTTCACGCTAAACGTGGCCTTAAAGTTTTGTTCCCTTAGGCTCCGTCTACCCCATAAGGGATAAAGACGTGATATATGTATGTATGTATCTGTCATCTTGTGCATGAATCTTGTAGCTGGCTTTTATAGGTATGTGTGTATGTGTCTATTTATATCTCCATTAATTGTAAATGTGTGTTTCATGTACAATATATTATGTATTTCAGTACTTAGTAGATTAATATATATTCTAAATTGCACCACCTGCTCAGATCTCATCTGTTCTCCAGTCCATTATGGTTGCCTGGTAGAGATCGCTCTGTAGCGATAAGGCCGCCAAGTTACATTGTAATATTCTGTATACCTTTTTTCTGTTTTGGTTGTTATATGTCGTGTTCAATATTATAAAGAGTTATTGTATTGACGACCGGATAGCCTAATGGTTAGGGCCCCTGACTATGAAGCTAGAGGTCCCGGGTTCGAATCCCAGTAGGGGCAGACAGTTGTATGATGAATACGAATGTTTGTACCCGAGTCATGGATGTTGTATGTATTTATCTACCTTATATAAGTATGTTTAGCCGTTGCCTGGTACCAATAGTACAAGCTTTGCTTAGTTTGGGGCTGGGTCAATTGGTGTAATTTGTCCCAAGATATTTATTTATTTGTATTGTATTGTAATGTATTGTATGTATGTATTGTTAAATATGGCTGGCAGAGTCCGGCCCTGCGCGTCTTGCCAACGTGAAACAATTTAATATCATAATCTAACGCCACCGAGCTGCGAAGCTGCGCCCGCGCCCGCTGGATGCGGCATAAATAATAAAATTCTATCAAATGAATCAAGAAATTTTTATTTCTTGATTTTTATGTTTTACTTTTACGGTTTCGCCGTTAGAAACTCAATTTCTAAATGTCTATGAAAATCAGAACACATAGAAAAATCCGAAAAGTAAAGCTATGGCCGGGAATCGAACCCGGATCCTCGTCATTCCGTGACGCGTGCTATACCCCTACACCACCCATAGCAGGTGGGTAGTCTCCGAATTTTTCTACCCGCCACTAACTGTCACGTGACCTTCGTCACTATGCGAATTTTTTTGTCGCTAAGCGTCGTAAGCGTGGGTGGTGTAGGGGTATAGCACGCGTCACGGAATGACGAGGATCCGGGTTCGATTCCCGGCCATAGCTTTACTTTTCGGATTTTTCTATGTGTTCTGATTTTCATAGACATTTAGAAATTGAATAAAATTCTTACTAAAGTAAAGAAATACATACATAAATCACGTCTTTCACCCTTAAGGGGTAGACAGAGCCTAAAGTAACAAGACCTAAAGGCACGTTTAGCATGATCGTGGGCGTATGGATGGAAAGGGGAATCAAAAATTTTGGTAAATTTATGAATTTATTATTTATTTTATTTATTTACACACTTTTCCTACACAAACTTATTTGTGCTGATTCCGTTGCGTTTGATGCAAGGATGTGAAGGGTTTGACTGAAAATCAGCGCTGTAGGCACCTACTGCAGCATAATGCTGAGTCGAATACCTTTTCGGCATCATCAACTCAGTATGTTTTTGTATTACTTTAAGAGTCTGTGTATTTTGATGTCGAATAAAGTTATGTCTATGTCTATGTCTAAAACAGTGATGGGTTTAGCCACATCGTCTATATCTATAACATGATTCCTAAGATTTTCGCCCAACCCCTCGATGGGCTTTTACCATCTGCGCGGGAAGAGGTAACTGGTACATTCCATGTTTTTTCTTTGCTCCCAGACCAATTTTTTGCTGACGGTATTCTTTGTTTTTGAAAGCACATCACTCGAAAGTGGTATAAATCAGCTTATATCTCCAAAACAACATCTCTAATCGAAGTTTTGACTAGTTCACAAGATTAACGAGAGCTGTGATTGTCTTCTATGCTACTCGTATTTCAAATTCAGCACAATTTTTCACCACTTTCGAATGATATTATCACACATGTGCTTTCAAAAATCGGCCCCCTGTACTTGCATTGCCACGCGTCCTACATAAATCCAAACAAAAAAAGACCAAAATAAATAAAGCTCCAAATAAAGATCTGGAACCAACTTCCTGCTGCAGCATTCCCCGAGCGGTACAATTTAGGGATCTTTAAAAAGCGAGCTTTCCTGTTCCTCAAAGGGCCGGCAACGCACTTGTGATCCCCCGGGTCTTGCAGGTGTCCCTGGGCGACGGTGATTGCTTTCCATCAGGTGACCCGTCTGCTCGTTTGCCCCCTCTTTTATATTAAAAAAAAAAAGTGTACCAAACAAGTCAATCGGACCAAACGTTGAAGAGTTCCTCTGCAGAGACGTTGGCTGGACCACCAGTTCTACCACCAGATTATTGTATTGCCATCTGACTTACACAATGCAAAATTTCAGCTCAATCGGATGAAGACATCTGCTTCAAAATTGAGCAGCAAGATTCCCGGACAAATACTTACATTTTTTTTAATATAACGAGCGGACGGGTCACCTGATGGAAAGCAATCACCGTCGCCCAGGGACACCTGCAAGACCTGGGGAATCACAAGTGCGTTGCCGGCCCTTTGAGGAACAGGAAGGCTCGCTTTTTAAAGATCCCTAAATTGTACCGCTCAGGGAATGTTGCAGGAAGTTGGTTCCAGATCTTTGTCGTACGAGGAAAGAAATTGCGTTTAAAACGCACGGTACCTACTTGACTGCCAACCATCAAGATGTTGAGGATGGAAGGACAGACGGTTCCGCGAAGTACGGTAGTGGAATTTAGCCGCAGGCAGCAATCCGAAGTACATGACATTTTGATTTACCTATTTATTTAATTGCATAGTTTCGATTCATTTTGACATTACATTAAATTCACCCTTTATTATTTCATTATTTATAAGCAGTGACGATCCCTAGCCGAGAATTAATTTAAGTGTTCCTTATTGTTTCATTAGATATTATTGTTGTTCATGTCATGTTTTTGATTTTGACATTTTTGTAATATTCAATTGATTTGTATTATTTAATTTAATTTTATTTAATCTTGACGATTTCAATCTAAATTCTTCAAAATTGACAATGAACAATATGATGTAATTTTTATTGAATGAATAAATAATCTAATCTAATCTAAGCTAATCTAATCTAATCATACATTGCAAGTTAATAAAGCTTGTAAGAATTGCATGTTTCTTGTATGAGTGGTGCAAATAAATCTAATGCAATTACATGCAGGTGGGATTTATGGCTGCGTTGTTTCGAAACGATGAAAAATGTACCAAATATGTATGAAATATGGTTTCATCTTTCGATTGCTTTGGTTTCTCCAACTTTAACGTATTTTTAACCCAGGCTGGTCTGGGACTAAAGAAAAAAATAAAGGCCACGTTTAGCATGAATTGTAGGTTGTTTTCAGTTACTTATATATTTTATTGAATCCGGCGTTACTTTGCGGAGGTCCATTTCAATGAACGATAAATATTTACCTTGATACTCTGCTATTCACGAGCAAACCAAGCCTGTGCGAAATATATATGTTTTTTATGCAATCCCTCCCTCCACTACTGCCACATAAAACACATATAAACCACATAACAGTAATAATAACATTAGTCTGGCACTTGCACTTAGTAACTAATTAGACGTACGAGCAACAAATTAGTAGCACAGAGAGCCGCGAGGTAGTCTTTACAATACATTTGACGACCGGGTAGCCTAGTGGTTAGGGACCCTGACTATGAAGCTAGAGGTCCTGGGTTCGAATCCCGGCAGGGGCAGACAGTAGTATGATGAATACGAATGTTTGTGCCCGAGTCATGGATGTTGTATGTATTTAAGTATGTATTTATCTACATTATGTTTATCCGTTGCCTGGTACCCGTAGTACAAGCTTTGCTTAGTTTGGGGCTGGGTCAATTGGTGTAATTTGTCCGAAGATATTTATATTTATTTATATTATTATGTACAGAAAAACAATTTAAACGATGTATTTTCTTCCCATTGACATTACATTCAAAATTAAATGTAAACAGTTACCGAGTCAAATGGTTGTCAAAACAGTAATAAGGAAGTAAGTACAAAGTTTTCCAATTACGCCGCGGCAGCCATGACGGAATTCGGGGGACAAACACTGGGTAGTCACAACCAACACTGGGGACGCGGGTTTCGCCATCAGTGTTGCCAGGTCACTTCCCTTGAAAATTACATCGCCATCCCTAAAAAGTTCCATTTTTGGTAGAAAAGTTTTCATTCAAATCTTGGGGAACGACCTTTTTTTTTACCTCATCAGGAATTAGGAATAATATGTATTTATGTATGTAAACTCTTTATTGTGCAAAATAAACAAGACAAAATACAATTGACAAACACTGATAGAGACATGCACAAAGGCGGACTTTTCCCTTTAAGGGATCTCTTCCAGTCAACCTTTGAGTGGATGAAAGGAGTATTATATTAGGGATGGACGAATGAAATTGCAAACACTGAGAGCCACAATACATAACTTTACCGAATATAATACATAAACTCCTAAAACCTACCAGTCAATAAACTACTTTATACTACCTATAATATATATCAATAAAATACACTACATAAAATAAATAAATAAAGATAATATTTGTGTTAATAACAGAAAAATTAGTCTGTATTTTTAATGTGTAGTTAAAGTTTTTTACCACGTATCTTTATCTTCATTCTAAGTTCCGCGGGGGTGTCAAAAGTTCCGCAAAACGGAAGAAACGGAACCATACGGCAACACTGTTCGCCATCAAACTTACCCGTCTATTTTAAAAACCGGCCAAGTGTAAGTCGGGCTCGCGCTGAGAACTCCAAATTCGGCAAGTGAGTACAAAATCTAGTGTTTACGAGCCCTAGGGGCAGTCCATTAGTCATACACACATACATACACAAATCACGTCTTTATCCCTTATGGGGTAGACAGAGCCTAAGGTAACAAGTCCTACAGGCCACGTTTAGCAAGACACTGAGGGCGTAGAGGTGGTAAGTGGAATCACAATAGTGATGGGTTGCTAGCCACATCGCCTATAACATGATTGCTTAGATTTTCGCCCATTTCCTCGATGGGCTTTTACCATCTGCGGAGGTAAAGAAGCAACTGGTATATTCTATGTTTTTTCTTTACTCCTAGACCAGCATGGAAGAAATTCGCTGAGTTATGATAAAACCCAGTGGTAGGCGAGCCCTGCTCTTAAGCGAAATGTGGGTAGAGTGAGGTCTTTTTATATTGGTTTACACTCAAAAATAGGTTAGATTCATTTTATCAGATGTACTGTACTTATAAAGGCTGCGTTCACATAAAATTTAAAATTTCTAGTTCAAAAAAGTGACCTATGTGCTATTCCAGACTAAAATCTAGCTATGTTAAAAATTTCATTCAGATCTGGCGTGAAATAGTAACAAACATCCATCCATCCATCCATACTTACAAACTTTCGCGTTTATAATATTAGTACAATACAATACAATACAAATACTCTTTATTGAACACCACAAATCAGTACAAAACAATACAGAAACAAAGAACAAAGTAGACAATAGGCGGTGTTATCGCTTAATAGCGATCTCTTCCAGACAACCAATGCAAGAAATAAGTTGGAGACAGTTTAAGTAGGTGGCGGAAACAAATAGACAGGATAAACGCAGGGATAATAAAAACAACAATATCAACATAAATATAATACATAGCTAAGTAAATAAAATAAAATAATACATACATATATACATAACATAATATACTTAAGATAAAATAAATGTGAGAAGCAATGAAAAATAAGAAGGCCATACAACAGATAAGGATTTGATCAGATATCTTCTATATAAATAAAAATGAATTGCTGTTCGTTAGTCTCGCTAAAACTCGAGAACGGCTGAACCGATTTGTCTAATTTTAGTCTTGAAATGTTCGTGGAAGCCCAGGGAAGGTTTAAACGGTGAGAAAATACTGAAATTCAAACTCAAAACTCAAACTCAAATTATTTATTGCATAAAAATTTAAAAATGTTGTGACAAAGATGTTATTATGTATATAGTTTCAAACATTTACCCAGTAAAGGCACAGCAATTTACTATAAAATAATCTTAAAACTAAAACTAAAACTTTTTATTATAATAACAGCAATAATAATGGATATTAGTATGGCACTTGCACTTAAAACTAATTAAAATTAAACGTACGAGCAACAAATTAATACCACAGCGAGCTGGAAGGTAGTCTTTACAATACATTATGTAGAGATAAAGACAAAGCTAGAATTAAAAATAAAATAAAAATAGTATTTACAAAGTAGACATGGGTAAATAAAGTTTCTTAACATGGTAAATAAATAAATAAATGTTCTGCTTATTTTTCATTTAAAAACTCTTTGATGGAGTAGAAAGATCTTTTCATTAAAATATTGTTTGAGCTGCTTTTTAAAACCGGTTATATTGGGTTCATCTCGAATTTAGAAGAAGAAAAAAAACGGGGGCGAAGCCGCGGGCAACAGCTAGTAATATATATACGTCTCAAAATTCAAAATTTCTTTTTGCAAATTGGCCGCAAAGTGCTCTTTTACGTGTCGTTTTCGAAACTACCAGCGCATTCGGAAAGACCGTCGTTGCCAAGAAGAAAGCGCCGCAAGAAAGTTGGCAGAAAGTAATTTTTTCAAAATATTACATTAAGCTATTACAATAGGTACTTAAATTCTACTTAAATTAAATACATTTATAAAAGGGACGTATAAGCTCCCCGAGCCTTAAATTACATCAATCTATAGTAGAAATTATCTGATATTACTAGTCATCTGATTTCGAATCAATCCCTTTAACTTCACCATCATCACTACTCACTACATAGTATAAAATAAAGTCGCTTTCTCTGTCCCTGTGTCCCTAATGTCCCTATGTATGCTTATATCTTCAAAACTACACCACGGATTTTGATACGGATTTTTTTAATAGATAGTGATTCAAGAGGAAGGTTTATATGTATGATTCTATGCAGACGAAGTCGCGAGCAGAACCTAGTTGTAAATAATTTCAAAAATTTACCTTGCTACTCCGCTCAACTACGCTTTCCTGTTCATGTGTGTATTATCTTATATTTGTGTGTCTTGCAAAAAGGAATAAATGTCTTCTTTCTTTCTTTCTTTCTTTCTTTCTTTCTTTCTTTCATTGAAATGGATACCGCATAACGCCTGATTCAATAGAATCCTTACTAATATTATAAATGCGAAAGTAACTCTGTCTGTCTGTCTGTCTGTTACCTTTTCACGCTTAAACCGCTGGGCCGATTTAGTTGAAATTTGGTATACAGATAGTTTGAGTCCCGGGAAAGGACATAGGATAGTTTTTATCCCGGAAAATTGCATAGTTCCCGCGGGATAGCACAGCCCAAACCACTAGAATTTTTCAAATTTAAGGCGGAACAAAGTTCGCCGGGTCAGCTATAAAACATAAAGCTTAAAAATAACTTAACAAAAATAAACAGGATGATGTTTTGGATTCAATAAAATAAAACATAGGTATAGAGCTTAAAAATAAACTTAACAAAAATAAACAGGATGATGTTTTGGATTCAATAAAATAAAACATAGGTATAGAGCTTAAAAATAACTTAACAAAAATAAACAGGATGATGTTTTGGATTCAATAAAATAAAACATAAAGCTTAAAAACTAACTTAACAAAAATAAACAGGGTGATGTTTTGTCGCGGCGCAATAAGCACTCGCCACCCCGCTGTAGGGTTGTCGCGGCAATTAACATTCCGCATCCTAATACCAGTGATCATATATTAAGTGCCCTAATCGGCGGAACAGACAGCCCTAGCGATTACATGTTTTATTGCGTTTTTATAAAACCCTCCAGACCCTCTAGGGTTAGGGCGCTGCTCTTTTTGTACCTTACTTGACTTACACTAGAGAGGAGGTTTATCCGGTTTCGTTCTGAGTGATAATGATACATTCGAATATAATGAATCTAAATATATAATAATGAATATTAATGTACTTAATTAATTTCTTGGCATGTTTTGACGTTAACGTTATATTACAAATATTAAAATCCTAGATTTAGATATTAACTACTATTGTGTGCCCTTGCAGGGCGTCATGGACTGCCTTAGAACAATGTTAACATCTTCATATGTATGTACATGACTTGACAATGAATAAATAAATAAATAAATCACGTCTTTGTAATTTCCGGGGTAGACAACATAGGCAACTGTTGGAATATAAACTTTAAGGTTCATTGCATTGCTGCGAACTATTATTTAGCTTGCTTTAGAAACGCATCTTTAAGTTGTCGTATCTGGCCACACGGTGGCGCTTTGTTCTCTTTCCTAAAAGCTATGTATGGCTAGGTAGTTATTTTCGGATTTAATAAAGTTTTAATATATATATATATTTCTCTCTCAGTGTACTTTATTTATTATCTGTGGAGTGCTGTCATATTAGCTTACTGTAGTCTGTAAACTATTTTCATCTTATTTATATCATATACATATATTGTATGTCGATTAGTTGTTGAAACCATGTGTATCCTCATTGCAGATAGTAACTGGTAGTTATCCCACCGAAAACTGGCAGATTATTGAACAAGACGTCCACCTACTTGCCGTGTCTTATTCAACCTCGACATTGGCAGAATCATCAAAAAGTTGATGGAGCCACTTCTTCCTAAATTTGAATTGAATTGAAATAGAATTCTTACAGTAAGTTTAATTTAATTGTAAACCAATACTAACACGATAATAACAAGACGTTTTATCCGGTTTCGTTCTGAGTGATAATGATGCAGTCGAAAATCACGTCTTTGTAATTGACGGGCTAGACAGCGTAGGCAACTAACACGAAAGTAACAAGTTCTGGAAGCCACGTTTAGTATGGTTGCGGGCGTTTACTTAAATGGAAAGAGGAATCAGAATAGGTATAATTCCTAAGATAAAATAATAATAGGATAATTTCAAATTGTAAATTTATGGAACTGTCGGTTTTTAAGAACGTCGCTATTAAAATGTATCTGTTTGTTTTCTAAATAAGTTAAAAAAAGTGCTGACGTCATTGTGACATAGGTAAATGAAAGTTGTGACGCCATTGCTACGTAAATGAAAGTGGTGACGTCATTGTGACGTATATTAAAGTTGTGACGCCATTGTGACGTAAATTAAGGTGGTGACGCCATTGTAACGTATTTTAAGTTGTGACGCCATTGTGACGTGAATTAAGGTGGTGACGCCATTAATTGTGACGTAAATTAAGGTGGTGACGCCATTGCTACGTAAATGAAAGTGATGACTTCATTTTGACGTAAATGAAAGTGGTGACGTCATTTTGACGTAAGTGAAAGTGGTGACGTCATTTTGACGTAAGTGAAAGTGGTGACGTCATTGTGACGTAAATTGATACAGGCTGCTTTTATCTATACAACATTGCGACGTCCTCATGACGCGCCCAGAAATTGAGGCTGCGACTCACGCGCAGCCGACTCAGTTAGTTCGACACATTAGTAATGGGTTGCTAGCCTCATCGCCTATAACATCGCCCATTCCCTCGTTGGGCTTTTACCATCTGCGCGGTTAGAGGAGCAACTGGTACATTCTATGTTTTTCTTTGCTCCCAGACCAGCATGGAAGGAATATGTTTTGTAAAACACAAATTAAATCTTTTTTACATTATTTTCGTTGTAAACCACCTGTAACTTTTTGTGCAACTACCCCATTTACCCCATTCGGGGTGGGGCGCTTAGGCTATAAACACGAGTACATATAGCTAGGAGTAGCGCCGCGCCAAAGCGCCAGCTAATAACGGTCGGCTATAATAACGCAGTCGCGCTATCTCATTATGTGCACGTACATACTGAATCACAGCGGCACAGCGCCAGCCGTGGAGACGAATTGACATAAAATTAAAAAATATTCTTTTCATCCCACCTGTTCGAAAATCGACGATTGGTTCGTATATAAGTGCGAGCAAAGTAGGTCTTTTCTCCATTACACTTTCACAGAGGGCAGAAATGAGATTTGAATTTGGAACATGAATTATTGGTGTTCCGCGAGTTCCGCGACACGACCAAAGAGGTCGAACGCTGATATTGTATGAATAAAGTTACTGGCAGGCAAAGGTTGGGTCGAATGACGCGTCGTTGTGCGCTATCTGAATTTAAAAAAAAGTAAAAAGGCGCGAACGTCCACCAAAACGAAACGGAAACCACGTCCGATCTTTGATTCAGTATTATAAATTATTTGAAGCAAAAAATGAGTTCATCAGGCAGTGAAAGTAGAAGTTGTACACCTGAATGTGTTAAAAATGATGCTCAAAATGTGATACACAATCTTCTACCGACTAAATCGCGGGAAAAATATTTTTTCTTATAGGGGGAGATGAAAAGTAGTGTATCACACAGAAGCAAAATATTTTTTTTTTGGGTGAATTGGGATTGTCTAAAAAAAAATACCTATCCTTTTTATATTTTTTTTGTGCAGAATAGTCAATTATAAGAAACCAATTTCAATATTTTCTCATATAACTCGGTATTTTTTTTACTATTAATTATTGAAAGTATTTTGGTTGATGACGTCAGAGTTTCCATTGCCGGTGCCACACATCTGCTTATTGGATAAATTGATCATAAAACGTATGTGAAGCGCCGCCATTAACGTCTTTTCTATCTGTGGTGAAGTTGGCAAACTGTCATTAGTATCAATGTCAACATGATTCAACAATAACACAGGAAGATTCACGCGATCTTCTCCTATGAATTTTATATTTTCACAACCGTTACACATACCATAACATTCTGCGCGAAGCAGAAAGGTCCATAAACACATACCAGGTATGATCGAGACAAAACAGGACCCGGAAATAAGTCAGTAAACTCAGTAGGCGAAAGTAAACCGAAAACGTAATATTTTCGCTCTTCATTAAAATATTTAGCGGAAAATCTTTCATGTGAGTGAAGCACATCGCTGTGCGGTTACACTCTTGCCTAATTATCTACCGAAAGTGCTTCTAAATCTAAACTATAATACAACAATATGAAAGTAAACAGTGGAAAAAACAAGACTGACAGTAACAAGATTGCCCATTTACTTGTCATCTGTCATAAGATGAATGAAATGTCAGATTGCGGCTCCAAATTGAACTCCGTAGTATAATCCACGCGTAAATAGCATAGAATTTGTAACGTTTGCAAATAAAGTACATTTTGGACCGTCTACGTCATGTCTGGGAATGTCAAATGAAGGTCATTGTTTATTTTTCATGTAATAAATTCATTATAGTAAAATAAAATAAAGCAAATACAGAAAACGATTTAAAAAGCATTTATCTCGAAATGGTTTTCGATTTACTATACATTGTAAAAAAATAGACAATCCCAATTACTCCGAATCCCTCGCTACGTTCACGATTCTACTTTAGAATCCCTCGCTGCGCTCGGGATTCTACTCTAGAATCGCTCGCTTCGCTCTGGATTCGAAATAGCACCCTCGTCGTAAAAATATCATTTTGCTCCCTTGTGATACAATCTACTATTCACACCTCTGAAAAGTAAGCTTTGCTAGCCGAGAGGGATCAAAGTGCAACTTTTCTGTTCAAGGCTTTTCTGAGTGTTTTTGCAAATGTAAAGTTTTTTATGTTCGGTGTGAAAAGTATGAGCCACTCGGGAGTAAAATTGTTTTCATCTTGAACGTTAACACTTGAATCCCTCATTACGCTCTGGATTCTGCATTAGAATCCCTCGCTACATTCTGGATTCAATGTAGCGCCCTCGCCGTAAATACATCACCCTTGTGACACAAACAACTATTATATATTATTAATTTATTTAGGCAACAAACAGTCATATAGTTGATACATATTAAGGTGTAAATCCTTCTATGCTAGTTTGAAAAGAAAAAAGAAAAAACATTTATTTTGTTAATTTTTACAAGAGGCTTCATTTACTTGGCTTGGCTTTACAGAGATTTAATTCAAAGAAAACTCTGTTGCCGGATTTTTAAGCCTTGTTCTTCTTCTTTTCATTTAAATGTTTTTGCATTCGGGTTTTTTATAATTTAACAGTAATTATAATATTTATTAAGAGCGGCTCCACGCGTCCCCTGTGCCGCTGGCACGCGGGTACCCTCATAACGTCGCCAATAAACCTCTCCTTTGTCGCTGGCAATTTGTCATCCATTGTGGCCCGACACGCGCCGAAAAACAATTAAACGCGTCTATGCGCGATTTTGAATTTGGAGCGTTTGTTTTTTTCAATTTGAATTCGTGTTGCGAAACGTGCCAGTGTTAACATGAATTTGAAGCTTTTTTATTTGGGGTCCCGAGGAAAGGGAACATTGAGAGCGTTTTCAGATTATCTGATCCGATATCGATCTCGGGTTATCACCCAGATACGATATTTAATATTTTTGAAGTTAATAATAATAATAATACATAACAATCAAGAAGACATACACACACACATTCAACATGACATTCACACTAACTTCTAAATACACAATGGTACCATGGTACTTGGCGTTCGTATCATGGACCAAAAAAAAAGCCGACACCGACAACATTGTCGAGATCAAAATTCATTGAATAATAATAATAATATCTTGGGACAATTGACACCAATTGACCTAGCCCCAAACTAAGCAAAGCTTGTAATATGGGCACTAGACAACGGATAAACATACTTACATAGATAAATACGGGTCTACCTTATTTGCTATAAAATCAAAAGCTATAAATTTAAAATCTATAAGTTCATATGCTATAAAATCACTTGCTATAAACATTCATTTGCTATAAAAGTCACATGCTATAACATTCAAAATCTATAATTTCAAAATCTATAACATTCATAATCTATAACATTCAAAATCTATAATTTCATAATCTATAACATTCAAAATCTATAAAATTGTTTTCTATAATGATTATTTTCTATAACATTCATAATCTATAACATTCAAAATCTATAACATTCACATTCTATAAGCATCAAAATCTATAAAACAGAGCCAATTACCACAGCCCCTTAGATTTTCTCAGAGCCTTAGCATCAAATTTAAAATTAAAGTAAATAAGATTCATAAATATATTCTTTATTGTTATATTTGTTTTTTATTTCCTCTACTGATTCCTTAAATTCAGCCAGGCATCCTAATGCGAGGTCGAAAGAGCCCCTCTGCGCGGGGCTCCTATTTTATGCTCTGAAGGACACAAGGTAACTAACAAACCTATCTGTCTTAAATTGGATGTTGGTGACGTGTTTTTCTAATGGCGGGGGCTGCGCCCCCGAGCCCCCCATGTGGGGGGCCCTGCCCCCCACACCCCCCTTTTCCGCGACTTTTCAGTTGTAGTACCGCTGCCTAAGTAAAGTTTAGAGATTTCAATAGTTATAGAAAACAAATGTTATACTATCTAATCCTTATAGCAAATGAGTGTTATAGCAAATGAATATTATAGCAAATGAATGTTATAGATTTTGAATTTATAGAAAGTAACTTTAGAGAATTTAAGTGTTATAGCAAGTGAGCATTATAGCAAGCAATGATTATAGCATCTGAATTTATAGAAAGTGAATCATTATAGCAAATGGTTTTATAGAATGTGATTGTATAGCCATTGATTTTATAGCAAATAAGGGGATACCCGTCCCGAGACGTAGTGTCTTTTTTTTATATTCGTCCTTCTGTCTGTTTATCTGTCAAGCTCGTGTGAGAGAGAGGCCACATGTAGAGAAAGAGACACAAAGAGTTGTGCTGTAAGAGCTACCATCGTACCAATGTTCAAATTTCTAGGATAACTGAATAGTTTTTCATGGCAGCAATGTATGTAAACTCCCTTCTTACGACTGTATCTTTTGATTGCCTAGATTTAGAGTTTCTTTACAAATCGAAAGGATCACATAATATCTCAGTATTTGGTATTCATTCAAATTTTATGCGTTTACGCATTCCTGAGAAAAAGGGCCTTGACGGACAGACAGGCATATGGACAATGAAGTGATTTTTGAAAGCTAGTAATAGAATAACTTTAAAAGGTAACTGGGAACTTCTGTAAATAAATATTTTGGGACAATTGACACCAATTGACCTAGTCCCAAACTAAGCAAAGCTTGTAATATGGGCACTAGACAACGGATAAACATACTTTCGCCTTTTAGTTCGCCTTTGTACTTTTTCTCTGTATTTTCTGTATTTTTTTATTTTTTATGTGCAATAAAGAGTTTACATACATACATACATACTTTAATCAATCAATCTTCTGTCAATCGTTCAAAGGTTAACTGGAAGAGATCCTTTTTAGGGATAAGTGCGCCTTTGTGCATGTGTGTTGTCCTGTATTCATCTTTTTTTTTTGTTTTATGTACAATAAACAGTTATACATACTTATATGTATAGATAAATAAATACTTAAATACATATTAAACATCCAGGACTCGAGAGCAAACATTCGTATTTTTCATACAAATATCTGCCCCGACCGGGGCTCGAGCCCGGGACCTCAAGCTTCATAGTCAGGTTCTCTAACCACTGGGCCATTCGGTCATCAATGTAAATTGACATTGACAGTTAATATAGTTCTGTGGTACCTACAGCCTACCCACGGACCAAACAATCAGAAATTTTGCAGACAGGACATTTTACCTGAGATTACAAATAGAAAGTAAAAACTCCAGCTAGCTTTACTAAAAATTTAGTAAAAATAAAAAACATAAAAATCAAGAAATATAAATTCTTGATTCATTTGATAGCCCCTATCATTTGAAAAACAGCGCCTTCTCTCGTCCCTGGTGAGCAGTAGATGTTCCACGGGAGTTTGTAATTGTGTCGTACAGACATCATTCAAACAGATGACGCTTAGCGACAAAATTCGCATGGTAACAAAGGTCATGACAGCTAGTAACAGGTAGAAAAATTCGAAGACTACCCACCTGCTATGAGTGGTGTAGGATCCGGGTTCGATTCCCGGCCATAGCTTTACTTTTCGGATTTTTCTGTATTCTAATTTTCACTGACATTTAGAAAAGTAAAAACTCCTTCAATATAATTACAAAGCGACAGACACAAACAGCAATAAATTAATAACAGGCATAATAACCGTTTTTCCAAAGGGCTGTCAAATAAATGTTTCGTTAACAATTTATGGATCCCCGCGACAAAGTTCTTGCTCGTATTAAATTATCTGGCCACCGTACTTTGTCGCACCAAACGATTCCACTAACGATTTTCCAATTTACCGCGGACTGACGAGTGTTCTGGTAAAGCTGTGGACCCACAAGCGAACATAATTTTAGATTTAACTGTTCCATCCCCATCATTATCAATAGGCTTATATCTAACTCGCTCGCAATCGCCATCGTGTATTTTGACAGTTCTTGTATGAATGTGACAGCTAGCTGATTCCGATGCCAAATATGTCAGCTCATACATGAGCTGATGTATATACTAGTTTCTGCTCGTGACTTCATCTGGTTAGAATTATACATTTCTTGCTCTTGGATCACTCTATCTATTAAAAAAACCGCATCAAAATCCGTTGTGTAGTTTTCAAGATATAAGCATACATAGGGACATAGGGACACGGACAGAGAAAGCGACTTTATTTTATACTATGTAGTGATGATGATGTATGTATGTATGTATGTAAACTCTTTATTGTGCAAAATAAACAAGACAAAATACAATTGACAAACACTGAAATACATGCACAAAGGCGGACTTATCCCTTTAAGGGATCTCTTCCAGTCAATCTTTGAGTGAATGAAAGGAGTATAGTATTATATTAGTAGGATATAAATAGTATTGTATGTAAGTCTGTCTGTGCACCCCCTAAGGCTATCCATTCTTAGCCGTTATTAATTCGCGAACAACATTATAATTAATCACCGAAACGGCGCAGTGAATGAAACACGGAACGCCTCGTCTCGGAGGAGGCAGAATCTTCTCCACGGCAAAGATTTGATTCCCCTTTAAAAGAAAGAAAGAAAAAAAGAAGACATTTATTCTTCTTCTTCTTCTTGATTGTGGCGTTACAAGTCGTTATAGCGACGACAACTTCGCCAATGTCGGTAAAAAATTTTAATCATAAAATCTTGTGACAAAATGTCGGCAACGTTGTACGGTAATACGGTCAAAGACCCCCCTACCCCCCTGTCGGGCTCTTAGCCAACGGTCAATGATATCCCTCAGATACTGCCAGGAAATCATTAGCCGTTGCCCAGGGTGCACCGGACCAAGCACTGCTCTTCCCCCCGGACGGATCCGAAAACGAACCGCAGCTCTTGTTCACACGTGGAGGTAACCCGACTCGCACCCCAAGACATTTATTCCTTTTCGCAAGACACAAATATAAGATACCTAACATACACAATTTTATAGAACCACCCATTTCCCTTTCGACCTATACGCCCACAATCTTGCTAAACGTGGCTAGGTCTTGTTGCTTTAGGCTCTGTCTACCCCGTAAGGGATAAAGACGTGATTTATGTATATGTGTCCGAGATTGTTAATGGCAAAAATTGCTCAAAAGATAATAGAGCCACTTCAATTTCATATAGGCAAAGGGAGATAAAAAAAAAAACTTTTTTTTGGACACATACATACATACATACATACCGTCACGCCTCTTTCCCACAGGGGTAGGCAGAGACTACTTTATTCCACTTGCTACGATCCTGACATATTTCTTTCGCTTCCTCCACAGTCATCAGTCTCTTCATACATGCTCGTCGGTTTCGGGTACTCCTGACCTGACCTTTTTCCAAAACGTCTCCTATTTGGTCTCGGAACGTCCGTCTAGGCCTTCCCCTCCCAACGAAACCATTCACACTCCCCATATATATCTGTTTAGTTAGTCTACTTTCATCCATCCGCTCTACATGCCCAAACCAACTAAGCATACTTTTTTCTATCCTAGTCACTATATCCTCTTTCACACCAGCACGTTCCCTTATCACACTGTTCCTTATTCTATCTTTCAGTGATACACCTTCCATACTCCTTAACGCTCTCATTTCTACTGCATTTATTCTACTTTCATGCTTCTTTTGCCATACCCAAGTTTCGCTACCGTACATTAATGTTGGAACGAGCACCCCTCTGTGGACAGCCAGACGCGCCTTCTTTGACACCTTCTCACTGCTCACAAAGGCGCGCAGCGCCCCATTGACCATATTTCCTGCATTCACTCTTCTTTCAATATCACTTTCACACTTCCCATCTTTCGTAAACGCCGATCCCAGATATACAAACTCTTTTACCTGTTCGACTTTCTTACCCGCAATCAAAATCTCACATTCAGTCATACTATCTTCTTTTTCAAACACCATAACTTTCGTCTTGCTTACATTAACATTCATACCTTTCGTTTCCAATGCACCACATAAAATGTTAGTCATCATCTGCAACTCCTCCTCCGACGATGCCAACAACACTTGGTCGTCGGCGTATAGGAGGCATTTGATGGTTAACCCACTCATCCTTAGTCCACAGTCATTCCCTTTCAAATCACTCAGGCATGTATCCATGAATAGGTTGAACAGCCACGGTGACGCAACACATCCTTGTCTAACACCTTTCTCAATGCTAAACCATTCAGTGTACGCCCCGTTTTTTGGACAAATTACACCAATTGACCCAGCCCCAAACTAAGCAAAGCTTGTACTATGGGTACCAGGCAACGGATAAACATACTTATATAATGTAGATAAATACATACTTAGATACATACAACATCCATGACTCGGGCACAAACATTCGTATTCATCATACAACTATCTGCCCCTACCGGGATTCGAACCCAGGACCTCTAGCTTCATAGTCAGGGTCACTATAACCACTAGGCTATCCGGTCGTCAACATTAAGACGTCATAAGGCCCCATTTATGGAGAACTTGTATTTTTAGCTTCTAAAGAGCCCTACCATGACGTTTTAATGCGATTCAATTCCGACTCAGTTCGAGTTTGAACTGTCATTTTTAGTATGGAGGTATTTCTTTTACCGATTCTCTGGAACCGAAACGAAGAGAACCTGTACCGGTATACCGGTATTTTACCGGTAGTTTTGGCATTAACATCATCGGAAGCGCCGCGGGCGCCGATCTCCGCCCCGCCCTGACCCTGATGATTGCGCGTGACTAATCCCATAAATTGTTTAGTTAGTGCGAGTCCCGGCGAATGGGTCTGCTCTTATAATAACCGCGCGATAAGCCGTTCAAACTGGAAACAATCTTATGACCAAGTAAGAAAGACCAACTTTCAATGCCAGCTCTATCGTTGATAATAAAAAGCAAGGACTGGGTACAAAATATCGATATTCGATATGTTTTCTGACTGATACATTTTTAAAATGTTTGATTACTTGACTAAAAAACCATTAGCTAATTAATAAATGGTTTTGATTTCACTAATAACGCTTAAATAAGTATTTTATAACTACATAGTATAAAAAAGTCGCTTTCCGGCGTCTGTCTGTCTGTCCCTATGTACGCTTAAATCTTTAAAACTACGCAACGGATTTTGACGCGGTTTTTTTTAATAGAGTGATTCAAGAATCTGAATGAGAATCAGAACATTTATTTCTCTATTGTGGTCAAACTCCACAATTGTAATGAACAATAACTACTACTACTATTCCAACTATTACTATTTTAAGAGGAAGGTTTATATGTATAATTGTACGCAGACGAAGTCGCGGGCAGAAGCTAGTACTAAATAAAGCCGCCGAATATGGGTCACTATGTTTCTTCATCTTCACTGCCTCTGAGCACTGGGCTCGCTGTCCATCGGAGGATATTTGGGACAGCATTTTTACCTTTAGCTTTGATTTAATTTTAGTCATATTTAGATTATTATAAAGTTTTTATTGATTTTTATGTATTTATAGGCCGGATCCTTATCGTACGAATGTTTTGACAATACTATAAAATAAACAATGAAATATCGATGCCTTTTACTCTTTATATATCGATGTTTAAAAATACCGATACGATAATTCATAGTTCTTCGTTAATAATAAATAATCTATAACGCCAGTCAAAAAATAAAATTACATACCTACATACATACATACATACCGTCACGCCTCTTTCCCACAGGGGTAGGCAGAGACTACTTTGTTCCACTTGCTACGATCCTGACATACTTCTTTCGCTTCATCCACATTCATCAATCTCTTCATACATGCTCGTCGGTTTCGGGTACTCCTGACCTGACCTTTTTCCAAAACGTCTCCTATTTGGTCTCGAAACGTCCGTCTAGGCCTTCCCCTCCCAACTTTACCATTAACACTCCTCATATAGATCTGTTTAGTTAGTCTACTTTCATCCATCCGCTCTACGTGACCAATCCAACTATGCATACTTTTTTCTATCCTGGTCACTATATCCTCTTTCACACAAATAAAATTACCGATAAGAAATAATAACCACAATAATAAATACTAATAAATATTTAAATCATATCGATATATTCATTCATTCGCCCATCCCTACGATACTATTGATGACGTATGGTAAACAAAGACTCCTACGCACCGAATCGAGATATCGGCGTCTAGTTATAGCCAGGCGACCGTCGCGGGCGCCGGCGCCGGCTGTCAACACTGACAGAACATTGCAATTATTACAATACTTAATTAATACTTATATGATAGTGTGAAGTACAGAACTATGGATCTACGTTCCTTACCGAGTGAGTAGACAGCAATTAAACAAAGAATATTGTCGCTAGCGGTTCAATTACAGCTTTACTCTTACAGGATTAATATAAGAATGTCAACCAAAGACATGTTTACATTTTTTACTACTGTAATAACAGAAGTATCAATTATACGTAAGATAAGATGATTATAACAGGGCGTCGACCCCAACGTGTTAACATAAAGGAAAATGAAATAAACTGTCTTTGTAATTACAAGTAAAGTCAGTTAAATTGGCTTTTAATTTACCTGAAGTACTTAAAATATGTTGAATAATACTCATATTTTACGACTAAGTTTGATATCGGTGATAAAATAACCTATAATAGTCGGCAAGGCGTAGTAAAATAAGGAATCTACAATGAAGAATAGAATTATAAACGAAAAAATGAAATAATAGCGTCGATTTGTTATTTTTACTTTAGCAAAAGTATTTAGTTTACGGGGCGCGCCCCTTGCTGCCAAACGTTAGGTACAATTCTTATTCGTACTTATTACGCCTGATAAAAATAATCTGGCAATATATAAATGCTTCGTCTAATGCGGAAGAATAGGCATAGGCACGTGTTTTAGAATATAAGTGAATACATTAGCTAGAGGGTTTTTTAGGACTTAGAGAAGGGGTGCGGCGGTTACCACCGCGTGTGGTCAAGAGCTGCGGTTCGTTTTTGCATCCGTCCGAGGGGAAGAGCAGTGCTTGCTCCAGCGCACCCTGGGCATCGGTTAATGATTTCCTGGCAGATTCGGGATATCATTATCCGTTGGCTAAGAGCCCGACGTTTGCCGACATTTTTTGTCACAAGATTTTTGAATACTGTATTTATTACTTTGACATTGGCGAAATCATCGCATCGATCGGGCCATATTAGAAAAAGAAGAAGAAAGAAGGACTTACAAAAAAATGGTAGTTATTTTATTTGTAAGTCTTTATCCCTTACGGGGTAGACAGAGCCTAAGGCAAGAAAACCTTAAGGCCACGTTTAACATGATTAAGGGCGTATAGCTGGAAAGGGAAATCAAAATAGTGATGGGTTCCTAGCCGCATCGCCTATAACATGATTCCTAAGACTCTCGCCAACTCTTTCGATGGGCTCTTATTACCCTGCGCGGGAAGAGAAGCAACTGGTAAATTCTATGTTTTTTCTTTACTGTTTCGTTAACAGAGATGTGATGTATCTTAGATAAAAGTATCTAAAATACAGATACAAGATAAAAAATACGTATTTATATCTTGTATTTGAAATACTTTTTAAGTTTTTTATTTTGTATCTTGTATTTAGATATATTTTCCTGGTATCTTAGTATTTTAAAGATACTATATTATTTTTTATCTCCCGTGTAGTTTACATAATTTTATATCAACACTTGGCTAAAAAGCCACTTTTTGGCCCGGTGTGACATAAAAGTATTTTATCTTTAAAAAGTATTTGAAAGATAGGTATTTTGTATCTAGTATTTCAGATACCTTCTTAGAAAATTATTTATATCTGTATCTGAAATACTTTTTTGTAAAGTATCTTGTATTTTGTATTTCAGATACTTTATTTAGGGTATCTTATACATCTCTGTTCGTTAATGTTATTCTTGTTTTAGTTTCTGATTGTTATGTTGTCATCAGCTGACGTGGAGGCTCCGGGGATGATGGAGATGCTGGAGTTACTGCAGCCGCTGCTGCGCCAGCAAGCTGGGCCCGCTGAGGGCGAGAGGGAGCGCCCGCGACCCCCGCTCGACACTTGGTAATACGGGAAATAAATCCTTACTATAATATTATAAATGCGAAAGTAACTCTGTCTGTCTGTCTGTCTGTCTGTCTGTCTGTTACCTTTTCACGCTTAAACCGCTGGGCCGATTTAGTTGAAATTTGGTATACAGATAGTTCGAGTCCCGGGAAAGAACATAGGATAGTTTTTATCCCGGAAAATTGCAAAGTTCCCGCGGGATAGCGACTGCGCAGACGGAGTCGCGGGCATCAGCTAGTAATAAATAAAAAATAAATATCTTGGGACAAATTACACCAATTGACCCAGCCCCAAACTAAGCAAAGCTTGTACTATGGGCACCAGGCAACGGATAAACATAGGTACTTATATAATGTTGATAAATACATACCTAAATACATACAACATCCATGACTCGGGCACAAACATTCGTATTCATCATACAACTATCTGCCCCTACCAGGATTCGAACCCAAGACCTCTAGCTTCATAGTCAGGGTCACTAACCACTAGGCTATGCGGTCGTCAAATTAAATTATTTACAAACTTATACATACTTAAATCACGTCTTTATCAAAAAAAAGTCACCTTGTGTATTATTTTTTAAGTTACATACATACATAAATCACGTCTTTATCCCTTACGGGGTAGACAGAGCCTAAGGTAGACCTTCAGGCCACGTTTAGCATAGTTGTAGGCGTATAGGTGGAAAGGGGAATCAAAATAGTGATGGGTTGCTAGCCGCATCGCCCATAAAATTATTCCTAAGATTTTTCTCGATGGGCTTTTACCATCTGCGCGGGAAGAGAAGCAACTGAAACATTCTATGTTTTTTCTTTGCTCCCAGACCAGCATGGAAGTAGTTTTTTAAGTTACTTTTCTACAACTACCGTCAAAGACAAATTATAAAAAACCCCCGACCTTACGATATTTTGGAATTGCTGATACTCTTCAAACTACTGGGGCGATTTTAACCAAACATAGCTAAAAACCACCGCAAGAAAATCGGCTTTCCAATGAAAAAACCTGCATCCAAATCGGTCTATCCGTTTAAGAGCTACGATGACACACACACAGAGACATCGACGTCAAGCTTATAAAATCTCTCTTTTTCCGTCGCGAGTTATACCTAATGCATTCAATCTTCGAAACCTTACATAAAAAACTAGCGACCCGCCCCGGCTTCGCACGGTATATTATGCATGTATTATACATATAAACCTTCCTCTTGAATCACTCGATCTATTAAAAAAACCGCATCAAAATCCGTTGTGTGGTTTTGAAGATATAAGCATACATAGGGACACAGGGACAGAGAAAGCGACTTTATTTTATACTATTATAGTGATGTAGTGATTGATAGTGATGAAATATGTGTGTACTCATATTATATGTAGTGTGTATGTATGCATGTGTTTAATGATATTTAGTAGTTTATTTATGAATTGTTTGTTGTATTTTGAGATGGCTCTATTGTGGCTTTCACTAGGATATTTTAAACTCACTCTTTGTCGCTCTCGCTTAATGCTCCTCTCATTTACTCAAAAGTTAACTGGTAGATCCCTTATAGAGATAAGTTCGCCTTTGTGCATATATTTAAGGTCTTTTTCGTGATTTGTCTCTGCTTCTTTATATTTGTACACTAAAGCATTTACTTACTTAGAAAATCGGTGGTTAAAAAAACTAATGCAGTATCTACATACACTGACGAGCAAAAGTAACGGATGACTCCATACAAATTTGAATAAAAAGTAATTGGCATTGTTCATTTTTTTTAGTATGCTCCAATTCGAAAACCATTTCGAGGAAAACCATCATTTATCCGATTTATCTTGTCCGATTTCAAAAATACTTTATGATTGCAGAATTTTTGTAAAAGTACTTTGAACCTTTGTTTGACCGAACGACCCGGTTTTCAGACAGAATCCAGCATCGAATGCTTGCCACAAAAATGAAAAAAAAAAGTTTAGCTATGGCAACTGTCACGTGTCACTGTCAAATCGACAAAACCATAGACAAAGACGTTTTTTTTATAGCCAGCCGAACGAAGGCGATTGGGATTCTGTCTAAATTCACGAATTATTAAACAGCGAAAAAATATTTATTATTAATTAACGAAGCTACGTAAACGCATAATATTATTCGTATTAGTTGCTTGAAATAGTCCATTTTATCAAATAAAGGTTGTAAAAGCACAGCTTAAAAAAAATGAACAATGCCAATTCTGTGATCTCGTGTGCTTATACAAGGGAATTGCTTCAATGATCTCAAGAAGCCGTTTGCAGCGTGCCTCATGAAGCCACCTGGAGAGTGCTGGAGAAACTTGGGTGCACGAAGAAGATCGTGAGCCTATTGCTCCTGCTCCTGCATGACGACATGGAGTGCTGTGGCTGTTGGATGCCGGACAGTCCGACTTCCTCGCCGTTTCCTGGGGGGGCCGCAAGGGTGCGCCCTAGCACCTACACTGTTCGCCTTATACTTTTCTAACATTGAACCTTTCTTTGCCAGCTTTTCCGTAGACGAGTTCGTAAGACCGGGTCCGAGCAGCCAGGGTCACAGGGTTGAAGACGCAGCAGCCGACTGGAATACGCCAGCTGCACCAGACGGCGGCGAACCAGCAGACTGGAAGACTCGAGGCATCCTGAACACTGTGAAGGAGGGCGATGATGATGAGATCAGAAGGTAAAGCATTCTGCTGTTCTTTTACTATATGTCTCCTTGTCTCGACAGTTTGTCGTTGACATGTGACAATTGTCAGTGATAAGTGACAATTGTCCGTGACAAGTGACAATTGTCGGTGACATGTGACAATTCGAATTGCAATGAGTATTCAATATGAAGCTAACCGGCGTAGATTCTCGACGAGTTTGTAATGCAAAGGGAATTGTCACTTGTCACCGACAATTGTCGCTTTGGTGAAATAGATACATACATACATACCGTCACGCCTCTTTCCCATAGGGGTAGGCAGAGACTACTTTGTTCCACTTGCTACGATCCTGACATATTTCTTTAGCTTCATCCACAGTCATCAATAGAGACCGGATTATATGCAACATAAAAAGCTCGTTATATGCATGCAAATATGCATGAAAAATGCTTGAAATATGCACGAAAATTGGCAAAATATGCAAAATATGCAAAATGAAATGATAAATTTTAGGAACCCAAAAAAAAGAGAAAAGTAAGCTTTAATTCTTTTAATTTAAAATTAGCATACAATTAGTAAGTTATTTTTTATAGACGACAATAGGTAGATACCTACAGTAACATTACATGTCACTAAAATTATTTAAAATTGTTATAAACGTAAACAATTAAATATTTTTCCAAATTTTCAGTGGTAAGATTGTGTCGTCGATCATTCAGAATATTTTTGTATGTGGAAAAAGTTCGCTCCACATCCACTGAGGTAACTGGGCAGAATTTGAACTTGGGTGCTATCTCAGCAGCTGCGCGCGTTTTTTGTTTTGACAGTTACAGAGCCACAGAGTCAGTAGTCTTCGTTCAGAAATGTAGTAAAAAGGATAATATCACGTATCCGGCCAAAGTCATAATTTTGTTATTACTCAATAGCCCTTATATGTTTTGTGACGATTAAATTTGGTCGAATTCGCGATATTATCACTTTTATCGCATTTTGAAACGCAGGGTGAGTGCTCGCACTCGGAAAAATATTGTAAATGTACCGATAATATGCATCATAACTAGATTTTGGGTAAAATATGCAATTACCGCTGAGAATGCCTTAAATATGCAAATGCATATGCAAATATGCAAATGCGTATAATCCGGTCTCTAGTCATCAATCTCTTCATCAATCTGACAGTAGCAGTAGAAAATTTCGTAAAAAACAAATGCAGATAAAAATGAGTAGATTTAAATAATGTTACATTCTAACAAGGTTTTACCCCCGACTTCTGCATGGAATTCGCTTATCGCTATCCCGCGGGAACTATGCAATTTTCCGGGATACAAACTATCCTATGTCCTATGTATGTATGTGTGTGGAATGAAACTAACTCTGTACCAAATTTCATTAAAATCGGTTCAGTGGTTTAGGCGTAAACGCGTAAGAGACATACAGAGTTACTTTCGCATTTATATTATTAGTAGGAATATGACCACGTATAAATGTGTTTGTAGCTCTAGATTTTACGTTACAGGCTCCGTGGTCTGGTGGACCCGCGGCTGCACGGAGCGGCGCGCGCGCAGGACGTGGAGGCTCTATGCGAGCTGCTGGCCGCCGGCGCCGCGCCCGCCGCGCTGGACTGGGAGGGGCGCACGCCGCTGCACCTCTGCGTGGCGCACAGGCTCATGGCGCCACTTATGGTGATCATGATCAGATTGTAATGAAGATCTACTCAGATGTCTTAGTCAACTGAAACACTTCTGTCTTTAGCTTGTCGCATCTAATCACTGCCCTTTCCTTTCGGAAATCGTCACTCCACCTATTGCTTATTTTTCCGCGCAGATCGTAAATGCCCAGAAAATTGGCATTAAAAATCATGTTTTATAGGCGATGCGGCTAGCAACCCATCACTATTTTGATTTCCCTTTCCACCTATGCTTGCACAAATTATGCGTGGTCTTTAGCTCTTGTTTATGTAGGCTTTGTCTACCCCGTGAGTGTATATAGCCCTTTAAGCTGACAATGCATCTGCAACCCTTTGGCCTTTCGTCCCTGGATACTCGGAATTAGGACGACTAGCTCGTCTGCCACGCTAAGGTCTGTCTCCCTGGCAGGTGCTGCTGAGCGTGCCGGGCAGCGCGGACGTGCGCGACGCGAGCGGCTGGCCGCTGCTGCACGCCGCGCTGCTGCACGGCTGGCGGGACGGCGCACGCGCAATCCTCGACGCTGGGTTTCGCCTTGACGCCTCTGGCCCAAAGATCGACTTATTTGACCTGTCTCCTATACACTACGAGGCCAACAGATACCCAAGAGTCAATTTTCTTAAGTTCCTAGAGTCGGTACGTATTATTACAGTTGTTTGAATTTTGGAAACTGTCAAATCGCTGATCATCTAAGCCGAGTCCTCTGCAACCTGTAACCGTAACTTGTACGTTACAGTAACTAAAAGCCTTAGTGTAGCGTGGCTTTCGAGCCTGCTGCGAGCGGAACGCCACGTTCATACTAAGCTTTACCATAACGTACTCCTCGCAGAGTGTTTGGTTTTAGAGAGAGCATCAAGTTGTGTGCCAGTATTTTACGCATGGTTTGACAGTGAACTATTACGTTTTAGTGAGGTCGCATTCGAGTTTTTGCAGCGATCCAGTAGCAATGGAGTCGCTAATATATGAAGCATCCTCTTTCCACTTCACATACTTACCTGATGTCACTCGAAACATCCGCGCGTTAGCAGCAATGCTGAACCAACACAATGGCGCGTTTGCATCGATGCAGAAGCGACGCTGAATTAAACCAGCGACTGTATCGCAACACAGTGAAAGGGAAAACGCTTGTCGCTCCGCCCATGGCACGAAATTTTAACTTGATACTGTTAGTGTATGATATTAATATTGTCTTAACATCTCTTTCAGCTTCCTCGAACAGCAATAGAAGTCGCCATAATCACTGACATGGCGATGCTGGAGCCAATCCTGGCAGTCGCCAAGGAGAGCGGTGTCGTAGACTGTCTAAACATACTCGGCCATACCGCACTGCGCACTGCCGTCTGCTTGAACAATCGGATGGCCGTGGAAGCCCTGTTGAGGAGCGGAGCTTCCCCGCACAGGGTCTCAGACAAAAATGACTCGGTGCTACACACAGCTGTAGATAATCCTCAAATGGTGATGTATTTCCTTGAAAAAACGGACGTGAAAAGCTCCTTAAATGATGCTGGCCAGACACCGGAACATATAGCCGTTAACTGTAGAGAATTAGAAACACTGAAATTACTTTTCGGGAAATTGAAAGATATACGGATGAAAACTGGTGACAGAGAACAAAATACTCTGCTACATTTGGCTGCAATTAGGGGAGATGACGAAATAGCTCAGATTATATTATACCGAGACGCAGAATTAGAGCAAGCCGCAGGGTTAGCACTAGCCTTACGTATGGAACGAGAAGCAGCAGAAAGGGAAGCAGCAGAACAAAACGCAGGAACAAGAGACGCAGCAGAAAGGGAAACAGCAGAACAAGATGCAGGAACAGGAGACGCAGCAGAAAGGGAAACAGCAGAACAAGATGCAGGAACAGGAGACGCAGCAGAAAGGGAAACAGCAGAACAAGATGCAGGAACAGGAGACGCAGCAGAAAGGGAAACAGCAGAACAAGACGTAGGAACAAGAGACGCAGCAGGAAGGGAAACAGCAGAACAAAACTCAGGAACAAGAGACGCACCAGAACAAAACGCAGCAGAAAGAGTCTCAGTAGAACAAAACCCAGCTGAAGTAGATCCACTTGAAAGAGTAGATTTTTTGTTTGAGGTAAATGCGCACGGAGAGACGCCTTTACACTTGGCTGCGAAGCACAACAACAAGAAGCTGGCAGCTTTGTTCTTGCTGAACGGTGCCAATTTATCAACTCAGACTGAGAATGAGAACAAAACAACTGTTTTCAAATTGATATCAAATAATTTTTACAAGGCGGAAAGTTTTTTCGAAAACATTTTTGATGGGTTTATATACAATGAGAACATGTTTGGTACAATGTCCGTTAATTTGGATTACGGTGTGCTTGCGAAGGGCTTGCCCTTGGGCATGAGTCAAATTAAAGTTTTAGAGGAATTCGTGAATTGCGACCAGAGTAAACTGCTAATACATCCTTTGATTCAGAGCCTCTTGTACTTGAAGTGGAAACATTTTCAGCCGCTGTTTTTCATCTTGCTCTGTATTTACGGACTTTTTCTTTTATCCTTTAACGGTTTTATTATCTACGTGTTTTATTTCGATATAAGCAAAAATAGCACGAACACGACTAGCTCTATGAATGCTTCCCTCGCGACCGATGTAGAGGCTGGCTCCGGCGGAACCCACGGGGGAGTGTACTGGCTGCTGATCGTGCTGACATATGTTGCGATATTAATACTGCTATTCCAGGTGAGTGAAACTGAAGAACTGTCTTTTGTAGATTGAGTATGTACCAAAGTCTAGGTCAACCATACTTCCTATCTTAAGGTCTATCATCTTAAATATATATAACTCAAAGGTGACTGACTGACTGACTGACTGACTGACATAGTGATCTATCAACGCACAGCCCAAACCACTGGACGGATCGGGCTGAAATTTGGCATGCAGGTAGATGTTATGACGCAGGCATCCGCTAAGAAAGGATTTTGATCAATTCTACCCCCAAGGGGATAAAATAGGGGATGAAAGTTTGTATGAAACTTTGTCAATTTTAAACCGATCGGGCTGAGACTTTGCATGAGACTAGCGGGATAGCGATAAGCGAATTCTGCGCGGACGGAGTCGCGGGCAACAGCTAGTAAGGTATAAGCGATTATCGCCACGTTTGGCAGGCGGGTTGGCGATTGCAGTTGGTGGAATTATACGCGGAGGACGCTGCTTCTCGACCCCCTTACTCCCTGAGTCACCTCTTACGATACCCGCGGTATAATATGGGTAGTACAACTCTAAGCTGGCATAACACAGCCCTCTTCCAGCACGCTTCCTGACGGACAAAGAAATATTTTCTACAGGATATACTAGACCGCAATTACATTTTATGAGCTCCCGATTTTTTGAAGCAGTTGCATTCATCATGATCACAGGTAGACCGAAAAAATTGCGAGAGGGTATACCGTGTACACAACATTCACATACATCCATAGTTTCTTCAGTCTACCCGTGATGATGATGCATGCAAATATGTAAAAATATCGGCAGCTCAAAGGTAACTGCTCTACAACCCGTATATACCGTCTTGTTATATTAACCGGGAATCATTTAAAACTATTATTGCTCTTGGAGTGATAAGCAGTTTCAATACAAAATATAGAGCGGTCGGTTTGAAATAGATTCCAACCGCAACACGACAGGTCTCGTGCCGCTGGTCTGAACTGCTCTAAACAATACGTCTATGGCCGAACACCAGACGAAATCACGCAACGTTCTGAAATATTCTGAAAATGTTGGTCGATTGTAAAGTTTTGTGATAATTCGGCAACGGTAATGTACCCGCTCATAAGCCACTTTTCACAACGAGCAATAATTAAATATTTAATGTTTCCAATTTACAAATACTATACTGTACCGTTCCAGGAATCCATGTTCATATATCTGAAAAGGTGGAGCTACTTTCCAAGCTGGGAGACGGTTGTGAAGCTACCGGGGCTGGCGCTTTGTGCGGTGACGCCGTTGCTGGCCGCGCTGGTGTCAGGGCCCTGGCCGCGCCACATCGCCTGCGCCGCGCTGCTGCTGGCCTGGCTGCAGGCCATGTTCCTGGTCTCACGTATTTCCCGCTGGGGCTACTATGTGCTCATGTTCGGAAAAGTCGCTTTCAACATACTCAAGGCAAGGCTACTGAAAATTTTAATGTGTTTTTAAACTTGATTAGCCCAAGAAAAGCCAGTGCTGCGGTACAACGGTACTGGGGGTGTTAGAATCTCGGGTCCAAGAGGTCTTGATGGCTATAAATTCGTACAAGATTGGCCAGGTTTACCAGAGCGATCACCTAGAAGCCCTGCCTCACTAGGACGCCGTGACGACGTCACCAGCTTCGTATCCCATTCCTATACAAATGAGACGTCACCAAAGCGATACATTTCTTATGAATTATTTGGGTACGGTAGCTGGCGAAGTCGCCGTGCGTCCTATTTAGGAATGGCTCTAACAGCTAACAAGCTAAGGCCGACACAAAGAACTTGCATCGCCATTTAGCTCCAAACGCTGTCTGAAGTTAGTTCTTTGTACAATGTTTCTAAGTTTCCTTTAAATTTTTTTTCAAAGTCCCAGTGTTTTAAACGGCAAGCGAGTGAAAACCTGTCATTGGCAATTGTTTCCTTGTACTTTCGCTCATCATTGCTCATGCTTTCCAGATACTCGTGATAGCATTATTCCTGGTCATCGCCTTCACGTTCAGCTTCGTGATCCAGTATCGAGCTACGGCCCCTTTCGACGGCCCCTTCTCCGCATTCGTCAAGACTCTAGTCATGATGTCCTCGGAGTTCGACTATGGAGGACTGCTCGGCACAGACCACGACGATGTCCTTAACGAATCAAGAACCGCCACCCGCATCCTGTTCGTGATTTTCGTAATCTTCGTGGCCATTGTCTTCATGAACTTCATGACAGGTGTGGCCGTCAGTGACATCAACGATCTGAACGAAACAGGCAAAATCAAACGGGCGGAGAAGCGAGTGGAACTGCTGAGCACCTTTGAACCTCTGGCTTACGACGGAGTTCTCGCGAAATGGTTCATAAAGTTATTCGGTGACAAAAAATATCACAGCTCCATGTCTACAGAGAGAGGACATAACTCGACATGGTGCGTCAAAGTGCGGAAATATCCTTACAAAGCGGAAAATGCGTCGTACGATATTCAGATCCAGTCCTCGAAGCTCTTTAACGCTATAATGGAAACACCCAGCAAGCAGGACCAAGCAGATAAAGAGGCCGCGAAAAACAACACAGAGAAACCTTACAGAAGTCAGCTTAATTTGCTGTATAACAAGAAAAAGGCTGAGCCGCGAGGCGCTTACGAAAGAAGCGACTACGACGGCCGTGTACAGGGAAGACATAATCTTTTCGAATCGATTATGCTTAAGGGGCAGTTGGGAAATTTGGTCAGTGATTCGTCGAAAATGTCGTACGATATTGAAGCTTTGAAACGGCGTAATGTAATTTTGAACACACAGATTGGCGATTTATCGGGAGTGTCGAATGATATTTTGAAAAGTATGAGGCGGGGTCGTGACCGCGACTGGACGGCGCTCGCGCGGATGACGCGGCGCAGGCGCCGGTGCGCGGCGCGCAGTGGCCAGCGGTTGGATTGAGCAGTTTAATTTAATCTCCAAAGAAGTTGTTTGTACTCGTAGAGGAATCAAATGTCAGTTTTTATAAGCTTTTATTATACAACTAGCTGTTGCCCGCGACTTCGTCCGCGTGTGTTTTTGTGATACTTAGATACGGCTTTTATCGATAGCAAAATTATTATTATTATGACTATTAACTTCGTCACGTGAACCACTGAAAGTGTGTACGAAACTATACTTTTAGAATTACGTCATGAAAATAATAATTTGTGACACGGAATCTTGAAAAAAAAACAGGAGTAAACTGGTTAATGCCTCATCACATTTATTTATACCTTATTTTACATAGTTTTATTTATAGTTTTGTTTATAGTTTCTTTATTCAAAAAAGCTAAGTACAGTTTTAGTTACTTCGCCAAACTATGACGCTTATTGGCGAATACTGCGCTCACTTTAACGATCTTTGTACCCTGATTAATTTAAAAAATTAAATCTATTCTAACCAAAGAATACATAAAATAAATGTTTACCTGTTTTTACCTTATGACTAACAATTCGTTTACTAATCCGTTTTAATTAATATTTTGCGACTCAATTTTTTCTAGCAGAAGCTTTTTTAATTTATTTTCTTGGTTTAAGTAGGTAATTACAGATTATTAACACTTATTATCATTCTACAAATTAATTACCTACAGGGGCCTTGCCATGATGTCTTAATGCGATTCAGTTTAGGTTCGCTCGCTGTCAGATTCATACTAAAAGCACCAACTTTTCACAATAAAATTCTGACATGTTCGTAGCGCAGGCGTAAACGCGCCCTTTGATTTTGCTTTTTAAAGGCAAAGGTACTAAGAGCATGTCAGCCAAGCGTTTCACGCCGCCCTCATAATAATATCAAATAAGAGTGCGTTCAAAAACCGAACGCGTTGTGAATAATGGCGCAATAAATAAAAACAAAAGTAACGGTATTGCATATTGAACTTTAGGTGTTAGGTAAAGAACACAATTTAGGACGCCAATTTAGGTTGATTTAGGTTTGACGAAAATGTCTTCCTTGAAAAATACCTGTACAGCATGTAATTATTTTATTTATGTTTTTTCACAATTGACACAGTTTTCCGGCTTTATGTCCATTCGTATCTATCTATTTTCTCCGTAGTATTATTTTGTTTGTAATTATTACCAACTACTTATACCGAGGAAAGCTGATTTTCTTGAGTTCCGCTATTTTGTGCGTAATCACCTCAAAAATTAAATTTCAAGAAAACTGAGAAATTATATTTACCTGTATTAAATTGGAAGTATTATTTAGCAATTTTAAAAGGTTACACTTCATTGGTTTTTATTGTATAGGTGTATGAAGTTAATTAATTTTAAACACAAAACCTTCTTTTTTGCGCCTCTGGGTGAGATTTAAAAAAAATGCTAAAACAGGTATTTCCTTATTTTTATTACTTAGTATTTATTCTGAGTTTCATGATTCTAGAACAATTTAATTTTATTTTTTCATACAAACTTTAACCCCCCTTTTCACCCCTTTTTTCCAAAAAATTCCAAAATTTCTGTAGCCTAAATCCTATTCTGGATTCATAGAAATTGATTTGTGAACATTTCATCAATATCCGTTCGGTAGTTTTTACGTGATGCTCAGTCAAACAAACAAACAAACAAACAAACAAACAAAAATTATAAAATGGTTTTAATATGTTCAGTTACCGATTTTAAGACACCCTGGTCGGTTTTTTTTTTTAAATCTTCAATGTACAGATTTTTTGGTCTCAACGATTTTATTATATGTATAGATTTATTTTTATTAAATCATGTCATTTTATAATGACACAAAGAAAATATACTGTTTGTCATAGCAAGTATCTCAGGTCATCACAAACATGAAAAAAGGCAAGTCGCCGGGCCATGACGGTCTCAGTATTGAGCACTTGCAAAACGCCGGCCCGCACATTGCTCGAGTCTTGTCAATGCTGTTTACTTTGTGCATGGGACACTCGTATTTGCCCAGGGATTTAATGAAAACTTTAGTTGTACCGCTTGTCAAGAATTCTACTGGGGATCGTGCTGATAAAACTAACTACAGACCGATCTCGCTAGCTACTATTATAGCTAAGGTGTTAGACAGAATTTTAGACACTTTCCTTAGTATAGGTATAAAGTTACAGGATGCCCAGTTCGGCTTTCGAGAGGGACTATCAACAGAAAGTGCAATTCTAGCTTTAAAGCATACTGTTGACTATTATATAAAAAGAGAAACACCGATTTATGCCTGTTTTTTGGACCTTTCGAAAGCTTTCGACTTGGTGTCGTATGATATACTGTGGAAGAAGCTGGAAGAGAGGGGCACGAACCCTGTAGTAATAAGCATTTTATCACACTGGTACAACAGTCAGGTTAATGTAGTTAAATGGGCTAACGAAGTTTCTGAACCGTATGTGTTAAATTGTGGTGTGAGACAGGGGGGACTTACCTCCCCGAGGTTATTTAATTTATATGTTGACGAACTGATAGGTAGGCTTAGCAGCATGCATGTCGGATGTAGAATAGACAATGTCGCTGTAAATAATATCAGCTATGCAGACGACATGGTGTTGCTGAGCCCGTCTGCAGAAGGTTTATCTAAATTACTTGAAGTCTGTGAGTTATATGCAATACAGCATGGATTAAAATATAATGTAAATAAAAGTGAATTTATGATTTTTAAAGGAAAAAATAAGGGGCCAGCATGCGTGCCACCTTTACTACTGAATGGGTCGCCTTTGAACCGTGTGACGTATTTTAAATATTTGGGTCATATTGTGACAGAGGACTTAAAAGACGATATGGACATTGAACGGGAGCGCAGGGCATTGTCGGTCCGGGGCGGGATGCTGGCGCATAGATTTGCTCGCTGCAGTATAGACGTGAAGCTAACGTTGTTCCGAGCGTACTGTCAAAGCTTCTATGCCAGTGGTCTATGGGTCTGTTTCAAGCGGGGGTCCTATGATTCCCTGCGTATCCAATACAATAATATTCTCAGGGCACTGTTAAGGCTTCCCCGTTTCTGTAGCGCATCGGGGATGTTCGCCGCAGTTAGCACAGACGATTTTTATGCTATTATACGCAAGAAGACTGCCTCTGGTGTAGCGCGATTGCGGGGGAGCACTAATAGTATCCTGAGAATGATAGCGGAGAGGTTTGATTCGGCCATTCTCGCTCGTTTTACTGACCTCCATGTCAGGGGGTGTGTGGAATGATGTTAACTCTGTGTAATACTAACATAGGTTTTAAGATGTCAATACTAACATTCTATGGACTTTTTGGTGTCTGAAAATAAAACATTTTTATTTTTATTTTTATTTTATTTTATTTATTTATAACTATAAGTTTGGCGTCGATGTCCTTCTGTGTGTGTGTCTGTCTGATCGATGCGTTTTTTTTTCATTCTATAGCTTATCATGTTATGTTTTGGTTCAAAATGGAACACTAAATTTTTTGCTAAATCAGTTAGGTATAATAATTTTGTATAATATTTATAACTGCAACGTAAAATTCCTCAAAATTATCGGAAACTATGCTAACGATTAATTGACGTAATTTGGATAGCCATGTTGAACAGCAAAAACCAGCTTGTTTATTAAAAAAGATAAACAATATTAGAACCTAGATCTTAAAAGTAGACCACATAAGCAGTCTTCAAGACGAGACTTGAATCGGGTTTTTTGCGAAATTATTTCATTACGAACCACCTCTATAATTATTCTTCTTCTTTTTCTAATATGGCCCCATCGATCGATACGATGTTTCGCCAATGTCAAAATAATAAATGCAGTATTCAAAAATCTTATGACAAAAATGTCGGAAACGTTGTACGGTAGAACACGGTCAAAAGACCCCTCCCCCTGCCGGGCTCTTAGCCAGCGGATACTGATATCCCTCAGAATCTGCCAGGAAATTATTAACCGATGCCCAGGGTGCACTGGACCAAGCACTGCTCTTCCACTCGGACGGATGCAATAACGAACGGCAGTTCTTGACCACACGCGGAGGCAACCCGACTCGATCCCCTCTCTACATTATTATTCAGTTCTAATTACTTATACTTCCATGCTGGTCTGGGAGCAAAGGAAAAACATAGAATGTACCAGTTGCTTCTCGTCCCGCGCAGATGGTAATAGCCCATGGAGGGAATGGGCGAAATTCTTAGGAATCATGTTATAGGTGATGCGGCTAGCAACCCGTGATGGATATAGGTATTTTGATTTCTTTTTCCACCTATACGCCTACTCTCATGCTAAAAGTTAGTAAGTAAATGCTTTATTGTACAAATATAAAGAAACAGATACAATTCACAAAAAAAAAAAAACATTAATATAATGCACAAAGACGAACTTATCCCTATAAGGGATCTCTACCAGTTAACCTTTGAGTAGATGAGAGGAGCATTAAACGAGGGACTGACAAAGTGTAAGTTTAAAATTCCAGATAGTAAAAGCCACAATAGAGCGTACATATCTAAGTACAAGAAACAAAACATAAAATAATCCACTAAATATCATTACACACATGCAAAATACAATAAGAGTACACATATACAATATCTAAGGAGATGGTGTGAGCCATATCTTCCCCAAGTCTTCCTTGAACGACGCCACGGAGGCAGACTGCCTGATGGAGGTCGGTAACCGATTCCACAGCCTAGTAGTGAACTGTGAAGGATTTGGAGTAAGTTTAAGAGTGGCCTTTAGGTTTTGTTACCTCAGGCTCTGTCTACCCCTTAAGAGATTAAGACGTGATTTATATGTGTACCTATGTATGTCTAATTAACTTTGAGTACCTTTAATTTTGATTTTTGATTAAACAATTTAATACTTGCCTGCTACACTGTCAACCCATGCACAGAACCATAAATGCTACAAAATAGGTCCATTAGGCTATGGCCTCCTTTACACTTGGCGCAGTCCTGGCGAAAGCCGGGGCCACCAGGGGGGCGTTTGTGGTGAAACCCTAGTGGCATCCCATAGCGTCCCCATCACACCGGATTGAGGCAACGCCGGAGTTTTTAGTTCGGGTATATCCCTTCGGGGGAGTCTCACATAACCCTAGGCCCCGTGCCATCCACAAAGATTTCCTCTCCATTAAAAAAAAATGGCCTCCTTTACACAAACTGCAGGCTTGACAGGCTGCAGAGTCTCGAACACCGTCGAAGAGTTACATGTCTCTGTTTTTTATCGGATACATTTTGGTGAGTGTGCGCAGGAATTGCACGACCTTATAGTTCCATCTCCGTTTCGCCAACGGACTTCCAGGCGGGGGGAGCGTTTTCACCCATTTGTTGTCAACATACCATTGGCCCGCACGAGGCGGTTTGCTTCATCCTTCCTAATGCGAACTGCTAGGGAATGGAATTCGCTCCCATCGTCTGTATTTCCGGACAGATACAACCTAGGGCTCTTCAAGGCTAGAGTGAATAGGCTATTACTGAACCACTGAGTTACACCTTTGGCCTCATCTGCGCCTTCCACCAAGTGAGATAGAGGTCAATTACTGGTCAGTTCGTAGTAAAAAAAAAACTACTAAGAGATAGGCACTACGCCTCGGATGCGTATGCGATGGTGACGTCTGACGTTATCGTCAACGTTCCGACCGACGTCAGAACGCAATGGCTGCGTCAGCGGTCAACACGTCACGCATAGTTGACGCATATTTGACGACCGGATAGCCTAGTGGTTAGTGACCCTGGCTATGAAGCTGCAGGTCCTGGGTTCATCATAGCAGAAGACGCAGTAGGAATCATCTCCCCAGATGGACAAAAGCCCCCTTCAAGATGAACTGACTGGCTGAATGTCGAGGCGTGCTTTGGGGGAGGCCGTGTTCAGTAGGGGACTTCATTTTAGCTGATGACGAAGAATATATTTACCCATATTTAATTCTATGTTGAGTAAGACGTGGTAGCCTAGTGGTTTGACCTGTGGCCTCTCAAGCAGAGCGTCGTGGGTTCAAATCCCGGGCGCGCGCACCTCTGAGTTTTTCGGAATTTATGTGCGCAAATTACATTTGGAATTTGCCATGAGCTTTTCGGTGAAGGAAAACATCGTGAGGAAACCTGCACAAATCTGCGAAGAAATTCAATGGTGTGTGTTAAGTTCCCAATCCGCACTGGGCGCGCGTGGGAACTATAGCCCTCCCATACACGGAGGAGGCCTATGCCATGAGGCACGCCGAATTACGCGACAATTTAATAATAAAAAAAACAAAAAATATTAAAAAAAAAAAAAAACAACAACAACATAACAACATACCTACTACTGAAATTGTAGCGAATTCGGAATAAAAAGGCTATAATAATAGTAATAATAATAATTCTATGTTGAAGGAGCACTATCTGTCATCTTGTATGCATGTAAACTCTTTATCGTGCAAAATAAACACGACAAATACAATTGACAACCACTGAGATACATGAACAAAGGCGGACTTATCCCTTTAAGGGATCTCTTCCAGCCAACCTTTGAGTAGATGAAAGGAATATTATATTAGGGATGGACGAGTGAGTTTAAAAATTGCAAACACTGAGAGCCACAATACATAACTTTACCGAATATGTGTATATATAAACTCCTAAAACCTACCAGTCAATAAACTATTTTATACTACCTATAATATATATCTTGTGCATGAATCTTGTAGCTGGCTTTATTAGGTATGTGTGTATGTGTCTATTTATATCTCCATCACTACATAGTATAAAACAAAGTCACTTTCTCTGTCCCTATGTCCCTATGTATGCTTAAATCTTTAAAACTACGCAACGGATTTTGATGCGGTTTTTTTAATAGATAGTGTTGAAACACTATCTATTAAAAAAACCTATTAAACTAAAACTAATCTTAAAATAAAAAAATAAAAAAAGGAGGGGCCCCCGTGGTATAGTTCCACAGACGCTGGCAGCATTCCCCCTTTGGACAGCGATACTAATACGCTGTCCAAGGAAGCTGCCAGCTCTGCGGGCACCCGTAGCGTCTATTAGCCTCTTAGCTAATAGCGCTAGGACCCCACCAGAGGCGTAGCTAGGTAACCAAGGGCCCTGGTGCAAAAAAAAACAAATGGGGCCCCACTACTATCTAAACTGGTTTTAATAATAATAGTTCGATCGAGATTTTCTGGTAAGGATTCGAGGGCCCTCTGAGCTTGAGGGCCCCGGGGCACTGCCCCGCCTAGTCCCTAGGTAGCTACGCCACTGGACCCCACGGACCAAGGGTCTCAACACCGAAAGGGACAAAGTTATACTCGGTGCTGAGACCCCTATATTTATTGATCTTGCCTGATTCGGCCGCTTCTGCAGCCGCGCCTGCTCTACTCGTGGTTCCGCGAAGGTGAGACAAGGCTAGTGTGTATTGTATTGTATTTGTATTGTATATTTTAATTACTTAACTGGAAACCTGCGTCTCATCGGAAGCGCCGCGGGCGCCGATCTCCGCCCCGCCCTGACCCTGATGATTGCGCGTGACTAATCCCATAAATTGTTTAGTTAGTGCAAGTCCCGGCGAATGGGTCTGCTCTTATAATAACCGCGCGATAAGCCGTCCAAACTGGAAACAGTCTTATGACCAAGTAAGAAAGACCAACTTTCAATGCCAGCTCTATCGTTGATAATAAAAAGCAAGGATTGGGTAAAATATATCGAATTAACAAAATATCGATTGTCGATATTTATTTCTACACACATATACAAATCACGTCTTTGTCCCTTACGGGGGAGACAGAGTCTAAGGTAACAGGTACCTATGGGCCACATTTAGCAAGATTGAGGGCGTATAGGTGGAAAATGGAATCAAAATAGTGATGGGTTGCTAGCCTCATCGCCTATAACGTGATTCCTATGATTTTCGCCCATTTCCTCGATGGGCTTTTACCATCTGCGCGGGCAGAGAAGCAACTGGTACATTCTATGTTTTTATTTCTAACTGTATTAAAGTTTTTTTTAAGGTTTGATTATTTGAATAAGATACCATTGAGCTAATTAATTAATAGTTTTGATAAAACTAATAAAACTGCCAAATACCTATGTGTCAATATATTTCTTGTCCTACTGCATTAGCGGATATTTGGGATAGATTTTTTACCTTAAGTTTTATTTTAGTTTTAGCCAGATTTGGATGCTAAGGTTTTTACTAATTTTTATGTATATAGGGGTATAGAACCTTATCATTGTCTGTCTACCCTATACGGGATAAAGTCGTGATTTATGTATGTATGCATATCTTATCATACGGATGTTTTGGCCATATGTAATACTTGTATCACGTCATTGGGTAAAAAAATAATTAAATATCTATGTTTTTTACTCTGCATAATAATATATTGATGTATAAAAATAACAATACGATAGTTATTTGTTAATACTGATTTATATTACACTAGCTATTGCCCGCGACTTCTGAAAGCCGTAGTTTTGAAGATATAAACAGATTTACCACTTTCGAGTGGTAATATCGAATGATGTGCTTTCGAAAATCGGGCCCCAGCATGCAAGAATAATAAATTACCTATGGTGTTTTCTAAAAATTCATGTCGACATTATTTTTTCGTTCGCCCATCCCTACGATACTATTGATGACGTATGGTAAACAAAGACTCCTACGCACCGAATCGAGATATCGGCGTCTAGTTATAGCCAGGCGACCGTCGCGGGCGCCGGCGCCGCCTGTCAACACTGACAGAACATTGCAATATTTAATTAATAATTATATGACAGTTTGAAGTACGGAACCATGGACCCACATCACATAAGGAGTGAGTAGACAGTAATTAAACAAAGAATATTGTCGCTAGCGGTTCAATTGTAGCTTTACACTAACAGGATTAATATTAGAATGTCAACCAAAGACATGTTTACATTTTTTACTACTGTAACAAAAGAAGTATCAATTATACGTAAGATAAGATGATTATAACAGGGCGTCGACCCCAACGTGTTAACATAAAGGAAAATGAAATAAACTGTCTTTGTAATTACAAGTAAAGTCAGTTAAATTGGCTTTTAATTTACCTAAAGTACTCAAAATATGTTGAATAATACTCATATTTTACGGCTAAGTTTGATATCGGTGATAAAATAACCTATAATAGTCGGCAAGGCGTAGTAAAGTAAGGAATATTCAATGAAGAATAGAATTATGAACGAAAAAATGATATAATAGCGTCGATTTGTTATTTTTACTTTAGCAAAAGTATTTAGTTCACGGGGCGCGCCCCTTGCTGCCAAACGTTACAATTTTTTATTCGTACTTATTACGCCTGATAAAAATAATCAGGCAATATATAAATGCTTCGTCTAATACGAAAAGGCATAGGCACGTATCCTACTAAAGGAGCGACCACACCGCTGCGTATACGCAGTGTCGTGTCGCATGCGTCACATTCTCTCACCGTTTGTAATGTATGAACACATTTTGTTGCGTAAACGTACTGTCGACGTCTTGCGCACTGGCGCCCAATTTTTGAAAGCACACGTGAAAATACCACTCGAAAGTGGTGAAAAATTGTGCTGAATTTGAAATACGAGTAGCTTAGAAGATAATTACGGCTCTCATTAATCTTGTGAACTAGTAGAAAGTTTGGTTAGAGCTGTAGTTTTGAAGATATAAACAGATTTATACCACTTTGGAGTGATGTGCTTTCAAAAATCGGGCTCTGGTGTGTCGGATCCATTGACTTACAATAAACAACTAGACTCTCAGTCGCTAACAAAGGTTCCTCAAGAAACGTCCGAGTTGCTTTGTCTATGTGTTGTGTGTGTCAACACATCGACTTAGACAGATAACATTAACATATTCGTTCAAATTGACACCTTGTTTCGTGGCAGTAATGTTATATCAATGGCGTAGGATCGTGAGAAGTAATGACACGACGCCACGCGCTGGAAACCTGCCTGTCTCTTTTGTTCTCAATAGTAAGATTACGGTGCGAAAGAGACATATACATTGTTATCAAAGCGCGGTCGAAACACAACTGAACCAAAACTCTGAACGATAGACGCGTCGTTCAGACTTTTGCTTCGGACAGTTTTTGAGCGTGATTGGGAGTCTAGTTGTTTATTGTACGTCAATGGTCGGATCTTAATATTATAATTATTAAATGCGAATGTTTGTGACGATGTGACGATGTGAGTGCGTATGTTTGTTCCATCTTCAGCTTTACGCTAAAACGACTTAACGGATTTTACTTTTTATCCCGGAAAATTGCATAGTTCCCGCGGGATAGCGATAAACATGTTTAAGGTCGTAGCTGCCTAGAGTCGCAACGTGAATAATTGTTACAGAATATAGTAAAACTTGAACGTATGCCGTTCTCAGAGAAGTCAGTTAATATTATGATTATTACAACTTATTCGACGTCTCTGCTAAATGTTTTTTCTCAAAAATGTCCGTTAAAGTCGTCATTGTGAACTACATATCAGAACAGGAAGTGAATTGTTGCCGGTCAGTCCAAAATTTAAAAAAAAACATTACTGTAGCGCTAAACTCTCCAGCAATGTTGCATACAAATTCCATTACTGTCTAGTTATTAACTTTTTAAAAATGCAAATCACCATTATAAAAAATAAAGGCATAAGACTTAAAACACCAACTTAAAAAAAAGCTAGAACGACAACGTGTCTATCTGTGTCTGAAATAGCTTTTGATGTTCTGGGTAGAAAAATACTCTCTTCAAATGCCATTGATAGAAAAAGGCGGCAAAGCAAAAATAATTAATAATTTATGTCAATTACATTTTCTTTTATTTTTGTTGTTGTTTTCTTTTTCGATTTTTGAGAAAAGCACTATACTTGCCTCGGCTAGAATAGCATTGCTGGCTTCGTATTATTAAACAGACTCGCAAGTTCGTCCGTTCAAACCCATACTCGGCCAGCAATTGCCTACTTCCCGGCCTACACAGTAATGCACTATTATGTCTGTCTATGTAAAACCAATACAAAACGACCCCGCACTGCCTACATTTTGCTCAGGAGCAGGGCTCTGCTAGCACTGGATTTTTTATTCACGTTGCTGATTTTTTACGGAATCTTCTGGAGGGTTACCTTGACGTCTTAATGCGATTCAATTCCGATTCAGTTTAGTTTCGCTCGCTGTCGCAATAAGTCAAGGTAAGGCCCTGTACTCGCACTTGGCCGGTTTCTATATGTCTGTCTGTCTATTTAGTAACCAAAAAAAATGACCTCACAATGTCCACATTTTGCTTAGGGACAGGGCTCTGTTGACACTGGATACGCTTAGCTAAATCAATAAATATCTTGGGACAATTGACACCAATTATTATTGACCTAGTCCCAAGCTTGTAGTATGGGCACTAGACGACGGATAAACATACTTATATAGATAAATACATATTAAACATACAAGACTCAAGAACAAACATTCACATTTTTTATACAAATATCTGCCCCAACCGGGACCGAACCCGGGAACTCAAGCTTCATAGTCAGGTTCTCTAACCACTAAGCCTGGTCCGGTCCGGGTAGGTCCGGTTTTTTTCTTGTGATAGTTTATGAGTGTCGTGATGTTGTCATCAGCTGACGAGGATTTCGCGAGGATGATGCAGACGCTGGTGCGTTTGCAGCCTCAGATCAGCCAGGCTGCCGAGGCTTATGAACGCGAGCAGAGGGAGGGCCGGCGGCGCTCGTTCCACGCTGGGTAACACGCGGGGAATTAATAGTAGATTGTACACCGAGGGGATAAAACACAGTATTATGTCACGGGCGCGATATTGAATCCTGAGCGCAGCAAAGGACTCTAGATTTAACTCCCGAGCGTAGCGAGGGTGTTATGAGTTAATTCCTGAGCGTAGCGAGGGAATTAAGATTGAGTCCTGAGTGGAGCGAAGCATTTAAGCGCACCCAAGACATATACAGTTTTATCTCCGAGGAAATCTCTCTGTGTTGAAAAATAATTTACAAACGTACACACCTACTTAAATCACGTCTTTATCAAAACATGTTATAAAAAGTCACCTCGTGTATTTTATTTTAAGTTACTTCTCTATAAAACCATCAAAGAAATAAATTAAAAAATAATCACTACTTAGTATAAAACAAAATCGCTTTCTCTGTCCCTATATCCCTATGTATGCTTATATCTTCAAAACTACACAATGGATTTTGATGCGGTTTTTTTAAATAGATGCGAGCGAACGAGCGAGACGCGACTACACCGCATTGATAACGTCCGAATAAATAGTCAGAAAATAAATATAAAAGTGCATAGTGGAATAAGAGTTATATACCATCATAAAGAAGTGACAATGATAAATAAATGAGTGAAAGCAGTGTTCGGATATTTAATCTAGTTATCGAGATATCGTAAAAATACTATTATTCATTCGGGTCAGTGTTGAGAGATTCAAGCGTTCAACGGTGACCGAGACAGCGCGGCGGCGACCAAGCATACGATATACAACCTTACCACGTACGCGTACCAGCTGTATCAGCGTGCGCGGCTACCCATAAGAAAAACATCGCCCTGGAGGTAGGACCGTAAACAATGAACTGTGGAGCTTGTAATAAGCAAATTAAAAGCAACCTCGAGTTATTAATATGTGGTGCGTGCGCCTCCACATACCATTATTTGTGCCTGAATCTAACATCGGCAATTTATAGGGAAATGAACCTGGAACAAAAAAGGACCTGGCGCTGTCCGCCTTGTAAAAATGTCACTACCCGACGGAAAACAGATGACACTCCTGCCCGAAATCCCCTTAAATTCACTAATCTAGACGGTACGGACATGGAAATTGACGATTCTTCATCTGAGTCCCAAACCGACATAATAGGCGACACCCAAAATACCGCAGGCTACCAAGAACACCCGCGCCCAGCATCAAATACTGCGATTGACCAAATCGGGGCCTTGATGGAGTTAAAACTGCAATCTAATAACAAAAACATCATTAGTGAACTAAAATACTGATTCGGTCGGAAGTAAAGTCAGCCTTGGAAGATTTTAGGCATGAAGTATTGGAGAAAAACAACATTCTATCACAGGAGCAACAAGCACTAGCTGAGCGAATGCAAATCACTAATAATAAAATACAAATATTGGAAAAAGAACACGAAAAGGTTAAATCACAGTTGCAAGAGCTGCTATCTTCCTCTGCCAAGTTGGAGCCTTCAGAGCACTCGGACAACCGTAAAAAATTTGTTATATATGGATTAGAGGAACATTACAGAGAAACTGAGCAGGACCTGTACCCTCGAATTAATAATATGTTCAGAGACTTACTAAACGTCGAGATTAACGGTTTTATAGAATCAATTAAACGAATTGGAAAAAAAGGAAACCGACGACCTTTACTTGTGGAGCTCATTAGCCACAGGATGAAAAAATACGTACTGACCAACGCTAATTCCTTTAGGGGATCCGGTTATGTCGTAACAGATGTCCTTGATAGTGACGCCCTGGATATTAGAAAACGACTTCGCGAAGTACTGATGAATGCCCGTAGGAACGGGAAGCACGCCGTCATCCGCAATAACAAATTATACATAAACGGCTCGGAGTACAGATTAGCTGCAGACACTCCTCATCCGGAATTGCAAAATCTTCAGCAGCCCCTTTCCCCTAGTCAACATACTGTAAACACCAACGAACGCCAAACCAACGAGGAATATCTGGATGCAGCAAACACGTCTCTTGACTATAATAACTTTCGTGCCAAAAACAACTTTCGTACAACCAACATCGATTAGTTTTATGTTTCAAAATATGCAAAGCCTAGTAAACAAGCAAAGCATCTTGGAGGCATTTCTAGAGGAACAGAGCGAGTCGCCGTGCGCTGCATTCTGTGTCTCCGAGACATGGCTTTCCCAAACAAAAGCAGACCTAATCCACTTTGACAACTACCACCTGGCGTCGTCGTTCTTCCGCCAGAACTATAACGGAGGCGGAGTTTCCATCATAATGCGTGATGACGTTGACTACATCGAGCGAAAGGAGATAGCGGACATGTCCATCGAATATATTATAGAAGTCTGTGCAATAGAACTCTTAAAATTTGACATCATTTTAGTATTATTGTATTGGAATAGTAGAGAGATAGACATTTTTTATAATCAATTGAAACTAATTCTGGAATGCCTTCAAAATAAGTTTCGCAATAAAAAAATAATAATAGGCGGTGATTTTAATACTAACGTACTTGAAAAATCAAAACGAACCATGAACCTACTAAACTTCATGCTTCAATACAATTATAAACAATACGTTGTGGAGCCCACGAGAGTAAATAAGCATAGTACAACTTGTCTGGACCTTGTTTTTACTAATTTTACAACACATTTTACGACGTCCGTAATCGAATTAGGCTTTTCCGACCACAAGTGTACTGCAATTAACTTAGAGTATCCGACAGATAGTCAAATTACAAATAAACCTAAGTTTTGGTACCAAACTAAACGAATTTACAGTCATAAAAACATAGAAAAATTCAAACAGGCATTAAAAAAAGTTGACTGGGATAGTTATATTTCTTCATATAAATCCGTAAATGAAAATTACAATTCGTTTCATGAAAAACTACTTGACATTCTAGACAAAAGTATACCTAAAAAACGTGTAAGAATAAAACCAGTTAAAAGAAATCTTTGGCTCACCCGAGGTATAAAAATATCCTGTAAACATAAACGACTATTAAGGATCCATACTATGTCGTCACAAAATAAAGTCCTAAAAAAACACTACAAAAACTATGAGAAAATCTTAAAACATGTAATCACAAAATCTAAAAAAATATATTTCATTAGGAAAATGCAAAAATCATCCAATAAAATTAAATGCATGTGGCAGATAATAAAACAATGTACTACTAAAAAATGCAATAGGCGGAATCTACAACTGCTCATTCAGAATAAACTAACAAGCGATCCTAATCTCATTACTAATGAATTTAATAACCTGTTTGCTGACGCCGGGCGTTCGCGCGGGGCGGCGGGCGCGGGGGCCGCGCCGCGCGGCCGGCCCGTGGTGCAGCCGTCCGAGAACAGTATGTTTCTGCGGCCGGTAGAACCGCGCGAAACGTACAACATCATACGCAGCCTAAAGACTAAAACTAGCTACGGACTCGATGAGCTACCATCGACACTGATAAAAGCTTGTGCCGAAGAGTTAGCCGCACCTCTGACCTACCTTATAAACCAGTCTTTTACTGAGGGTATCTTCCCTGATATATTAAAACACTCGCTAATAAAACCCGTACATAAAAAGAATAAAAAAACTGACCCTAACAACTACCGCCCGATTGCTTTGTTATCTGTGATCTCTAAGATATTCGAAAAGGCAATGTGCAAACGACTATACTCTTTTTGTGAAAAGTACGACATTTTTGACAATTCACAGAATGGCTTCCGCAAAAAGCGGTCAACAACACTAGCGGTCTACAAATACATGAGCGATGTCTTGAATATTTTAAATAAAAAAGAGTATGCGGTCGGAATTCTATTCGATATGACAAAGGCTTATGAAAAAGTAAAATTTGATATATTACTCGATAAATTGTACGGTATAGGGGTGCGTGGTATGGCACACAAGTGGTTTCAGTCGTACCTAAGCAACCGGAAACAGTATGTCGAGATTGAGTGCGCAAATGAACAGCAACGAGAAATCGGTACAGTCAGGTCGGATGTCCAGCCCGTGTCGGACTCGATCCCCCAGGGGAGTGTGATCGGATGCCTACTGTTTATTATCTATATTAATGACCTTCCAAAATCAATCGGGGAATCGTGTGTAATGTTTGCAGATGATTTTTCCTTGCTGTTGCCATGTAATAATAATAATAATAAACAGAATATACTGGGACAGAACCATAAACAGAATATACTGGGACAGAACCATAATAACAGACAAAACAATCCACTTTAATAGACCAGATATTACAATACTAGATAAAAATAACAAATCAGTAACCCTAATAGACATCGCCATCTGTAACACACATAATTTGCTCGCTACGCACACTGACAAAACGACCAAATACACAGATCTCTCAATTGAAATAAAAACACAATGGCAAGTGAATAATGTAAAGACTGTACCAATAATTCTCTCTACAACTGGCGTTATCCCCAAAACACTCCACGCAAGCCTCCGGGCCCTCGATATACCTCCATCCGCATACACACTCCTACAAAAAGCTGTCATCCTGAACACATGCCGTATAGTGAGAAAATTCTTGTCCATGTCATAAATTGGCATAAAATTAAAGCACTTGGCTTAGGCCCGTGCGAAGTATTTCCTCCTATGGAGAGATTTAGTTAAAAATAAGAACAATAATAATAATAATAATAACAATTATAACAATTATAACAATAATAATAATAATGATAATAATAATAACCTTAACGAAAAATTGCATCACATCGTAACAATTATTGTAAACTGGATGAGAGATCATAATTTAGAAATTAATTTCTCCAAAACAAAAATCATGCAATTCAGACCCTATCAGAAGACGGAATTAGACATTAATTTTTCATTTCATAACATCAAATTAGAATGCGTCTCCTCGTTCTCACTTCTCGGTATCACGATCGACTCTCATGTTAACTGGAAACATCATGTAGAAAAAGTAAAGACAAAACTTAGCCAATTTATATACGCGTTAAGACTGCTAAAAAAGACCACCAATCTACAAACTGCTAGGACTGCTTACTACGCTTTTGCACACGCATGGCTCAGTTATGGGGTATTTCTGTGGGGCAACAGTACTTCGGCACAAGATCTGTTGATTTTGCAAAAGAAATGCATCCGCATATTATCAAACATAAAACAGACCGAAAGCTGTAAGCCTCATTTTAGAGAGCTCAACATCCTAACCCTACCTTGTATTTATATCTTGGAATCATGTAAGTTTGTCAGAACATACCCAGATTTCTACACTAGATTGGGAGACATGCCCCGTCGCTTTGAATCTCGCTCTAAAAATAATTTGCTGCAAGTGACATCAAAATTAATTGCACATAAAAATGGACCCCATCCCATGTCAATAAGGATTTACAACAAACTACCTGACCAAATAAAAAACGAACCAAACATTAACAAATTTACAAAGACATTAAAAATATTTCTTGCAGAAAAAACATACTACACAGTCAATGAATATTTAGACTCCAATAATAACAATTAGATAAGAAACCTACCTACTCAACATTACCGTAAATAAGTGCTTGTCTCTCTGCTACCCTTCGTTTAGAATTGAATTAAGCCTAATAATTTGTATTTCACTGTTTTTAATTAGTCTATTGATAGGGAACCTTATTGTAGTGTATTGCGGTGCCCTCTCAGGGTTGTGTTGAAACATATTTAAAATTAAGACCTTTTGTACACACAAAGCAATCAATAAATGAATATGAATATGAATAGAGTGATTCAAGCGGAAGGTTTTTATGTATAATTCTACGCAGACGAAGTCGCGGGCTGAAGCTAGTAATATAATAAACCCCACACGCACTAATAAATAAATAATTAAATTTATTCCATAAATGCCTTACATCATATAGAAAAGAGCTGTTACTCTTCAAACTACTACTGTGCTGATTTTCATCAAACATGGCTAATCACCGCAAGGAAATTGGCTTTCGAATGAAAAAACCGCATCCAAACGGTCCATCTACACGCGCACACACACGGAGAGAGAGAGAGAGAGAGAGAGAGAGAGAGAGAGAGAGAGAGAGAGAGAGATAGAGAGAGAGAGAGAGAGAGAGACGCCGACGTCAAACTTATAAGGCCCCTTTTTTGCCTCGGGGTTAAAAAATGCATTCTATCTTCTAAACCTTACTTACACAGAATATCTGTGTAAACGTTATGATACGTGCAATTTCTATCTATCTATCTGTCTATCTATCTACATAAGGCAAATCTGTGCTTCAATGATCTCTTGCAGCGTACCTCGTGTAGCCATCTGGAGAGTGCTGGAGAAACTTGGGTGCACGAAGATCGTGAGCCTATTGCGGCTCCTGCATGACGACATGGAGTGCTGTGGCTGTTGAAGGCGGGCAGCCCGACTTCCTCGCCGTTTCCTGGGGGGGCCGCAAGGGTGCGTCCTGGCACCTACACTGTTCGCCTTATACTTTTCTTACATTGACACTTTCTTTGCCACTAGCCTTACCATAGGCGATATATTAAGAGATTCTGCGGGTCCGAGCAGCCGGGGTCACTGGGTTGATGAAGACCACACACCAGTCGACGGCGAACCAGCAGACTGGAAGACTCGAGGTCTCCTGAACACTGTGAAGAAGGGCGATAATAATGAGATCAGAAGGTAGAAGCATTCTGCTGTTTTTTTATTATACATACATACATAATATCGTCACGCCTCTTTCCCACAGATAGGCAGAGACTACTTTGTTCCACTTGCTACGATCCTGACGTACCTACTTCTTTCGCTTCATCCACATTCATCAATCGCTTCATACATGCTCGTCGGTTTCGGGTACTCCTGACCTGACCTTTTACTATGTGTCTATCAATTATTCTGGAATATATCAGCCGGTGGCTGGACTAGTTTTGAACTTCTGTAATAGTTTATAATTTTTATCTTTTCAATATTATGTCACCCCTTTGACGCAGTACTTCGAACATCGACTAATATGGAAATATTTATCGACACTATTAAAACCCGCGTAAACTCCGCGTTTACGAAAGATGGGAAGTGTGAAAGTGATATTGAAAGAAGAGTGAATGCAGGAAACATGGTGAATGGGGCGCTGCGCATCTTTGTGAGCAGTGAGAAGGTGTCGAAGACGGCGCGTCTGGCTGTCCACAGAGGGGTGCTTGTTCCAACATTAATGTACGGCAGCGAAACTTGGGTATGGCAAAAGAAGCATGGAAGTAGAATAAATGCAGTAGAAATGAGGGAAATAAGAAGTATGGAAGGTGTATCACTGAAAAATAGAATAAGGAATAGTGTATATAAAGAGGATATAGTGAACTAGGATAGAAAAAAGTATGCTTAGTTGGTTTGGTCACGTAGAGCGGATGGATGAAAGTAGACTAACTAAACAGATCTAAAGGGGAGTGTGAATGGTTACGTTGGGAGGGGATGGCCTAGACGGACGTTCCGGGACCAAACAGGAGACGTTTTGGAAAAAGGTCAGGTCAGGAGTACCCGAAACCGACGAGCATAATTAAGAGACTGATGAGTGTGGATAAAGTGAAAGAAGTATGTCAGGATCGTAGCAGGTGGAACTCTAGCATTGTGATTCCTTACTTACCGCCCTTTATCCCTTTTGCCCTTTAAATTGTGTATATTATCTTTTATTTGTGTGTCTTGCAAAAAGGAATAAATGTCTTCTTTCTTTCTTTCTTTCTTTCTTTATACACAATATACTATTGTAACTCAGTATTTGCGTTACAGACTCCGTGGTCTGGTGGACACGCGCTTGCACCGAGCGGCGCGCGCGCAAGACGTGGATGCTCTATGCGAGCTGCTGGCCGCCGGCGCCGCGCCCGCCGCGCTGGACTGGGAGGGGCGCACGCCGCTGCACCTCTGCGTGGCGGACAGGCGCATAGAGCCACTTATGGTGATCATGATCAGATTGTAAAGAAGATCTACTCAGATGTCTTAGTCAACTGTGTCTGTGTTCCCACATCATACCATCATCCTCGGCCTGTAGCATTCCACTGCTGGACATAGGCCTCCCGTAAAACGCGCCATTTCCCTCTGTCTGCAGCTTGTCGCATCCAATCTCGCCCGCCACCTTTCGGAAATCGTCACTCCACCTAGCCGGAGGGCGTCCCACACTGCGCGTGCTAAGTCGCGGTCTCCGCTCAAAAACTCGTTTACCTCAACGGTTAGCAATTCTTCGACAGATATGGCCAGCCTACGCGCAGTAAAACGCGCCATTTCCCTCTATCTGCAGCTTGTCGCATCCAATCACGCCCGGCACCTTTCGGAAATCATCACTCCACCTAGCTGGAGTTATCAATTCTTCGACAGATATGGCCAGCCCACTCAGCGAACTATAATGTGCTATGCTTGGAGTTTCACCAAGGGACAAAATTCGAAACGGGGTAATCTGGCAGTGCACAAAAGTCATCGATGTAGCACACAGGATAAGCAAACTGAAGTAGCAGTGGGCCGGCCATATCTTTCCATCAAGGCCGCAGTAAATAGATACCTCTCCAGGCACCTAAGAAACTGATGTCTTGCCATTCTTCTTCTTTTTTCCTTTGACCATAATACACACAATGCTGAGTGTAGGTTTCTTCTAATGTACGCCATACCTTCCAATCTTGTTCCTTTCGCACCCATTCTTGCCGTTCTGCTAGATCCTAAAAGTATTGAAACATCTAGAAATCAAGTAGGTACCATTCAAGTTATGTGTTCTGTTCTGTTTAAGAATGCAAATAGATTATTACAGCTAAGCTGTTTGAGCTCTTTTTGGGGGTAAAATTGCCTTTTTTAAGCTCCTTTTGAATCCACAACCAATAGAACTAGGACTGTTATGTTCTAGTGTGGAAAGTAATACAGCCAGTAAAATTGCTGACACAAAAGATTCTGTCCCAGCCCTTTTAATCCTTCCTTTCCATGCTGGTCTGCATAATTGCACCAGTTGCTTCTCTTCCCGCGCAGATCGTAAATGCCCAGCGAATGAATTGGCAAAAATCTTAAGAATCATGTTATAGGCGATGTGGCTGGCCACCCATCTATTTTGATTCACTTTTCCACCTATAGTATAGTCTTAAGGTCTTGTTACTGTAGGCTTCGTCTACCCCGTGAGGGTTAAAGTGATTTATGCATGTACGTAGTCCTTGAAGCTGACAACGCTGCGTTCCTCTGGTCTTCGGGGTGTCCCTGGACTAACTCGTCTGCCACGCTGTTTCATAAGCTCTGTCTCCCAACCTGGCAGGTGCTGCTGAGCGTGCCGGGCAGCGCAGACGTGCAAGACGCTAGCGGCTGGCCGCTGCTGCACGCCGCGCTGCTGCACGGCTGGCGGGACGGCGCGCGCGCAATCCTCGGCGCTGGGGTCCGCGTTGACGCCTCTGGCCCGAAGGCGATTAAATTGCTTCAACTGTGTCCTATTATACACTACAAGAACAACAGATACCCAAGAGTCAACATAGAGGAGTTCCTAGAGTCGGTACGTATTATTGAGGTGGTTCGAATTCTTCGTGAGGTATTTAAGCCTACTCCTCTGCAATCTAACCGTAATTGTTGCACGTTACAGTAACCAAAAACTAGTGTGCGACCGAAATATGATTATTTCGCCGAAACCGAAACCGAAAATTCGGTTTTGATTATAGATTCGGTCCAAATCGAAACCGAACCTTATATAAATGTGGTTAAAATATTAAATAAAATACTTCTCGCTGGTCCAATATTACAAGGTTCGTTTCACTATTATCGGATTGAAATTTCAACATTATCATAGCGACCCTACTGGTTCTAAATTAAACTATACTAAAAAAAGCCGGCCGGAAGGTTTGACGGTTTTTTGGCCGAAACTGAAACTTAGGCTGAATCATGATTTTTAGGCCGGAACTGGCTGAAACCGAAACTTCCGTCGGACACTACCAAGAACGCCTTTCCTTACTAACCTTAACCGTAACGTACAACAGTAACTTTTAAGGTTAGTTACAGGCTTTAGAGGGAGCATAAGTAGTGTGTTGTGTGCCAGTATTTTACGCACGGTTTGACAGTGAATGATTACGTTTTAGTGAGGTCGCATTCTTCGAGTTTTTGCAGCGATCCTGTAGCGATGAAGTTAGTCGTAGTAATGAAATCAGATGCGATGTAGCATCCCCCACTCCACACCCGAAATCCGCGCGTTGGTAGCAGTGCTGAACCGATACAGTGACGCGTTTGGATCAATCCAGAAGCGATGCTGAATTGAACCAGCGACTGTATCGCAAACCGCGATTCAGTCGCGCGTTCACGAAACGCTGCAATCACATCACTTAATTAGACTTCGCCCTCTTACGCAGTGCAGAGTGTGTCTCAGTCGCACAGTGAATACGGGAAACGCTTGTCGCTCCGCCCGTGCCACGAAGTTTTAACTGTTAGTACATGGTATTAATATTGTCTTAACATCTCTTTCAGCTTCCTCGAACAGCAATAGAAGTCGCCATAATGAATGACATGGCGATGCTGGAGCCAATCCTGGCAGTCGCCAGGGAGAACGGTGTCGTAGACTGTCTAAACATATTCGGCTGTACCGCACTGCGCACTGCCGTCTGGTTGAACAAACGGATGGCCGTGGAAGCCCTGTTGAGGAGCGGAGCTTCCCCGCACAGGGTCTCAGACAAAAATGACTCGGTGCTACACACAGCTGTACATAACCCCGAAATGATCATGTATTTACTTGAAAAAACGGACGTTAAAAGCTCCTTAAACAATGCTGGCCAGGCACCGGAACATATAGCTATTCGTAGTGGAAATTTAGGAACACTGATATTACTTTTGAACAAATTAAAAACTACACGGGTGAAAACAGGTGACGTAGATCAAAATACTCCGCTACATTTGGCTGCAATTAAAGAAGGCGATGAAGTAGGTAACATTATATTAGTACGAGACGCAGGGATAGAGAAAGCCGCAGGTTTAGGACTGGGCTTACGCGAGCAAATAGTCGCAGCAGAAAGGAAAGCAGCGGAACAAGACGCAGGAACAAGAAACGCAGCAGAAAGGGAAACAGCAGAACAAGACGCAGGAACAGGAGACGCAGCAGGAAGGGAAACAGCAGAACAAAACGCAACAGAAAGCGCCTCAGCAGAACAAAACCCAGCTGAAGCAGATCAAGATGAAAAAGTTGATGCTGTGTTTGAGGTAAATGCGCACGGAGAGACGCCTGTGCACTTGGCTGCGAAGCGCAACAACAAGGAACTGGCAGCTTTGTTCTTGCTGAACGGTGCCAATTTATCAACTCAGACTAAGGATGAGAACGAAACAACTGTTTTCAAATTGATATCCACAAATTTTTACAAGTCGGAATCTTTTTTCGAAAACATTTTCGATGGATTTATATACAATAATACCATCGATGGTAAAACTTTCGTTAATTCGGATTATGAAGTGCTTACGAACGGCAAAGGCATGAGTCAAATTAAAGTTTTAGAGGAATTCGTGAATTGCGGCCAGAGTAAACTGCTGATACATCCTTTGATTCAAAGCCTTTTGTACTTGAAGTGGAAACATTTTCAGCCGCTTTTTATCATCTTGCTCTGTATTTACGGAGCATTTCTCGCATTCTTTAATATTTTGATGATCTACGTGTTTTATTTAGAAGATAAAAGCCATAACAGCACGAACACGAGTAGCTCTTTGAATGATTCCCTCGCGACTGATGTAGAGGCGGACTCCGGCGGGACCCCCGGGGCAGCGTACTGGGTGCTGATCGTGCTGACATACCTTGCGATATTAACACAGCTTTTACAGGTGAGTGAAACTGAAGAGCTGTCTTTTGTGGAATGAGTACTAAAGGCTAGGTCAATAGAGAGTATATGCGATAATCGCCATGCTAGGCAGGTTGACGATTGCAGTTGGTGGAATTATACGCGGATACGCTGCTTCCCGAATTCCCGACCCCCTTACTGCCTGAGTCACCTCTTACGATACCCGCGGGATGATATAGGTAGTACTACTCTAAGCCGGCATAACACAGCCCACTTCCAGCACAGTTCCTAACGGATAAAGAAATGGGATAATCTATGGGATATACTAAACCGCAATAACATTTGATGAGCTCCCGATTTTTCGAAGCAGTTGCATTCATCGTGATCACAGGTAGACCGAAAAAATTGCGAGAGGGTATACCGTGTACGCAACATTCACATACATCCACAGTTTCTTCAGTCCCATGATCATGATGCATGCAAATACATCAAAATATCAGCAGCTCCTTAAAGGTAACTGCTCTACAACCCGTAGAAATATGTCTTGACTTATTAACCGGGTATCATTTAAAACTATCGTTTAAAGAAATGTGAAGGGGCTCAATGGTGTGTGTGCTGTTCCCAATTCGCACAAAGCCTGCGTGGGAACTACAGATAGCCGTAGTTCCCTCGTACCGAAAGAAGGCTACAAGCCTACAAGCCTACACCTATGTACAAGCCATGTTTAAAGAAATGCTTAACGTCCCGTCCCGTCCTGTCTCATATCTGTGAAGGGGCTCAATGGCATGTGTGTTCTTCCACATTTAAACTAGGACCGCGTGGGAAATACAGATACCTAATGAAAGAAAGCTAGTGCCAAACGGCGTAGGTAGTAGTATGATGAACTTCCCTCACCTAAGAATACACTGAAGAAACAATAGTCCTTAATATTCTAGACTAAGAAGATAAGATGTTACTGGCCCTATCATACTGGCTATAGATGGACTACTTAGAGCAGTCAGTGCCAACAGCTTCAAGCGGTCGCTGTTGGGGCGATCTGCCGTTTCAATACAAAATTAAGAGCAGTTGATTTGAAGTAGATTCTAACCGCAACTCTCGGACCGCTGGTCTCGACTGCTCTAAACAGTACGTCTATGGCCAAAAACCAGACGAAATCATGGAACATTCTGAAAGATTCTGAAAATTTTGGTCAATTGTAAAGATTGGTGATAATCATAAGCCACTTTTGACAGCGAGCAATAATTAAGTACTTATTTAATGTTTCCCATTCACAAATACTATACTGTACCGTTCCAGGAATCCATGTTCATATATCTGAAAAGGTGGAGCTACTTTCCAAGCTGGGAGACGGCTGTGAAGCTATCGGGGCTGGCGCTTTGCGTGGTAACGCCGCCGCTGGTCGCGCTGGCGCCGGGGCCCTGGCCGCGCCACATCGCCTGCGCCGCGCTGCTGCTGGTCTGGCTGCAGGCCATGTTCCTGGTCTCACGTCTTTCCCGCTGGGGCTACTATGTGCTCATGTTCGGAAAAGTCGCTCTCAACATACTCAAGGCAAGGCTACTGAAAATTTGAATGTAAACTTGATTAGCCCAAGAAAAGCCAGTGCTGCGGTACAACGGTACTGGGGGTGTTGGAATTTCGGATCTTGATGGCTATAAATTTGTACAGGATTAGCCAGGTTGACCAAAGCGATCACTTAGGAACCCTGCCTCCCTAGAACGCCATGACTTCGACATCTACGTATCCTATACAACTCAGACGTCACCACAGCGATTCATTTCTCTATGAATTATTTGGGTATGGTAGCTGGTGAAGTAGCCATGCCGTCCCATTTCGGAAGGGCTCTAACAGCATACAAGCTAAGGCTAACAGCTAATTCACAGAGAATTTGCATCGCCATTTGACTCCAAAGGCTGTCTGAAATTATAGTTCTTTGCACAATGTTTCTAACTTTCCTTTAATTTTTTATTCAAAACGCCCACACTGTTCAACTGTACTGTTTTAAATGGCACGCGAGTGAAAACATGTCATTGATTTTTTTTTCCTTCTATTTTCGCTCATCACTGCTCATGCTTTCCAGATACTCGTGACAGCAATATTTCTGGTCATCGCCTTCGCGTTCTGCTTCATGGTCCAGTTTCAAGCGACGTCCCCTTTTGACGACCCCTTCGCCGCATTCGTCAAGACTCTAGTCATGATGACCTCGGAGTTCGACTATGAAGGAATGTTCAAAGACCACGACGATGTCCTTGAAGATTCAAAAACCGCCACCCGCATCCTGTTCGTGATTTTCGTAATCTTCGTGGCTATTGTGCTCATGAACTTCATGACAGGTGTGGCCGTCAGCGACATCAACGATCTGAACGAAACAGGCAAAATCAGACGGGCAGAGAAGCAAGTGGAACTGCTGAGCACCTTTGAACCTCTGGTTTACGACGGAGTTTTAGCGAAATGGTTTATAAAGGTATTCGGTGACAGAAAATATCACAGCTCCATCTCCACTGAGAGAGGACATAAGTCGACATGGCGCGTCAAAGTTCGGAAATATCCTTACAAAGTTACAACGGATGATGGGTCATACGATATTAAGATCCGGTCCTCGAAGCTCTTTAACGCTCTAGTGGAAACACCTAGCAAGCAAGAACAAGCAGATATAGAGGCCGCGAAAAATAACACAGAGAAACCTTACAGAAGTCGGAGTAATGCGGAGGCCAACGCGTCAGAACTCAGGCCGCGAGGCGCTTACCAAAGAAGCGTAAACGACGACCTTGTATCGAGGAAAGATGATCATTTCAATATTAGTCTATTTAAGCAGCATTTGGAAAAATTGGTCAGTGATTCGTCAAAAATGTCGGACGATGTTGAAGCTTTGAAACAGTGTAATGAAAATGTGAACATGCAGATTAGCAATTTATCGGGAGTGTCGAATGATATTTTGAGGAGTGTGAGGCGCGATCGAGCGCTCGCGCGGATGACGCGGCGCAGGCGCCGGTGCGCGGCGCGCAATAGAGGCCAACGGTTGGCTTGAGCAGTTTTTGATCTCCAAAGAAGTTATTTTGTACATCCTCGTAGAGGAAGTAAATGTCAGTCTTTATATAAGCTTTTATTTTTAATAAATCATTTTTAAATCTTTTTATACATATGACACAAAAAGTATACGCTTTGTTTATTTTTTTCTTATTCATTTTGTTGGTATAAAAGGCTACCGTGACTGTCAATGTGGTCAGTGTCATCGTTTAATGGGGACTACATACATACATAAATCACGTTTTTATCCCTAACAGGGTAGACAGAGCCTAAGGTGACAAGACCTACAGGCCACGTTTAGCAAGTTTATGGATGTATATCGATGGAAAATGGAATCAAAATAGTGATGGGTTGCTAGCCACATCGCCTATGTCACATGATTACTATGATTTTCGCCCATTGCCTCGATGGGCTTTTACCATCTGCGCGGCAAGAGAAGCAACTGGTACATTCTATGTTTTTACTTTGCTCCCAGACCAGCATGGAAGTAATGTAATGGGGACTATCGCGTGTGAATTCGCCACTAGAGGCGCTAGTGTCGCGTGAGGTCCAATAACATTCACTTTTCACTAGTTTTGGCGGGCTTCGTGACATCATCATCATCACTGTCACTACATAGTCACTACATAGTATAAAATAAAGTCGCTTTTTCTGTCCCCGTGTCCGTATGTATGCTTATATCTTCAAAACTACACAACGGATTTTGATCCGTACCGAATACATACTTAAATACATACAACATCCATGACTCGGGCACAAACATTCGTATTCAACTGTCTGCCCCTACCGGGATTCGAACCCAGGTCCTCTAGCTTCATAGTCACTAACCACTAGGCTATCCGGTCGTCAAAAAAGTAGAGACCTTCAAATATTCCAAAAATTGCTGAATCTAGTTGTCATAATTCAAACGTTCATAAAATCATTCTAACGAATAAAATAAATAAAAGGAAAACATACAAGCATAGCTAAAGTCCTATTTATGAAACCTGGAAAAAAAATCTTAATCTGGAGCCCGATTTCTGAAAGCACATCACGCGAAAGTACCACCGTAAACTGTATGCCTAGCACGAATGCATACGAAAGTCCCGTCGCGCGCGAGATAGATTACCCATCTCTTTCTAAAACGAATAGTAAGAAAAAGACGAGCAATCTGACTCGCGCGCGACGCGACTTTTGTACGCTTTCGTGCTAGACGTACTGGTATAAATCAGCTTATATCTTCAAAACTACAGCTCTAATCAAAGTTTTGACTAGTTCACAAGATTAATGAGAGTTGTGATTGTCTTCTATGCTACTCGTATTTTAAATTCTGCACAATTTTTCACCACTTTCGAGTGGTATTTTCCCACATGCGCTTTCGAAAATCGGGCCACTGTTCAGTTTTGAAAGAGGAAATAAGGTACGAAAGGCCGGTCTCATCAGTTTTCTTTAGGTATTATCAGTCCGGGACTCAGGGCTGCAGTTAAAGAAAGAAAAAAAGAAAGAACACATTTATTCCTTTTTGCAAGACTCAAATATAAGATAATATACACAATTTTATAGAAAATAAACAAGGTATAACAAAAAAAAAAGACATGAAAAATAGATCATCAGCGTTGTGTGTCTTCGCAAAAGTGAAACGGTCGCTGGCTCAGCATTACGCTGAGGTGTTAGACACCCGCCGCACTGATTTTCAGCCAGAACCGTCTGTGACTCACGAAACGATACACAGATAAAATATAGGTACTACATAATCCATAAACTTTTACGTAAACAATGCAATACATAGATAGAACCCGACTTATGTAACTAAAGAAATACATAAATTAATTAAATAGTTGTCCCTTTCATCCTCTTTCCGGAGGGATGAGATGGAGGGAATGGCTATACTTTATTCAAATACCTACTTTTCAACAGTCTTAAAAGTCCTAAGAAGCTTTACTGTAGTTTTTTTAAGGTTCCGTACCTAAGCGTAAAAACAGGACCCTAAGACTCCACTGTTCGTCTGTCTGTCTGTCACCAGGCTTGTAACTCAGGAACCGTGATAGCTAGACAGTTGAAATTTTCACCGGTCAAGTGCAAAAATAAGTATCGATAGGAACTTCTCAAGAATATGTCCCACGACCTTATTACGCCAGTGTAAGAGCGTAGGTATGGTAATTATTTTTGAAACTATGACTACATACATATTATTACACTTGACTGTACCTATATTTTCTGTCGCCGCTGTAACAACAAATACTAAAAATCTAACTCTGTCTATGTACAATACAATACAATACAATAACTCTTTATTGAACACCACATATAACAACCAAAACAGAAAAAGGTACCTATATACAGAATATTACAAGGTAACAATAGGCGGCTTTATCGCTATAGAGCGATCTCTTCCAGGCAACCATAATGGACTGGAGAACAGAACAGATCTGAGCAGGTGGTGCAATTTAGAATATATATACATATATATATATTAATATACTAAGTACTGAAATACATAATATATTATACATGAAACACACATTTATAATAAATGGAGATATAAATAGACACATACACACATACCTAAAAAAGTCAGCTACAAGATTCATGCACAAGATGACAGATAGTGCTCCTTTAACATAGATTTAAATATCACCGACCAATATAAAATGACCTCGCACTGCCTACATTTTGCTTAGAGGCCGGGCTCTGCTAACACCGGAAACCTCGGTGCACGAGTCCGACACGCACTTGGCCGGTTTTACGTTTGAAAGCGTGCGTCACTTTAGACCGACCGCTTAAATGAGTCCTCGCCCGCGAGCGGGCCGCGGGGTGGGACGACAAAGGGGACCGAGAGAGGTGCGGGCGGGTAGTGCGCCTGCCGCCCGCACTTCTCTCGGCCCCCTTTGTGCCGTAAATAGGGCGGTGCCACCGGTGCCCAGCAAGGGCGTCGCCAGCCGATGGCGCAGGCGAGGGGGGCAAGTTGCCTTTACCTACTACAATTCATACTTTTCTCATTCTCTATGACGATATATAGACTTAGGACTTTGGTTGCATTATATTTGGCAACTTTTTTAGAATCTCTAGGGGGGGCAGCTGCCCCTCCCTGCCCCCCCTTGGCGACGCCCTTGGTGCCCAGGCACAGGGCGTAGACTCTGGGGGGCGCAAGAATTAAATGGCCAGACCAGGCTGGACTGTTAATGTTTCGGTTTGCTCCTGAGAAGTTCCCGCTGCGCCCCTAGTGCTCGATTCCAACACATATAGGTACGTACCCACATGCCAGATGGCTCGTCTGTTTGTTTGCACACATCAGTTCTTTAACTTCCATGCTGGTCTGGGAGCAAGAAAAAAACATAGAATGTACCAGTTGCTTGTCTACCCGCGTAGATGGTAAAAGCACATCGAGGGAATGGGCGATAATCATAGGAATCATGTTTTAGGCGATGAGGCTAGCAACCGATCACTATTTTGATTCCATTTTCCACCTATACGCCCACAATCTTGCTAAATGTGGCCTGTAGGTACCTGATACCTTAGGCTCTGTCTACCCCGTAAGGGATGGAGACGTGATAGATGTATGTATGTATCAGTTCTTTAAAAAATTGCCTTACCTACTTCCAAAATATTAGATAATTGGTCTAGCAACACCAAGTTCCTTGTGCTTTATTTTATCATCCTCAATGAAATAAAGTAGGCCTATACATAGCATTGCTCTAGGGTACCTATAATATCTAAAAAAACAAGGGCGCAGTTATAGAAGCTCGCACAGGGCGCAGAAAAGGCTATTTACGGCACTGCTTTGTCGCCACACCCGCGCCCCTGCACCCCGCTGGCGAGGACTCATTTAAACGATCGGTCTAGTGCTGTGATAAAATACGCTACGTGCTGCTCTTAACCGCTCAGATCATTGCCCCTTGCCAACTATAAAGCATCGTTTTTTTTTTTTATATGAATAAGAAGGCAAACGAGCAAGTGGGTCACCTGATGGTAAGTGATCACCACTGCCCATAGACAACCGCAACCCCGGAGGGATTGCTGCGTTGCCAACCTAGAGGACTAAGATGAAATGCCTCCTGTGCCCGTAATTTCCCCGGCTGTCTTACTCTCCACACCGGAACACAGCAGTGCAAGCACTGCTACTTAGCGGCAGGATTAGCGAGTAAGATGGTGGTAGCGATGCGGACGGACCTTGCACAAGGACCTACCAACCGCGAATGAATAAACACTGCGTATATTTTTTAGCACCAGTAGGTAAAAATGCACTGATTGTCGTACGTCATTCGGCCACTCCCGCGCAGCCAATTGAGCCACATTCACAGCAAGTCTGGCGACCTCCTGCCGTCCTGCACGCACTGATAGTCAATGGGAGAGTGAGAGTGACGGTATGATATGCGAACTTCGGATGTCGAATCTTCTAGTCGACCATGATCTGACAGTTCATTCATGAGTCAGTTTCGCCGGCTACAGTGCGCAGGCGCTTATCGCTCGGTCGCGACGTTAGTGGAGGCAAAATACGTGAAATTTCCCTTAAGTCAGGAAATAATTCTAAGAACTGATAAAAACAATTGTTTTTGATTTGTATGGGTTAGAAATGGAATTTAATACATCACTTGATATATTCACCCCCCCGGAAAGGGGTGGAATTGGTTGAAAATGGTGTAATAGTAATAACTAAGAAGAAAAAATAGGTGTAGTCTGTGCAATTTGCCATACGTTTTATTACATCTTAATCTATATTTGCACCCGTTATTTAGCTCAATTCAAGCTACGGAACATGCAAAAAAAAAATCATATGACTAAAAATATACTTTTTGGCATTGCGGCCCCGGGAAAAATACAGAATGCGGTGCAAATTGAGGAAATGATGAGAATATATATCAAAACACAATACCAAATTTGCACCAGGGTGCGACACCCGGAAAGTAGTTTTCTATGTTTTACTGTCTTTGTACTTCGGGGGAAATTTTGGAATTAATAAAAATCGTCACAATCGTCTTAACTTGGTTTGATTTACATTCGCACCCCATAAAAAATTGACATTTCTACACGGAACATGCGGTTCTGTAATACTACCCGCTACCTAGCGTTCGCTGCTATTCCTTGCGTTTAGATAGAACTATGTTTACCAAACTTCCGGTTAAATTTTTCTTTTTTTTATTGAGTGCGAATGTAGTATATTTTAAATATGTGTTATTTATAAATTTTCACGACTATCTTAATTTCCCCCGAAGTACAATCTACAAAAGAGTGAAAAAAAACATGTTCCATACTTTGCACGGGGGTGCAAAGTTACCTGCGTGTTTATAATACTTTGAAAAGCTTAATCTAAGTTTGCACCAACCGTCTGAATTATCCTCGAGCCGCAATCAGAAAAAAATATTTTACCAAGATTCTATACATCGTACACCTTTTTAATTAACATACATTATGTACCAAAGGGGACCCTTCACGTGGCTAAACTTGCGCCTAATACCTTTTATCATACTCCAAAATAACGGCATTTGAAGTTTATACCTAATATTTTAAAGTGTTCCGTACATGATAGAAAGGTGCAAACCGAGGGAAACCATCTAGTCGTGCCCTCTAACGATTCCACAAAAAAACACGACTACACGAATTACTTCCATACTTTTCCGTAATTCGACTATACTACGTGTAATAATTAACATAGGACTATTTTTTAAGCTCTATCTGTAATAGAGTGCTCTATAATAATTTAATTTGTGACTTTGGGACGTGTTTCCATTGAACAGTAAGTCGTTTATCACATAACTAATTTGTGACCCCGGCTTTGCATGTGTGTAACAGATAAGACAGTATTTGAATGATCGTCATATCAATAAATTTGCACAAAACATTATTAGATTATGCTCTTGAGTTGCTACCTAAAAATGAAAACTGCATTAAAATCAGTTGGGTAGTTTAAAAGTTCTAAGCGTAGGTAGGGAGGTAAGGGAGGACCCTATCGCAATAAGGTGAAATACACATGAGTTTGAGTGACGGGGCCTGTCAATAGGGAATATTCATCATCACTATCACTACATAGTATAAAATAAAGTCGCTTTTTTTGTCCCCGTGTCCGTATGTATGCTTATATCTTCAAAACCAGTCAACGGATTTTGATGCGGTTTTTTTTAATTGATAGAGTGATTCAAGAGAAAGGTTTATATGTATAATACATGCATAATATACCGTGCGAAGCCGGGGCGGGTCGCTAGTTAAAAAATAAATTACATTTCTTGCTGTTAGCGTCAATAACTTTGTACTGTATGTTTAAAATTTGCTCCGCTGTGAAGTTATTGAATTATAATTATTATCTTCATAATCTGAAGTCTTGAGTTTGAATCCATATTATTATTTATTATTTGTTATTAGTATCTGTATATTTATTTTTATCTCTAGTAGCTAATTATTTTATTATTTACAAATCTTAAATATAAATGAATCTAAATACATAAACACTTATCCTAAAAACCACATATCTATCCTAAAAATAACTATAAAATACGTATATTTACCTATATCTCTAGTTAGGTTTTTACAATATTCATATCTATAAAAAGCAATAAAACAATATTAATACAAAATATAAAAACATTATAAAACCTAACCTGGGGTGCCGCCGGTAGCGAGGCGAGGCCTAAGCTACCGGTGGTCAGGGCGACAGAGAGAGGAACCTCCTGACTATCCGAGCCGTGTCCAGGAGTACCGCCTTCTGCATCTGGCCCTTGACCCAACCACCTAGCGAGAGCCTTTCAAGGTGATGGTCAAGGCTCTTCGCTATTAGACCGTTCGCCGAAACGACTATCGGGACAGTGATCGGTGGAATCAACAGGCCACATGGCGGTAACCTCGTGAGCAAGTCAAGGTACTTGCTGACTTTGTCCTTCTCGTGATCGTGATGTCTACGAGCACTGTCTGGCGCTTCGATCGATCTATCAGCAAGATATCAGGTTTATTGGCGACAATAGTCCTGTCCGTGATGATAGATCGATCCCAATAGAGCTGGCAACCCCATCACTATTTTGATTCCACTTTCCACCTCTACGCCCTCAGTGTCTTGCTAAACGTGGCCTGTAGGTCTTGTTACCTTAGGCTCTGTCTACCCCGTAAGGGATAAAGATGTGATTTGCGTATGTGTATGTATTGTAGAGTTATTTGGCCCGCGTGCTCATTTACAATACAATACAATAACTCTTTATTTTATTTATTTACTTTACTTGTATTGTATTACTTATACAAGAAACAAGAGAGAGGTATATTATATATTTCAGTACTTAGTATATTAATACCTATATATTCTAAATTGCACCACCTGCTCAGATCTGTTCTGTTCTCCAGTCCATTATGGTTGTCTGGTAGAGATCGCTCTGTAGCGATAAGGCCGCTTAGTTACCTTGTAATATTCTGTATACCTTTTTTCGGTTTTGGTTGTTATATGTGGTGTTCAATAAAGAGTTATTGTATTGTATTGTTATTCTGTTGGTTTGTCTAGCTATTACTTGGATGGCAGCTTCATTCGAGCTGGTGGGGGGGATGCCGGCGGGTGCGCACGCGCCGCCGTCATGCGACATACGGTGAGCTTGATAACTTACGCACGCTGAGAAAATACCTAACTAAATAGAGTGACAATTATTTCAATTTGATGCGGATTTTTAAATAGACAGTGATTCAAGAGGAAGGTTTATATGTATAATTCTACGCAGACAGATAAGATAAAGCAACTACATCCGCGTTAATGTCATCCATGGAAGTGGCAGTGTGCACAAAAACAAGAAATTCCCTTATTTCCACAGACACTGGCAATATTTTTTCACGATGGTCTTTCCTTCATCTCCATTTCTTTTTTTTCTTTTTTTATATGAATAGAAAGACAGAAAGAAAGAAGAAACAAGACATTTATTCCTTTTTGCAAGACACACAAATATAAGATAATATACAAAGAGAATAGGAAGGCAAACGAGCAAGTGGGTCACCTGATGGTAAGTGATCACCACTGCCCATAGACACCCGCAACCCCGGAGGGATTGCAGATGCGTTGCCAACCTAGAGGATTAAGATGAAATGCCTCTTGTGCCCGTAATTTCCCCGGCTGTCTTAGTCTCCACACCGGAACACAGCAGTGCAAACACTGCTACTTAGCGGCAGGATTAGCGAGTAAGATGGTGGTAGCGATCCGGACGGACCTTGCACAAGGCCCTACCACCCGCTAAAATTAAGCCACGCCATTTAAGTTATTGATTTTGAGTGTCGCTACTTACTAATCACTTCAGAATACCTATTGAGGAGTCAGGAGTACAGGCTGCAGAGCTGAGCAGCTCCTGCCTTGCTGCCGGGCTGGCGGGCCCTCGTTGCCCAGCAGCGAGCCACGGCAGTGCGGCTGCACCCGGAGACAGCGCCCGAGAAGACTGGAGGACTCGGGGACTCCTGGCCACCATGGAGCCTGGTGATACCGAAGAGATCCTCAGGTCAGTGGCTAGACAAAGTCACCTTGGATTACCGATAACACTAATTCAATTGGCATTGTTCATTTTTTTTAGTATGCTCCAATTCGAAAACCATTTCGAGGAAAACCATCATTTATCCGATTTATCTTGTCCGATTTCAAAAATCCTTTATGATTGCAGATATTTTTGTAAAAGTACTTTGAACCTTTGTTTGACCGAACGACCCGGTTTTTAGACAGAATCCAGCATCGAATGTTTGCCACAAAAATGAAAAAAAAAGTTTAGCTATGGCAACTGTCACGTGTCACTGTCAAATCGACAAAACCATAGACAAAGCCGTTTTTTTTTATAGCCAGCCGAACGAAGGCGATTGGGATTCTGTCTAAATTCACGAATTATCAAACAGCGAAAAAATATTTATTATTAATTAACAAAGCTGCGTAAAAGCATAATATTCAAATTAAATAGTACAGCTTAAAAAAAATGAAAAATGCCAATTTTCAATTCAATTTTTAAGTCTAGCTCCATCGATACTGTAGATGATGCCAATGTCGAGGTTGAAGAAGACAGACTTGAGAATCTAAAATAGAATAGACACATATATTAATTGTTAGACTACCTACAAATATAATTTGTTAATTTTTATAAATTTACATAGTACAGTTATAAAGGTGTGTGCTAGTGTGAGAAGGAAATTTAGGTTAACAGGGCGAGGGATTTTGGGTGGAAGGAAGTCATATTGCGGAGAGTACCTAGCTTAAGAAATGCTGATGTAACAACAATAACTAAGGTTTTTATTCATTAAAGTTAGTCTTTACTCAATATTCAAGTTGTTTATTTGTATTCGTATTCCCCCGTCCCACATGGCGACCCTGCCACGTGAGGTGCCTGGATATGGTTCACGCGATAATATTGACCGTCTAACGCACACTTAAGAGGGCGGAATGAAATTCTATGGGATTGATAAGCCTATGAAAAACCAGGTGATAATACTCAATCATTAAAAAGTTCTCTCCTGCGGTGACGATCCTGGCCAGGCCACCAGAAATGTGCTTGAGAGTTTTTATGCAGCTGCAAAGCCAAATATATTCACCAACTGAGTCTATAACCCATTTGTCTATAATTCTTAGCAAAAAAATACCAAGAAACAACTAAAATGAAACAAAAAACTTACTTTTGAGTGCCTAAAACTTCGAATCGATGCACCGATGGGGTTTTTTTTTTTTTTTTTTTTTTTTTTTATATGAATAGGAAGGCAAACGAGCAAGTGGGTCACCTGATGGTAAGTGATCACCACTGCCCATAGACACCCGCAACCTCCGCGTGTGATCAAGAGCTGCGGTTTGTTTTTGGATTCGTCCGAGGGGAAGTACAGTGCTTCTTCCGGTGCACCCTGGGCACCGGTTAATGATTTCCTGGCGGTCTCCGAGGGATATCATTATCCGTTGGCTAAGAGCCCGACAGGGGGGGGAGGGGTTTTATGACCATGTTCTACCGTACAACGTTGCCGACATTTTTGTCACAAGATTTTTGAATACTGTATTTATTACCTTGACATTGGCGAAATCATCGCATGGTTCGATGGGGCCATATTAGAAAAGAAGAAGAAGAAGATGCACCGATGGCGGTTGGTTTCGGCGAACTGTGAAATGTTTGTGGAAGACGGGAAATCAGTGTTGCCTAAAAATAATATTGCCAACCAAATCTGTTCTAAAACTACCGAAATAATCTCTCGGCTCTTTCAAAACCTGGCTCTTTCATGCCACTTCTCGTATTGTATGTACTGTCACCTTACCAGGCTTACGAGATACTAAATTTAACGTCAATCTGAGTGTTCAGAACAAGGTATTCGAGGAATGTTCTTGTCTCAGAAATTGCATTAAAATGAAAGTGCTTATTCTTTCTCAGACTCCATGGCCTAGGGGACACGAGTCTGCACCGAGCGGCGCGCGCGCAGGACGTGGAGGCTCTATGCGAGCTGCTGGCCGCCGGCGCCGCGCCCGCCGCGCTGGACTGGGAGGGGCGCACGCCGCTGCACCTCTGCGTGGCGCTCAGGCTCATAGAGCCACTCAAAGTAAAAAAAACAAACTAACGTCTGCTTCTTCCTATTAGGAGATCTAAGAAGGCCTGCCTGAGCTGTCAGCCTCAGGCCACTTCTATCTTTTTAGGTTTCCGTACCTCATAAGGATAAAACTGAGCCCTTTTACCAGGAGTTCCCACCCAGTGGGGTGCGCCCCATTTGGGGGCGTAGGGTAATCCAACAGGGGGTGCGACGAGCGGCTTCTTTAGGTATTTATTAAAATCCATAACTAAGTACTTCCGCGGACCGGAAGACGCGGTGTAGGTAGGCCTCCAACAAGATGGAGCGACGACCTGGTGAGGGTAGCGGGAACGCATTGGATGCGGATGGCGCAGGGCCGATCTGTTTGGCGAGCCCCGGGGGAGGCCTATGTTCAGCAGTGGACGTCTTTCGGCTGACATGATGATGATGATGATGATAACTTTATAAAGTGCAAGCACAATGTTCTCGCTAATCATTAATAGTATTTTATAGTATGTTGTAGATCGTTTGTTTCATATCCATCGTAGTTGAGTTGGGACAGGGGGGGCGTAGTATTTTAGCATAAACAGATACTTGACTTAGATAGACAGAGCTAAAAGACCAAAAGGCCACGATTAGCATGATTGTGGACGTATAGGTGGAAAGGGGAATCAAAATAGTGATGGGCTGCCATGTGCGCGGGAAAAGAAGCAACTGGTCCGTTCTGTTTCTTTGTTACCAGACCAGCACGGCAGAGCAGCATGGGGGCGTGGAAGTTTTGTTTAATCACGTCATATCGTACTTCTGAACGTGGCAGGTGCTGCTGAGCGTGCCGGGCGGCGCGGACGTGCGCGACGCGAGCGGCTGGCCGCTGCTGCACGCCGCGCTGCTGCACGGCTGGCGGGACGGCGCGCGCGCAATCCTCGACGCTTCCCCGGACGTCTCTGCCTTCCACTCTCCCTGCTCTAAATGCAAGTCCTTACCACAAAAACCCGAAGGACTTCATCGGCATATGCTTCACGAATACGTATGTCAAAAATCAAAGTCCATAACATAGTGTTTAAAATTAGTATTCTATACAAATTGCTGTGGAATAGAAACTAATCAAAATCATAGAAACTTAAGATTTGGAGCAAAGAGGGCTCTTATAGTATGAGAAGAAAAAATCTTAAAATTTTATTTTTATTTTTGTTTTAGTTTTGAGTTATGCCTCCCTCTGGCCTGATTGATTACATTGGTATGATTAAATTTGGTACACTTGAACAAATGTTTTACATATCTCTTCCAGACAAACGACTTACCACTCTCTATCGCTATGTATGAAGGAGACATGGACATGTTTGAAGCAATACTGTTGGTTGCCGAGCGTAACGGTGTGGTAGACAGTCTAGATGGATGTGGCGAGACAGCCCTTTACAATGCCATTTACGAGTCAAATCTGCCAGCTATTGAAGCACTCTTGAAGAAGGGAGTATCGCCACATAAATGCTCCGATCGTAACGAAACAGCGCTCCACGTGGCTCTGCTTAATTGTAACATTTTGAAATATTTTCTTGATAAAATTGATGTCACAAGTTCCTTGGATAGCAAAGGCCGAGCTCCTGAGCATATAGCCGCCGTATTAAATGCCAAATCAATGCCATTACTCTTCGATAAGTTCGATAATACGAGGGTGAAGTCAGAACCTGAAGGATATACTCCGTTACATTGTGCTGCATTAGAACCAGAAGGCGAGGAAGCTGCCGAGTTAATTATGAATAGAGACTTAGAAGCCATCAATGAAGTAGATAACCAAGGAGATACTCCTTTGCATGTTGCAATCAAAAATATGAATAGACAAACGGCAATGCTGTTGTTAAGGAAAGGCGCTCAGTTATCAGCAACGGACAAGAACGGAGCAACCGCTTCGCAGTTGATATCGAGGCTTTTTTACAAACCTTCCAGATTTTTCGGACATGTGTTCGATAGATTTATTTTTTACAAAGATGTATGTCAGTCTAAAACTCTTCTGGTGAACGTTGATTATCGTGTGCTTACAAATGGTAAAGAGTTAAGCCAAATGAATATGTTGGAGGACCTTGTGAATTGCGGCCAGAGCAAAGTACTGCTCCACCCTTTAATTGAGAGCCTCTTGTACTTGAAGTGGAGACATTTTCTGCCACTATTCTATGCCATGATAGGCGTGTACACAATATTCCTCTTATCGTCTACTGTTTTAATGATCAGCTTATTTAATTCGGAGGATACTGATAATAGTGTAGCGAACAATAGTAGCATCTTACAACCTTCCCCGTCGAGCGAGGACACGACCGCAGCCGGAGGGCTCCAAGGCCTTCAGTACTGGCTGCTGATTGTATTGACGTACAATACCATCTTTATATTGATATTGCAAGTAAGATTATAATCCTAAACCAAGATAATAAGCGGCCGAATCAGGCAAGATAAATAAAGTAAGGGGTTTCAGCACCGAATACAACTTTGTCCCTTTCGATGTTGAGACGTTGGTCCGTGGGGTCCTAGCGCTATTAGCCTCTTCAAAGATATTTCGAAGAGGCTTAGACACTACGGGTGACCGCAGAGCTGGCAGCTTCCTTGGACAGCGTATTAGTATCGCTGTCCAAAGGGGGAATGCTGCCAGCGTCTGTGGATCTATGCCACGGGGCCCTCCTTTTTTAATTATTTTATTTTGAGATTAGTTTTACTTTAATTTTTTTTTGATTTAATCATAGTTAAATTGGTTTTTAACTCCCCTTTTGTATTTTTTCATTAATTAAACAATTACGCACTTTGTAAATACCTTTTTACTTTCTAGGAATCGATGTTCATAAATTTGAAAAAGCGGCGCTACTTTGCCAGCGTGGAGTCGTGGGTGAAGCTGTGCGGGCTGGCGCTGTGCGCGGCGACGCCGCCGCTGGCCGCGCTGGCGCCGGGGCCCTGGCCGCGCCACGCCGCCTGCGCCGCGCTGCTGCTGGCCTGGCTGCAACCCATGTTCCTGATCTCCCGGTTCCCGTTATTTGGATACTACGTGCATATGTTTGGAAAAGCTATCGTTAACATGCTTAAGGTAAGGGGACCCCTCCCCTGCACAGATGAACAAACGTTTTCTTAATGAGCCTCGTCGTTAGCATCCAATGTATCCAGAGATTTCTCAGTTTTATTGCAGACGTACCTATACTTTTGTGACATAGAGGACACTAAGACACACTGAAACAAATATCTCTAAAGAAACAAATCTCATTTTGTATCAACAGAAACGGTCAAAGGCGTCATTCTTGGAATTTGACAATGGAGTTCCGAAATAAATCTCGACATAGATGAATGTTTTCTCTCGTCGATCCATCTATTGTCTACAAGTAATAAACTTTATTAATGAAAAAATACGAAAGGGGAATAAAAACAAATTAAATTGTGATTAGATTAAAAACGAATTAAAAACTTAACTAAAACTAATCTTAAAATAAAATAATTAAAAAAGGAGGGGCCCCCGTGGCGTAGTAGGTACCACAGACGTTGGCAGCATTCCCCCTTTGGACAGCGATACTCATACGCTGTCCAAGGAAGCTGCCGGCTCTGGGGTCACCTACAAGTAATCTTTTGACACGATATGTTAAACCAACAAAGTTAATGAAAATGGTATAGCTTGAAAGACTAAGCACGGTTCCAGTTCCACTCGATCTTTATTATGCAGACAGCTGAGGAATGGAATTCCTGAACGCGCCTGTGTTTCCTGAACGCTACAAATCTGGCCGTCTTCAAACCATGGCGGAATGTGTATTTTCTCAAAAATTACCGTTAAAGTCATACAAAAGTAAAAGTTAACTACTACTAAGTAAAGTTAACTACATATCAGAACAGGAAGTTAATTGTTGCCGGTCAGTCTAAAATTAAAAAAAAACGCTACACTCTCCAGTAATGTTGTATACAAATTCCATTACTGTCTAGTTATTAACTTTTTAAAAATGCAAATCTCCATTATAAAATAAAGGCACAAGACTCAAAACACCAAATAAATAAAAAAAGCTAGTACGACAACATGTTTATCTGTGTCTGAAATAGCTTTAGGTGTTCTGGGTAGAAAAATATCTACTCTCTTCAAATGCCATTGATAGAAAAAGGAAATATTTTTTATTGTTGTTTTATTTTCCATTTTTGAGAAAAGCACTATACTTGCCTCGGCCAGAATAGCATTGCCGGCTTCGTATTAATAAACAGACTCGCAAGCTCCTCCGTTCAAACCAATACTCAGCCAGCAATTGACTTCCTGGCCTAGACTAGTAGTGTACTGTAAAGACTCCTTCTTTACTCTTTATCGAATTCGAATCTTAAATTTGAATTATTAAAAAATAAACTAGAATTCGAAACAAGAGTGTCAAGAGAGTTTTTTAGGGCTTCCTTGGAAGCAGACGTATTGTTGAATATAATCGAAAAACCTAAATAAAATACTGAAAATATAATAAAAGTTTCATTAAGTAATTTTGAGAGCCATCTGAGCTACACTATCCCGTCGTAGAGTCAGTGCCTCATCAGGGCAGCTCTACAGTACCTATTACTAGGCAAGCGTATTTCATCCTAGGTCACATCTATAGGCGTAATTGTGATCAAACGAGTGCCTATTTTGCATAAAAAAACTATGTTGAAGGAAAATACTGTAAAACAAACATTTCACGCAGGGGTTGTCATCACCACACCAAAGGGCCTTTCTGTAAAACAGCGCCGAGTACTCGAGCCCAGCGCACGCTTAGATTGACACCCATTGCTAAACTTGTGTACTGTTACTTTTAAGTCTAAGACATGTAATTTTTGTTTCTCTATGCACCTTGTCACTAGCATAAAGTTTATATATTTATTTGTTCCAGATATTCATGACGGCGATATTTCTGGTGGTAGGCTTCTCTTTCTTGTTCATGATCCAGTATCGCTCAGAAGCTCCGTTTGACGGACCCTTCGCTGCTTTCGTCAAGACTCTAGTCATGATGTCCTCAGAGTTCGACTACGAAGGTCTATTCGACGAAGACCACGCTGCACAGCTCAGAGACACTAGCACGGTCGTCCGCATCTTCTTCATGTTGTTCGTGGTTTTCGTGGCGATAGTCTTCATGAGCTTCATGGGTAGCGTGGCCATTGATGACGTCAACGATCTGAAAGAGACAGGAAACATCAGAAGGCTGGAGAAGCAAGTGGAACTGCTGAGCACTTTCGACGCTCTGGTCTACGACGGAGTTCTCCGGAGATGGTTCAAGAACACGTTCACTGTTAAAAGGTACCATGAGTCCATGTTCACAGTTAAAGGCAATCCACCAATATGGAATGTGCGGTGCTGGCCGTACCCATATCAACCACCGTTACAGAAGAAATGCTACGCGATCTCATCTATGTTCTCCTGTAAGCGGCCCTCGTGTGATAATTACGTGGAAAATCCGATGCCTAAGGAAGCTTACAAATCTGATTTATATTACTCCATTGAAATCGACTTCCCGCTCTATAAAGCTATAGTGGCGATAGCAAACAAACTCGAGCGTCAAAAGCAAAAGGATATCTTTTATCATAAAGATAGAAAATATAAATGTAAAATAGATGCGTTATATGAAGAAATAGTAGACAGCGAAGAAGAGACAGAAGACGAAGAAGACAAGCGAATTGATCAAATTACATTAAGGAAACAAATGAAATCGATAGTGAACGATATGACAAAGGTGTCGAATGAAAATGAAGAAACAAAACAATCTGTGGAGAAATTGAATCTGAAAATTGGCGATTTGACTGCGATTTCGTCGGTAATTTTGAGAAGTATAAAGCCTGGTTCTAGCTGGATATTACTCTCGCGGCAGACACGAACGCGGCGCACGCGTCGCCCTGGTCACGCGTCGGGTGCGCGAGCGCAGAAACGAACCAAGCGTCCACTTGAAAACATCCAAAGGTCTAACTCAACCTAACAGACAGAGAGGGGTAATACTGCGCTGCGCCGTGCACTTGCGCCGACTCAGTCCTTATACTCCAAAATAAGGGTTCATATGCTAAACAACTTTTCACAAATGCATCATTTAACACACCCATCATTTGACAACCTTTTATTTTAAAAAATTAACCTAAACTTTTTTTTATGGTGTGGAAAATGCGCCTTATGCCGCCCGGTACGGGTTTACCGGGGGTATGTGGGGCTCTTCCGCGACGGCAGGCATACCCACTAAAAACACACGGATTCCCTATTCGGTGGTATGTGAGGCGTTACGGGAGCACTCGGTGTCACCGCGACGCCCCACGACCACCCCGGGATGTTCCCTCTTCGCGGCACCTGTGCAATGCAGGTTTGGGAACGCAGGGTTTTTGCTGGTGGTTTAACTAGAAATATTCTATCACAAGTGTGTCACGCCTCGGGTGGCCGAAAAGCTGGCAGCTTCCTTGGACAGTGTATTAGTATCACTGTCCAAAGGTGAAATGCTGCCAGCGTTTGTGGTAACTACTATGCCTCTCCTTTTTTTAATTGTTTTATTTTAAGATTAGTTTCAGTTTAGTTTTTAATTTAATTATAGTTTTTTTTTCTTTCTACATATTTGTAAGGTTTTGTTCCTATAAATTATATTATGTGTGTCATACCTAAATATGTATACGAAACGAATTTAGTTGATGAATAAAATATTTTAAAGCAATGTCTAATTTAATTTGTTTCTTTTGGCGTGTCGCGTACGGAGTGCGATAAACTAAAAAAAGTTATTTTTTAAATGGGCCGCTCTTGTTAACCGACTTCAAAAAAAGGCGGTCCTCAATTCTTTTGTTTATTTTTGTATGCCTTTTTTGAAATTACCAGCGCATTCAAAAATACCGTCACTGTCAAGAAGAATGCGCCGGGAGAAACTTGTCAGACAGTATTTTTTTCAAATCAAATACATGCCTATTTATACAATATAAAAGTGTCACCAAATCTTATTCCTCAAGACAGGTCAAATTGTCAAAAAAGTCAAATAGAAGAGATTTTTTTATACTTACCAATGATACGCAAACTTGTTTTTTCGCAAAAAAAAATGTACCTATCTCTAAAGCGATGAGACTTTTATAAGCTCAAAATCATAACCTACTCTATTAAGCAGCAGACGACCGGATGGCCCAGTGGTTAAAGAACCTGACTATGAAGCTTGCGGTCCCGGGTTCGATCCCCGGTCTATTGGAATTAAATTTTATTTGGCTGTGAGAGTATTTCCCTGCGCTTTTTGTTTTTTTCTAATTTTAGTTTGTTCTGAAGATGTCGCTACTATCTGTGTGTTGCGAACTAGAATACTATTGTGCAAGTTTATTTGGTGAAGTAAATCTTTAATTATTCGAAGAAATCTTGTTTATTATTAATAAAATCCAATTCGGTCTGGCCAGATATTTGTATGAAAAATATGAATGTTTCTTCTTGAGTCTTGGATGTTTAATATGCATTTATGTATTTATATTTATCTATATAAGTATATTTATCTATATATTACAAGCTTTGCTTAGTTTGGGACTAGGTCAATTGGTATCAAATGTCCCAAGATATTTATTTAAAGTTCTTTAAATCGGCCATTTCAAGCTCGTTAATAAATTATGGTTTTAGACAAAAAAAGTTATGACAATTGATCATTATGGCAAATAAAATGCGCCGGCGCTTATGCATTTCACCTCACGAATGTCATCCGTTGCTTGCCTTATCCTTTTTCCACCTATACGCCCACAATCTTGCAGAACTTGGCCTGTAGATCTTGTTACCTTAGGCTCTGTCTACCCCGTAAGGGATAAAGACGTGATTTGTGATTTTACTTTTTAATGTTCCGTTACTTATATTTGTACAAACAACAAGGGCTGATAATAATTGCAAGCCAAAACCAATCTTATGTCAACACCCGATTGCTTCGTTGACTTTTAACCCGCACAAATAATATTGTTGTGATTAAAAAGTTGTTTAACGAATCCAATATCCAATCCGTTAGTTAGTGACCGAACACACTGGGAGCTGGTCAAAATGGGAGTCACCTGTGAGTATTGTCATTTTGAATTACCATTCTGTTTTTACAACATACATATATCAGATATCACGGTCTTTATCCCTTACGGGTAGACAGAGCTCTGTAACAATACCTTAAGGCCAAGATTAAGGGCGTATAGCAGGAAAGGGAAATCAAAATAGTGACGTGATCAGTGCTGCAGGTGTCTAACACCTCAGCGTAATGCTGAGCCAGCGACCGTTTCACTTTTGCGAAGACACACAACGCTGATGATCTATTTTTCATGTCTATGTTTTCTTTTTTTGTTATACCTTGTTTATTTTCTATATAACTGTGTGTATTATCTTATATTTGTGTGTCTTGCAAAAAGGAATAAATGTCTTCTTTCTTTCTTTCTTTCTTTCTTGACGGGTTGCTAACCGCATCGCCTATAACATTGATTTCTGCGATTTTCGGACTGCCAGACCGGAATGGAAGACATAATAATAAAACGCGGTTAGGTTTTTTTTTTTATATGAATAGGAAGGAAAACGAGCAAGTGGGTCACCTGATGGTAAGTGATCACCACTGCCCATAGACACCCGCAACCCCGGAGGGATTGCAGATGCGTTGCCAACCTAGAGGACTAAGATGAAATGCCTCTGTACGATAATCCCATGGGCTGCTTATATGCTTCCATGCTGGTCTGGGAGTAAAGAAAAAACATAGAATGTACAACTTGCTTCTCTTCTCGCGCAAATGCTAAACGCCCATCGAGGGAATGTGCGAAAATCTTAGGAATCATGTGATAGGCGATACGGACAAAAACATTGGGAAAAGCCCGCAAAAATTACTTTACTAAATTGGCTCACACCATGCCCTTAAATATTGTATGTGTGTACTCACATTGTATGTAGTGTGTATGTATGCATGTGTGTAGTGAACATTAAAAAAATAATTTTATTTTGAAAATGATTACAAAAGTATTGATTAAAATATAAACTAAGGCTAACCTTAAAAATAACTTAATAAAATAAAACTTAGTTACAAATTAAAATTAAAATAAATTTGGACCCTTAGGTAGGGTCCCCATCACGCAGGCAGCACCCGCGTTGTATCGCAATTGCGAGTCTTTGTGTGTAATGATATTTATGAATTGTTTATTGTATTTTGAGATGTACGCTCTAATGTAGCGTTCACTATATGGAGGTTTAAGCTCTCTTTTTGTCGGCCCCTCGCTTAATGCTCCTCTCATTTACTCAAAGGTTAACAGGTAGAGATCCCTTATACGGATAAAGTTCGCCTTTGTCATAAGTCATAAGTCATAAGTCATTTATTTGCAGAAAATAGTGTACAATAAGATGATAAACAGGAATAACAATGACACAACTATTTCACTACACAGTAGTATGCAAATTATTTCTAAACAAGCACTACATCTACAAATGCAAGCGATTTATTTTACTTATATTATATCGATGAAGTCACTCTTTACAAGACAAGAATTCATTAATCGTGTAAAATCTTTTTTGCAGTAGCCAACTATGCAATGTTCGTACACATAACCTATATGGCAGACCAGTTATATTTGTAGGGACGTGATTAAATATTCTTATGGCCATGCAATAACAATTTTTGCTGCAGAGTTTAGAAGCCACTCTCGGTAGAATCAGTCTTGTGGGATATCTCGTGTTAAAATTGCATGCACTCTTCAGTTCTTTAAAGAGATGATAATTTAATTTCACAAATTTAGTTATTTCCAATATGTATAGCGATGGCAGAGTAAGTAGTTTTAGTTCATCGAACAGTTGCTTACAGGATGTTAGTGGGTGCTTGTTACAAATAGCCCGTAAACATTTTTTTTGGCTTATAAATAGCCTATTAACTTCACAACAGTTGCCCCACAACACGAGTCCATATCTTAACACGGATGCCACGTAACCATGGTAAGCTAGAAGAGCCGTTTCCTTATTTACTAGTGTAGAAAGCTTTCTTATTGGATATACAAAACTATTGACCATTTTACTTTTTTTTTCTATCTGAGGTTTCCAAGAACAATTCTTATCCAGCATTATACCCAGAAATGTCAATTCTTCAGTTTCACGTATCTCTTTCCCACCATATTTTATATTCAGATCCATGCCTTGTTTTCTGTTATAAAATTGTACGTAACTTGTTTTGTCAAGATTTACATTTAAATTATTTGATTCTAACCACTTAATTACATTATGAACTAAATTATTGATATCATCATTATAAGTATTTATATTATTGCATGGTATAATAATTGAAATGTCATCAGCAAATAAAATACATTGATTATCTGTCACATGCGTAAGGTCATTAATATACAGTAAAAATAACAAAGGACCCAGGACGCTACCTTTGGGTACTCCGACTTCATTGTTTTTAAACTTAGATCTGATATAACCAATATCATTTCTATTTTCAATATTTTCTATTTGGACACACTGAGTTCTATTATTTAAGTAACTCTTTATCCAGCTTAAGGCTACACCTCTGATACCATATCTTTCACATTTCTGTAGAAGGCGTTGATGTGAGACAAAATCAAATGCCTTGGTCATATCAAAAAAAACGGTACAAACTGGTTTTCTCATATCTATGTTTTCAGTTATACATTTGATTAACATGAATGCGGCTAATGTAGTGGATTTTCCTTTCTGAAATCCATTTTGGTCACTACTAATTATATTGTATTTTTCACAAAATGATGAAATTCTCGTGTGCATGGCCCTCTCAAATACCTTTGATAGAATAGGTACCAAGGTTATAGGACGATGGTTACCCAAAACCTCCCTATCACCCTTTTTATGCAGAGGTTTAACGACTGCTATTTTTAGTTTGTTAGGAAAAACGCCATTTACAAAAGACAGATTTATCAAAAAACTTATAACAGGCGCAATTATTCCAACACATTTTTTTATGACCTTAGTCGATATCTCATCGTACCCTACTGCATTGGTATTTTTTAAGGCCTTAACAATTTTTATTACCTCATATTCATCACAGGGATGTAAGTACATGGTTGAAATACCAGTGCGTACCTTGTCTAGGCGATGCTTTGTGTAGTCATAATTATTTTTAGTTTGATTTATATAATGGTCATTGAAAACATTAGCTATCTCTTCTGTGTTAGTAATGACATTTTCCTCCTGTTTAATTTTAGTGATATGATTTGGTTTATATTTTCGAAAGGCCTTATTTTGTATTAGGTCCCATGCAGCTTTACACTTATTTTTTGAATCACGTAAGTAATTATTATTTTGTTTTCTTTGTGAGTATCGAATACAAGCTTTAAGTAACATTGAGTGTTTATGATATTTCGTTTTTATTGCATGATTCTTAGTTTTATAGTAGAGGAATCGCAATTTTCTTTTCGTTATACAAGCCTTTTTTATACCCTTAGTGATCCAATTTTTATGTTTATTTTGATTAGATATTTTAATTCTAATTAGCGGGAACGATAATTTATAAAGTAATGTAATCATGTCATGGAATTCATTAAAGGCGGTATTTAAATCTGTTTGACTGTAAATATTAGTCCAACTTAAGTTATTTAAGTTATAACAAAATTTTGCAATATTTTCCTGGCTTAAATCTCTCTTTGTAATGTACCATTTATCGACGGTGGGAGCTTTTGTTTTTGTATGAAAACTAATGGTTTGACCTGTGTTGTGGTCGGAGAGCCCCAATTCCCGAACCTCTACAGAAGCATTTGGAACATTGCTCACAATGTGATCAATGCAGGAATTGAGCCGAGTCGGTACAGTAACATGAAGATTATAGTTGTAGTTTTGAACAATTCTTTGCAGCTCACGACTGTCTTTAGAATCTTTAAGAGTATTTATATTGAAGTCCCCCGTTAAAATGATTTTGTGATTTTTACGATTATGCAATTTATGTAAGAGGTTCTCGAGACTTCCTAAGAAAATATTTACCGTTTCGTACTTAGGTCTCCGTTAGTGTCTCCGTTTCTTTATATTTGTACAATAAAGCATTTACTTACTTACTCGTACTTACTTTAAAAAAATCGGTTGTCTATAAAGTCGATTTACGGACAATAGGTTTATGTGATATAGATTAATGTATCACAAGCAGACGCTGGGCCGATCGTGCGTCTCTATCGCTTGTTCCGCGCTCTCGCTTGCACTCTGACGTCACACGGAACTTAAGATAGATAGATAGATAGATAAAACGTTTATTTGGTACTGCCAACACACACAATCAAGATTACATAAAATATCAACATATCAAGCAGAAACTTAAAACTAGAACATTATCTTTGTTTGTGTGCGCTACAGTAGCACAAAAGGGCCATGGCTCAGTGGTCAACATTGTACGTAAAAGCAAAACACTGGTATTCTGCCACAACCCACGGAACAAACAAATGAACACTTATTTAACAGTTACTTAAAATATGAAATTAAAGTGAACGGCGCAAAAACTAATAAAAACATGCACAGTGACTTAACGCAATGAGTCATGCTTTTTTGCGAGTGCACACGGCGTTCATTGATTTATAAGGCGCTATCACTTCAAAAATACAGATAACCTCCCTGATAGCCTTCGCCGATGCATATTCAGGGTGTCCGCTAGCATAACAACCACCATGCTTGAAGGCGTATTGGCTCGATGGATCCTCTTAAATGAATGTGATGTATATTGTAACTTGTGTGTGTATGTATATCGATACCTTTAGGGTCTAGCTGTTGCCCGCAACTTTCTTCTGCATATAATTCGTTTATCGCTATCCCGCAGGAATTACGCAATTTTCCGGGATAAAAAGTAGCCTATGTGTTATTCAAGACTATAATCTATATATGTTCCAAATTTCATCCAGATCTCTCCAGCCGTTCTGGCGTGAAAGAGTAACAAACATCCAAACATACTCACAAACTTTCACATTTATAATATTACCTAGTAGGATAGGATCTTTTACGATGATGCTACATTTTCAGTGAATGAAGAAGCTACGTTGCTGGAGCAGGGGGGGCGGCCGGCGGCTGCGGCTGCGTCTGCGCCGCTCATACATCTACAGACTCGGTACATACATACTAGTGATGTAACGAATGTCATTTTTTAAACACTTGCGAATGTTTCTTCTTCTTCTTCTTATTTATGGCGTATCAAGTCGTTATAGCGACGACAACTTCGCCAATGTCAAAGTAACAAAAATATGATTAAAAAATCTTGTGACAAAATGTCGGCAACGTTGTACGGTAATGGTCAAAGACCCCCTCCCCCCTGTCGGGCTCTTAGCCAACGGTCAATGATATCCCTCAGAAACTGCCAGGAAATCATTAGCCGATGCCCAGGGTGCACCGGATCAAGCACTGCTCTTCCCCCCGGACGGATCCAAAAAGGAACATTTGCGAATGTTCAAATTTGGCGCCAATTGTCTATGGCTTTGCTGGCAGTTACGAGGTGCGTTCCGTTTGTACTTTGTTCCGAGAATAGCCGAGTTGATACGAACTCATCCGACTGAATTGTCATTCCGCTCGCGCCGGTCTTTTCGTAAACAAAACAAGTGAATTTTGAGGTTAGAGTTTTTTCTTGCATTTAAAACGTAAGATATAAATGGGTTTTTGATTTTAATAACCTACCATTATCTTCGAATCGTTTGTTTTTTCTGATACTCATATTCGCAAAACATTCGCAGAAATTTTGCGGATGCGAATGCGAATACGAATATCTAAAAATATGCGAATATCCGCGAATGCGAATGCGAATATTCGTTACATCACTAATACATACACACATATACTAACCACATCTTTATCCCTTACGGGGTAGACATGCATCAAGACCTAGAGGCCACGTTTAGCATGATACTGGGCGTATAGGTGGAAAGAGGTATCAAAATAGTGATGGGTTGCTAGCCGCATCCACACGAGTATTGGCCTAATTATGTAGAGTTGCATACATTAGGTACTATCAAATGAATCAAGAATTTTTATTTCTTGGTTTTTATCTTCACTTTTACGGTTTTACCGTTAGAAATTAAATTTACCCACCTGCTATGGGTGGTGTAAGGGTATAGCACGCGTCACGGAATGACGAAGATCCGGGTTCGATTCCCGGCCATAGCTTTACTTTTCGGATTTTTCTATGTGTTCTAATTTTCACTGACATTTAGAAATTTGCATACCTACATTACTTTATCTACACACTTATCATAAGTACTCTAAGATAGGTTTAGAAGCAGTATATGATTTGTGTAAGTACCTACTTTCTTGTCTATGGTAGTACGAATAGGAAAAATCTGTACTTTAATGTTAATACAGTAGGTATAGCAGTGGCGTGGCATCCACAGTACTCGATTCCCACCGGCTTATACACCCCCTTGCAAAAAAAAACGGGCACCCACGGTTTTTGTATTTTATGTGCATAAAAGCTTATTTTCTAAGTTTTAATGCCTAAAAATATGAAAAACCATAGGTGCCCGGTTTTTTTTGCAAGGGGGTGTATAATAAAAAAAATACACGCTCACCCACATTTTTCCCGATTTACTTCTTGTATCACGGGCGTAGTATTCAAAACGTTTTGTTGCAAAAATAACATTACTGGCCACTTATGTCTATCTGATAACACACAAGTACAGTCGCCATCAGATATATCGGAGCGGGCGAGGTCCTCAAATATTTCGGAGCAGCAGTAAATTTCAATAAATTCGTTACACTAGATAAGGTTAATAACATCAGAACACGCAATTCGTCATAAATATAAGAGCAGCGACTTTTCAATAAATTCGGAACGTTCAATGAGGTAAAAATATCAGGAAGCACAGATCGTCAAAAATTTCGACGCAGTCAGACTGATCATTAACATCGGAACATTTATGGAAAATAAACCTTACTTCTGTAATATACAGTTTAAATTACAGTGAATTATGCATGCAAACGAGTACTAAATATAGGTGACATCTTTCATTTTTGTATGACGTATTAGCCATATTTTTGTTTTGTTAGGAATTCGAATCTACTCCTCTACAAAATGATAATGGTAGGGGAGCCGACGCTGCTAAATCGGGATTTACTCAAGCGTCATAGAGACCTATTGAGTTGCGAAGCTTAGATGATAAAAAGAAAAAAATGTTATATAATATATACCTTTTCATCGGAGGGGGAGCGGCTATAGATTTTCAAAATTGTAAAAATAACTGTTGCATGGACATACTCCAGCGTGTCAGATATTGCTGGCATCCATTTCCTACGTATTTTTAAATATGTACGTATGTTAATCTGATTGTTTCAGTGATGGGGGTGGTCGTATATAAGGTTTGAAAATGAAAAAAAAAAATTTACTCGAGCGCGTCAGATTTTCTAAGGGGATGTTAAGTGAACTTAAACAAAGCTCTTATATAATAATCTGACGATTTGGATGTGACGCAAACTCGTGGCCATTATTAGAATATGCAAAAAAATCGCCATTTTGACATACTCAAGCGCGTCAGATTAATATATATAGGGTCACCTTTATGCCCTAAATGAGCTGACTCATAATCTGACGATTATCTGGAGGGATCCGTCTAATCTGACAATTAATTTTATTTTTTATTTTTTGAAAATATTGAACTTAATTAGTTTAAAAGCTCAGGAAATAGCTTATTTATTTATATTTATTTATTTAGTCAATAAAAAAATAAAAAAAAATTACAGCATTACAGTCGAAACCAATGCGCTATAAAATTCAAAAAACATAATAAATGTTATTTAGGCGACGAAACGTTGTGGCTCCGCTGCGTCGTCATCTCCGGTGTTGGTCTTATATCTTAATAGTCTTTGCTATCATATTTAGAATAATATCTACTCGACTAATACTTGAGATAGCTGCCCTTAGGTATCTGGTGATTTACTTGAAGCGTGTAAATATACTAATTATATTGTAAAATTCTTAATTTAATAATTTTTGTACAATGTGGCCAGTTATTGGAGGGTGGCCAGTAATTGACGATTTACCCTACTCTTACTCTTGTCAAAATCGTGTTTGACAACTTTAAATGTGAGATTGATAAGGAACTGTATATTACAGAAGTAAGGTTTATTTTCCATAAATGTTCCGATATTTTTGACGATCTGTGCTTCCTGATATTTTTACCTCATTGAACGTTCCGAATTTATTGAAAATTCGCTGCTCTTATATTTATGACGAATTGCGTGTTCTGATGTTATTAACCTTATCTAGTGTAACGAATTTATTGAAATTTACTGCTGCTCCGAAATATTTGAGGACCTCGCCCGCTCCGATATATCTGATGGCGACTGTACTCATGAATATTGAGCAAAAATAAAAAATGGAAAAATAGCTTAAAATGGTGCTATGATCAAAAAATTGAACAAGGGTGTTCATTTTCGAAAAAAACCTAAAAGTCCGAATATCTCGGAAACCGTGCCACTTTTACTAAACCCGTTATAGCTTTATTATAACGTCCTAAGTGCCCTCTATCCCTAGTTCCAGGATTATCCATTCATTACCTAACAACCTGTATATTAATGTAAATTATGCCATGAGTATTTATTACATTAAAGTACATGTTTTTTAAGGGTGCAATAATGCTGTTGATTTCCTACGGTTTCCGAACGCATAGACTAATGACATGTGCGTAGATAAAAAGAAAAAAAAGAACCCTTATACCCGAATTTGTACGGAGCCGTCGGTGCGTGGTCCGACCCGCTCTTGGCACTTTATTAATTTACTCTCAACTTTGATGGCCCGCTTATCATTGAAATTGTTTTAGGAGTTTTATAGACAACGAGAAACAGGCGCTCCCGGCCCAACAAGTGATCAACAACGGTTCTTCCGGTCAGCACGGGCATGGTGACACACAGACAGCCTCACAAGAAGTGGTAAGTGTGGTCGCAAAGTCGATTGTTTCCCAATCAAGCAATTTATGTAATACTAGCCGCTGCCCACGACGTCGTCCACAAAAAAATAGTTTTTCGCTATCCCGCGGGAACTATGCAATTGGCATTGTTCATTTTTTTTAGTCTGCTCCAATTCGAAAACCATTTCGAGGAAAACCATCATTTATCCGATTTATCTTGTCCGATTTCAAAAATACTTTATGATTGCAGATATTTTTATAAAGTACTTTGAACCTTTGTTTGACCGAACGACCCGGTTTTTAGACAGAATCCAGCATCGAATGTTTGCCACAAAAATGAAAAAAAAAAAAGTTTAGCCATGGCAACTGTCATGTGTCCCTGTCAAATCGACGAAACCATAGACAAAGCCGTTTTTTTTATAGCCAGCCGAACGAAGGCGATTGGGATTCTGTCTAAATTCACGAATTATCAAACAGCGAAAAAATATTTATTATTAATTAACAAAGCTACGTAAAAGCATAATATTCAAATTAGTTGCTTGAAATAGTCCATTTTATCAAACACAGGTGTCAAAAGCACAGCTTGAAAAAAATGAACAATGCCAATTTTCCGGGATAAAAAATGGACTATGTGTTAATCTAGGGTATCAGCTATCTCCGTTCCAAATTTCATCTAAATCCATTCCGTAGTTTTTATGTGAAACCTCCATCCATCCATACTTACAAACTTTCGCGTTTATAATATTAGTAGGATTGAAAATCAATGTACCTGTAAATTAGGGTGCCCAAAATGAGAGAGAGTTTTAGTATCGAACTTGTATTTCCGAAGCCAAAATGCAATCGAACAGTCTTAAAACATTTCTTATATCTGAAGCTACGATACTAGCGCCCCACACATTGTGTTGCAATTGTGAACTAAGTGCTTATTAATGATTTGCATCGAATGACAAGCCATCTAGTTCGGCCCGTCAGATCTAGGTGGCGCTGTATCGAACACTACCAAACCAACTGCTTTTCTTCCCGCGCGATAATAACTAGTCCATCGAGGGATTACGCGAAAATCGCAGGAGTTACAGACGATACGGCTAGCAACCTACTATTTGTAAGACAGGATTGGAATAGGATAGTACATAGTATTTTTTTTTTAACGTACAATTTTACACGTTCTTCTTTTCAGTCACCCATCGAGATCGCAATAGAGAGTGGCGACATGAACAAGTTCGAAACGGCTTTAAAAGATGCAGGGCGTGATGGAGTACTGGAAATAACTAACGGACGGGGCAATACTGTCCTTGGCACTGCTATATTGCAAAGCAACCTACCAGCCATTCAAGCCCTTTTAAACAAAGGAGCGTCACCGTATTTAGTAACAAACAAAAACGAATCAGCACTGCACAAAGCTGTACATGACCCAAGAATCTTGAAGTACTTATTAGACAATACAGATGTGTCAAGCACTTTCGATAATAAAGGCAGAGCTCCAGTGCATGCAGCAGTCTCTGCTAGAAACCCTGAATCGGTGAGATTACTTCTGGATAAATTCAAAAATTCGCCGCAGAATACAGTGCAAGAAGGACACACTCCGCTCCATTTGGCCGCAATTGAAGCGAGCAACGAAGCAGCTGAGGTTATATTGGAGAACAATCCCAAAGCCATGTTTGAGGTGAATAAGAAAGGGGATACTCCGTTACACTCAGCAGCCAGGCACAATAACAGGGGCCTGGCGACGCTGCTGCTGCGAAAAGGCGCCGTGTTGTCAACCAAGAACAATAACGATGTGACCGTTTTAGAATTGATCTCGAATAATTTCTACGATGCTTCCAATTTTTTCTGTCAATTCTTCGACGAGTACATTAATAGGGAACCAATAAAGAACAACGATTTGGATTTCGCTGTTGGCGTCAACTACAGAGTGTTCACGAATGGCGAAAACGATATGAGTCACATGAATGTCATAGAAGAATTCGTGAGATGCGGCCAAAGCAAGGTACTGATACACCCTTTGATTGAAAGCCTCTTGTATTTGAAATGGATACATTTTTTACCGCTGTTCTATGCTATGATCTTGGTTTATGCGATATTTCTCGTTTCGTTCAGTGTTTTCGTGATCAATGTTTTTCACAATGAAGACCTCATGATGTATCGCAGCAGCGGCATCATAGCTATGAACGACAGCAGTGTATGGCACGATGGTTCGGCGACGGCTAGCGACGGCAAGGCGCCTAGCTCTGGGATCTACGTTGCAGTCTACTGGCTACTGCTCACATTGATATACATCTCAACATTAATATTACTAGTACAGGTAAGCTCAGAATCTTCTTCAACAGAATCGATATCTAAAACACGGTCTTTAGTACGAAATCTTCCGTTCGAATCATTTGTTCAATTCTAAACTGGCATTACACACATTTTTGAGTCTTCCATGCTGTTCAGGGAGATCCCTTCCCGTGCAGATCGTAAAAATCAATCGAGGGAATGGGCAAAAATCTTAGGAGTCATGTTATATGCGATGCGGTTAGCAACCCATCACTGTTTTGATTCTCGTTTCCACTTGTCCACAATCATGCTAAACGTGACTTTTAGGTCTTCACCCTGGGCTCTGTAAACCCCGCAAGGGATAAATACCTGATTTAGGCATGTTTCAGTATTTGATGCTAGGCATTCATCTGTTTCAGGAAAGTTTCTTCATATATCTGAAAAAGCGACGCTACTTTGTGAGCGTGGAGTCGTGGGTGAAGCTGTGCGGGCTGGCGCTGTGCGCGGCGACGCCGCCGCTGGCCGCGCTGGTGCCGGGGCCCTGGCCGCGCCACGCCGCCTGCGCCGCGCTGCTGCTGGCTTGGCTGCAGGCCATGTTCCTGGTCTCCCGCTTCCCACGCTACGGCTTCTATATTCTTATGTTTGGAAAAGTCGCTATCGAAATACTCAAGGTAAAGCTAGTGAACCAATTCTTCAGAGATAAAAACTTCGCGCAAAAACACTGACGGAACACATTTGTTCACAGATCCTCGTGACTGCGATATTCGTGGTTATCGGCTTTTCCATCTGCTTCATGATCCAGTACCGGTCAGCGCCTCCTTTCGACGGCCCCTTTTCTGCATTCGTCAAGACTCTAGTCATGATGTCCTCGGAGTTCGACTATGAAGCCCTGTTCGGCGAAGACCACGACGAACAGCTTCGCGGTACATCCACGTTCGTCCGAATTCTGTTCATGGCGTTTGTGATCTTTGTGTCGATAGTTCTGATGAACTTCATGATAGGTTTGGCCGTCAGTGACATCAACGAACTGAACCAAACAGGTAATATTAGAAGGCTGGAGAAGCAAGTGGAACTGCTGAGCACTTTGGACTCTTTGGTCTATGATGGGATACTCTCTAAATGGTTCACAAATATCTTTGGCGATAAAAGGTATCCTTTGAGTATGTCCACGGTAACGAGACACCAATCGATATGGAAGGTCAAATACCTCGCTACCACGGAGCATGAGAAGAAGTCGTCAGTTAAGACCCGATCCGCGACGCTGTATAAAGCAATCGTAGAAACTGCATGCAAGAACTACCGACCAGTGAATGAGAATTATAAAATTATGAATAACAATGGCAGGTGTAAAATAGATGGGATTGAAGACCAACCAGACGAGGGAAATCGTCAGGGAAGCAACTTGACTTGGCTGCGCGAGGCAATAGTAAAACAGAATGAACAGATTAAGTTGCTGGTCAACCAGCAGGCGACAACGTCGAATGAAAATTGTGTGATAAAACGCTCTATGGAGGATTTGAACATGAAGTTTGACCAGCTGTTGAAAAGTCAAACGAAATAACACATGTAAGTGATCGAGTTAAAGAAGTACGACTACGTATAATTGTAAAGGAAGTTATGTGAAGTTTTGTACGATTAAAAGATCGTCGAAGTAAACCAGTCAGCTGTATTTCGCTTGAAATACGTCTACAAATCCCTTGTAAATGTACGAGATGGAATAGTAAACGACCATGTAATCGACAATGCTATTAATTAAATATTGTTGCAACGATAAATATGTAAGCGTTATTAATAAACATAAAGGTAGAAGCAATCATACGATTTATTAGCAATAATTGAGCAATATATGCGGTTTTTTAACCCGTCAAGCGTCCAAGCGACTACAGTAGTCCCTAACTTTTTCGGGACTTTTTTTACGGAATGCATAATGCAGTCTCTAGGACATTCCCCGCCCGAAAAAGTTAGGGACTACTGTAGTCGCTTGGACGCTTGACGGGTTAACAGATAGAGTGATGCAAGAGTAAGGTTTCTATGTACATAATACATGCATAATATAGTAGAGAAGCACTGATTGCACCCGTGCTAGTTGTACTATAAGAGCGACCTTCTTACCAAATTGCAAATTTCTAGGGCAGCTTTTTTTTTTTTATATGAATAGGAAGGCAAACGAGCAAGTGGGTCACCTGAAGGTAAGTGATCACCACTGCCCATAGACACCCGCAATCCCGGAGGGATTGCAGATGCGTTGCCAACCTAGAGGACTAAGATGAAATGCCTCCTGTGCCCGTAATTTCCCCGGCTGTCTTACTCTCCACACCGGAACACAGCAGTGCAAGCACTGCTACTTAGCGGCAGGATTAGCGAGTAAGATGGTGGTAGCGAAAGCTGAAAGTACCTATCATCTATTTTTCGGGACACTGCAATTTATATGGAAACCTTCTTCTTCTTCTTCTTCTTCTTCTTATTTGTGGCGTATCAAGTCGTTATTGCGACGACAATTTCGCCAATATCAAAGTAATAAAAATATCATTCAAAAATCTCGTGGCAAAATGCCAGCAACATTGTACGGCAATGGTCAAAGACCCGGGCTCTCAATCAATGATATCCCTCAGAAACTGCCAGGAAAGCATTAGCCGAAGACCAGGGTGCGCGGGACCAAGCACTGCTCTTCCCTCCGGACGGATCCGAAAACGAATCGCAGCTCTTGACCACACACGGAGGTAAGCCGACTCGCAGCCCTATGGAAACCTTTTCCAATTATTGTAACTTTTGAGTTAGAGGGTTGTTTTTCACAGCACTAAGAAGCCGCAGTTTTTAGTGTTTGGTAGAGCAGGCGCGGCTGGAATCAGGCAAGATAAATAAACGTAGGGGTCTCAGCTATAGAATGTAACTTTGTCCCTTTCGGTGTTGAGACCCTTGGTCCGTGGGGTCCTAGCGCTATTAGCCTCTTCAAAGATATTTCGAAGAGGCTAATAGACGCTACGGGTGACCGCAGAGCTGGCAGCTTCCCTGGACAGCGTATTAGTATCGCTGTCCAAAGGGGGAATGCTGCCAGCGTCTGCGGAACTATGCCACGGGGGGGGGGGGGGGCGTCCTTTTTTTAATTATTTTATTTTAAGATTAGTTTTAACGCATCTGAAATCCCTCCGGGGTTGCGGGTGTCTATGGGCAGTGGTGATCACTTACCATCAGGTGACCCACTTGTTCGTTTGCCTTCCTATTCATATAAAAAAAAAAAAAAAAAAAAAAAAATTTAGTTTATTTTTTAATTCGTTTTTAATTTAATTTGTTTTGTCCATGCTGTATCTGTCTTTTCCATGCTGGTCTGGGAGCAAAGAAAAAACATAGAATGTACCAGTTGCTTCTCTACCCGCGCAGATGGTAAAAGCCCATCGAGGGAATGGGCGATTATAATAAGAATCATGTTATAGGCGATGAGGCTTTTGATTCCATTTTCCACCTATACGCCCACAATCTTGCTAAATGTGGCCTGTAGGTACCTGTTACCTTAGACTGGCTACCCTGTAAGGGATAAAGACGTGATTTGTGTGTGTGTGTGTTTTAATTCCATTTTGTATCCTATTAATAATAAAAATATCTAAATTCTTCTAATTTGGTAGATATTAATTTCAAGTGAACACCTTTACGCGTTTCTGAGAACAATGTTCTTGACAGACGGACGGACAGACCACAAAATGATCGTACAAGGGTTCCGTGTTTCCTTTTTGAGGTACGGTACCGCAAAAATACCGGTTTTTTCCGAATCTGTACTGTGATTTACTCGTAATAATACTGCGGTGACAGCCCTAGTTTTGTGGCACGCGGCATGCGGCAAGCCTGCGGCAGGATGTGGCACCGACTCGTAATAAAAAGCTACCTTGACTAACAACCACCGCGGTATGCCCGCTTTATTGAACATTTTTATTAATACTAAAAACACACGGGAACTTAGTACGTCGAGCATGCGCGGATGTTTGTACAATTTGGAGATTGTAGAATTTATATTAATTGATTGAATTTAGTTAAATTTTAGATAAATATGAAGTGTAGAAATTATTTATTAATATACAAATCACTAAAAACTAAACAATAATATATATTGTACGCCGCAAGGCACAACGTAAAGGACTATTTTTCTTTCTCTACAACATCTCTATGTTTATTCTACTCATGTTGACAAATAAAATATCTTTATCTTTATCTTTTGGATAAAATTTGGAACAGCTGGTACCCATTTTTTTTATGGTGTGGAAAATGCACCTTATGCATCCCCCCGGTACGGGGTTACCGGGGGTATGTGGGGCTCCCACTAAAAACCTCACGGATTCCCTATTCAGTCGTATGTGAGGCGTTACGGGAGCACTCGGTGTCACCGCGACGCCCACGAACACCCGGGGTTACCTCTTCGCGGCACCTGTGCAATGCAGGTTTGGGAAATCATAGCTGGTACCCTAGATTAACACATAGGCTACCTTTTATCCCGGAAAATTGTAGTTCCCGCGGGAGCGATAAACATGTTAAAGGTCGTGTCAAAATGCCAACGTAAATAATTATTGCAGAATATAACTATCAACATCAGTTCTTCAATCTAATTCTCGCGGACGAATCGCGGGCAGAAGCTAGTGGGTCATAAATTAGAGCCCATCAAAGGCGAAAATCATCGGAATCACGTTAAAGGAGTTGCGGCTAGCAACCTATCACTATTTTGATTCCACTTTCCACCTAAATATTAGTGATGTGCCGGATCGTTAAAAATGTATATCCGCGGATACGGATCTGATTACGGATATTTAGTGCCAAGATCCGCGGATACCGATACGGATCTTTATATTTTTATTCGATTGGTGTCGGCGCCCGCGACCTTGAAGCGATAGTTGACGAAAGATTATTTCAGTTATGTAGTATTGGTATGGTAACTTACTGCGACAAATGTTTGCAATCTAAAGGTGCCAAATATTTGATTTTAAGAAATAAAAATACTCTGAATGGAATTTTATAGTTATTTTAATTCTACCTAATCACCTAAATATAATAACGACACTAGAGAGGTAACGGCAATATCGTCTGACATGAGACACACCACGTGCTCTATTCCACGAAGTATATGCGCGTGTTTCCTGTTCCTGGTCTACGTCAATGACCTGCCGGAGGTCCTGGATTCAGATACGGCATGTGTTATGTTTGCTGACGATGTATCACTGTTGTTTAATGGCACTAGCAGCACTGATTGTAACTCAAAACTAAAACATACACTAAAATTGATTGTGGAATGGCTTGGAGACAATAACCTAGAGATAAATCTCAAAAAAACAAAAATTATTCAATTTAAACCAAAACAAAAAGCACCTCTAGAATTAAAACTAATAGCTAAAGATCTTGAAATTGAAGAAGTATCAGAATTTACGCTGTTAGGAATAACAATCGACTCAAATATAAACTGGCGAGCCCACATTCAAAATGTAAAAACCAAATTGTCTAAATTCGTCTATGCCCTAACTGTACTGAAAGTGAACACGGATATTGAATGCGCTCTGTCTGCCTACTACGCGTATGCCTACGCCTGGCTCCGGTATGGCGTGGTCTTGTGGGGGGGCAGCACTGAGGCCCAACAACTGTTCGTTATGCAAAAAAAGTGCGTTCGAATACTAGCCAACATCCGTATACCAGATAGCTGTCGTCAGCATTTTATAAAACACAAACTGTTAACACTACCCTCGATTTATATTTTAGAATGCGCCCTATTTGCACGAAAACATGCACATTTATTCAAAGCTAGCAAAGACGTTAGCACAACTAGGAGACAATACAAAAACAAACTGCTACTACCTAAGTCAAACTTAGCCATGTTTAAAAAGGGTCCACAATATAAATGTATCCAAATAGTAAACCACATCCCGGAATCCATCAGAAACGAATCACGAATAAATATATATAAGAATAGGTTAAGGACATTTTTAATTGAGAAATGCTACTATACGGTCAACGAGTTTTTGAATGATGAGACTGCAAGATTTTATTAATAAATTCAATCAAGACGGAAATTTTATATATAAATCTTGACATTTATTATTATGAAATCTTGACATTTATTATTATGAATTATTTCCTACATGTATTTACTAATATAATTTTTTGACATGCGAATTTTACCTCTTTCTTTTTCACATTTATTTGAATCGTTTTATCATTTATAAAGCTCCTTGACATAAAAAATAGCTAATTTAAATTTAATTTAATAAATACTATAAAATTGCATGATCTACATTATTATAATTACATATTGACATTTTAATTGATGTTAGATTAAGTGATAAATTGTTATTGTGTGCCCTTGCAGGGCGTCATGGACTGACCAATCATTTGTAACATCTTTTAATATAATGTACATGACATTACAATGTAATAAATAATAATAAATAAATAAATAAATAAATAAAAGATCCATAAAAGATCCGCGTGAAAACTAACGGACACGGATACGGATACGGATACTACGGGGTATCTAGACAGAAAAGGTCACGTTTAGCATAATTGTGGGCGTATGGGTAGAAAGGGGAACCAAAATAGTGATGGGTTGCTAGCCGCATCGCCTATACCTAAAAGTCATGATTCCTATGCTCTCGATCGGCTTTTACCATCTGCGCGAGAAAAAAAGCAACTGGTACATTCTATGATTTTTCTTTACTCCCAGACCAGCATGGAAAATGGAATGGCAATTTGCTTTATACTCTGGTTTCTGTTGTCCTGTCAATCATTCGAAGGTTAGCTGGCAGAGATCCCTTTAAGAGATAAGTTCGCCGTTGTACATTTGTTTTTCTCATTACCTGTATAATGTGTTTTGTGTACAATATAGAGTTATACATATACCCTTATTCATAAACGCTCTATAGGCTTCTGCTAACTTAACAATCGTTTGTCCTTATCTGTCACTTTGACATTAACCTTTCACAGATAAGGACAAACGATTGCTAAGTTAGCAGAGGCCTACAGAGCGTTTATGAATAAGGGGGTTATACTTTGTCTGCCCGCACTGGCCAACATATTAGCCAGCATGCGCGCCGGCGCGCGGGCGCGTGTGTCTCTCCATAATGTTCACATCAAAGGCCAGTTTATGAAATTATTCCGCGTTTGAAGCCGAACTCGACGATAACTATTTTGCAAATTAAACGCTCCCCGCATATTTTTCGGCAATATTGCTGTTATGAATTGTTGTCGGATACAATATAAAATTAATTGACCTACGAAAATGACAGGCGTCGGCGGACAGTCAAGTCAGTCACTCAGACAGACGGGGTTTGCATGTGTAACAGTTGTGCTCATTAAACTTTGATAATGATCCCGTAGATCGAAACGCGTCAGTGTTTGTGTGGTGTAAGGGATAGTTAAGTTTGTGGGATTTATATGTGTTTTATTGGCAGTAGTGGAGAGAGGGTTGCATGAACAACATATATAAAAAAAAAGATATATTACCAAAACATACGCAGATAGAAGTTAAGTTGACAACAGATTCAAGACTAAAGAAAAAAAAAACAAAGAGACACACAAGGCGGGCTATGTTCCGGCAACGGGTACCAGTCTCAGCGTGTGCTGGGTTATATGAACCCATACAAATTTCACACAGGCTTGGTTATCTTGCACATGAGTAGCGGAGTAGCAAGGTAAATTTTTTGTTCATTTTTGTTCATTGCACAGTCACTCAAGTAATAATTGGTGTCCCCTAACTTGCTATAAAATTAATGGACATAAAAATCGTTAATTTGCTATATGTTTCAAAAATATATAACTGCCTACCAGTGGCATGGCGTCAAGTATACCAGTAGGCAAGCCGAATTGAATCTTACTATCCTCGTCTTCTAATTCTGCACAACGTGCCCAACTGTCTTAAAATAGGCAAGCCAGTGGGAATCGAGTTCTATGTACGCTACGCCACTGCTACCTGAATTGAAATAATTATTAAGTTGGTATGCAAAAGCAACATTACACTCTATATTCTAACCCCCTTATTCATAAATGCTCTGTAGGCTTCTGCTAACTTAGCAATTGTTTGTCCTTATCTGTTACTTTGACATTTACCTTTCACAGATAAGGACAAACGATTGCTAAGTTAGCAGAAGCCTATAGAGCGTTTATGAATAAGGGGGTAATTGTATATAGGTATTGTATAGGTTTAAATATTAAATGTAAAAAAATCTATCAACTTAAATGAAATTTAGAAAAATTGTTTTTTCGTTTGGTTTTCTTTAAATGCTTTATTATTAAAGTTTTATGGCCACTCGTACATTTTTCGGGAAACGTCATTTGGTGAAGTGAAAATGAAAATGTCTGCGTTTAAGTCAAGTTTTAATGGGAAAAACACGGGCGGGTTGCACTCCGGAGTGCCGGCAGAAGTGAAAGCGCACACTCGCTGATACAACCTAGGGCTCTTCAAGGCTAGAGTGAATAGGCTATTACTGAACCAGTGAGTTACACCTTTGGCCTCATCTGCACCTTCCACCAAGTGAGATAGAGGTCAATCACTGGTCAGTTTGTAGTAAAAAAAAAAAAGCGTACACTCGCGCAAAAAAAACATACAAAGTGCACAACGCAACACAAAGAGAAAAAGAAAAAACTTTCTACACGATATTTGAAACGCGGTCACCGGAAACCCATTGTTATTCCACACCTTATACCACAGGCCAAACGAAAATCAACGTACGTATTATATTAGATTAGATTAGATTTATTTCTATTTGTAAATTACATTATATTTTTATGTCAAATCATAAGAAAGTCACAAAAAGATCATCAATTGTAAACAAAATAAAAACAATAAGGTACAATAAAATAATTCATACAAAAACTAGAAATCAGAAATCATTAATAATCAAGAAACAAATGTCAAATAATTACAAACAATAAAATAAAAACAATATGGTACAAAGTACAAATGAATCATTCAATGTCAGGAAATTTGAATAAACATTTCACTATACCTACTCTTTTACAGAGTACAATGATTATATAAAGACCCTGTAGCAACACTCCCTCCGTCTTACCTGACGCGAGTTTATCATTTTTTACCCATCCCAAAAAGTGCTCAATGCTGCTAAAGAACTTTTCACTTCAAAAGCTATTAGACGGAACTGATTGTAAAATATCTAGATTGCTATGATCGACAATCTAATTTCAGAACTGCAGAAAGTTAATTTGACCACAATCATTTAATTGATGTTCTACTACACTTTGCATTTACTGCTATCTCTTTCATAATTTTTAAAATATCCGTAGACATCGAAGTTAAATCTTTGATGGAACGTTTGATTTCATCATTCTCATGCTTTAGAGTCGACAGATCTTCGGTTAACAGTTTTATTTGTGTCTTCAATGTAACTGCATCACTTTTATCACCTTTAATCCCGTCATCATCGCCTTTCCCATCCTCAGCGACCGGTCTGTCCACAATGGCTTCATACAGCGTATCTATCTTGGTATCTATGTTAAGCTCTTTGAATCTCTGATCATTTTTTCTTGTTATTTCCACTATAGCGTTATGTATAGTCGGAAACAGGCAGACACGAATGCGTTTGGATTGCCAATGGTTTCCCCTCGTATAGTCCACCTTCCAGCCTGATAGCAGTCCACTCCTCGTATGCATGCAATTAAGATGTACTTTATCACCGAACACCTTCTTCAACCATTTCAAGAGAACTCCGTCGTAGATCAGGAGCTCGACAGTACTGAGCAGTTCCACTTGATTCTCTAGACGTCTGATGTTGCTAGTTTCATTCATGTCATTGATATCGCTGACGGCTACTCCTATCATGACATTCATCAGTACTATCGCCACGAAGACCAGGAACATCATAAAGAGGATGCGGACGACTGTACTGGTATCTCGAAGCTGGTGTTCATGGGTTGCGCTGAACAGTTCTTCGTAGTCGAACTCCGAGGACATCATGACGAGGGTCTTAACGAATGCGGCGAAGGGGCCGTCGAAGGGCGGCGCAGCTTGGTACTGGATCATGAAGCAGAAGGAGAAAGCGATCACCAGAAATACTGCCGTGACAAGTATCTGGAAAAAAGAGTCAACACTGAGTTTACACTGGAAAGGACATGGTGGCCTTAAGCAAACTTAACTATTTGTTTTTTTAATTAAACGAAAATGTTTTTCGAGTGCCGGGCGGGATTCCAACTCTGTACGCGGCAAACGTCCTAACAATATGACCACCGGGCCTCTTAGCCAAGACTCCGAAAAACTTAATTGCTTATAAATAGAAGTTTATAAACGTCATTATTGGCAGAAAGTGCCATCTATCGCAACTTGCCAGCAAGTCACGACAAAGTACACTGGCATCGATACTTCTTTCCATTCCATAAAGTGTTAACTTGAACTCTGAGCACCCTCTCTTTAATAATAACTGTTTGCTGAGAGGATAATTTCTAAACGACACTGAAAATAAGAGCACAGAAAAATCCGAAAAGTAAAACTGTGGCCGGGCTCGAACCCGGATCCTTATCATTCCGTGATGCGTGTTATACCGCTACACCACCCATAGCAGGTGGCTGGTAGGGTTGAGACGATAATGACGAAAAGAAACGCAGCCACCCCCATAGACTTCTTTTTGTTTCCTAGAATAAAACTAACCCTAAATTCTACGCCAAAAAATCTCCAATATCTTGCCTTAAGTATGTTCAGAGCAACTCTCTCGAACACCAGCACGTAGTACCCCCAGCGTGGGACCCGGGAGACCAGGAACATGGCCTGCAGCCAGGCCAGCAGCAGCGCGGCGCAGGCGGCGTGGCGCGGCCAGGGCCCCGGCGCCAGCGCGGCCAGCGGCGGCGTCGCCGCGCACAGCGCCAGCCCGCACAGCTTCACCCACGACTCCACGCTCGCAAAGTAGCGCCGCTTTTTCAGATATACGAATACACTTTCCTGTAACGATACTTAAATTAAGTAATAATAATAATAATAATAATAATATCTTGGGACAATTAACACCAATTGACCTAGCCCCAAACTAAGCAAAGCTTGTAATATGGGCACTAGACAACGGATAAACATACTTATATAGATAAATACATACTTAAATACATATTAAACATCCAAGACTCGAGAACAAACATTCGTATTTTTCATACAAATATCTGCCCCGACCGGGGATCGAACCCGGGACCTCAAGCTTCATAGTCAGGTTCACTAACCACTAAGTAAATAATAGTACATTACTGTCTAGGCCAGGAAGTAGGCAATTGCTGGCTGAGTATTGGTTTGAACGGATGAGCTTGCGAGTCCGTTTAATAATACGAAGCCAGCAATGCTATTCTGGCCGAGGCAAGTATAGTGCTTTCTCAAAAATCGAAAAAGAAAACAACAACAAAAAAAAATGAAAATGTAATTGGGATTGTCTATTTTTTTACAATGTATAGTAAATCGAAAACCATTTCGAGATAAATGCTTTTTAAATCGTTTTCTGTATTTACTTTATTTTATTTTGCTATAATGAATTTATTACATGAAAAATAAGCAATGACCTTCATTTGACATTCCCAGACATGGCGTAGACGGTCCAAAATGTACTTTATTTGCAAAGGTTACAAATTCTATGCTATTTACGCGTGTATTATGCTACGGAGTTCAATTTGGACCCGCAATCTGACATTTCATTCATCTTATGACAGATGACAAGCAAATGGGCAATCTTGTTACTGTCATTCTTGTTTTTTCCACCGTTTACTTTCATATTGTTGTATTATAGTTTAGATTTAGAAGCACTTTCGGTAGATAATTAGGCAAGAGTGTAACCACACAGCGATGTGCTTTGCTCACATGAAAGATTTTACGCTAAATATTTTAATGGAGAGCGAAAATATTACGTTTTTCGGTTTACTTTCGCCTACTGAGTTTACTGTCTTATTTCCGGGTCCTGTTTTGTCTCGATCATACCTGGTATGTGTTTATGGACCTTACTGCTTCGCGCAGAATGTTATGGTATGTATAACGATTGTGAAAATATAAAATTCATAGAAGATCGCGTAAATCTTCCTGTGTTATTGTTGAATCATGTTGACATTGATACTAATGACAGTTTGCCAACTTCACCACAGATAGAAAAGACGTTGATGGCGGAGGCTCACATACGTTTTATGATCAATTTATCCAATAAGCAGATGTGTGACACCGGCAATGGAAACTCTGACGTCATCAACCAAAATACTTTCAATAATTAATAGTGAAAAAAATACCGAGTTATATGAGAAAATATTGAAATTGGTTTCTTATAATTGACTATTCTGCACAAAAAAAATATAAAAAGAATAGGTATTTTTTTTTAGACAATCCCAATTGAAATAAATTATTAATTATTTTTGCTTTGCCGTCGTTTTCTATCAATGCCATTTGCAGAGAGTATTTAGATCTTACCTGTAGTAGTAGCATGAATATTGAAATGTATATTAATACGATAAGCGGCCAATATACTCCTCCGCCGAAGCCTGACGCCTCATCGCTGTTAGAAGTATTTAACACACTGCTGTTAACAGAGCTGCTTCGGTTGTTCATGCCGTTATGATGAACGAGCATAAGCATAAAAACATTGAACGAGACCAGGAATACAGCATAGATGCCGCTCATGGTGTAGAATAACGGCAGATAATAATTCCATTTCAGGTCTAAAAGACTCTCAATCAAAGGGTGTAATAGCGCTTTGCTCCGGCCGCACTCCACAAATTTCTCAACAACTTGCAACTGACTCGTGTCTCTATCATTCATTTTTGTGAGCACTTTGTAAAATACTTTTATCATGAAATCGTCATCGTTCAACTTCACGTTACAAATGTACGAATCAAAAATTTGATCGTAAAAATTTGAGGCGTCGTAAAAATGTGTCGATATCAATTCTAAAACGGTCACTCCGTTGATGTCTTTAGTCGACAAGAAAGCGCCTTTTTGTAGCAGCAGCGCTGCCAGACCCTTGTTGTTGCATTTAACTGCTAGATGCAAAGGAGTATCACCCTGTTTATTAACCTCATTCATTGCTTGTTCGTTTTTTTCTAATATTATCACAGCTGCTTCATTACAAGCTTTAAATGCAGCGTAATGTAGCGGAGTGTTTTCATCTGGATCAGTTTTCACCAGTGCGTTGTTGAATCTATGCAAAAGTAATCTGACGGATTCAGGGTTCTTTGCGCATACAGCTTTGTGTATTGGAGCTAAGCCCTTGTCATCCAAGGTGCTTGCAACATCTGTGTTGTCCAGCAAATACTTCAAAATATTAGAATCGTACACTGCTACGTGTAATGCTGATTCCCCCAAGTGTGACACTCTGTGGGGGGACGCTCCCTTCCGCAATAGGGCTTGGATAGCTGGCAGGTTCCCCCTGTGAATGGCTGTCCTGAGTGCAGTGCGGCCGTAAGCATTCAAACTGTCCACAACACCGTCGCGTTCGGCGAATGTCAAAATTGTTTCTAACATTTCTATGTCACCGCTCTCCATTACGATGTCGATGGGTAGTTTGTAGAACTGAAAAAGAGGATCGACTGTTAGTTTAGCAGTGGCGTAGCTATAAGGTCTGGCAGAGGCGCCGACTTTTAGAAAACCTCGTGGGTGCTCATGCTTATTTGATGACTCGAAAACGGGTCGTCAGTTAATGAAAAAACACCTATCCCTAAAAGGCGATTACTGATCTGTTTCGTGATGTCTATTCTCAGGGGTGCTCGGCACCCACTGTTTATTTCTCATGGGTGTTCGAGCCCCCGAGCATCCACGGAGTCGGCGCCCCTGACGTCTGGGACCCGTAGCAAACCCTTCTTTAATAAAGAAATGCGTCATCGTCCCTAATGAGGTCAAGGCCCAGTTCGGGGCCCCGTAGAGCTAAGGGCGCGTGGCATTTCGACCGTCCTGCCATGCTATTGTTACGCCATTGACTTAACCTCCTACAAAATAGACCTACTTTTAGAATACCTTCCCAGAAATTGTCTAAGAGTTAAAAGAACCAGCCTCGCTACAAAACGTTTTAAGGACCACACCACCGCGTATACGAAATGACGTGTCGCAGGCGTCACGTATTCTCACTGTTTTTTCATACATTTTGTTGCGTAAACGCACCGTCAACGTCTTTTACGCACAGGTGTGGTCGAACCTTTAAACGTTAGTTTAAAATCGCCTCCAGAACTGTATTTTATTTAAGTTTTATTATGTTTATTTGAGTTACAGTTCAATTTCTGAAAAAAGTTATAGGTGGACAATTGACACCAATAAATTGATCTAGCCTAAAACTAAATACCTAAAGCTACCGGTGCCAGGGAACGGATAAAATACAAGGAAAAAGCACTCTTAAACTCATATTATTAATCATCCAAGACTTCCAAGACTTGAAAACAAACACGTGTATTTCATACATAATAATTTCCTCCTATTCGAGATCGAAGCATGGACCTCAACCTTTGTATTCAGATTTTCTGACCCCTGCGCTCTACCAAATCATCATAAAATTTACATGAAATTTAAAAAAAACCCCGCAATAAAGACTTCTAGTTTAAGAAACAACCGTTAACAATATTATAATTGTAGGTATGCCACAAAAGTTTTACAACATTTTGTAAAACAGCTGATGCTCTACTGCGGTACCGATTTTGACGACTGGATAGCCTAGTGGTTAGAGACCCTGACTACGAAGCTAGAGGCCCTGGGTTCGAATCCCGGTAGGAGCAGATTGATGATGAATACGAACGTTTGTGCCCGAGTCATGGATATTGTATGTATTGATCTACATTATATAAGTATGTTTGTCCGTTGCCTGGTACCCATAGTACAAGCTCCGCTTAGTTTGGGGCTGGGTTGGTGCAATTTGTCCCAAGATATTTATTTATTTACCAAGCATGGGTAAAAACCATCCCAAAAAAACTGTCTTTTCAATAAAGAACATCGCATCAAAGTCGGTCCATCCACTTGAGAGTTACGAAGCCACATACAGACACGCACATATACAGACATAGACGTCCGACTTATGACATCCGGTTTTGTGTCAGAGGCATTGACTTACAATAAACAACTAGACTCACAGTCGCTAACAAAGGTTCCTCAAGAAACGTCCGAGTTGCTTTGTCTATGTGTTGTGTGTGTCAACTCATCGACTTAGACAGATAACATTAACATATTCGTTCAAATTGACACCTTATTTCGTGGCAGTAATGTTTAATATCAATGGCGTAGGATCGTGAGAAGCAATGACACGACGCCACGCGCTGGAAACCTGCCTGTCTCTTGTTCTCAATAGTAAGATTACGGTGCGAAAGAGACATATACATTGTTATCAAAGCGCGGTCGAAACACAACTGAACCAAAACTCTGCACAATAGACGCGTCGTTCAGACTTTTGCTTCGGACAGTTTTTGAGCGTGATTGGGAGTCTAGTTGTTTATTGTACGTCAATGGTCAGAGGTTATAAATACGTACAGAGCTCCTGAACTCGGGCTCCGAAATGGTTGGGTATCTCTTCAACCTAAAGTGACTTTCGCCAGCCCGCCGCCGGCACCACCGCAGCCTTCTTTTGCTCGGCGCTTTCCAAAGTTTCGAATGCACGCATTTGGAGGCGACGCGGGCGCCGGCGTCGAGGATTGCGCGCGCGCCGTCCCGCCAGCCGTGCAGCAGCGCGGCGTGCAGCAGCGGCCAGCCGCTCGCGTCGCGCACGTCCGCGCTGCCCGGCACGCTCAGCAGCACCTGCCGTTAACAATCAGAGCTTCACGAACAGTGGCGTAGCTAGGTAACCAAGGGCCCTGGTGCAAATAAAAAAATGGGGCCCCACTCAGTGGCGTAACTATAACGTCTGGGGCCCGCGGCCAATTCGTCAGATGGGGCTCCTTCCTCAATGTAAAGAAGTGCATCAGCGTCCCTTCTGTGCTCTAAACCTCAGTTCGGGGCCCCTGACATTTTGCCACCCCTGCCACCCTATAGTTACGCCACTGGCCCCACTACTATCTAAACTGGTAACGTTTTAATAATAATAGTTCGATCGAGATTTTCTGGTAAGGATTCGAGGGCCCTCTGAGCTTGAGGGCCCCGGGGCACTGCCCCGCCTAGTCCCTAGGTAGCTACGCCACTGTTCACGAAATAGCTTGGCAAGTGGTTCCGATTCTGAGTACCCATGGACACTCGGAAGACCAGCAGGCTTATTACGCAACTCGCTCGCAATCAGCATCGTCTTCATTTTTGACAGTTGATTCCGAGATTGGTTTTAAAATGAAAACAATTGTTCCACGTAACTCGATCGGCATGGCATCGCTTTCGAAAGCGATGGCGAGCCATTTTTGAAAGCAATTGAACGAATGATTTGCCAAAAAGTCCTGCCTGATAAGCAGTACGTCAAAATAAAAAAAAGTCTGCTTGAATCTGTGGTACACAATGACTTAAGTAGCTAAAAAAAGCAACGGCTAAGTGGCGCCGTCTGTGAATTGTTGGTGTTACTCAACCATACATGGGGAATTTCAATAAAAATGACTATATATATTTTTCCCAGATTTTGGAAATTATTGCTTAGCTTAGCAAATTAGCTAACTCTATTACCTAACTCGCTCACAATCGCCATGGTATTCTTTTTTTAATATGGCCCCATCGATCGATGCTATGATTTCGCCAATGTCAAATGTGTAGGGTTATGTGGGACTTGCCGGGTTGCCTCAATCTGGTATGATGGGGACGCAGTGGGATGCCATTAGGGTTTCACCACAAACGTCCCCCTGGAGGCCCCGGCTTCCGTCAGGACCGCGCCAAGGGGAGGGCCCGTACGTTGGGCCCGTCTTCTCTTAGACAATGAGACCGTGCAATGCAGGTAGGTAATGAAGGGCAGGCAGCGCCTAAGGTAACAAACCTTAAGGGCACGTTAAGCATGATTAAGGGCGTATAGGTGGAAAGGGAAATCAAAATAGTGATGGGTTGCTAACCGCATCGCCTATAACGTGATTGCTATGACTTTCGCCGATCCCTACATGGGCTTTTACCATGTGCGGGGCAAGAGAAGTAACTGGTAAATTCTATGTTTTTTCTTTACTCCCAGACCAGCATGGAAGAAAGGCCAGTATGATCTCATGAATTGGCATTGTTCATTTTTTTAAGCTGTGCTTTTAAGACCTTTATTTGATAAAATGGACTATTTCAAGCAACTAATTTGAATATTATGCTTTTACGTAGCTTTACAATACAATACAATACAAATACTCTTTATTGAACACCACAAATCAGTACAAAACAATACAGAAACAAAGAACAAAGTAGACAATAGGCGGTCTTATCGCTTAATAGCGATCTCTCTCGCTCGCTCTCTCGCGCGATCGCTTTGTTAATTAATAATAAATATTTTTTCGCTGTTTGATAATTCGTGAATTTAGACAGAATCCCAATCACCTTCGTTCGGCTGGCTATAAAAAAAACGGCTTTGTCTATGGTTTTGTCGATGACAGTGACACGTGACAGTTGCCATAGCTAAACATTTTTTTTTCATTTTTGTGGCAAACATTCGATGCTGAATTCTGTCTAAAAACCGGGTCGTTCGGTCAAACAAAGGTTCAAAGTACTTTTACAAAAATATCTGCAATCATAAAGTATTTTTGAAATCGGACAAGATAAATCGGACAAATGATGCTTTTCCTCGAAATGGTTTTCGAATTGGAGCATACTAAAAAAATGAACAATGCCAATTTGCGTTAGCTGTTTAGATTACGATCCACGTTATAAGTGGCCGGTTGATTTACTTTGAGTGGCTCTATGAGCCTGTGCGCCACGCAGAGGTGCAGCGGCGTGCGCCCCTCCCAGTCCAGCGCGGCGGGCGCGGCGCCGGCGCCCAGCAGCTCGCATAGAGCCTCCGCGTCCTGCGCGCGCGCCGCTCCGTGCAGCCGCGGGTCCACCAGACCACGGAGCCTGCAAAAGAAGAATAAACATTAATAGACTGCACCAAAAAAGTTTCTTCCATGCTGGTTTGAGAGTAAAGAAGAAACAGAATGTACCAGTTGTTTCTCTTCCCGCGCATATAGTAAAAACCCATCGAGGGAATGGGCGATGTGGTTAGCTACATCACTATTTTTATTTCCCTTTCCACCTGACACCCTCAATCATGCTAAACGTGGCGTTTAGGTTTTGTTACCTTAGGCTTAGCCTACGCCGTAAGGGGAAAATACGTGGTTTATGTATGATTAGATTAGATCAGATTGATTTATCACCCTTTTAAAAATACAATTAAATAACTAATTCACAAAAGGATCGTCAATTGTAACAAAATAATAACTGAAATTAAATTAAAACAAAATAACAACAAACAAAAATAAAGCTTAATGAAATATCAATGTGGATTCACAAAAAGATCCTGGTTACAAAAAAAAGAGAAAATAATAATAATTTAAATAAAACCTATTTTAAAAGCAATTTAAAATGACAAATAGTAAATACAATAAAACCTATGAACGTATTGTACCTATTGTCTACTTTGTTCTTTGATTCTGTATTGTTTTGTACTGATTTGTGGTGTTCAATAAAGAGTATTTGTATTGTATTGTATGTATCAGACCAATAGAAACGGTAAGCCCTGCATATTTCGACTACCGCATAGTCACCCGTAACTCCACCGACAGCACTCACCGGAGGATTTCTTCGGTGTCGCTCGGGTCTACCGTGTCCAACAGCCCCTGCGTCAGGCAGTCGTCAGAGGCATCAGAGGCCTCTGGTGTCTCGCTGCCTTGGCTGGCCGCTGCCGTGTCTCTGGTGACAGCTGGTCCGCCAGCGAAGCCCTGGCTGCTGGGCATTGGGATGCGAACGTCCAACTTCTCCATAGAAACCCTGGCGGCATAGGTATATATCTAATTGGCATTGTTCATTTTTTTTAAGCTGTGCTTTTAACACCTTTATTTGATAAAATGGTCTATTTCAAGCAACTAATTTGAATATTATGCTTTTACGTAGCTTTGTTAATTAATAATAAATATTTTTTCGCTGTTTGATAATTCGTGAATTTAGACAGAATCCCAATCGCCTTCGTTCGGCTGGCTATAAAAAAAACGGCTTTGTCTATGGTTTTGTCGATTTGACAGTGACACGTGACAGTTGCCATATCTAAACTTTTTTTTTCATTTTTGTGGCAAACATTCGATGCTGGATTCTGTCTAAAAACCGGGTCATTCGGTCAAACAAAGGTTCAAAGTACTTTTACAAAAATATCTGCAATTATAAAGTATTTTTGAAATCGGACAAGATAAATCGGATAAATGATGGTTTTCCTCGAAATTGTTTTCGAATTGGAGCATACTAAAAAAAATTAACAATGCCAATTCAAACCGTGACATTACGTACAATAGCGCTTAAATGTACATTCATTCATACGCCTACAACCATGCTAAACGTGGCCTTAAGGTCTTGTTACTTTAGGCAGCTACTGCATTGCACAGGTGCCGCGAAGAGGGAACCCCATCCTGGGGTGGTCGTGGGGCGTCGCGGTGACACCGAGTGCTTGTAACGCCTCACATACGACTGAATAGGGAATACGTGTGGTTTTTAGCGGGTATGCCTGCCACCGCGGGAAAGCCCCACATACCCCCGGTAAACCCGTACCGGGCGGATGCATACAGCGCATTTTCCACACCATAAAAAGAGGCTCCCCCGGGGGTATACCGGGTAAGGGATATAGACATGATTTATGTATGTATGTGCATATGAATCACGTCTTTATCGCTTACAGGCTAGAACCTAAAGCAACAAGGAATAGCAATGCTGCACCCAGAAGATTTTGCGAAATTTGCGAAATTTGCGAAATTTTCTAATTTAATGTGCTCAGAAATTTTAATTTTAATTTCAAAATACTGTTAAAGGCTTTTTCTCGATTTGCAACTGGGTGGAAATAAAAACCGTCAAAATTAAATTGTGATTTTCCTTATTACACTCTTAACCATAATGTGAAAATGAAAAAAGTTTACTTCTTTTTAGGTTTACACGTTGATGTACCTACCAAGGTTGGAACCTCCTGGTAAGCATAAGTAAGCTGGTAAGTATATTGTATTTCTTCCTATTATAATTCTACGTGTATCGAATGTGTGTAAATAAATGTCTCTCTCTCTCTCTCTCTCTCTCTCTCTCTCTCTCTCTCTCTCTCTCTCTCTCTCATAAGACTGCTTGTGTCAGGAAGTCCCGCCCCTCTATTATAGCCAGTTTGCTATTTAATACGAAAAGAGTAACACTTATACGTAGCTAACAAAATAACGGTTCAACTTAAATAAATGGTTTGTGTGTCTGTACATCTTAGGGCTAAAACGAGATCTTATTCATAGATAGATAACAACTAAAATCATTTCTTTATGCAATCACTAGCTGACCCGGCGAACTTTGTTCCGCCTTAAATTTGAAAATTTTCTTTGTAAGTTATACTAATCAAGGTATAATGTGTAGGCATGCTAAATTTAATGTCTGTAGCTTTATTAGTACAACATTTCGGAATTTTCCAATCCCGTGGGAAAATCGGGATAAAAAGTATCCTATGTCCGTCTCCTGGTTCTAAGCTACCTACCTCCCTACCAATTTCAGCCAAATCGGTCAAGCCGTTCTTGAGTTATAAATAGTCGTATTTTTATCCCGTGGGAAATTTGAAAAATTCCTTTGTAAGTGCATCTTTATACTAATCAAGAAATAATGTGTAGGCATGCTAAATTTAATGTCTGTACAACATTTCGGAATTTTCCAATCCCGTGGGAAAATCGGGGTAAAAAGTATCCTATGTCCGTCTCCTGGTCCTAAGCTACCTCCCTACCAATTTCAGCCAAATCGGTCAAGCCGTTCTCGAGTTACTTTCTTTTATATATATAGATTAATGGATTTTCCAATCCCATGGCAAATCGAGATGAAAAAGTAGCCTGACGTGTTATTCCGAGGTTATTCCACTTCAGCTATCTACATACCAAATTTCGTCCAAATCCATTTTGGCGTTAACTTAAGTAACAAACACAAAATATCACATTTATAATTTTTATAGGATGAACATTATAGAACTGAAAAGGGACCCGATATATTGTTAGAACTGTGCGTCTTACTCCGACACAGGAGCTTACTAAGGACCATTAAATTTCATCTGTGAGAACGGTTGAATGAGTTATAGTCACGAACTAACAATTATAATAGGAGCCTGAATCACTGTTTTTGTATGTATATTTCCTTAAACGCCGTCAATACTATCGACGGTACGGGTAAATAAGGGGGCGTTCAAGTATTACGTAAGCGAGGGGGGCGGGGGGGTTGCTTTGCTTATTTTTGATGACATGGTGGGTGGGGGGGTCGATATGGTGATTACGTCAGCAGTTTCGATTCGAACTGGTGCTCACTCAGGTACCAATGATTACGTAAGCATGGGAGGGGGGTAAGAGGTTTGCTTACTTTTGCTGACAAGGAGGGGGGGGAGGGGGGGGGGGGGTATATAATTATAAAAAATCTGTTTACGTACGTGAATGGCCCCTAAGGCTACGCGCGCACTACGGATTTTTGCCGTGCGTTTTTTTTCGCAAAATCTGTGAAGTATGGAACCTCCTTGAAGTGCGCACTGCGGAAAATAATCCGTATGCGGATAAAAATCTGTGGTTACTGTACCGGCCGTGAAGTAGGGGATTGCCGGCTGAATGTAACAAGGCTATTTAGAGATAGAAGGCCGACAAACCCTGTTCGTGACCAAGGCTTGTATAGTGCTTTTCTTAAACATACATACACAAAATCACGTCTTTATCCCTTACGGGGTAGACAGGGTCTAAGGTAACAAGACCTACAGGCCACGTTTAGCAAGATTGTGGGCGTATAGGTGGAAAAAGGAATCAAAATAGTGATGGGTTGCTAACCGCATCGCCTATAACATAATTCCTAAGAATTAATTCTTAAACATGCAATTAAATAAATTAAAAAAATCCAAGAAATTGGACTTTTAATTCTAGACAAACTAAAAGTAAACTGTAAAATATAACCCTCGTTTATTTTTTAATAAAGGTAGTGACATACATACATACAAAATTGTCTTTATCCCTTACGGGGTAGACAGAGCCTAAGGTAACAAAACCTAAAACGTTTAGCATGATTAAGGGCGTATAGGTGGAAAGGGAAATCAAAATAGTAATGGGTTGCTAGCCGCATCGCCTATAACATGATTCCTAAGACTTTCGCTCATTCTCTCGATGGGCTTTTACCATCTGCGCGGGAAGAAGGGTCTTTTGACCGTGTTCTACCGTACAACATTGCCGACATTTTTGTCACAAGATTTTAGAATATGGTATTTATTACATTGACATTGGCGAAATCATCGCATCGAACGATGGGGCCATATTAAAAAAAGAAGAAGGAAGGAGGTACAATACGTTGGATACGTTTACGTTGGAGTTTGAGTTACACACATTACTCACCCTTCTGAAAGAAAACAATACATACAATACAATGTAAGTTAAGTACCCCTGCATTACCACATAGGGCACACACACTCTGCTACAGGACTTAATAATTATAAAAAGATTACATCACTACTACTAGGCTGTATGGACCTTAATCCCTTTGCCTTTCCGGTATTAAAAGGAGGCAAACAAAATAAAACAAAACCATAAAAGGTTACAATATTGATTGGATAATTGGTCTTCGTCCAAGCGATGTTACCTTGATACCTTGAGTTAGGTACCTGTCAACTTCGCCCTAGTGAGACTGTATTTGTAATATTATCCCAATTCGATACGCTACGGAGTGTGTCACTTTTTTAAGCAACAAGTATGTATGAGCGAGTATGTAGAGGTGTGTAATATGGTAATATGTGTAAATATTGTATAATTACATTATATTAAGTTAGTTGAATCAAATTAGACTTCGTATTCGCTCGAAAATATTACAACAATATTACATACACTTACAAAATTGTTTATAACGATATCATTTACTTGTGACGGCTTTTGAAAGCGTGTCACTCGAAAATGGAAAATGTGAAATCGCATCTAAAATTAAAATTTCGATTAGTTGGAGATTAATTAGAGCTTCATGTTTCTTCCATTCGACTCAAATGGTTGTTTCGAGTGATGTGATTTCAAAAATCGGACCCCTGGAAATCTACACATATTATAATAAATAATAAAAAATAAATAATAGAGTTCAATCCAATTTAAATCACAGTTTATTATTAGTACATTCAAAATCTATAACTGTGAAGCTTTAGACACATAGTTAAAATAATTCAATCTTCTTCTATCTATATCTATCTATGCACATGCACAAATCACGTCTTTATCCCTTACGGGGTAGACAGAGCCTATGGTAACAGGTACCTACAGGCCACATTACACATACACTTCTATACATAATCTATACATATAATAAAGCTGACGAGAGTAGAAAGTCGGTACATGGAAGATACAAAAAAAATGTCTGGGCATACTTTTGGGATTGATAACAGAATACGTTCCAACAGTTTTTAGATTTTTGTCTGTTTGTCTGTATATTTGCGAGCGCATCACGTGAAAACTGCTGAACTTTGATGCAAACTTTACTAATCTGTTGAGAAAATTACGTATCAGTTATAGGTAAACTACTTTTTATCCCGGAAAATTGCATAGTAGTCGCTCCTTGATGCACCAAGAAGTTACTGAAGTTGCGAAATTTTACCATGGAGTTTTCTCATACCTACTTAAATTTAAATATAATAATTAATGGGATCATAATTAAATTAACAAATTTTGTTCATAATAGGATACATACTAAATTGCATACTAAGATTGTGATAACGCAAAAAATGACATTTAAAAAGTTTTTCACAAATTCCTATTAGAAACTTTCGCTAAGGAAACTTACTACGACTTCTAGTGAAAGTTTGCGCAACATTCTGAGAATATTCTTGCTTTTTTGAGAATGTTTTGCACCTCGCACATTAGTATAGAGCACGGATATAAAACGCCTATCAGAATGCTATTACAATGTTGTACAACGTATACACACGCACAGAGACATAAATCAAGTCTTTATCCCTTACGGGGTAGACAGGGGCTTTTTTTTTTGTGGAGACGGCGCGGAAGTTATGTGGGACTCTCCTCCCCGGCCCCCTCCTGAGTGGAAGGACGCGCGGGAGGCATACCCAGGGTAGACAGAGCCTAAGATAACAAGCCCTAAAGGCCAATTTTAGCATGATTGTGGGCGTATAGATGGAAAGGGGAAGCAAAATAGTGTTGGGATGGGAACGTTTTAAATTAAATTAGACAAACGTGCCTATAACATTAGCAAAAAAAAAGCCGTGATAGCCTAGTGGTTATATCTGTGGACTCTCAAGCAGAAGGCCGTGGGTTCGCATCCCGGGCTCGCACCTCTGAGTTTTTCATGAGCTTTTCGGTGACGGAAAACATCGTGAGGAAACCTGCACACACATGCGAAGCAATTCAATGGTGTGTGTGAAGTTCTCAATCCGCACTGCGCCCGCGTGGGAACTATAGCCCAAGCCCTCTCGGTCTGAGAGGAGGCCTGTGCTCAGCAGTGGGACGTATAGGCTGGAGATGATAACGTTAGCTAAGTTATAATGACGAACCCCCTTATTCATAAACGCTCTGTAGGCTTCTGCTAACTTAACAATCGTTTGTCCTTATCTTTCACTTTGACATTCGCCTTTCACAGATATGGACACACGATTACTGAGTTAGCAGAAGCCTACAGAGCGTTTATAAATAAGAGGGTTCGTGGAGCCAGTGCCTTACTCTCTGCTCAGCCTTTATTCTGTCGCAGATAATTGACATCATTAATTCCGGATCAAAGTAGCCCCAATATTATCAAAGTCCCACCGGTTAAGGATGGCCGCAGACGCACGGAATCCTGATTCGGTTTCCTAATCAGGAATTCAGATTCGTAAAACCCGAACGGAAAATTTACGAAACGTGTGCGCTTTGTTAAACATTTTGTATGAAAGGTTTGCATTCGGGTTTTACGAATCTGAATTCCTGATTAGGAAACCGAATCAGGATTCCGTGCGTCTGCGGCCAGGCTAACGCGCGGTATTAAGTTCGTGAATCTTGCTACTTTATTCTACTTAGAATGCTTGTATAGTGCATTGGGGTAAATTCGAAATTGGGGGAATATCGATACTCGTGGATATCTACTAAACGGGGGACAATTACATAATGTGGCAACAGAAGCTCCAATGTCTTTGGCTTCTAGATAGGCGTTGCCAGATTATGGAATTCTTCCCCGTTTAGTGGATATCCACGAGTTTCGTAATTCCCCCAATTTCGAATTTACCCCAATGCACCCTATATAGACTTATCCGTTTTCGAACAGCACATTCGAGTTTACGCTTTCAAAAATCGGGCTCCTGATTAAATGAAATAATCAGTTACACAAATTTTAAACCATTTGTTGAAACAGGCGTTACTTTGCGGAGGTCCGCTAGGTTACCACTAAGTTGTGTCCGATCCAAGTTTCTTTGCTCTCAGACCAGCACGGTCTGGGAGCAAAGAAGAAACAGAATGCACCAGTTTCTCTTCCCGGGCAGATGTTAAAAGTCCATCGAGGGAAAATCTAGTGAGCAAAAATCTTAGGAATCATGTTATAGGCGATGCGGCTGGCAACTCATCACTATCTTGAGTGTCAGTTGTCTATGATGAGGTCTCATCGGTTTCGTAGTAATAAATAGAGATGGAATCATAGATGACTGACTGTAGCGACCTTAGCGCCACCTAGTTGGCCTCTACATAACTACTACGACGCACGACTAGCTAGCGCCTGGTTCAATGACAGCTGCCACATCGTTCCACATCCCGCTGACGAAGTTTCTCAATGCGGCTGCATAAATACAACTCTCAACTGGCTTCCTTCGGACTTCGGTCCCCAGCATCTGCCTGGAGAGAGATCTCTCTATTGTGGCACTCCCCACACTGCCGCTTAATAAAACTGGAACTTAACAGAAATTACTGAGACAGGCCCCTAAACTAACCCAACATCTTGCTCAAATATACCGGGTTAATTTAAGACATGGTAAACATTAGGTAAAGTTCCTGTGCGCTTAGAATACCACTCGGGTTTCGGGTACCATCAGCCGATTCAAGCATCAAACCCGTAAGAGGGAGCGGGACAGCAAGAAAACTGGCGTTATAAGAGCTCACGGGTTTATAACAATGTGTTCATCAGAAATCTGGCGCGATTTTGCTGATGTTCCGTCGAGACCAGGCAGCAGCGCCGGGGCAGATGGAGCTGGTGCCTCTGCTGACGGGTGCGCGGGACTCGCCCTCGCGCGATACTCGGTGAGCTCCAGTGGGGAAACTACGAACAAAACGGTCGAAACGAACGCACACATAGACGCGCGTTTCTACAAGGCCCTAAGCGGATCTCGCGGTGCCGTCAGTCGCGAGTGCCGCGTTGAGACTAGCGGCCGTCTGCTACGTGCGCCCAGACAGTCCGCGATCTTTTCATTTTCAACATGCCAAGACGTATTGCGCATTGTGTCTATGTTTCCCAATAGTTTATTTAAGAAAGCTATTTATTCGGATGAGAATTTTCATACGATAAAATTTAATAATACAACTTTCCGAACGTGTCGTAGGAAAGTATTTTTCAGCAAGTAATTTGTAATACTTACCTACCGACGAATAAAGAAATCTTAAACTGTTGAAGTATGTATGTATGCGTGTATGTTCTTTTTTACGGAAATTAAGGGTGCCAACCCTAATACTCTTAATTAAGTGTAGCTAGTTACTTTAAAACAATACTAGCTGAGATAGCGCTAACTAAACAAAAAGCGTTTCAATTTTAGAGTATAATGTTTAAAAATGATTTTATAAAAATAAAAATATATATTTGGACAGAGTCACGTGAGTACTTTAATACGAGGTGGTAATAGAGACGACAGACGGCCGCTCTGGCTTTAGATTCTACTTTTATACAAATCAACAGCGCCCCGGTGGGCAAAAGTGGAACTAAAGTAGTACCGTAAACCGCCGCGAGAGGTCGCTAGTTGATTTTTTGCGCCGGTTTACGAACATTTTCACGGGACGGCACTGAGAATTTTACAACTTAGGTACTTAAAGCTATTTTTGCGACCAGAATTACTGTTGAGGAGTCAGGAGACGCATCAGCAGGCCACGGCGGCGCGGCTGCACCAGGCAGCGCCCCTGAAGACTGGAGGACTCGAGGCATCCTGGCTACTGTAGACCCTGATGACACTGATGAGATTCTCAGGTAAGGGTTCAGATCTAGGTCCAATAAGCCAAAACGACTGCTTGCCTTTATTTGTAAACTATTTCCTTTCTGTGTCAGGTTAACTGGAAGGAATCCCTTCTTAGGGATAAATTCGCCTTTGTACTATTTTCTGTGTATTTTTTAATTTTTATGTGCAATAAAGAGTTTACATACATACATAAGCTGTTCCAAACTTAATACGACTGCTACCGGCGGAGATATAAAAAGAAAAGTAGGTAGTGTTTTTTTAGGATGGGAAACAATCAAGTGGATAATAGTACATTACTGTCTAGGCCAGGAAGTAGGCAATTGCTGGCTGAGTATTGGTTTGAACGGACAAGCTTGTTCTACAGTGCTTGTGATTCTGAGCAGAATTGCCACCGAAGTTCATTGATGTACAATAAACAACTAGACTCCCAATCTCGCTCAAAAACTGTCCGAAGCAAAAGTCTGAACGACGCGTCTATTGTTCAGAGTTTTGGTTCAGTTGTGTTTCGACCACGCTTTGATAACAATGTATATGTCTCTTTCGCACCGTAATCTAACTATTGAGAACAAAAGAGACAGGCAGGTTTCCAACGCCATTGATATTAAACAATACTGCCATGAAATAAGGTGTCAATTTGAACGAATATGTTAATGTTATCTGTCTAAGTCGATGTGTTGACACACACAACACATAGACAAAGCAACTCGGACGTTCCTTGAGGAACCTTTGTTAGCGACTGAGAGTCTAGTTGTTTATTGTAAGTCAATGCCGAAGTTGCATAATTAAAGAAAAAGTGTGAATCGATTTATTTCCAGAATAATGCCCATTGAATAATTTTTGAGAAATTAAATTAAAAGACTATAGTGCAACAATGATTCCCCAGGCTCCGTGGTCTGGTGGACCCGCGGCTGCACGGAGCGGCGCGCGCGCAAGACGTGGATGCTCTATGCGAGCTGCTGGCCGCCGGCGCCGCGCCCGCCGCGCTGGACTGGGAGGGGCGCACGCCGCTGCACCTCTGCGTGGCGCACAGGCTCATAGAGCCACTCAAAGTAAGCAACTACCTTGTGTTATACTTTAGAACACTATACATAAATAAATAAAATAAAATAAAAAATCTTTATTGCTAACTACAAGGTACATATGGAAACAAAAAATGGCATGCTATAAACTTAAAAGTAACAGTACACAAGTTTAGCAACGGGTACCAATCTCAGCGTGTGCTGGGCTTGAGAGCTCAGCGCTGGTTTACAGAAAGGCCCCTTGATGTGGTACATCGCAGCCCCTGCGTGAATACAAAACAAAAAAAAAGAAAAGAAAAATCTGGAAAGGAAAAAAATAAGAATGTGTGTGTGTGTGTGTGTGTGTGTGTGTGTGTGTGTGTGTGTGTGTGTGTGTGTGTGTGTGTGTGTGTGCGTGTGTGTATGTGTTAGTGCGAGTGACTATTATTTATTGGGGGTTTTCTGTTTCTCAAACAGATGGTTTCGAACAAGTTTCTTGTGACATAATGAAACATATGAAAGACTAACTCTTGAATGTCGCAGGCATTGCTGAAGGCCCCTGGCGCTGCCAACGTCCGTGACGCAAGCCACTTGTCGCTGCTGCACGTGGCGGTGCTCCACGGCTGGGCGGACGGCGCGTGCGCAGCTCTGGATGCCGGCGCCAGCGTCGGTTCCGATTTCAACAACGCTATAACGCTTCTACACAACTACGAAAACTATACAGGAGACAGTAGATATGCGAATGTTGAGCAGTCGAAGTTCGTTTCCTCTGTGGGTATTGGCGTCTACGCGAAGCAATATCTCAATTGGTAGAGCCGTTGAGAATTTAAATATCGCAAATCTTGTTGTTCTGTGGGGAAAATCTATGTACCGTAAAACGGGAGAAGGGACAGAACTTATGTGTTCTCACTTCAAGGCTCAGCTTGCTCTTAACATACATACATACATACACAAATCACGTCTTTATCCCTTACGGGGTAGACAGAGCCCAAGGTAACAGATACCCACAGGCCACATTTAGCAAGATTGTGGGCGTACCTATAGGTGAAAAATGACATCAAAATAGTGATGGGTTGCTAGCGTCATCGCCTATAACATGATTCCTATGATTTTTGCCCATTCCCTCGATGGGCTTTTACCATCTGCGCGGGTAGAGAAGCAACTGGTATATTCTATGTTTTTTCTTTGCTCCCAAACCAGCATGGAAGGACTCTGCTCTTAAAGTTTATTTATATTTTTAGACATCTTTTTCTGGTAATATACACAATATGCTTTTATTTATTTTGTCAAATATTACAAAAGTATTAATTAAAATATAACTAAGGCTACCTTAAAATAACTTAGTTCAATAAAACTTAGGTTAAAAGTTAAAATTTAAATAAATTTGGTAAGGTAGCAGCATTCCCGCGTTGTATCGCAATTGCGAGTCTTTGTGCGAGGAAGCTGCCGGCGTGAGGGTCGTCTGTTGCCTCCGTCAGGCGTTTGTTTACATCTTTGTAGAGCCCACTGGTAATTAGCATTTTCCTTATTTGTTCCATTCTCTTCTGACCCCACTGCGTGACCAGGGATTGTCCCTTTCGGTGTTGAGACCCTTGGTCCGTGGGGTCCTAGCGCTATTAGCCTCTTCAAAGATATTTCGAAGAGGCTAATAGACGCTACGGGTGTCCGCAGAGCTGGCAGCTTCCTTGGACGGCGTATTAGTATCGCTGTCCAAAGGGGGAATGCTGCCAGCGTCTGCGGAACTATGCCACGGGGGCCGCTCCTTTTTTAATTATTTTATTTTAAGATTAGTTTTAGTTTAGTTTTTAACTTAATAGTTTAATTTGTATTAATTTCATTTATTAAACTAAAATTCATACCACTGGAACAATTTCATCATTATCATGTCAGGCGAAAGACGTCCATTGCTAGACGTAGGCCTCCCCAAGGCTCCACTCAGGTCGGTCTTGTGTTTCCCGCATCCACCCCGAACCCACGATCTTAAGGCGGATGCTCGCGTTAGATGGCGCTGTAATCAATTATGTGTGTTTTTTGTAGTTTTTAGAAGATTCTATTATAACACTTATAAATTATCAATTGATTTGCGCACACAGTTTAATACGGCCGATTTTTTGAGACTACACTCAGAGGGTAATAATACACTAATTCGGAGAATAGCTGCACAAACGCTGGTGTCACTAACGGCCCTATACAGATATTATTTTATAAAAAGCAACTGGCCACACGTAAACATTTTTATCGAGGTTTCAACTTCAATTTTTTCCCTATTCATCCCGTTCACCGTACCCATGGGACAGAGGTTTCTATATCAGTAGCTCTTTCACTCTATAGGTTTTTTTTTACTACGAACTGACCAGTGATTGACCTCTATCTCACTTGGTGGAAGGTGCAGATGAGGCCAAAGGTTAGGTTAGGTTAGGTTATTTATGCGGCACCAGCGGGGGAGGGCGGGTCTTCCCAAACCTGCATTGCACAGGTGCCGCAAAGAGGGCACCCCATCTCGGGGTGGTCGTGGGGCGTCGCGGTGAAACCAAGTGCTCCCGTAACGCCTCACATACGACTGAATAGGGAATCCGTGTGGTTTTTAGTGGGTATGCCTGCCACCGCGGGAGAGCCCCACATACCCCCGGTAAACCCGTACCGGGCGGATGCATAAGGCGCATTTTCCACACCACAAAAAAAAAAAAAAGGTTAGGTTATTTATGGCGGACCCTCATGTACCAGTTCAGCAGCCAGAGAAGCCAGAGACAGAGGTTCCCAACGGAACAACTAGATGTGTCATGAGGATTTAAATTCCCATTGGCTCTACCAATTGAGCAGCATAGTTGTGCCGTGAGTCTGAAGGGAGTGAAGCGATTAGTTTCAACCACCTTAGCTTATGCTACTAACTCTATGATTTCCTCTACAAAAACCATAAAGTTTCTCTTTATTTCGCGACAGGTGTATGGTCTTTGTAGCTAGTAGGTAGTTGCTTCAAATCCTTGGACTCTACATACAACTTTGTGTGGAAACTGACCCGTTACTTTTGCGGTTCAGTGTACTTCTCATTTGTAGTAACATGAAAATGGGGTGGCTGAAACACGGCCTGACTAGTGACGAATTAGTATCTAAAATGTTATCGAGGTCTACCACGAGGTGTCAGTAAGGAGTTCTCTCGCCACATCCCAGGGTCCCCACGCGGCTGGCTACGTTTCCTCGTTGTATGGTAATGTAGAAACCTAGCCCGAGGAAACCAGCCTTATGGACACCTGTAGATACTGTTGTTTTTCTTTATCTCTAGCCTCCCTTCTCCAAGATCGATGATCGGAAACTTTGCTCAAATGTGTACGGTCAGCCAAATAAGTCGAGCTTTCAAGTTGACTGCCTCGTCTTATCAGAGTGGCAGATCACATGTTTATTTGGCTAGTGGTACTACTGATTTGGATTGTAATTGGAATATTATAATTTTACTCCTCTTTCAGTTCACAATGTTACCAATCGAAATAGCAATGGAGAGCGGTGACATGAAGATGTTCGAAATGGTACTGAACGCTGCTGAACGTGATGGCATGCTGGATATTCTGAACGGGGAGGGGAAGACCGCCCTGATCACCGCCATTGAGCACAGCAACATTCCAGCGATACAAGCTATCTTGAGAAGTGGTGCCATTCTACAAAAAATCTCAGACAAAGAAGAAACAACGGTTCTTCACGCTGCTGTACACGACCACAACATTCTGAAGTATTTACTGGACAACACGAACATAACACGGTCTATAGCTGAGACTAGGGATCAAAGTGGCAAAATACCTCTTCATGCAGCAGTAGCCGCTAACAACCCAGAGTCTGTTAGGTTGCTTGTAGACAATTTTAATAATAAACGCGTGAAAGACCTGTTTCTGGCTACACCGTTGCATTATGCCGCGTATAGATCAAGGTATGAAGCAGCTGAGGTACTATTAGAAAAAGATTTAGGAACAATGGATGAGATAGATATAGAAGGAAATACACCTTTGCTTGCTGCAGTGAAATACAACAGCAGGAGAGTCGCTTTGATGCTGTTACAAAATGGCGGCCAGCTGTCTGCTAAAGACGGGAATGGTGTGACCGTTTTAGAATTGATATCGGACAATTTCTATGAAGCTTCCAAATATTTTGAACTTGTTCTAGATATGTTTATCCACAAAACAATTAAAGATAATGATACTATAATTACTGTTGATTACGGAGTGCTTACTAGTGGACAAGGAATGAGTCAAATGAATGTTTTAGAGGAATTTATGAATTGCGACCGAAGCGTTGTTCTGATACATCCTATGATTGAGATCCTCGTGTACTTGAAGTGGAAGCATTTTCTGCCTCTTTTCTATGGTCTGGTATCCGTTTACGTTATATTCCTTGTAACTGTCAATGTTTTTGTGATATGCGTTTTTTATAAAGAAGGAAATGAATTTAAGAACAGCACCTTCATGCCGGGACCTGAGTTCTGTGGAGGAGCTGAAGCGTACTGGGGGCTGGTTGTACTGATATGTGGCACAATTTCTATATTGTTACTACAAGTAAGATTATTAATGAAGTCTTTCTGATTTAGTACATGTTTAGAATGTATACCTGACGGACTGTTGACGACACATACTAAGCAGACTACTCCTTGAGGATCACCGAGATACTTTTACAAATATTTTTTATAACATACATACAAATCACGGCTCTATACCAAGACCAAAAGGTTTTGCAGGATTGTGGGCGCGTAGGTGGAAGATGGAATCAAAATTGTGATGGGTTGGTAGCCGCATCGCCTATAACAAATTCCTAAGATTTTAGTTACATTCTATGTTTTTTCTTTGCTCCCACCAGGCGATTATGTTTACTATCAAATGAATCAAGAATTTTTAATTATCGATTTTTTTATGTTTACTTTACGGTTTTACCGTTAGAAAGTAAATTTCTAAACGGCACTGAAAATTAGAACACAGAAAAATCTGAAAAGTAAAGCTAACGCCGGCAAACGAACCCGGATCCTCATTCTGTACGGATTCCCGGCCATAGCTTTACTTTTCGGATTTTTCAGTGTCGTTTAGAGATTCTATTCTTTGCTCCCAGACGTGATTTATATATGTATGAACAGACCTGGTAGAATATTCCGAAATTTCCTATTTATCGATTAAGCATTTCCCGCTTTCCCAGGAAGTGTTTTTCATGCATGTGAAAAGACATCGCTACTTTGCGAGCGTGGAGTCGTGGGTGAAGCTGTGCGGGCTGGCGCTGTGCGCGGCGACGCCGCCGCTGGCCGCGCTGGCGCCGGGGCCCTGGCCGCGCCACGCCGCCTGCGCCGCGCTGCTTCTGGCCTGGCTGCAGGCCATTTTCCTGGTCTCCCGGCTACCAAGCTGGGGCTATTACGTCCTCATGTTCGGGAAAGTCGCTTTGGACATGCTCAAGGTGAGGCTGCGGTGTGGTGTGGTGTGTGTGTGTGTGTGTGAGTGGTGTTGGTGTGTGGGAATATGTTGTGGTGTTGATGTGTGTGGGAATGTGGTGTGGTGTGGTGTTCATGTGTGTGGGAATGAGGTGTGGCGTGGTGTGTGGTAGTGGTGTTGGTGTGTTTGTGGAAATGTGGTGTGGTGTGTGTGTGGGTGGTGTTGGTGTGTGGGGGGATGTAGTGTGGTGTGTGTGTATGTGGTATTGGTGTGTGTGGAAATATGGTGTTGTGGTGATTTGTGGCATGATGTGATGTGTAGGAGGTATTGGTTTTTGCTGGAATCGAATGCTTTAAAATCAACAACCCTGAGGATGCCTCAATGAAAAATGTTTCTTTAGTTAGATTACATTAAAACTTTTAAGTCTATTCTTAGGGCCAATTTTTTTATTCTCGGGTATCCACTTATCTGCCAGATACCCATAGAGTTATACGTCGAATCGGCCCTCTTTGACGATTGAGCAACATTTTTTCTTGTATGAAAATCGATAGGGTAAACGATTCTGAGTTGGAAAAATCAATAAATATTTAAATTCTGGAAAAAATGTTCATCTGGACTTTTTTTTTTGGAAAACGGTCACCTGTGATACAGTCTGCGAACTCTTAGAATGACATTCGGCTGCGCTCCATTCAAGTTTCAGACACATAAGAGTAACACTTATTTCCAGATACTCGTGACGGTGATATTTCTGGTCATCGGCTTCGCCATCTGCTTCATGATCCAGTTTCGTTGGGCTCCTCCTTTCGACGGTCTTTTCGCGGCTTTCGTCAAGACTCTAGTCATGATGTCTACAGAATACAACTACGAAGGCTTGTTCGGCGAAGACCACGAGGAACATCTTGAAGATGCGAAGACCGGAGTTCGTATCTTGTTCGTAATCTTCATGGTCTTCATGGCGATGGTCTTAATGAACTTCATGACTGGCGTGGTTGTTGATGACATTAGTGACCTCAACAAAGTAGGCAACGTCAGACGAGTAGAGAAACAAGTAGAACTGTTAAGCTGTCTAGACTATTTAGTCTACGACGGAGTTTTATCCAAATGGCTAAAGAAGATGCTTGGAGACGAAAGACATACCAAATCTATGTATGCTTTCCGAAGAAATCTGTCGACGTGGTACGGTATTGACCAGAATGATACCAATTGTACTGAAACAATTAATTCCTCGAGATTGCGTAATAGAATAATGGATGCGGTAGGCAGAAATGATAATCGGGAAGATGTTGAACAGGACAAAATTGCTAAGAAGTCCCATAAATGTAAGTTAGATGCAGTATACGACGCTATTGTAGGCAGTTCTATCATCAAGTACGAGAAAGGCAAGCGAGCTGAACGGAAGGAAAACGATTCGGTTACAATAAAGAACCAAATCAGTAAGATTTCCAACGATCTGTCAGATGTTACCCGTGATATTGGGGAATTGAGACGCGTTATAGAGGATTTGAAGACAAATATAAGCGAGGTACAAAAATAATCCACAAAAAGGCTCGAAAGTTGTACGCAACTCCAAAAACGAGCGGTCCGAGAGTCTCCCGGATCCTCCCAAAAACTCTGTACTTGGACAAAAAAGACATTTTTAACAGGTACAAGCTTTTTTGCGGACTGTACTAGCGTTGCCATCCATTCTAAGAGTCAATATATCAAACAAGTCAGTCGGACCAACCATTGAAGAGTTCCCTCCTACGGAGATGGTCCTGTCCGTGCCACTAGAATTTCACTACCACAGTCATTTATTGTATCCAATTATCTTAAGTATGCATTCTCAATCCGTTGAAGAAATCGGCTTCCAAATTGATTTGCAAGATTCTCCGGACAAACACGTGGAATGGAACGTAAGAGGGTGCGAAGGTGACGGACGATACTACGAGTGAAACGACGAATATTCGATTTGAAGAATGAGGTGACGTATGCAAGATGTTAGGGTTTAGTGTAGATTCAGTCTGCCGTACGATTTCGATTTGTAAACATGTAATACATTAACCCCCTCATTCATAAACGCTCTATAGGCTTCTGCTAACTTAGCAATCGTTTGTCCTTATCTGTGAAAGGTAAATGTCAAGGTGACAGATGAGGACAAACGATGGGGGAAGGGGGTTAATAAATAACTTAACGGCGACTAAATAGTTATTTTAGGTGCATTAACCATGGCACTATTATTTGGCACTACTGACCAAAATAAATCTCATAAATGGGATGTAGGTTTAGATTATGTTAGACCTTCAGCAGACCCGAAGGGCCAAAAATAACCAGAAATAGGAGCTTCGCGAAAGCGAAGCTCCGTCGACTGTTAAACTTGATTTTGAAATAGTAATCGTTGAAGATTTATAACATTTTTTGATGGAGTGTGAAATGACGAAGGATAAGAGAGAGGTACTTGGTGATGTGAACCTGTTTAATGGAGCAGTTAACACAACATTAAGTTTACCGGCATCAGAAAATGCGGTACGAATATACAGGTTTGTGAAATACTCCTTTGCTGCCAGAGAATCTGCTAGTGGGCAGGGGAGTGTTTGATGAATATGACCCAAGAGACATCCAATGAGGCTGGCATAGTCACACAAGTGCACTTAAGCCTCGTAACAATATTAGAATAAAAAAGAAATAAATCTTTGGACAATAGGGCCACGGGAAATAAAGGTATTTTCAGTACCTAATTTAGTGTCACACACATATATTGCAAGTTAAATAAAGCCTTGTTTAATTACTTGCGAAGTGTCGATTAAAAGCCTAATAGAATCCAAACGCGTCTGTTTCGCAACATGGCCGCAGCGCAACTAACAGCGGCTCTACTTGTCTATTATAGCACGTACTGTTGCCCGCGACTGCACCCGCACAGAATTACAATTTGTTACTCAGCGACTTGGTGGATGCCAGAGAGCAGTGGCGTAACTATAGGGTGGCAGGGGTGGCAAAATGCCAGGGGCCCCTAGCTCTACGGGGCGATGAACTGGCTTGGTTTAGAGCACAGAAGGGACGCTGATGCACTTCTTTATAATGAGGAAGGAGCCCCATCTAACGAATTTGCCGCGGGCCCCAGACGTTATAGTTACGCCACTGCCAGAGAGCCAGCGACGATGAGGCAAGGCAAGGGGTTAAATGTCTTTGAAGAACCATCGAACTGTAATTGTCATCTATACTAATCTCATTTCGTCATCACAATTTTTCACCACTTTCCAGTGGTATTTTCATGTACGTATTCAAAAATCGGGCCCCTGATATATGATAGGAATAAAAAGTTAAAAGAGAACACGGCACGAGGTTAAAACTGGGGTAATTGATCAAGTCAACGCGACAAATATTCAGAATTACCTTTGCAAATTGACGCTCGATTCCAAAGTGCAAGGTGAAGACCATAATGAAGAACGTAACACCTACGGAGACGACTTTATTATTACAGGAGGTCAATGGACTCAAGGCGAAAATCTCTGGCAACTTAATTACACATAAACGGATAACTCACGTATAAAAAGTCGAGTGATGCTCGTGTTTCGGACTATGTCGGATTCCTTCTTCCTGGAGCGCTCGCCCCGGCGGCAGCGAAACGAACACTGCGCGCCAGCGCTCTGTTCGCGCGGCTGCTCGACGCAACTGACAGCGGCGCACAACTACCCTCGTTTTCATCGTCATTTTTATTACTGTCAAATGTAGGGTAGCACACAACACTGATCACGTCACTCCGTAAAGGTTCGCTCACACTCACCGTTTGGTCAATATTTAAAACAGTTTTCCAACTCGGGGGCACCGACCATCCGCTATCCCGGTTAAAATTGGGATAACGACTTATTTCAATGGCTTCACGTACTTTCCGCGGAATGAAAATGATGATGTGTAATTATGATTAAGTCTCACTGTAGTTTCATGTTGAAAGTTAAATAAAACTTCTTCAAGGCGTAGTAGCAGGCGTAGTTTAATTGTTTACACATTTATTATTCAACTAGCTGACCCGGCGAACTTTGTTCCGCCTTAAATTTAAAAAATTCCAGTGGGTTGGGCTGTGTTATCCCGCGGGAACTATGCAATTTTCCGGGATAAAAACTATCCTATGTCCTTTCCCGGGACTCAAACTATCTCTATACCAAATTTCAACTAAATCGGCCCAGCGGTTTAAGCGTGAAAAGGTAACAGACAGACAGACAGACAGAGTTACTTTCGCATTTATAATATTAGTAAGGATAATAACACATAGGCTACTTTTTATCCCGGAAAATTGCATAATTCCTGCGGAATAGCGATAAACGAATTCTATGCAGACGAAGTTGCGGGCAACAGCTAGTTTAAAATAAGTCGCTATACTGTAGAAAATATTTTACAAAAATCGCTAAATGTATGAAACACCAGCTGGAAATAAGTCGCTAAAATGTATGAAACGTTTGAAAAAAAGTCATCCCAAAAGTCACTAGATCTAGCAACCAAGTCGCTAAATTGGCAACACTGGATTTTTTAAGGAAAGAATAGACACTGACAGCTGTCATTTGGGTTGCGTTTATAGACATTGCTACATTTCTAACAAGTAGGTATTAGTAATTTATGCAAAGGAAATCAAAATCAAAAATCTATTTTGTGTGAAAATAACGAAAGATAAAAAAAAAATTTGTTGGGCAACTACGACTATACCCGTCTTTTTCTTACTGTTCGTTCTAGAAAGAGACGGCTAGTCTATCTCACGCTCGACATAGCTCTCACACGCACTTGTGCTAGCTATGCAACAGGCGGTGAGGTTAGTTTGGACACCCCAATAAAGATAATTCGTTAAAATGTATAAAAAAAAATTCTAAATGTCAGTGAAAATTAGAACACATAGAAAAATCCGAAAAGTAAAGGGAATCGAACCCGGACCCTCGTCATTCCGTGACGCGTGCTACCCCTACACCACCCATAGCAGGTGGGTAGTCTTCGAATTATTCTACCGGTTACTAGATGTCACGGGACCTTTGTTACTATGCGAATTTTTGTCGTTAAGCGTCATCTGTTTGAAATGATGTGTCTGTACGACACAATTAGAAACTCCCGTTAAAATTTATGTTTCATTTTCATAGTCCCGCCTTTTTCGCGTTTTGCTTTAAAAATCAATCAATGAAAATAGCAGAAGTGAAACCGTTATGTCAACTCTCTTCATAAGTACTTCACATGACACATTTATTCGAAAGACAATGTCAGATTTTATCGCCCTCTGACACTACAGGAAGTCTGTTAACATATATACTCACAAGCAAAAATAACTGGTCACTTTTCATACAACTTTGTGTAGAAGGGCCTTTATTTTTGCTCGTCAGTGTATTTACGTTCTCTCGTGGCCTTCATAACGAGACTAGGGTTATACACTGTCGGTCACTGGGTTAAGTAATACATACTTACATGCATTGCAAGTTACATAAAAGTTTGTATAATATATAGGTAAGCATAAGTTCCTTCTATCCTGGTCTGGGAGTATAGAAAAAAACATAGAATTTACCAGTTGCTTCTCTTCCCGCGCCGATAAAAGCCCATCGAGGGAATGGGCGAGTCTTAGGAATCATGTTATAGGCGATGCGGCTAGCAACCCATCACTATATTGATTTCCCTTTCTAGCTATACGCCCTTAATCACGCTAAACGTGGCCTTAGGGTTTTGTTACCTAAGGCTCTGTCTACCCCGTAAGGGATAAAGACGTGATATATGTATGTATATATAAGTAAGATTAGAACGTGATAAACACGGAACGTGGGACGTGTTGGCATTAAAGAAAATATTATTGTAGTGACTATTAGATTAGAAAAAAGTAGATATGCTTAATTGGTTTGATCACGTATCTACAGAGGATGGATGAAAGATTAACTATAGTTATTTATGTCACAAGATTATTTGTGTCCATAGTACAAGCTTTGCTTAGTTTGGGGCTGGGTTAATTGGTGTAATTTGTCCCAAGATATTTATTTGTTTATATTTATATTTATTTATTTGGGCTTTTTCAGAAAAACGTGTACCTACTTACCCTTTTTCCAACAAGATTACCTTAATTTTCCATACTTTTTCGTGTCAGTTTTGTGACGCCCCATATAAATCGTATGAAAATAGTGTCACAAAACTGACATAAAAACCAATGGACATTTTTTTTCTTTACAATAATAAATAGTGCTAATAATTCTGATTCAGAAAAAGCCAAAATGTCATCATTTTGGAAAATAAAGTCAAGGGTACATGTTTGCGGCTAGCAACCCATCACTATTTTTATTCCACTTTCCACCTCTACGCCCTCAGTGTCTTGCTAAACGTAGCCTGTAGTTCTTGTTACCTTAGGCTCTGTCTACCCCATAAGGGATAAAGACGTGATTTGTGTATGTATGTGTATGTACACACAGCAAAGCTATTCGGTAAGCAGGATAGATACGGCGCGAGCGTGCGTAGGTGCTTACCTGATTATATTGCCGTGTGTACATGTTTTTTTGAAAATGCCCATTTACGGCAAGGGCGCTACATTGAATCCAAAATGTAGCGAAGGGTTCTACAATAGAATCCTGAGCGTAATGGGGATACAAGTGTTAACGCCCAAGATGAAAATAATTTTGCCCCCGAGTGGCTCATACAACTTTTCACACCGAACATTAAAAACTTGAAAAAGAATTCTAAATATAATTAAAGAGCTACCAGCATAGACAATGGCGTGGTTATACAATTAGCAACTTCAAAAAATTGCATTTGCAAAAAAACACTTAAAAAATCCTTGAACAGAAACGTTGCACTTTGATCCCTCTCGACAGAGAGCAAAGTATACTTTGCTGAATGAGAGGTGCTTAAATACTTCGCTCCTCTGCTCAATCTCCTAGTTTGTGAGTAAAGAAAAACATAAAATTTACCAGTTGTTTCTCTTCCCGCGCATATGATAAAAGCCCATCGAGGAAATGGGCAACAATTTTAGGAATCATGTTATAGGCGTTGCGGCTAGCAACCCGTCACTATTAAGATTCCCCTTTCCACCTATATGCCGACAATTATGCTAACCGTGGCCTTAAGGGTTTGTTACCTTATGCTCTGTTTATCCCGTAAGGGATAAAGACGTATATGTATGCATGTATGTATGTATGGCTGTATCGATATTTATGCCCTCGACAACACCGTCTTCACCATAAGGGCACACTGGGTTCGTGCCTGGGCCCCCATTCTCAGGGGCCCCCGAAGGACCGACAATTTCTCTTGTACTTTATTCTCAAAACATTTTTGTCGGGCACATTACACTTTTTTCTTTTTTACTTTCCAAAAGGGACTCAAATTCTTGTGTGCCCAAAGGTCCCCAGCCTAGTTTAAGACGGGCCTGGCCCTCGACTGTATGTAAGATTTATAGAGCACTAGCTTCTGCCCACGACTTCGTCTGCGTAGAATTATACATAAAAACCTTCCTCTTGAATCACTTTATCTATTAAAACAAACCGCACCAAAATCCGTTGTGTAGTTTTGAAGATATAACCATACATAGGGACATAGGGACATAGGGACAGAGAAAGCGACTTTATTTTATACTATGTAGTGATAGTGATGGTTAAATCTTAGTTACAATTACCAGGCAGCACAGACAACTGGCCGCGCTGACCTATTCTGCGCGGTAGTTAGTTAACATGCGTTTGCGCAACTATAGATCGACTTAGCGAGGGAGACGTGAAATCGCACGAGTCGACAACCGGTTGCAGAATACGGCTGTTATGGTGGCGCCCGCAGCGCTGCGCCCGAGTCGATGAAACGGCTAAAAAATGTCGATGGAAATATACTAGCGCCATCCGGAAACTCTGCGTAGTTCTTCCCCGGGACTGAAACTATCCCTGTACCAAAATTAATGGAAATTGGTTGAGTGGTTTAAGCGTGATAGCGTAACAGACTGGCGGACAGAGTTACTTTCGCATTTATAATATCAGTAGGAATTCTAGAATTTCGATAGCTACAAGTTTTTCTCCGTTTTCGTCCGAGGGGAAGAGCAGTGTTTGGTCCGATCCACCCTGGGCATCGGTTAATTTCCTGGCAGATTCTGAGGGATATCGTTATCCGTTGGCTCAGAGCCCGACAGGGGGGTTTTTTGACCGTGTTCTACCGTACAACGTTGCCGACATTTTTGTCACAAGATTTTTGAATACTGTATTTATTACTTAGACATTGGCGAAGATACCCTACGAAGCAGCTGTCACATATAGTAGATGGCTAGTTTATTAGGTTGGCGAAACTGATACAGTACTAAATTTACTGCCTGTCATCATCATCATCATCTCAGCCATTACAAGTCCACTGCTGAACATAGGCCTCTCCTTTAGATCTCCAATAAGACCGGTTGGAAGCGGCTTGCATCCAGCGCGGTCCTGTAGCCGGAAGCACTTTATTGTAGAAAAATTACATACATACATACATACCGTCACGCCTCTTTCCCATAGGGGTGGGCAGAGACTAATTTGTTCCACTTGCTACGATCCTGACATATTTCTTTCGCTTCATCCACAGTCATCAATCTCTTCATACATGCTCGTCGGTTTCGGGTACTCCTGACCTGACCTTTTTCCAAAACGTCTCCTATTTGGTCTCGGAACGTCCGTCTAGGCCTTCCCCTCCCAACGTAACCATTCACACTCCTCATATAGATCTGTTTAGTTAGTCTACTAATTAATATGAATTAATAAAGTTTCTCCTTTAATATCCATAAATAACCTTCATACCTTCTTATCGATATGGAGTGACGCGCGTGACTAGTAAGTAATCGGCGAGCTCTCGCTATCTTCGCTCAGTTTGTTTGTAAATATCTGTAGGACAACAACACAGAATACCGTATTTAGCTATCGTAATAATTATATTAAATAACATAATTACTGGTGCGTAGCTTCAGTGAGTGAACATGGGAGTTGAAGATGGTAAGTTTTGTAATATTTTAATTTTAATTACAAGTGCTCTCTATTTGTTTTATGTAAGTAGTAACTGACCCGGCGAGCTTTATTCCGCCTTAAATTTGAAAAATTCCAGTGGTTTGGGCTGTGCTATCCCGCGGGAACTATGCAATTTTCCGGGATAAAAACTATCCTATGTCCTTTCCCGGGACTCAAACTATCTATATACCAAATTTCAACTAAATCGGCCCAGCGGTTTAAGCGTGAAAAGGTAACAGACAGACAGACAGAGTTACTTTCACTTTTATAATATTAGTAGGGATTTATTGTAGTTTATTGTAGGGAATGGGCGACAATCTATTGTCTATTGTGGCTATCACTATCTGGAATTTTAAACTCCCACTTTGTCGGTCCCTCATTTAATGCATCTCTCATCTACTCAAAGGTTAACTGGTAGAGATCCCTTATAGGGATAAGTTGGCCTTTGTGCATATAATTAATGTTATTTTTTTTTGTGAATTATATCTGTTTCTTTATATTTGTACAATAAAGCATTTACTTACTTACAATCTTAGAAATCATGTTATAGGCGATGTGGCTAGCAACCCATCACTATTTTGATTCCCCTTTCCACCTATACGCCCACAATCATGCTAAGCGTGGCCTTTAGATCTTGGCACTTTAGGCTCTGTCTACCACGTAAGGGATAAAGACGTGATTTATGTAGGCCTCACTTTGCAATTTGATGTGCACACCGTATACCTATCGGGGTGACTTTGATCATGCCAAACATGTCCTTTCGGTCTAGTTACCTTAGGCTCCGTCTACCACGTAAGGGATAAAGACGTGACGAAACCATTTATGTATGTATTTTATTCCATTTTATCGATATTACAATCAACTGGTCGGATTATCTTGTAGTTAGTAACTTAATTGGCGTTTAATTAGAGCAGTAATTAACTCCTACTCTACTCTTATTTCAAACTAGCTTCTGCCCGCGACTTCGTCTGCGTAGAATCCTAAAATCTCTACATAGTATAAAGCAAAGTCGCTTTCCGCTGTCTGTCTATGCTTATGTAAAATTTCCAATTGTCACTGAAAATTAGAACACATAGACAAATCCGAAAAGTAAAGCTATAGCCGGGAAACGAACCCGGATCCTCGTCATTCCGTGACGCGTGCTATACCCCTATAACACCCATAGCAGGTGGGTAGTCTTCGAATTTTTCTACCTGTTACTAGCTGTCACGTGACCTTGTTACTATTCGAATTTTTGTCGCTAAGCGTCGTCTGTTTGAACAATGTGTCTGCACGACACAATTACAATCTATGTACGCTTAGATCTTTAAAACTGATTTTGATGCGGTTATTTTAATAGATAGTGATTCAAGAGGAAGGTTTATATGTATAATACATGCATAATATAGCAGAGAAACACTAATTGAGCCCGTGCGAAGCCGGGGCGGGTCGTTAGTTATACATACAAACATTCCTCTTGAATTACTCTACCTTTTCGACGCCAACGACACATATATCAGCACCGCAGGTTCAACGCCAACGACCTGTATATACGTCCATTACTTCAATGCAAAAGCAACCTTTATTAATTGGGTTTAGGTTCAACTTAAGGCATCGGAATAACGATGTCTGGCGTATGGGTGACGTCTCTTGTATTTGACGTGGCGGCGAAAAGGGTAAAAAAAACGCACTGCTGCAGACCTTTGTGGGATGTAAAGATAGAGTACCTGTTTTTTTGCACGGTTTGCATAAAGTTTGAAATGCGCTATGGGTCGAAATACATCATGGTTCAAAGTAGGCATAGATATGCAATTTCCGGTGAAACTACCTATATAAACTTTTTTGGCGGCGCAAGTTACAGATTGTCTTAGTTTAGGCAGTGGCGTAACTATAGGGTGGCAGGAGTGGCAATCCCACGGGCCCCTAGCTCTACGGGGCCCCGAACTGGCTTGGTTTAGAGCACAGAAGGGACGCTGTTGCACTTCTTTATATTGAGGAAGGAGCCCCATCTGACGAATTTGCCGCGGGCCCCAGACGTTATAGTTACGCCACTGAGTTTAGGTTAGACTTACTTGTATGTACTGTTATGTAGCTATTTTCAAAGAAAATTACATTATATCTTGAACCATTTATGTATCTTAGTATTACCCATTTTAAATTAAGCACAATTTTGACCATCTTCGAATGATACCTATTAAGCTATTTAGGTTAGCTGAAAGACATATCCTTTATAGGGATTAGCCCTAGTGCTACTCTGTCCATTATTGTATTATTTTTCATTATTTCTACAGTAAATAACTTGCATACGAGCCCCTAGATGGCGTACTAGTCTTTTAAACTTACGTGGACAGATCGATAGATGGCGCACTGTAATAAAACAATGGTTCCTCAAAAGAAGGGAAAGTTGGGGTGCGAGTCGGGTTACCTCCACGTGTGATCAAGAGCTGCGGTTCGTTTTTGGATCCGTCCGGGGGGAAGAGCAGTGCTTGGTCCGGTGCGCCCTGGGCATCGGCTAATGATTTCCTGGCAGTTTCTGAGGGATATCATTGACCGTTGGCTAAGAGCCCGACAGGGGGAGGGGGTCTTTGACCATTACCGTACAACGTTGCCGACATTTTGTCACAAGATTTTTTAATAATATTTTTTTTACATTGACATTGGCGAAGTTGTCGTCGCTATAACGACTTGATACGCCACAAATAAAAAGAAGAAGAAGGGAAACTTGTCAAAATGGACGTAATCATTGCTCACGTGAATACACCAACTCAGAAATATAGGCAATCGAGTTTATCTTGTTTTAAAATGATAATTACATTTACAAATGTGACGCAAACAACTTAATTAGTGCTTTGTGACGAAATGCGGATACAAACCACGCTGCATTTTAATTACTCCTGTTTGATGTAACTTATTTATTTTTATACTTACACGCCATTGGTAAATACACAAAGAAAACCAGTAACTTCACAAGTCACAAGGTCTCTTCTTTTTTTAGTCATAAGTCATAAGTCATTTATTTGCAGAAAATAGTGTACAATAAGATGTTTATTACAAGCTTTATTATATTTATTAGCTTGCAACGTGTGTGCCGCAAACACTAGCGATCTTTTTTATAATTTCTTCTTCAGCAAGAAAGCCTTTAACTTATCACACATAGTATAAAACAAAGTCTCTTTCCGCCGTCTGTCTGTCTGTCCCTATGTATGCTTTAAAACTACGCAAAGGATTTCCTTGCGGTTTTTCATAGATAGAGTTTTTCAAGAAGAAGGCTGTTTAATTCTACGCAGACGAAGTCGCAGGCAGAAGCTAGCTTTTAATAATGTGTGTCAAGCAAGGCTGAGTTCAAAGTGTAAAAATTCTACCTAGGTACATAAAAACATTAAAAATACAATATCAAAACATGTATTTGAAAAAACACCGATAGTGTTTTACAATATAAAGACATAAAGAATTACAACTGAGTGGCGTTTGTTTTTGAAAAAATATCAGGTACATTTTTGTATATTGACGTCAAACCGTCATCTTACGCACAGTGCTTCTAGTTTCATAATATATTTGACAGCTGTCGTGTTCTGAACAAACATGAATGAAAAATAATGTTCATTTTATTTTATTTATTTCCACTCTTACAACTATCTAACTATCTTATGTTAAGATCGAGAGCAAGCACTGCATCAAACAACACTGTTCAAACTACTCGATCGCATTCCCACAGGTGCTTATCCACTAGAGGCGGCCTCGGGTCGAGCGGCTGCCTCGCTCCGAGGCCGCGCAAGTGGAGTCGCTGCCTCAACGCTGCCTCAACGTCTTAAGCCAGGTTCACATTTGTCTGTCGTGTTGTGTTGTGACGCATCAGAACTGTATCGGTTTCATACATTTAATTCGGTTGCGTTCACATTTCTCTGATGCCGTGTGTTGTGACGGCTTATGTTGTGTCGCATCACAAGCGATCCCGGTCTGCGACAGAACGGGTGAGGTGCGGGGGGCGGTGCAGCGTCACGTCAGGATAGTGTGCACGCGGCCATGTTGTGTTGTGACTCGTCAGAGCTGCACCTGAACTATGGACGATGGATCTTCTCCTCTTTCTTTGTTTTATTAGAAGCGTTGCCAACGTTAATAAGTGCATAATCTTCAATATCTGAATCGGAATCGGAAGAATCTTGAAAAAACATTGCGAGCGTGTGAACTCTTCGGGTGCCAAGATGAAACTGATGAAAAAATGCGTCATAACACGTCATGCAAATGTGAACAGTAGCCATCACGACAGAGAGCATCACAACACAACACGACAGACAAATGTGAACCTGGCTTAAGACGTTGAGGCAGCGTTGAGGCAGCGACTCCACTTGCGCGGCCTCGGAGCGAGGCAGCCGCTCGACCCGAGGCCGCCTCTAGTGGATAAGCACCTCAATAATTTACTTTTTCATTCATGTTTATCCGGAACTAGCGACCCGCCCTGGCTTTGCACGGTATATTATGCGTGTATTATACATATAAACCTTCCTCTTGAATTACTCTATCTATTAAAAAAAGTCGCATCAAAATCCGTTGTGTAGTTTTGAAGATATTTAAGCATACATACGGATACGGGGACAGAAAAAGCGACTTTATTTTATACTATGTAGTGATGAAGTGATAGTGATGATGATACGGCAACTGTCAAATACAATGAACTGTACTGTATTTACTTTAAATATATAAGTAAGACCTCTGTAGCTTTTTTAAAAGGTACAGAACCTTAAAAATGATTGCTGCGCTTTGGTGTCAATTACAACTTGACCCGTGCGCTAACGAGCACTGTACAGAGTCAAGTGTCTTGACGTTGGTCGTGTGTTGACAATGACAACTCGACACCTGAACTCCATATGATGCCTACGACCGAAAGGGTCATGTTATTATTGTCAATGGAACGCAGCACAGCTCTAGTAGAGGCCAGATTACGTCGTAGCTTCTTCCGATCACTTTTTATGGTACATCTATAAACTAGCTTCTGCCCGCTACTTCGTCTGCGTAGAATTATACATAAAAACCTTCCTCTTGAATCACTCTAGCTATTAAAAAAAGCCGCATCAAAATCCGTTGTGTAGTTTTGAAGATTTAAGCATACATAGGGACATAGGGACAGAGAAAGCGACTTTGTTTTATACTATGTAGTGAAGACTAGAGAGAGTTTCTTCCATGCTGGTCTGGGAGTAAAGAAAAAACTGATAATTTACCAGTTGTTTCTCTTCCCGCGCAGATGGTAAAAGCCCATCGGGGAAATGGGTGAGTCTTAGAAATCATGTATTAGGCCAGTGGCCTCAACACCGAAAGGGACAAAGTTATATTCGGTGCTGAGCAGTGGCGTAACTATAACGTCTGGGGCCCGCGGCAAATTCATCAGATGGGGTCTCCTTACTCAATATAAAGAAGTGCATCAGCGTCCCTTCTGTGCTCTAAACCAAGCCAGTTCGGGGCCCCATAGAGCTAGGGGCCCCTGGCATTTTGCCACCCCTGCCACCCTATAGTTACGCCACTAATAGGCGATGCGGCTAGCAACCCAAAGGCTGGCAGCATTTCTCCGCTGTATTGCAATACTAATTCGCTGTGCGAGGAAGCTGCCAGCTCTTTGGTCTCCTTTGCAGTCGATCAGCCTCTTAGACATTTCCTTGATCAACATAATGCCCGCTGGGACCCCACGGACTTACCCCCTTATTCATAAACGCTCTATAGGCTTCTGCTAACTTAGCAATCGTTTGTGAATCTGTGAAAGGTAAATGTCAAAGTGACAGATAAGGACAAACGATTGCTAAGTCAGCAGAGGCCTATAGAGCGTTTATGAATAAGGGGGTTAAGGTCTCATCCCGAATGGCGGGAAGTAGTATTCGGAGCCGAGACCTATATATTTATATGTATATATTGTATATTTATATTATAGCCCCTTTTATTCCGTTTCGCTACAATTTCAGTACATTGTGTAGTCTTTTTTTTATAAATTAGGTATCGCGTAACTCGGCGTGCCTCATGGCATAGGCCTCCTCCATTCATTGGAGGGTTTGGGCTATAGTTCCCACGCGTATTGGGAACTTCACACACACCAATGAATTGCTTCGCAGATGTGTGCAAGGTTTTCTCACGACGTTCCTTCACCGAAAAGCTCATGGCAAATTTCAAAAGTAATTTCGCACACAAATTCCGAAAAACTCAGTGCGAACCCAGGATTCGAACCCACGACCCTCTGCTTGAGAGGCCACAGGTCAACTAACTAAGCTACCATGGCTTTTTACCTTTATATTTATTTACCTTTAATTTTGCTTCCATGCTGGTCTGGGAGTAAAGAAAAACATAGAATGTACCAGTTGCTTCTCTTCCCGCGCACATAGTAAAAGCCCAAAGGGAATGGCCATAGGAATCATGTTATAGGCGATGCGGCTAGCAACCCATCACTATTTTGATTCTCCTTTCCATCTATATGCCCACAATCATGCTAAACGTGGCCTGTAGGTCTTGTTACCTTAGGCTCTGTCTACCCCGTAAGGGATAAAGACGTGATTTGTGTTGTATGTAATGTATGTAATTTTTCGGCCGCCTCTGCCGCCGCACCAGCTATTGTTACTGTTGTGGTTACTGCTATTGTTACTTTCGTTACAGGTTTTGATTCGTTGGACAACGCGCACGGGCTGCAAGACATGTACACAGACTTCGACCAGTGGGTATGCAGGTTCAATGCCAGACTGACATCGGGGTAAAATTACCTTTTTTATAGCATACTAGCTTCTGCCCGCGACTTCGTCTGCTAATTATACATAAAAACATTCCTCTTGAATCACTCTATCTATTAAAAAAAACCGCATCAAAATCTGTTGTGTAGTTTTGAAGATATAAGCATACATAGGGACATAGGGAAACAGGGACAGAGAAAGCGACTTTATTTTATACTATGTAGTGATTGATACGAAGTTGGCCTTGGTTGGTAGGGCCCTGTGAAGCAAGTGTCCCGGGTTCGAATCCGTAAGGACATGCGTTTCCGCGATTAGCACGAATATTTTTTCCCGAGTCATGGATGTCTCTATTTATTTAAGTAGGCATTTCTCTATGTAAGTATGTATATCGTTGTCTAGTACCCATAACACAAACTTTACTAGAGCTTACTTTGGGACTAAGTCTTCTTCTTCTTCTTCTTTTTAATATGGCCCCATCGATCGATGCGATGGTTTCGCCAATGTCAAAGTAATAAATACAGTATTCAAAAATCTTGTGACAAAAATGTCGGCAACGTTGTACGGTAGAACACGGTCAAAAGACCCCTCCCTGTCGGGCTCTTAGCCAACGGATAATGATATCCCTCGGAGACCGCCAGGATATTATTAGCCGATGCATGGGTCCTCAGAATTCCCGCGGAGTTAGAATAGAGAAAAAATATGGGTGATAGAGCTTATTTCAAGGAATCTATCTGACTTAAGCAGAGATTCTACTTCGGCGTAGAAAAAGAGAAAAAAAATAATTTCTTAAAATTAAAAAATGCGTATACTGCCGTTTCCATAAGTACATACTTTTAAGTAATTAAGTGAGCAATAATATACGCCATACATTAACGTATCTACCTGCAATACAGAGAGAAGCTAAGTGTGTACATTTCTTGAAATAATAATAAATTTCTAGTTTGGCCCAGTTTAAGGTCAACTTTTAAAAATATTTTTTTAAAAAAAAACTATGGCCTATTGTCACCTGGGTGTTTTCGTCTTACATAAATAATGAGTTAAACTTTGGATATTACTGATAAAAACAGAATGTCACTTTTTGGGGTCAAAAAAAACACTGTGAGCGGCTGTATGACGTTGTTTCCCGTTTTACATATTTTGCTCATATTTCCAAAAAACATTGTACAAAAAAATCCATTAAGAAAATCTTGTGTTTTACAAAAAGCGTAGAGAGCAGTGGCGTAGCTACCTAGGGACTAGGCGGGGCAGTGCCCCGGGGCCCTCAAGCTCAGAGGGCCCTCGAATCCTTACCAGAAAATCTCGATCGAACTATTGTTATTAAAACGGAACAAGTTTAGATAGTAGTGGGGACCCATTTTTTTATTTGCACCAGGGCCCTTGGTTACCTAGTTACGCCACTGGTAGAGAGGCCCGATTCTAGCAAGCACGTCACTCGAAAGTAGGTACCATCCGAAAGTGGTATAAATCTATTTATATCTTCAAAACTACAGCTCTAATCAAATTTTTGTCTAGTTCACTTAATTTGACCTTGAATTTCACTTGATTAATGAGAGCTGTAATTGACTTCTATGCTACTCGTATTTCAAGTTGCACCATTATTCACCACTTTCGAGTAGGTAGTAGTTAACTATTTTCACATCATTACAAGAATCCCGAAACAATACATTTAAAAATAACTTAGACATTCCTAATCAAAGAATGCTGTTATTCTGTTAACGAGTTCCTAAATGATGGAATTGTGAAGTAATTTAAATGAAATAATTATAGAAACATACATTTACGCTATTAGTATTCCTTAAATTTATTTGACATTATAACTATTGTAAGGATTCTTGGATTTAATTGACATTTAATTGAAAACTAGAATATAATAACATTAATGAATTTAATAATATCAATGAATAGTTTAATGTACTTAATTAATTTCATGGCATGCTTTGACATCATATTACAATCCTAGATTTAGATATTAACTACTATTGTGTGCCCTTATAGGGCGTCATTCATTAGGTCATGTACATACGAGGGCGACACTGAAAGTTTTTAGAACTGGCCATTTTTAGACAATATAATAAAAAAGTAAGTTTAAATTTTGAAAATGGAACTCTGCCAATATTATTGAGTACTAGCTGTTGCCCGCGACTTCGTCCGCGTGTTTTTGTGATAGGTACTTACGGCTTTTCTCGATATCAAAATTATTATTATTATGACTATTAACTTCGTCACGTGAACCACTGAAAGTGTTCGAAAATATACTTTTAGAATTACGTCATGAAAATAATAATTTGCGACACGGAATCTTGAAAAAAAATCAGGTGTAAACTGGTTAATGACTCATCACATTTATTTATACCTTATTTTACAAATAGTTTTATTTATAGTTTTGTTTATAGTTTCTTTATTCAAAAAAGCTCCAATACGCGGAGGAGGCCCATGCCATGAGGCACGCCGAATTACGCGACAATTTAATTATAAAAAAATAATAAATAATAATAAAAAAAAAAAAAAAACAACAACAAACATACTAACTGAAATTGTAGCGAATTCGGAATAAAAAGGCTATATTATTATTATTTATTCAAAAAAGCTAAGTACAGTTTTAGTTAGATCACTATTAATTTCGCCAAACTATGACGGTTATTGGCGAACACTGCGCTCACTTTAACGATATTTATGTATACCCTGATTAATTTAAAAAATTAAATCTATTCTAACCAAATAATACATTTATAAATGTTTACCTGTTTTTACCTTACGACTAACAATTCATTTACTAATCCGTTTTAATTAATATTTTGCGACTCAATTTTTTCTAGCAGAAGCTTTTTTAATTTATTTTCTTGGTTTAAGTACGTAATCACAGATTATTAACACTTATTATCATTCTACAAATTAATTACCTACAGGGGCCTTACCATGATGTCTTAATGCGATTCAGTTTAGGTTCGCTCGCTGTCAGATTCATACTAAAAGCACCAACTTTTCACAATAAAATTCTGACATGTTCGTAGCGCAGGCGTAAACGCGCCTTTTTTTTTTTTTTGTTCTGTTTGTCCTTTCGGACAGGCTAAGGTCTGAGACCATACCGCCTCGTCATCAGTGAGTTTTTGATTTTTGTTTTTTATAGGCAAAAGTACCAAGAGCATGTCAGCCAAGCGTTTCGCGCCGCCCTCATAATAATATCAGGTTTTCAAATAAGAGTGCGTTCAAAAACCGAACGCGTTGTGAATAATGGCGCAATAAATAAAAACAAAAGTAACGGTATTGCATATTGAACTTTAGGTGTTAGGTAAAGAACACAATTTTATTTAGGACGCCAATTTAGGTTGATTTAGGTTTGACAAAAATCTCTTCGTTGAAAAAACGCCTGTACAGCATGTAATTATTATATTAATAATGTTTTTTCACAATTGACACGCATTTCCGGCTATTGGCAGAGTGCAAAGCGGGTGGAGGGGGTAGCCTGAACGATCACAGCGCTCGCTACGGCTAAAATTGTCATTTTTGTCGCTGACTTGAGCTGTCAAATCCATATTGCAGTAAACATCCGTGCATGGCGGGAAGAACTTGATAACTCCACTTACACGATTTTTTTTTTATCGTCGCAATGGCTTCCTACAGCATTGGTTTTGTAGGAAAAAAATTGACAACTCGATATCTACGATACTTTTAGAGATATTGCCTCGTGAGTATTTGAATATATCCATACGCTGCGTATTTTATTTAACGAAACGAGATATATACGCGAAGAGTCACAAAAAAATATATAATATCGTAATATATCCTTACATCAACTTATGCTCAAAAACCGATCTAGCGTACGTAAATTGACAAAACAAGATATCAAAGCGACGACTAACACACTATTACGTTAACAAATAAATATATCGTTTTATCTACTTATATTCAACTAATGGTAACTTGATATGTCAATTTATACTTACACTTTAGAGTTAACAATTAATATATCGACGTTATATTTCGACTTATCAAGTTACTCACGCTATGCACGGAATATGATATCTCGTGTTATCTTAGTAGTTTCTCATTTATAGACCGGGTCAAATCAAAAATATGTTCTTTATTGAATAACTTGTCACATTGTGTCATGTCTCATACTGATGTCGCATACTACTTTTCCCGAGATATATGAGAACAGGGGTGCGTTCAGTTTGATCACCCGACGACGCCCGACTACGCACTGGCCCGTTCAGTAAGTCAGTGCGATCATCGGACGATCACACCGGTCACCCCATAAAATAGATGGGTAAAAAAAGCCCAGACGTCACTTTGACAGTTGAAAAGCGGCAAAATTTATAATTCGAACGCTGGGGATATAAACTTATTATTACGAATACGAAATCGCATACCATCGACATCTAAATTTAATGTGAATTTAATTTAAAATGGGAGATTCAATGAAGACGTTAATGATTCAAGATGAAAAGGGACAGAAATATAATAATATAATATCAAAGATATCAGAAATATAATATCAAAATAAATATAAAATGAATTTCTATTCAGGTCTCGGAGCAAATATTTATTTTATATTTATTTTGAATTGACACTTTTGACAGGAGAACGTCCCACCTCGTTCGGTAAGTGTGTTCATGATCGGACGATTTTTATCCGACTTTAGTTACTGAACGTAGCCCAGAAGTCGTTCTAATTTTTCTTTTTTTTTTCAAATTAGGTAGTGCAAAAAGTGCGCTTGCATTCCCAAATTATTGAAATTTTATTACGAACATTTTTATTACATTTTTTTTATTACAAACGATTAATGTGTATTATTGATACCCAATTCTATGGTGAATAAGTTGATAAGTCATCGGTGAACATGTTGATAAGTCAATTATTATGAATAATAAGATAGTAAGAAAGATAAACATAACCATATTTGAAAAACCATCTAAAATTACTCTTAAATCAATTTAGACATTTCAATTACACTGAAAAACTGATTTTTAGGAATTAAATTAAATAATGTTTTCACTGGTTTGAGCACTAATGTATGGGTAATAAGTTGATAAGTCTCTGGGTAGTATGTTGATAAGTCTAATATCTTACAAAATAAGCAGAATTTACGAGAACACGTAACATAATTTGAAAGATTACATAAAATTATCCATAAATCAAGCTATAGAGATGAGTTCGAGATAAAAACGGATTTTGGAGAAAATGACAAACTTTAAAATCGCTGCCCTGTAAAATTGCCATTTTGGAGTTATCAAGTTCTTCCCGCCATGCACGGACATTTTCTAATCGTTTTTGAGATAAAATATGGTCCTGGTAAGATGTGTTGTTGTGAATTGTAATAACACCAAGAAGAATAGCGACTGTAAATTTTAACAATTTCCAAGACCATGGTGGAAAAGAGACCAAAGAAATAAAGTGGATATTAGCCGTAAGAAAAAAAAAGTAAGTTACCTAACCTCTAAAATTTCACTGAAAACAACAATTTTAATATTATTGGCAATAATGTTACTGTCTACCATTGTCCAAAATTGTGTAATATAGTAAAATAACACAAGATTTCATTAATATTTTTCACAATATTTACTTACTTCTTGTTTGACAGCGGTGACAATAATGTCCATAATGGCCGCCTTTCACGTGGCGCTGTCGTCGCGCACGGTCCCAATATGTCTTATGTACATTTGTATCTATCTATTTTCTTCGTAGTATTACTTTGTTTGTAATTATTACTAACTACTTATACCGAGGAAAGCTGATTTTCTTCAGTTCCGCTATTTTGTGCGTAATCACCTCAAAAATCAAATTTCAAGAAAATTGAGAAATTATATTTACCTGTATTAAATCGGAAGTATTATGTAGCAACTTTAAAAGGTTACACTTCATTGGGTTTTATTGTATAGGTGTATGAAGTTAATTAATTTTAAACACAATACCCTCTTTTTTGCGTCTCTGGATGAGATTTAAAAAAAATGCTAAAACAGGTATTTCTTTATTTTTATTACTAAGTATTTATTGTGAGTTTCATGATTCTAGAACAATCTAATTTTCTTTTTTCATACAAACTTTAACCCCCCTTTTCACCCCCTTTTTCCAAAATTTTCCAAAATTTCTGTAGCCTATATCCTATTCTGAATTTATTGAAATCGATTTGTGAACATTTCATCAATATCCGTTCAGTAGTTTTTACGTGATGCTCAGTCAAACAAACAAACAAACAAACAAAAATTTTAAAAATGGTTTTAATATGTTCAGTTACCGATTTTAAGACACCCTGTTCGATTTTTTTTTTTAAATCTTCAATGTACAGATTTTTTGGTCTCAACGATTTTATTATATGTATAGATGTATAGATACAGGGTGACCTCTAAGACGTAATACAAAACCAATGTTTTAAATACGTCTTCCATTAACTAAAGTTCTTAGCTAGGTCTCATGTTGTTAAAACGATCATTAGTATTCTTTTTTTTTGTTTCAATTGTTCCTAATTTTTTCGGTTTAATGTGGTCACCTTACCATTATTTTTACAGTAAAAAGTTCTTATGTAAATAAACCCATTTGTCTTTGAATATCTGACAAATAATTTATGAAGAAAACTCATTTTGATTATCTTTGACGTTAGTTGTCTTGTTATGATCGAACAACAATAAGATTCATCGTAAGTTTATGTAAAATATTAAAATGCCTCGTGGTCATGCCTATCCTTACACGTCTGTCCAGCGGACGGATATGGTAGCGTTCTATTTTACCTCTCAGAGTACAGTGCAGACGCAAACACTCTTTCGTGAACGTTATCCGGACTGTCCAACTCCTACTCGTGGATTGATAAACAGAACTGTCCAAAATTTAAGAGATTATGGACAGTTCTCAGTCCCAGTGCATGCCCAAGATAGAAGCCGACGGCCGCGGCACTCAGAAGCGTTTCGGACACGCATCTATCAGTATTTTAGTCGCCACCCTGAAGCAAGCACAAGAGACGCAGCTGCAAGATTTGGTACGAGCCAATTTTTTATTTGGAAGCTATTAAATGCCGCAGGATTACATCCATTTCATTTCCAAAAGGTACAAGATATTGTGCTAGCCGACTACCCCCGAAGAGTTCAGTTTTGTCGTTGGGTGTTACAAAACCGACATTTAAATATTTTATGGTCTGACGAAGCAACGTTTACAAGAGTAGGCTTGTTTAACGTTCATAATGAGCACTTGTGGTGTGAAGCAAACCCTCATGCAACTCGCAGAGACTCCTTCCAGAGTCGGTTTTCGGTTAACGTTTGGGCGGGTATTCTGAATAATCATCTGATAGGACCGCATTTTATTGATGGAAACTTAAATGGACCAAAGTATGAAGACTTCCTAAGAAACATATTACCAACACTACTACAAGAGGTACCACAAGAAAACATAAATAATTTGTATTATCAACAAGATGGGGCTCCCGCACATTTTTCACTACGTGTGCGAAATTACTTGGACGAATGTTTCCCTGAACGATGGATAGGACGCAATGGCCCTGTCGCTTGGCCGCCTCGCAGCCCCGATCTTACTCCGCTCGATTTTTTTTTGTGGGGCGAGCTGAAAAGACGTGTCTACAAACGAGAAACAAATACCGTTGAGGAACTTCGCCAAAAAATAATAGAGGCTTTTAATTCTGTAAAAGCCAATGAGTTTGTTCTCGGCAGACTTAAGGATAACCTTAGACGACGGGCAGAGTTATGTGTACATGAAGGCGGTGGTCATATTGAACATAAGCTAAAATACGTGTAATTAAGTATTTTCGACCTTTCGATGTAAAAGATAGGTAACAATAAATTTACTTTTTAAATTGATATCTCTTATTATTCGATTTAATGTATCAGAGTAAGTACGGCCAATGACTAATTTAAGAGCTACCATGGAACATTGTCAAAGGAAAAGTCATTACGATTTTCCTTGTTAAGTAATGCGGTGTCGCTATGACGCTTACTGTGAAATGGTTCTATGGTGGCTCATGAATTAAAGTCCTTAACCGTACTACACTTAGCAGTACGTACCTACTCAAAAGTTTAAGATTGATAGCTGATAACAGTGGTAACATTCGTAAACTTGACAAGAACTTTATGACATTCGATTATTGAATGTACGGTGACCACACTCCGAGATTTTTATTATTTTTTTTGTTTGAAAATAAGGAAAAATTAAACAAGGCTAACCCTTACAAATGAGTTAGTGTAGTGAATTCTCCGTCATTAACTGAGCCCGAAACGTTAATTTTGTATTACGTCTTAGATGTCACCCTGTATATTTCATTCATTTGTCATTTGTTTTACGATTTGGCGGCAAATTGAAAATTGTCTGTGTCACGTCAACATGAACGTAACGCGAGAAAATTTTCGTGCAATGATTTTTTATGACTTTCGATGTCATTTAAGTCAACAAGAAAGCTATGATAGACTTCGATTGGCCTTTCGTGATGAAGCCCCATCTCGTGCGACTATTTACAACTGGTTTAGTGAGTTTAAACGTGGTCGCACTAATCTCACCGATGATCTGCGTGAGGGACGGCCTTCTACGGCGACGACTTAAAATAACATCAGTGTTGTGCGGCGTATGATAGAGACTGACAAAAGAGTGACGTACCAGCAGATTTGGACAAGCTTAGGCATCGGTATGAGTCAAGTGCATAAAATCCTCCATGAACATTTAGCGGTCAGGAAGCTTTGTGCCCGATGGATACCTCATAATTTGACCGAGGCCCAAAAACTCCGTCGGGTTGATTGGTGCCGTGAAATGATTCAAAGATTTAACGGAGGTGACTCAAATGCTGTGTTCGACATACTTACGGGTGATGAAAGCTGGGTTTACTGTTATGATCCAGAAACCAAGAGACAGTCTGCTCAATGGGTGTTTCCTTTCGAGGAGTTGCCAACTAAAGTGAAGAGAGGTCGAAGCGTGGGAAAAAAGATGGTGGCCTCGTTCTTCGGAAGGACAGGTCACTATGCGACAATTGTTTTAGAGGATCAAAAAACGGTTACTGCCGAGTGGTACAGTAACAATTGTTTGCCACTTGTATTGGAAAAAGTTCGGGAGAAACGACCTCGAAGTAGGATCCTTCTTCACCACGACAACGCCTCGTCGCACACCGCCAGGCGAACGATCGACTATTTAGTGACGTCAGACGTGGAATTACTGGGTCACCCGCCGTATAGCCCCGACCTCGCAACTTGCGATTTTTATTTATTCCCGAAAATAAAAGAAAAACTTCGAGGAAAACTTTTTATGAACACCGAGGAAGCAGTGGGTGCGTTTCAAAAGGCCGTCGAAGAGACCCCTAAGGACGAGTGGGTTAGGGGTTTTCTCAGTGGTTCCATCGGATGCAGCGGTGTATTGATGTGAATGGACACTATTTTGAAAAGATATAATAAAACTAATAACTTGCTAGTTTGCTCAGTTTTTGATTTTCTAAGAACTTTCAGTTTGACCCTCGTACATGACCTAATGAATCAATAAATAATAAATAATTTTGTGCTTTCGAAAATCGTTAGATTAATTTCTGATTCTATCGGTGAGGCAAAATACTTAACTGTACATTTTTAAACGAAAGCATTAACTGTTCATTTTTAAACCGGAAGCATTAACCTGTTTGAATGCGTATAAAATTATAATTAGCGAATTAATCTGACATCGGGGTAAAATGGCCTTTTTTATAGCCGAAGTGGTTGGCCTTGGGTGCAACTAACAACACTTTTTTTTTATAAACGAATTCTCGAATTAAAACAAATTAAACTATTAAATTAAAAACTAAACTAAAAGTAATCTTACAATAAAATAATTAAAAAAGGAGGGCCCCCGTGGCATAGTACCGCAGACGCTGGCAGCATTCCCCTTTTGGACAGCGATACTAATACGCCGTCCAAGGAAGCTGCCAGCTCTGCGGTCACCCGTAGCGTCTAATAGCCTCTTCGAAATATGTTTGAAGAGGCTAATAGCGCTAGGACTCCATGGACCAGGGTCTCAACACCGAAAGGGACAAGTTATATTCGGTGCTGAGCAGTGGCGTAACTATAACGTCTGGGGCCCGCGGCAAATTCGTCAAATGGGGCTCCTTCCTCAATATAAAGAAGTGCATCAGCGTCCCTTCTGTGCTCTAGACCAAGCCAGTCCGGGGCCCCGTAGAGCTAGGGGCCCCTGGCATTTTGCCACCCCTGCCACCCTATAGTTACGCCACTGGTGCTGAGACCCCTATATTGACAAATAGTCACAAACGAAGTCGCGACGAACAGTTAGTTTTTTTATGGGGCCAACTTTGAGACCATTTTATTTTAAACAAAGAATCGAAACCAGTTATAACTTAATCAAGAAATTCGACCTAAAAATCATTCACTGAACTCACAACATGAGACCTTTAGAGGTCAATGGAATGTACAATAACAACTGTACGTACAATAATATTTATCATATCATAAACTATAATACGTATGCTTATATCAACAGATTATCGTATAATAATAGTGATAATAAGATTATAATTGTCATGATAATTATTTGTTATTTATGGATCTCACTAGAATAGAGGGTTATGTTTGTCAAGTATTGGTCCCTTAGGGGGTAGACAGAGCCTTTTTTTTAACCAAAAGGTAATCTTTATGGATCCCCTAGGCACGGGGATGGCCAAGGGGTATACCCAAACTAAAACTCTCCGGTGTTGCCTCAATCCGGTGTGATGGGGACGCAATGGGATCCATCAGGGTTTCACCACACCGCCGGTGGCCCCGGCTTCCGCCAGCTCTATGGTCTATAGTATGCTCTATGGTCTAGTGACGGTAGAAGTTTTTGTTTTACTTGACATTACATTCAGATTTTGCCCAAAGCAGTCGCGTTATTATTTAATACAGTCCTATCCACTATACTCCTAGACCAGTAGGCTTATTACCTAACTCGGTCGCAATCGCCATCGTGCTCATTTTGACAGTTCATGTATGAACTGACAATTGGCATCGGAATCAGCTAGCTGTCACATTCATACAAGAACTGTCAAAATGAACACTGGCGATTGCGCGCGAGTTACATAATAAGCCTACAGCATGGAAGAAATAGTATAAATAGTAAACAATCGTGAAATAAAAATACCTATTCTTATTCCAGATCGTCGACCGATGACTCTTAGAAACACAGTCAGCACAAGGCACGGCGAGAGCTCAACGAGAACACAGGCCATAGCAAAGAAGAGCCCAGAAAATACACCACACTCCGAAGTCTCGGCATCTCTGCATAAAATGTATGTCGACGGAATATTACAATTCAGAACAGACAGAAGACAGAAGATTAAGCAAAACCCCGCCGATATCATTATAGAATTCTTTGACATATTCAAGATCGCAAGCAACGATCACACCAATTTTGATTACGTTCTGTTAACACTTGTAATGGAGAATGGGCGAAAGAACTTTCACAAATACATACGATCGAAAATTTGATGAGTGTTTTTTTTAGTCTATTAGAGGTAACATCACCTTAGATTACCTACTATCAATGGATCAAGGGCCCGATTTTCAAAGCGCATTATTTGAAAATACCTCTCGAAGGTGGTATAAATCAGGATATATCTTCTAAACTACAGGGGCCCGATTTTTGAAAGCACATGTGTGAAAATACCACTCGAAAGTGGTGAAAAATTGTGCTGAAATTGAAATATGAGCAGCTTAGAAGATACTTACAGCTCTCATTAATCTTGTGACCTAGTCAAAAATTTGATTAGAGCTGTAGTTTTGAAGAAATAAACAGAATTATACCACTTTCAAGTGGTATTTTCACACATATGTACTTTCAAAAATCGGGCCCCAAGACTAAGTAAGGAAATATGATTTTTAGCAAGACAACCGTAAGGTAAGCGTATTAACATTAAATTTTATACTAAGTCTGTGGTCACTTTAGAAAAAAATCGGAAGTGGTGTGGGACGGCGCCTAAAAAAATATTATAGCAAACAAAATCATACTTACTCTTTTGCGACTAAAGCTGAGTTTATGAACGCAATCAGGTCCGATTTTTGAAAGCACATCACTCGAAGTGGTATAAATCTGTTTATATCTTCAAAACTACAGCTCTAATCAAATTTTATTCACCACTTTCGAGTGATATTTTACATGGGGCCCGATTTTGGAAAACAAAATGCTTTGAAAAAAAAGCTGTCAAAATGAACACAATGGCGATTGCGAGCGAGTTAGGTAATATCCTACAGTGGCCCGATTTTTGAAAGCACATGTGTGAAAATACCACTCGAAAGTGGTGAAAAATTGTGCTGAATTTGAAATACGAGTAGCATAGAAGACCATCACGGCTCTCATTAATCTTGAGAACTAGTCACAACTTTGTTTAGATCTGTACTTTTGAATTTATAAACAGATTTATACCACTTTCGAGTGGTATTTTCACACGTGTGCGTTCAAAAATCGGGCCCCAGATCTAATAGATTACAAGAGCCAGTTGCGTAACTATAAAGTCTGGGGCCCGCGGCAAATTCGTTACATGGGGCTCCTTCCTCAATATAAAGAAGTGCATCAGCGTCCCTTCTGTGCTCTAAACCAAGCCAGTTCGGGACCCCGTAGAGCTAGGGGGCTGGCATTTTGCCACCCCTGCCACCCTACAGTTACGCCACTGACAAGAGCGGAGCCGCGTGTAAACGCTAGTATTTTCATAACAAACAACATGGGATCAAATGTCAAAGGATATTATGTTCCCTTGGGCTCTGTCTACCCCGTAAGGGATAAAGACGTGATTTATATGTATGTGTTATAAAAAAGAAACAAAAAAACACAGACCTGAAATAGATCATCAGCGTTGTGTGTCTTCGCAAAAGTGAAACGGTCGCTGGCTCAGCATTGCGCTGAGGCGTTAGACACCTCACGCTAATAAAAGGTTAAAGTTAAAAAGTCAGTAACATTGTGTTATAGAAAGAGATTAAACTTATCAATACTTAATAAGCTGGAATAGTCGATAAAATTTTACAAACTCTATCGACATGAAAATGTCGCCCTCTGATTGTTATCTGTCTATCTCGCTCGCAATTGCCATCGTGTTCATTTCGACAGTTCTTGTATGAATGTGACAGCTAGCTGATTCCGACGCCAACTGTCAGCCCACACACGAACTGTCAAAATGAACGATGGCGGTTGCGAGCGAGTTAGGTAATAAGCCTACAGATTGTTAATCTTGCCTGCAACCTTGACAAGTCGAGGCAACTCGCCACACGCGTGTTTGTTGATGTTTGGCCTTTAGTATATTACTACCCTGCCCTTGCGATGTATCTCTACGAATATGTGATCGTTTACAGTGTTTTTAGACCAAATTCAAGTTAAAAGAGTCACAATTAAGTCTAGATTTAAGGTTTACAATATAATAGGGGGTTCTTAGAACGTACTGAATCTTTTTAAATGCTGAACAGTGCTGACTTTGTGTTTTTATGTGGAAATAGAAACTAACGATGAACGTTAGGAAATACCTATACAGTTGGAGACCGGAAAAAGATATCGCCGGTCCAAACTCCAAAGTCTGTGATAAAAAAACGTTAATAGTTTTCATAATTTAGTAGTATATGTGAGCGGGTTAAGTAAAGTTTAAGATAAAGTTTAAGAAAAGGAAGAAACATGGCGCGGAAAACAATGGAGGAACTGGTATTGCAAGTGCCTTGGGGCAAGTTAGCGAGTGAGTATCCTGTGTACTTTCTTAGTTTAATGTATAGTCACTAAGTAGTAGTTATTGTCAGAGTTAAAATTAGATATTAACACAAATGCTAATGCAAATACGAATCAAAATCCAACATAGCGAAGTCAAAGATAACGATATTAGAACTTCGTCTTAAACTAGTTTTATACTGTCTCAAAATGTTTAAGTATAAACAAATTAACCTAAAATACTGCGGTCACCGCCCTTCTTCATCGGCATGTTATTCGGGTACATCTTGCATGTCTCCAGAGAGAAGATTAAGTTGTCACAGTGGTCCGCTCAACTGGTTCCTTTCGCTGTGGCTGTGGAAGTTCCTGGCGCGAACCTACGTGATCTTTCTTTTTCACATGACTATTCTTTTAGTTGCCATTATTCTTGTTCCTAATCTTGTATGTATTTTAAAATACTGTTTCATTTCACTAAAATAGTGTTTATCATTCAGAGGAGCTACTCGATAGTCCTCAGTCGTTAGTATTTAGATAGTCTAGATAGTTGGAGAAAAGACAATAATATATTGGTAGACTACAAAACTATCGAGAGTACCTATTAATCCTTGACGACAAATAAACTACCGACACCATCGATAAAATTGCTTTTCAATATTACATAAGCTGTGGGGGAGTGCCACAATAGAGAGATGCTATGCCTGGGGACCGAAGTACAAAGGAAGAGAGTTGAGAGTTGTATTTATGCAGCCGCATTGAGAAACTTGCGATGAGATGTGACAGCTGTCATTAGAACTGGCGCTAGCTACTCGTGCGTCGTAGTAGTTATGTAGAGGCCAACTAGGTGGCGCTAGGGTCGCCACAAGCTATACTATCAATGGTTTTGAATAACCGATTGCTAGTCGCTACCTTTATGTCAGTAGTAACGACAGTATCGTTATTATCGACGGCATCAATTATTTTCGTAATTTTCTGTACAATACTATCGCTTTAAATAAGAGGTCGATGCCATCGGTAGTATCGACAGGCCTATCGACATTAAATTATTCGAAAATCTAAGTCTATTCCGATGCAAATTGTCAGCCCATACATGAGCTGTCAAAATGAACACGATGGCGATTGCGAGCTAGTTAGGTAAGCCTACAGTTGATTCAATTAAAGACTTGGCTTAAAGGTCCAGTTACCAAGCCATATTCTACAAAAAAATTAGTCAGCAAAACGTCACGAAATCAACTTCGAAAATCGAATTTCAAATTATAAGGCCAGTCTTGTGTCGATGTTTCAGTGGCAACATGGGGCGATCCTGCGAAGCCCCCAGTGTTGCTGGTGCACGGTTACGTAGACAGTGCTGCCACCTTCGTCCCGCTGGTGAACTTATTACCCGACGACTACTACTACGTCGCTGTAGACCTACCCGGTATGTTACTCGAAATGCTGCGTCGACAGTGCTGCCATCTCTACGGTCTGGTAATAAAGCACGTAAAATTGACAGAGGGAGCCACTGGCTTCGTAACAGTCCCATTTTATGAAGAATTCTATCGGTTTGCTTGCTTATATGGAACTATAAAACACAATAATGGTAGTTTTTTCAACGTTTCCACCGCTATTAATCGATAATTGTTATCTGGTATCCTGTTGCTGCAGTGATCTCCACTGAGTATACGAATTTTTTATAAAAGTACATTGTGCTTGTACCGACAATATCAATTTATTTGAATTCGATGACAAGGTTAATAACGGTTGCAACGCAAGCTTAAATACTTATAACTACTTTTCAAAATTAAAATTTCAGTTGATATAATCTGGCGATTTAATTTATTATTCATACTTAACTTAAAGTAGATACTGATATAAATAAGACATACCATTAGAAGATATTAACCGCGTTAATTAGCGCATTGGTTTAATTTGAAATTGGGGAGATTTGCAAAATCGTGGATTCCCAATGCCTTTGGCTTCTAGGTAAGCAGCGTTGTCAGATTATGTAATTGTTCCCCATTTAGAGGATATCCACCATTTTCGAATTTAACCTAACGCACCATACCATTTTTTGTGAGCAGGCCACGGGCGTTCAGACCTGGTACCAGGCCCCGCCATATCGCAGCTCCATCTAGTGGAATCTATCAGACAAATAGTTGAGCAACTGCGATGGGACACCTTCATCTGCATCGCCCATTCCATGGGCTACCTTATTAGTAAGTTTGTCAACTGTCTGTAAAAACTGGCCAAGTGCGAGTCGGGACCACGACGGTACCGTACCAATTCGGCAAGTGAATATAAAATCCAGTGATAGCAGAGCCTTGCTTCATACACAAAATGTAAGCAGTGTAAGGTTGTTTTGTATTGGTTACGTACATACATAGACAGACAGACACAAGTATTCTGTTTTAGTATTTGTTGTTCTCATGTCTATCACGGGTTCATGAGATACAGCCTGGTGACAGGTAGACAGACGGACAGACGGAAGAAAAGTAGAGTCTTAGTATTAGGGTCCTGTTTTTACCCTTTGGGTTTGAAACTCTTAAAAACAAAGCTCTGATTCACACTAAAGGATAAAGTAATTAAATAAGATTAGAGCTAGATTAATTAGAGTTGTAATTTCCATCTAACCTAGGTGCTCCTTTTTTGAAATTCAGCACAATTTGTTACCACTTTCGATGGATATTTTCAGTTAATTAATTTATGTGCCTTTAAAAATCTAGTACCTACATCTAATCTAGTAAAAAATACAGGTTGAATTAAGTAACATTGTCAAACAGTAAAAATTTTGATTTGAGCCGTTGTTTTGTCGCAATACCCAGACTTATACCAATTTAGAATGGTACATTCGAGTGTGCTTTCAAAAATCTGCCCCCAGTTTATTTTTTATTTTTTATATGAATAGGAAGGCAAACGAGCAAGTGGGTCACCTGATGGTAAGTGATCACCACTGCCCATAGACACCCGCAACCCCGGAGGGATTGCAGATGCGTTGCCAACCTAGAGGATTAAGATGAAGTGCCTCTTGTCCCCCCCAAGTGTCTTGTGCCCCTTGTTGTGCCCCCAGTTCTTCTTACTAACTTATTAATTATTATGTTGTACGTTGCAGGCAGTTACTACAATGCCGCGTTTCCCGGGAAAGTATCCAAAATGGTGGCATTGGACCCCCCGACGCCCGTCGGCTTCCATTTGCTGGCGTTCAAACCGAAGCTGTGGTTCAAGCACCACATCGCCAGCTATTACGATAACTACTTCAGGTAAATCCACAAAGCAATCGGTACGAACTAAAACGTGGCGCTGGGAAGGTGTAGCTATGACCTACAGTTGGCTAGTGACGTGAGAAGTGGCGAGGGTAGGAGGCAGAGGCTTACCCCCTTATTCGTAAACTCTCTATAGGCTTCTGCTAACTAAGCAATAGTTTGTTTTTATCTGTCACTTTGACATTTACCTTTCACAGATAAGGACAAAAGATTGCTAAGTAAGCAGAAGCCTATAGAGCGTTTATGAATGAGGGGGATAGTGTGGCCAATGTGGCAATGGACGAAATAAGATACTATAGGACTAAATAGAACTGTCAATCTGCATACAAAAGCGCGACCACAGAAAATGGTCAAAAGTCTAACGAAATGGATGGTGCTCTTAAATTGTACGAAGCGTTAAAAACTTAGCGATACTATACAATTTTTGAACGTTCTTGATAAGACGTAAAACTTTGACAGCTGCGTGAACATCGAATAAAAACTCGAATTACGTAAACCACTGCCTTATAAGTTACTAGTGGTGCCCGCGACTCCGTCTGCGCAGAATTCGCTTATCGCTATCCCGCGGGACACTATGCAATTTTCCGGGATAAAAACTATCCTATGTCTAGCCCCGGGACTGAAACTATCTCTGTACCAAATTTCATTAAAATCAGTTCAGTAGTTTAGCTGTGAAAGTGTTACATACAAACAGAGTTACTTTCGCATTTATAATATTAGTATGGATTAATTGATACTTGTAGTGACATCTATCGAGAATTTTTGTACTAAGTTCGCGCGGTCGCGCTTTTGTATGCCAGTTGACAGTCCTGGCAACGGTTAAATAAATAACGACACTGTCTTCTTCAACCTCGACATTGGCGGAATCATCGACAGTATCGATGGCGCTATTTCTTTTTTAAAAATTGAATTGAATTGACAGTCCTGGGGCCCGATTTTTGAAAGCACATGTGTGAAAATACCACTCGAAAGTGCTGAAAAATGGTCCTGAATTTGAAATACGAGTTGCTTAGAAGATACTTACAGTTCTCATTTATCTTGTGAACTAGGCAAAACTTTGATAAGAGCTGTAGTTTAGAAGATATTAGCTGATTTAAACCACTTTCGAATGGTATTTTCACACATGTGCTTTCAAAAATCGGGCCCCTATCTTATTTTGTAAATGATGAAACTAACAGCTTTAATTCTATTAATACCATCAACAAGTCGAAAAAAACATTTCAGCTGCAGTTTTGTTCTAATACACAGCTTTTTACCCTTTTCGAATGGTAATTCCGAGTTGTATACTTTAAAAAATCGGGCCCCAAAAGCTTTATGTAAAAATCTACACTAATACCGGTTTTCTTCCAGCCGCATGGACCCGCGATTGTACTCATACGAAGAAGCCGTGTCACTCGTGGTGAGAGCGCGCGACATGACAGAAGAGCAGAGCGAGCTGATCTTATCCCGGTCCCTGGTGAAAGAAGAGGATGGCAAATACAGGTGAGCTAGTGACATCTCGCGGCAAGAAGAAACAATGTTTTTAACGCCATCTAGTTGTAGCAAGTCTAAGGCTAACCGGATTGGCTTTTTTATACGACAAGAAAACAAAACGGGCAAGTGGGTCACATGATAGTAACTGACAACTACCACCCATGGACATCCGCAACACTAGATGTGTGTATATGCAAGCACCAATAAAATATTCATCTCACTCTTGTTTATAATCGCGTACTTCAGGTTTTTCGATGTTGGCCCAACAAATTACAGCTATTTAATACTAAGTACGGATAAAGATGTGGTGGAGATATTACCCGTCATTTCATGGTAGGTGATCTAGTAGAGCGCCATCTCTTGACGAGTAGGAAACTTTTAACACAGAATACACAACACCATTGCTGGTAGCGCCATCTCGTAGCGCACAAAGATTATTAATATAAAACTGAGCTGAAACTTTTTTTTGATTCTATGTAAATAGATAGCGACTGTAATATATTCCGAGATTTAAATGATGGGAGTAAAAATAACCACTCCATTTCATTTCCAGCTTAACATGGGGGCCAAAAGTGAAGAAAATATCAACAGTGCCTATCACGTTTGAAATGTTTTACGCAACGCTTTCCACTAATGCGCCGACGTTGTCTGTTGTCGCTAGTGAAACGCCCACTGTTGGGCCCACCGCCGATTATGCCGCAAAAATATTCAAGAAACTACAAAGTGAAATGAAAAACTTTTTAATTCTGAACGTGGAAGGAGGCCATAGCGTGCATTTTACTAATCCAGAGTCATTTGTGGAATACGTCATTGATTTTATGAAGAGAGATTTTAGCGTTAAGTCGAAGTTGTGATGTAAATAAACTTAGTGTCTTTTTAATAATTTAATTTAAGTATCTAAAATATAGCGGAAATTTGTTTCTTTTTCGTATTTACAAATAAGTACGAATTAAAAGTGTAAGCCGCATAAATTAATGTTGATCACAATAATTCGGCTGTTAAAAGAATTATTAAATGTGGGTGGTGTAAATATACGTAGATTTATTCACAAAATGGAATGTTCCAAATTTAACACAGGTTGTATGTAATGTATTATGGGTAGGTAAAAAAATAAGTAAATTCTGAATTAATGCTTTCAAATGACTTTCAATTACTCGCGACTCTCAACAACATAGCCTCAATAATCATTTTCCAAACACCATTTATTGAATCCCTGACAAACTAGTTAAGTACAAATACGCATTCATTTAAGCGTCTTAAGTTTATTTTTACCACGTTTTCACGGTTATAGTGCAGACGAGAGCCATCTGTTATCAAGTAGCGATAACTAATGTATTTTGGTTTAGACGCGTGTGAAATTGTTTCGCTCTTATTATCATGTATTTATTCACTCCTTAAAGAAACATTATAGTAAACGTATGAAACAATATTTAAACAATCATACAATTTCGTGTTTTCATTATACTTTTTATTCTATTATAGGAATAGGAAAGAGTTTTGTCTAACTCCGAGTTGCACTGAATCTGGAATCGGAAATCAATGAAAAACTTACCTAAAACTATTTACGATATTATATACAAAAATAATGCAGCGCCACACTATCATAGGTGTTCCTACGACGTCTTGTCAGAGCTAGCATTACTGTATGGATACTATTTCCTTTGCCTTATCCCGGAAGAGATTAAAAAGTCATAATGTCACGTCAATGTCAACAAAACGCTTGAATGTTGCTTGCGCGCAAGTTTTTGTTTCAAATGCTAATTAATTAATCTTTCAAAACAATTAGGCTAAAACATGAAGGTTTTAAAAGAGTGGTTCATTACTGCACCATGGGGAAAGATTGCATGTAAGTATGATTATTTTCTCTTCATTTTACACTACCGCTACCGCACAAAGTTATTGAAGGTTCATGTAAGTAACTTAAATTTAATTACTATATGTGTGAAATATTTAAGTGAATGCACGAAGTTGACATACATCTAGAGATATATATTCAAAGCATTTTTTTGATAAAATAAGTAGCTAAACATGAACTTATAAAATTAAATTAGGTGTCTGAAAATCTCTAGATACGTTCTTGTGTATTTCTTTCTCATTTCTATTTGTGTCAATGTGTTTAAGATTTATATTTACTTTTATCTCTTGAGTCCAGTTCATAAACCACTTTAATGCTTCATATAATTTATGAATACAAAGATTAAAGTTGAGATTGTATTGTATATGCACATAGTTCAAAGTCCGTTGATACTTCATTTGTGATATCTTAATCCAGGTAAAAATATTGATAATTATACTACTTTCTTGAAGAGACTAAATTGTAAAGTAAAATGGGTGTTGTTGTTAAAAATTGTGTGGAAGACTATGTCTATTGATTAGACCAGGGCTTCCCAACTTATTTCTACAGTGACGCCCTGGGACTTTGCCATTTTTTTACGACGCCCCTCAACTCAGCCCTAAAAATACTTACTAATAATACTAGCTTAGTCAAACGGGTTATAAGAAAAACACTGATATAGACATTTATATTTTTTATTAGAAAATTAGAACGAAATTGAAGCGACACGCGATGCCCCTGGGAGAATGTCGCAACGCAGTTTGCGAACCTTGGATTAGGCACATAAAAATGTAAAAAATAATACACTCTTGACAATTTCACCGTTATTTTCTGTCAAATAGTCACTGGCAGTTATAGGGTGACAGGGCTCTAAACTTGCTTGGCCTAGAGCACAGAAAGGACAATTGTGAGTTACGTCACTGCAAACAGTGTAAGGTTGTTCGTAGAAATACATGATGAGCATCCGCTTGTGAGACTGTATACAAACAGGTTCTTTTTCCTTTTTAACCAACTTAAAAAATGAGGAAGTTCTATGTTCAACTGTATGTATTTTTTTTTAAATCTTTAAAACTATCACTTATTGTATTTTCAGTGATATCCTGGGGCACTTCAGACGGGCCTCCAGCGTTGCTGGTGCATGGTCGTCAGGACAGTGCAGCCACTTTCGTCCCGTTACTGGAACTGCTACCGGAGAAATACCACTATGTCGGAGTGGACCTACCGGGGAATGGTCGCTCGGATCCTTTGCCACACGGTGGGTTAATATTTTATACCAGTGTTTTTCAATGTTTTTTTAATACAGCCACTCCCAAGCTAGGCGTAATAAACAAATATTAATAAACAAATAATTTGTAGTATATTTGTAGTATAGAACCTAGAAACACATACTTTTTTATTTTACGGTAATTTTTCTGAAAGTAAATCCACTCATCCTTTTCCCTAAATTAAAATGTGTCCCAAAGTTTTCATACTACTTTCAATTTTCCATTTTGTAACTCTCATACAAGTGTCTATGAAGAAGTAGCGGAAAAGGAATGAAAAAAATAAGGACACTTTTATAAATACCCACTAAAATCAACAGTGCTCGTGATGATTCGAGAAAAAGGGTGAGTGGATTTATTTTCAGAAAAATGCCCTTACATGCGGCGCCTTTAGTAAGGTCTTGCGGCCCCATTAGGGGGTGACCACAGATTAAAAAAAGAGGCATTACGTGAGGCTTTGAAGAGGGGAGAGGAGGTCGTGGGGGTGCGAGTCGGGTTACCTCCACGTGTGGTCAAGAGCTGCGGTTCCTTTTTGGATCCGTCCGTGGGGAAGAGCAGTGCTTGATCCGGTGCACCCTGGGCTTCGGCTAATGATTTCCTGGCAGTTTCTGAGGGATATCATTGACCGTTGGCTAAGAGCCCGACAGGGGGGGAGGGGGGTCTTTGACCATTACCGTACAACGTTGCCGACATTTTGTCACGAGATTTTTTAGTCATATTTTTGTTACTTTGACATTGGCGAAGTTGTCGTCGCTATAACGACTTGAAACGCCACAAACAAGAAGAAGAAGAAGAAGAGGTCGTGAGGAATCTCATCTAATCTCATGTGTGGGAGAGGAGTGTCTCGGCAAATATGACGTAATTTTTTTCCCGTAAGAGACTAACATTTCAAGAGAAACAAGTTAAATTAAGTGAAACATGTTTTACCGATACAATAAGGCTAAATGCCAAAAGATACTATTTATCGTGGTTTTGTGAAAGGAAGAGGTTGTTTTTATGTATCAGAAGCAATCAAGAACAAGTTTTGGTATAAACAACACTGAAATACTTAGTCGTTTCTAAATCTCACATGAGATTTAGGAGGGGGAGGGTGTCAAGCCAAATCTCACGGAATCTCACCAAGGCGGGAGGGAGGGTCGAAAAGTCAACAGGATAACTAATAATTCATAGGGATGACTTGACTATTTGTCATCAGAATATTGCATGGGTCAAAAATAAAAAATAAATGATGGTTTTTCTGCGCAGGTGTGATGCTGTGTCGGATGCATTTTGTCGGCACAGTAGAGCTTGTTGTGCGACACTTGGGATGGAATGATTTTATTTATTTCGGACACTCCATGGGTACTGAGCAAGGTAAGTGTCAAGTGCTTGTCCAAATTTGGACATTTTTAATTTTGTCCAACAAATTATAGTAGTTAGTAAGTTAAGTGTTTCGTGGGGATTTTTTTTATTCATCGGTAGGCAAGTATTACATATTATAGTAGGTACTTATTGAAAAATACTTTCGCCTGCTACGACACGTTCGGAGAGCTCTATTATTAAATTTTATGGTATGAAAAATTGACATCAGAATGAATAGCTTTCTTAAATAAAGTATTGGGACACATGAACACACTGCGCGATACGCTATTGGCATGTTTAAAACGAAAAGATCGCGGACTGTCTGGGCGCACGTAACAGACGGCTGCTAGTCTCAACGCGGCACTCGCGACTGACGGCACCGCGAGACCCGCTTAGGGGGCGTGTAGAAGCGCGCGTCTATGTGTGCGTTCGTTTCAACCGTTTTGTTCGTAGTTTCCTTACTGTGGTATCAGCTCTTTTCCTAAGTAATCAAAGGCATTTTTGGCTTACAATTTATTAAGCGTTGTTTCTTAAACCATACCTAAGTATTTCGTTTTTTAATTTACATTTTACTCGTTAACAAAAACTTATTGCAGGTTTATTCTACAATTCGGTATATCCCAATCGCGTATCGAAATTCGTGCTGTTGGACCCGGGGCCTTCCTGGCAGAGGCTGCAGGTCCACGATCCGGTGGAATACTTCAAGTCCTTCTACGAGGCCTATTACGACAACTACAGCACATTCCGTGACAACAGGGTATACCGGTAAGTATTCACAGGGGACGCCACTGCGTCCTGTGCAGCGTTCGCTGACGTAAGCAGCGGTAGGCAGCACAAGATTTATTTGTGACCTTTTAAAAAAAAATGACAACTATAAAAAATCTAAACGACACTGAAAATTAGAACACAGAAAAATCCGAAAAGTAAAGCTATGGCCGGGAATCGAACCTGGATCCTCGTGGTGAATGCCAGGCAGGGACTAAGCCTTCGAATTTTTCTATCTGTACTAGCTGTCACGCTTTGTTACTGTGCGATTTTTTGTCGCCAAGCGTCATCTGTTTGAATGATGTGTCTGTACGACACAATTAAATGAGAAAGTTTGTGAGGATGTATGGATGTAAGGATGTTTGTTACTTTCAACATGAAACTACCGTGAGACTCAATCATAATTACACATAAACGGATAACTCACGTATAAAAGTCGAGTGATGCTCGACATGTTTCGGACTATTTCGAAGTCCTTTTTCCAAGAGCGCTCGCCCCGGCGGCAGCGACACGAACACTGACACTGTTGGCATTGGTGTTCGTGTCGCTGCCGCCGGGGCGAGCGCTCTTGGAAAAAGGACTTCGATTAAGTCCGAAACATGTCGAGCATCACTCGACTTTTATACGTGAGTTATCCGTTTATGTGTAATTATGTTTGTTACTCTTTCCCACCATAATGGCTGAACAGACCTTCAGGCTTATTGTCTCGCTCGCAATCGCCATTCATTTTGACAGTTCTTGTATGAATGTGACAGCTAGCTGATTTCGATGCCAATTGTCAGCCCATACATGAACTGTCAAAATGAACACGATGGCGATTGCGAGCGAGTTAGATAATAAGCCTAGGTTGAAATTTGGCAGCGAGATAAATTATAACGTGGAGTAACGCATAGGCTACTTTTTATCCCGGAAAATTGCGAAATTTTAAGACCCAGGGTATATTTGTATCGCAGCAAGCAGAAGGCGGTAGAGTCCGTGAGCAAAGCCCGGGGCTTCACCACGCCGCAGGCCGAGCTGGTGTTGGCCAGGAACATGAAGAAAGTCGGGGACGACTTGTATGAGTAAGTCGTGACAACTTTGCCCACTAGTGACACCAAATCTTGAACGCGCAAACGAACGCGAAGATGTGAACATGTGATAAAATAAAAATATAAGGTAAAAATTGCGTTTTGCCTGTATATGACAACTTTGCCTTCGTGAAACTACAACTTTCATGTGACATTTATGTTGTCATTCATTCTGTCATATGTGAGATTAACTGCTAGAGATCCCTTATAAGGATTAGTTCGCCTTTGTGCATATATTTGATGTTTTTTTTTATGTGATTTGTGAGTTTCTTTATATTTGCACAATAAAGCATTTACTTAGTTACTAACATTCGAATAAATAGGAACTTAATGACATAGTTAAAAGTAGGTAGGTAGTATAAAAATAATTCTACAACTTTGCCCGACCACCTTTTTGTCTCCGAGTGTTCCATGTCGATGAACTAAATGAACTTGTACTCTTATAAATATATACTACTACATTATTCACTATATTTTTCGCCTTTCAGATTATCCTGGGACAAGAGGCTGAAATACCCCGCTCCCCCGAACTACCCCACAGACTTCTACTACAAGGTGTGGTCTAAAAACGCTCCACCCACTTTCATGGTAGCCGCCAAATCCTCCCAGGGTTACCACAAAGGAAAAACGGAAACGCTCAAACTCATTGCAGATTTGGAGAAGAACGTCCAAAATTTCTTCGTTTTGAATGTGGAGGGAGGTCACGACGTACATTTCACTAATCCTGAACGTTTTATCGGTGAATTGTGCGAATTTTTGGACAAAAAAATGGTCAAATCGAAATTGTAGGGGTTTCTGCTTACGATTGGTCACTCTTGGATTTAATTTCGAGCGTTTACTTGCATCTGAATTCCGGTAAACTTTCTGACAATCCCGTCTAGCAGCTCGTTTTCTCACTGGTAAGCTGTAAAAGCCGTCGGCGAACAGAAAAACAACCTAACCTAAAAATTTCAGTTTTATTACAAGCTTTATTGGTGGCTGACAGCCGTTTCAAAATGTGCCGGCAAATAATGCCACTTTGAAACCTTTTTTCAGCGCAGTCGTGAACCACTGAAGCGAAACATACATACACACACACATACACAAATCACGTCTTTATCCCTTACGGGGTAAACAGAGCCTAAGGCAACAAGACCTAAAGGCCACGTTTAGCATGACTGGGTATGGGCGTATAGGTGGCAAGGGGAATCGAAATAGTGACGGGTTGCTAGCCGCGTCTTCGTTTCGCCCATTCCCTCAATGGGATTTTACCATCTGCATGGGAAGTTGCACTGTTACATTCTATGTTTTTGTTCTACTAAATATTTCGAAAAAATCTGAGATACTTTGTATTTAGTTTGAAAAAATTAAAAACTGCCTCATTGAAGAAAATTGAAAACTGTTTACAAAGTAGGCTTCTTTTGTTAAAATATAATTTTGAGACACAATAGTCATATCTCGTACATAACATACAAATTGTACCAGCCAAAATAATAACGCCTTTGTGTTTTTTGTGTGCACATTTTTTTTATTTCTGTAAATTATGTTCACATAAAAACACGGTACTGTAACTATGTACGTTCTATGGTTTTCTTTGCTCCCAGACCAACACAGAAGAGTTTCGTATTTCATTTCATCCTACTAACATTATAAATGTGAAAGTTTGTGAGTATGGATGTTTGGATGTTTGTTAATTTTTCACGCCAGAACGGCTGGACAGATCTGGATGAAATTTGGAACATAGATAGATTATAGTCTGGAATAACACATAGGCTACTTTTTATCCCGGGAAATTCCGTAATTCCTGCGGGATAGCGATAAACGAATTCTATGCAGACGAAGTTGCGGGCAACAGCTAGTATTTCATACGGTAGAATTCCACACGGTCACGGCAGATTGAACAAAATTAGCATGCCTTTACGGTAATTACCAGAGACGTGAATGAAACAATAACGCATACATATAGTATTTGTATTGGAAAACCGTGTTTGTCGAGATATCTGCATATCGGTTGTATTTAAATCGATTTTATCAATATTATTTTCTAAAAGATATGGTCCAACTTTGCCCATCGCCCGACCACCTCTTATTACCGATCGATCCACCCTTTCGTTCTAGGGCCCGATTTTTGAAAGCACATGTGTGAAAATACCACTCGAAAGTGGTGAAAAATTGCGCTGAATTTGAAATACGAGTAGCATAGAAAACAATCACAGATCTCATTAATCCTGTGAACTAGTCAAAACTTTGATTAGAGCTTTAGTTTTGGGGATATGAGCAGATTTATACTGCTTTCGAGTGGTATTTTCACATATGTGCTTTCAAAAATCGGGCCCCTGGTAATATATTATTCTATACTAATATTATAACGAGATAAAGTTTGTGAGGTTGTGAGGTAGGCTTGTGTCGGTCAGGAACTAAGAACTAAAAGGAATGAATTCCCGACAAGGATCGAATTGAACTAGTTCCTCACGAATGATCTTAGTCGGTCTCCGTCTAAGGCAGCTTGAATTATACTAATTTTAGGTAGCTACTATCAAATTAATCAAGAATCTTCATGATTTTTGATTTCTTTTTACGGGTTAGAAATTTATACTATTTTGTTTTCTACAGTTGGTAGTGGGGCCCAGGTGTTATAATCCCAAATTCGAAGTGCGAATTGTGTTGTCTCGCTCACACTTAACTAATGTTTAGTGAAAGAGTGAGTGGGACGTATATTACGCTCTGGTTTGAGTCTAGCCTTAGGTCATGAACATACAGGGAACTTCTAGCTATGGTTTTAGGGGTTGCAGCTTTTGTAAATATAGTTTGATTAGGTAAGTTTAAAAAAATTGTTCATTATTGTTTTTATGGAATAAATTATATGAATTATAATATTTGTTTTATTGTATAAAAGAGCAATAAAAATCTATATCTACTAATATTATAAATGCGAAAGTTTGTGAGTAGGTATGGATGTTTGGATGTTTGTTACTCTTTCACGCTAAAACAGCTGGACAGATCTGGATGAAATTTGAAACATAGATAGATTATAGTCTGGAATAGGCTACTTTTTATACCGGAAAATTGCGTAATTCCTACGGAGCGATAAACGAATTCTATGCAGACGAAGTTGCGGGCAACAGCTAGTAATTTATAATAATGAGTGGTTGCTCACTTAGCAGCATTCACTTCCTCGTTTACCGCCCATTACGTAAAAGAACGCCGTCGGTAAGAAAACCTAACGCAATATAATATTATACAGTTTGTTCTGTTGTCAGATAACGAATGGTTATGGCTGTGAGGTGATTTTATCGCGCATTATAGATCTCACTCCAACATGAAAATATCACGAATAGTCTTCAGTGAGAGTGCAAAATCGTACGTACAAACATGCATTAAAATATCAATAATCTATGGCTAACTTAACTTAACTTGTGTATTCAATAGGTGTCGTAAAAAAACTGGTATATTTCACGTGGTTCGCTTATTTTGACTGACCTTTGCAAAGGTATTAGAGATGTGTCAATCGCGAGTGAAAGATTCAAATGAACTATATCTTTTCGTTTCGTTCACTCGCTCAGTCGTTCACTGAAGGATAAAGCAACTCACTATATCAGTATATCTTTCGTTCGGATTTCGTACTGAACTGATGCGGTCAGCCGTTGCATGCATGGTTGCACTTTTCGCACCTACAAATCTATCGTATAAACCTGTCCCTCTTACACTAGCTTACAGTAGACAGGAGCAGATATGAATGTGTGAGTCGCTCTTTTCGCTCATTTGAGCTGGTGTGAGTGGACGATTCCTTTGCTGCGTTCCGTTTCATGTCCTCTTTGAACGACACTTTCAAAACAAAAAATAAACATTGATAAAGTATGATGATTATCTGACCATTTTCAGTGAAACTTTATAGTGTATAAACATATCTCCATCATTAGAGTCCCATTTTGTATGTGTACTGAATACATCGTACTGATATAATGATATGAAAGAGCAGTTTGAGTCAACAGATCCACTGAGCGAAATGAGTGATAAGATATGAAGGAGCAGTTTGAGTCAATAGATCTACTGAGCGAACTGAACGAAATGAACGAAAAGAGTGATATATATCTTTAAGAGCGAAAGACATGAATCAATCTTTTCACTTCAGTGAGTTGTTTTGCGCATCTCTAAAAGGTATGTCACTGGAAGTTTAATATTTAGTCTCACTATTGACGCTGTTAACTTTGTACATCAATGTATGTACATTTGTCGACCACTATCAAAAAACTATCGAAAATTAAGGGCTTTAAATCAAACTAACCTAGTTGCTGAAATTTTGTGAAAGTGTTTTGAAACACCTTGTATTATAATCAAATTCAGGAAAATTCCGCCATCTGTTGCGTTTTAGTTACATCTATTTAGACGCGGTACCAACTTGATAAGTTCACAGTACTACTTTACTTTTAATTGTCTTCGTGCGTTTGGAGCGAGACGCTAATGTCAGATTTTTTTTTAATTTTCTTCGAAGCTATTTAAGCTGGTGAAATTAGCGCTGCGATCACGTCTTACTTAGTGAGTGTGTTAGTTCCGGTTTTGCCCGACAGGGGACTTTGAACCGATTTCTGAAATGACGTCACGTTTTATAGTGGTAAAAAAGAAGAAAATTACTTAACTGTTCTAATTAATTACCACTTTCGAGCGGTTTCGAGATGTGCTTTGAAAAAAATCGGGCCCCTTAAGATAAAGTTAGATGTAGTAAAATTTTAGGCAGCTTATACGACCTTGAATTTTTATTAGTAAACAGGCAGCCGTACAAAGTGCGAGATGCGGTAGCTTAGTCGCCCGTCATGATGACGGAATGATAAGGATATTATTATCTTTATGATATTTTGTAGCCGAGTGCGAGCGTTTGAAGTCTACCGCAAATTTTACGTAACCTTAGCAATGTTTTTGTTTTAACCAAACGGGTCCTCGACGTTTCGGACTGCGACGTCCATGGTCTCGAAGGGACCGTCCTTATATGGATGCAAATCATGAAAGTTTATTAAATATAGCAATTTTTGATCCAATTCAATTAGCTATTAAAATGTTTCGGAATTAATTGAAAAGGAGAGATAAAATAACAATCAATTGGTATGTTTACGAGCGTCTTACTTCTTTATCTTTATGATTGGAATAGGAAGGACCTTTGCCCAAAGCAAAATGACGTATTTACAACGTATTTAGTGACGTCAATATACACTACAATCTACATATTATTTCTATGCTTCCATGCTGGTCTGAGAGTAAAAACAACAGACTATCAGGTGCTTTACATCCTGTCGAGGGCGAGGCTTAGGACTCATTCATGTCATAGGCGATGCGGGTGTACAAATTCTGATGTTGTTTGTTTAGTGTGTCTATCGGCCGCTAGATGCCGTTGTATCGTGTGGTCGCAATCCTACATCACGGTAACGGTATGTTCCCCAGGAATCTATATAACAGCTGTTAATTTTAATAAATTTGTCATTCAACCCAAGACCGTTGTATTATTCACATCGACGGTCAACACGGGTATCAACCCATCACTATTTTGATTTCATTTTCCTTTCCACCTGGCATTTATGTCTTGCTACCCTAGGATAGCCTCTACCCATCTAAGGGATAAAGACGTCATTTAATTGTATGTATGTATGAATGTAAAACACGTTGCCGTAACTTTATCTATTCCTTAGGATGTCACATTGATTAGCGATTTAATCTGATATCTCTATCTTCTTATATAACATAACATAATACGATTGCTGGATATCATTCTTCCGTGCGAACTTCATTCACTGCAGTTCACTTTGCAGATTATACATATATTTAAGGTTAGAGCTTTTGAACATTCTTATTTATTTAATTACCTTATGTAGTATGTACGCAGCTTTGTATTTTAGTGTGAGTTTTCGAAATAACAAGTGTGCTGTGATTTGCCTGTGTGAGTGCATATAGATAGTGTAGAGCAACACTTGTGACGTGAACTTCACACACATGCAAAGCGCTTAGGTTTCACTTACAATAACAAACCGCTAGATGTCACTAGTTGCATATAAACGAAAATACTAAAAACGGTGGCATTTTTTTTTAAATTTAGAAACGTTTTATGTTCCAATCTAAAAGTTTCAATTAATTTTATTAACTGATTTGTTAATGGAGTAGATAAAAAGTCCGATAAGGCAAATTATTTATAATTTAACGCTAGTGAGTCACTAGTAGCGACATCTATCGCTCACTACATTGTTTCGCGTTTCGTTCGTTGATATTTTGGTCCTAAGAAGTAATTTTTTGCTATCACTTCTGTAAAATATTTTTTTTTCAGGACGTTAAGATCAGCAATGCGTTTGAAAGAGAAAGAAATAACAATAGACGCGCCGTGGGGTAAAATCCGAGGTATAATAAAAATAATCATAGTATTAATCTTTGGCGTGCATTGAGGAGTTGCCAGGGTGTTGTGTTCATTACCTATTGCACGGTCTCATCGTCTAAGGGAAGACGTACACAGCGTACGGGCTCTCCCCTTCTTGGTGCGGTCCTGGCGGAAGCCGGGGCCACCAGGGGGGGGGGGGTCTGTGGTAAAACCCCAGTGGCATCCCATTATTATTTTATCGTTTTTTTTTATATGTATTAGGATGTACGTGTATTGTTGTGCAGGTGTATTCTTCTTATTATTATTTTAATGCTTTATTTGTTTAGGTTAAGTTAGGGTCTTTGGTCTTAACTTTTTAGTATGTCTACTCTCTATACTCTGGTTTCTGTTGTCCTGTCGATCGTTCGAAGGTTAGCTGGAAGAGATCCCTTTAAGGGATGAGTCGCCTTTGTACATCTGGTTTTCTTATTAGCTGTAAAATTGAATGTGTTTTATGTACAACAAAGAGTTATACATACATACATACAACCGGATTCGCTGCGATACGCATCAATATTTCGTGATATGGATCGCGATACGTGGATCACACGATAATATTGACAGACTAATAAATGCCAATCACCAGGCAACTCTAAACAAGTACCGGCACTGCACCTAACTTGTTCATTGTTAGTGCATGTCTATCTGTTGTAGTAATCTCTATCTATCTATTTATTGCTTTGTTTACGTAAAAGTTTATGGATTAGTATAATATTTTATCTGTGTATCGTTTCGTGAGTCACAGACGGTTCTGGCTGAAAATCAGTGCTGCAGTCTAACACCTCAGCGTAATGCTGAGCCAGCGACCGTTTCACTTTTGCGAAGACACACGTTACACAATATCTCTATCTCTCTCTATTTTTCATGTCTCGATTATTTTCTATAAAATTGTGTACCTATATTATCTTATATTTGTGTGTCTTGCAAAGAGGAATAAATGTCTTCTTTCTTTCTTCTTCTTTCTAATCGCTGCTTACACATTCACCCAGCTAACGGTTCTCTGCAGGGCTGTCCTGGGGCGACGAGGGTGCTCCCCCCGTGCTCCTCTGCCACGGGAAGCTGGACGTGTGCTCCGGGTTCCGTCCGCTAGTGAAAATGCTTCCGGAGGGATTCCATTATGTCGGCATCGACCTGCCTGGGAATGGGAAGTAAGTACTGTTAACACACACACACACACACACACACAAATCACGTTTTTATCCCTTACGAGGTAGACAGAGCCTAAGATAACAAGACTAAAGGCCACGCTTAGCATGATTGCAAGCGTATAGGTGGAAAGGGGAATCAAAATAGTGATGGGTTGCTAGCTGCATCGCCTGTAAGTCATGATTCCTATGCGCATTGCCTTGGTGGGCTTTTGCCATCTGCGCGGGAAGAGAAGCAACTAGTACATTCTATGTTTTTGCTTTTCTGCCAGATCAGTTTTTGTTCGATGATTACTGACCCGTGTGAGTTTTCAAGCGAGTGGTAAAGAGTCTTCTTGTGTCGTAGATCAGACCACCTGCCGCCCGGCGTGCTGCTCACGGCCATGGACTTCGTGCCAACCGTCCGCCTCGTGCGAGAGCACTATCGCTGGGACAAGTTCATCTACATCGGACACTCGCTAGGTGTCATTTTAGGTACAGCGCTCGAACGCTTCTAAAGTAGTTCGGCTATTCGTCAATAGAAGGCGCCACACGTAAAAATATTTATCAAAAACGCGTTTTTCTAGAGATGAGACTAAGATCGATGTACAGCAATGGGGGCTGTCGTGTGTGAATTTGCTACTAGAGGCGCTAGTGTCGCTTGAGGTCCAATAATTCACTTTTCACTGGTTTTGGCGGGCTTCGTGACATAAATTATAATTTATTTCATTTACTTGTTGAAAAATCTTCTCCTTCGTGAAATTATCGCAAATATGGATTATTTGGCGATGAATGTGAATGCTTTATAGTTGTTTATAATTAATAAGCTTAATGAGAGGCAAGATTTAAAACTTTCGGCGCCGATCTTATAAAGCCTTTGACAGCTATACCTCCAGACCTTAGTCAACAGTGGCGCCAACTGGTGAGCAAAGAAACGATAGTCCCCATTCTCATTAAAATGGTATATGTCATAATTGGGACTTCCAAACATACCTACATACTCGTCATATAGTTACTAAACATTGCTCATTAAACAGTACAAGAATTACCATCTATGCATGTTCTTGGAACGCACCTTACGTAGTTCGGGATATGAACTACGTGAGTATTAAGCTGTATGTGCTGTAGCGCCATCTAGTATCGAATAAATGAACTACTGCGACGGTTTTTTTGCCAAAATGTAAACTAAGCTCAACAACTATCGTACGCAGGTAAATTCTTCAACATAGCGTACCCCGGACACATCAGCCGCATGGTGGAACTGGATCCGGTGCCGGCGCACGACAGCTACCGCCCGGACCCGGACGTCATCCGGGAGTGGTACCACCACTTCTACCACAATTATTACGGCCACGAGCAGTACAGCAAGCTCAACGGCGGCGGAGACAACGCACCCAAATATAGTTACGAGAAGGTAAACTTTGCTGAGTTCGGCAACAGGAATAGGCTACACAATAGAGTAGTCCGCTGGTTTGTCTTGCTGTCTGTCACTCGGCCGTTTCAAGTATCAAACCTACAAGAGTGAATAAGACAGCAATATAAATCCGATTGGCATGCTAAGAGCTCACGGACTGTGGATAAAAATTATTGCCATATTCAACAGTATTGCGTCAAAAATGAAAATTACGAAGGAAGTGGCTCCCTTATTTCTACTCTTTCTTGTGAGTCTTTTTTTTAAAGCGTCTACCATAGCTTATGGACGCTTGCAAGTCCATGGAACTAGCATGCTTGTTGGCGACCCATTATAATTCTTAAGAACCCATACTGTATCAAGTACAGCCACAGTACGAATTCCACATCTACACAGTACAATTTTAACATCGACGTGTACACACTATCCATCCACATGCCACATATTTTAATTGTAATCTCATAGAATGTAACTTTATGAAAACGTTTATTGTTTATCGCACTTTAAAAAAATATCAATGCATATATGGACTCAATTTGTCTTAGATGAATATTACATGAGATCAAGGAACAAAATTAGGCAGTTGTCATATTTTTTATACCTCGCATTTAAAAGTTAATTTTTGCGTAAAAAGCGCAGTTACATTCTACGGGAGCTGTCATCGAGAAACTTAATGATTGGAAGAACTATAGTACTGAGGCGAACTCTAGTGCCGACACGGCACACCTCTAGCCGGAACCTCCCCGCGCCCCGCGCGGACGGCCGCCATTCTTACGCTCTCGCACCGGCGCACGTTCATACAGCGTTTGCATTATATTATATTATCGATTTTAAATACAATACTTGATTGTTCTGTATCAGATGGTGTTGGTGTAATAAAGATATATTATAATCGTGTGTGTGTGTGTAATCAGTGACGTTATTACCACATTGGTGACCCCAGACTCTGAAACACGTGATAACCTAAAAGTTTTTCACTCGCGCACTGCGATAAAAATCACGCCGCGTGCTGCCGAGTGCCCCCGCCACGCCGCGCCGCCACGCCGCGCGCTGCCGAGTGCCCCTGCCACGCCGCGCCGCCACGCCGCGCGCTGCCGAGTGCCCCTGCCACGCCGCGCCGCCACGCCGCGCGCTGCCGAGTGCCCCTGCCACGCCGCGCCGCCACGCCGCGCGCTGCCGAGTGCCCCTGCCACGCCGCGCCGCCACGCCGCGCGCTGCCGAGTGCCCCTGCCACGCCGCGCCGCCACGCCGCGCGCTGCCGAGTGCCCCTGCCACGCCGCGCCGCCACGCCGCGCGCTGCCGAGTGCCCCTGCCACGCCGCGCCGCCACGCCGCGCGCTGCCGAGTGCCCCTGCCACGCCGCGCCGCCACGCCGCGCGCTGCCGAGTGCCCCTGCCACGCCGCGCCGCCACGCCGCGCGCTGCCGAGTGCCCCTGCCACGCCGCGCCGCCACGCCGCGCGCTGCCGAGTGCCCCTGCCACGCCGCGCCGCCACGCCGCGCGCTGCCGAGTGCCCCTGCCACGCCGCGCCGCCACGCCGCGCGCTGCCGAGTGCCCCTGCCACGCCGCGCCGCCACGCCGCGCGCTGCCGAGCGCCCCTGCCACGCCGCGCCGCCACGCCGCGCGCTGCCGAGTGCCCCTGCCACGCCGCGTGCTGCCGAGTACCCCTGCCACGCCGCGCCGCCACGCCGCGTGCTGCCGAGTGCCCCTGCCACGCCGCGCCGCCACGCCGCGCGCTGCCCGAGCGCCGCTGCCACCCCCGCCGCTGCCGCGCGCTGCCCGAGCGCCGCTGCCACCTCGCCGCTGCCGCGCGCTGCCCGAGCGCCGCTGCCACCTCGCCGCTGCCGCGCGCTGCCCGAGCGCCGCTGCCACCCCGCCGCTGCCGCGCGCTGCCCGAGCGCCGCTGCCACCTCGCCGCTGCCGCGCGCTGACCGAGCGCCGCTGCCACCTCGCCGCTGCCGCGCGCTGACCGAGCGCCGCCACCTCGCCGCTGCCGCGCGCTGACCGAGCCGCGCTGCCACGCCGCTGCCGCGCGCTGACCGAGCCGCGCTGCCACCTCGCCGCTGCCGCGCGCTGCCCGAGCGCCGCTGCCACCTCGCCGCTGCCGCGCGCTGCCCGAGCGCCGCTGCCACCTCGCCGCTGCCGCGCGCTGCCCGAGCGCCGCTGCCACCCCGCCGCTGCCGCGCGCTGCCCGAGCGCCGCTGCCACCTCGCCGCTGCCGCGCGCTGCCCGAGCGCCGCTGCCACCCCGCCGCTGCCGCGCGCTGACCGAGCGCCGCCACCTCGCCGCTGCCGCGCGCTGACCGAGCCGCGCTGCCACGCCGCTGCCGCGCGCTGACCGAGCCGCGCTGCCACGCCGCTGCCGCGCGCGGACCGAGCCGCGCTGCCACGCCGCTGCCGCGCGCTGACCGAGCCGCGCTGCCACGCCGCTGCCGCGCGCTGACCGAGCCGCGCTGCCACGCCGCTGCCGCGCGCTGACCGAGCCGCGCTGCCACGCCGCTGCCGCGCGCTGACCGAGCCGCGCTGCCACGCCGCTGCCGCGCGCTGACCCAGACGCTGCGATACCATAGCCACACAACCGCTCTGCGCCTTAACACTGCCCGTCGAGTAATCATGACGGACAAGGACGCAGGACAAGACAACTCTCCGCACGAAGATGCAGCGGGATTCTCGAAGCCCATTCCACAGCAAACAGATTCAGAGGTGAGTCGAGTTGGCATTAGAGTTCCGCCCTTCTGGCCCGATCGCCCCGCCCTATGGTTCGCCAGCATGGAAGCCCAATTTCATCTTAATAATATTACCAGGGAGCAAACAAAATTTTATTATACGATTTCTCAACTTGACACAAAATACGCCTCCGAGGCGGAGGAAATAATTACAAACCCGCCCGATGACTTGCCCTACACAAGACTCAAATCCTGCCTGGTAGCTAGGTTTTCCGAAACCTACGAAGAGAGAGTAAACCGCCTTCTGGAGAGGGCAGAGTTAGGTGACCGGAAGCCAGCTGCATTCCTCCGGCACCTGAAGTCACTTTCGCGCGGTGCAGTTTCCGACCAGATACTAAAGACAATATGGATTAGCCGCTTGCCAGTGGCTACACAACAGATACTTATTGCCCAACCACCTAACCAGTCGCTAGAGAGCCTCGGAGACCTTGCGGATAGATTGCACGACATTAACCAACCCACAGGTTTTGTACACAGTATGCAACAAGTCCACCAAGTCAATGCACCTGTGGCACCCATGCCAACTGCTATGATGTCCCCCATGGAGTTGCGAATAAATGAAATGCAGGCTCAGATTAATGAACTAACTAGGTTAGTGACTTCCCTCACCACTCGCCCTCCACATCACTCGTATCAAAATAGAAACCGGTCAAGAACCCGCCCGCGATCGCAGAGCCGTAAACGCAATTCAAATGTTAACCCAAATTTTTGTTTTTACCATAACAGCTACGGTGAAAACGCACGAAAGTGCGAAAAGCCATGTAACTACCCGGGAAACCAGCAATAGGGTTGCTACAGGCGGTACACAACCCTACCCTGGACTCAGCGCCCCACCGCCTTTTCGTCACCGACAGCTCTACAAAGAAACAGTACCTCATAGACACTGGCTCCGACGTCTGCGTGTACCCACACGCCTATTTAAACCGTCGCCGCAAGCCTTCACAATACGAGCTGTTCGCCGCCAACTCATCACCAATCAAGACCTATGGCCAATTATCGATCAAATTGACCATAGGACTGCGACGCGACTATGAGTGGCCTTTTATCATAGCAGATGTGAACAGGCCAATCATAGGAGCTGACCTCCTAACACACTACGGCCTCTTAGTCGATCTCAAAAACAGACGGCTAATTGATCCTACAACAGGGTTATTTACCAGCTCCCTACCCGCTGCAGACGACTCCACACCATCAGTGCGTACAGTCGTAGGCACGACTGCCTACCACCAGTTGCTCGCAAAGTTTCCAGCAATCACCAGGCCCACCTCAAGCATAGGTGGGGTCAGACATAGGACAGAGCACCACATACGCACCACTCCTGGCCCACCTACTGCCTGTCGAGCAAGACGTCTCCCACCAGAAAAACTCAAAATTGCACGAGATAAATTCCAAGAGTTACTCCAGCAAGGCATCATCAGACCCAGCGACAGCTCCTGGGCATCCCCTATCCACATGGTAGCCAAGAAGTCAGGTGGATGGCGCCCCTGTGGCGACTACCGTGCCCTCAACGCGCGCACGCTGCCCGACCGCTATCCACTACGCCATATCGAAGACTTCGGCATGTCACTCCAAGGCGCTACCATCTTCAGCAAAATAGACCTAGTCAACGCATTTTATCACCTTCCAGTCCATGAAGACGATATTCCGAAGACAGCCGTCATAACGCCTTTCGGCCTCTTCGAATTCGTCAAAATGCCGTTTGGTCTACGCAACGCCGCCCAGACCTTTCAAAGGTTTGTTGATGAGATTACCAGAGACTTACCATTCGCATTCCCATACCTTGACGACATTTTGGTAGCATCTTCTGACGAATCACAACACCTGGAGCACCTCAAGTGCCTCTTCCAAAAACTTCAAGAATATGGCGTCATTATAAACCATTCGAAGTGCCTGTTCGGTCAGTCAGAACTTGAGTTTTTGGGCTACAGAGTATCCGCTTTCGGCATTGAACCACCCTCATCTATGGTCGAAGTCATTCAGCAATACACCAAACCGACCACTATCAAAGCACTACGCAGATTCTTAGGTGTTTTGAACTTCTACCGGCGTTTCATAAAAAACGCCGCTGAAATGCAAGCACCTCTCCACAATTTGCTGAAAGAGGGCGTTAAAGGCAACGACCCCGTGCCGTGGTCACCAGAAGCCGATGCTGCATTCGAATCCTGCAGACAAAGCCTAGCCCATGCCACCAGACTCACGCACCCAAAGCAAAATTGTGAACTAGCACTCTTCACAGATGCCTCTGATACAGCCATGGGAGCTGCACTCCACCAAAAGGCCAACAACGACTGGGAGCCCATCGCCTTTTTCTCCAAGAAAATGACTTCTGCACAGTCAAGATACAGCGCCTACGACAAAGAACTTCTAGCGGTATATCAAGCAATTCACCATTTTAGACATTGGTTAGAGGGAAGACATTTTACTATCTTCACTGACCATCGTCCACTCACATTTGCATTCCAACAAAAACCGGAAAAGTGCACTCCTCGCCAATTTCGGCACCTCGAATTTATTGCCCAATTCACGACCGACTTAAGACACATCAGTGGCCGCAACAACATTGTCGCTGACGCCCTCTCAAGGGTAGAATCGATTACCAGACCAGTGTGCCTACGCGAATTAGCAGCTGCACAGGAGTCCGACGAGGAGCTCCAGCAGCTTCTGCGCCCAGACTGTCAGACCAGCCTACAGATCAGGAAAGTGCACATCCCAGATTCAAATGTTCACATCTATTGCGACATTTCCACCACCTCAGTTAGACCATACGTACCTACTCCACTCAGACCACGCGTTTTTAACGCCTTGCATGGTCTGGCGCACCCCGGCATCAGAGCTACGACCAAGTTGCTGTCGGGCAAATATGTCTGGCCGGGGATGAACAAAGATAGCACCACATGGACGCGTTCCTGCCTCGCTTGCCAAGCAAATAAAATCAACCGCCACAACGTCCCGCCACCCGGAACATTCGCCCTGCCAAACACCAGGTTCGACCATATTCATGTCGACCTGGTAGGACCGCTGCCTCCTTCCCGCGATTATCGTTACCTGCTGACCGTAGTAGACCGATTTTCAAGGCTCCCAGAAGTATACCCAATACGAAACATAGAAGCAGAGACTGTTGCACACAAACTGTTCTCCGGATGGATATGCCGATATGGTATACCACTTCGGATAACCACAGACCAAGGCCGACAGTTCCAGTCAGAGCTCTTCTCATCCCTGTCTCGACTGTGTGGCTTCCAACACATCCACACTACTCCTTACCATCCATCTTCAAACGGATTAGTCGAGCGCCTACACAGACAGCTGAAATCCGCTCTGAAATGTCACAATAATGCTTCATGGTCAGACGAGTTACCTGTGGTCATGATGGGTCTCCGAGCTGTCTATAAAGAAGACATAGACGCCACACCAGCAGAAATGATATTCGGTCAGAACATCAGACTACCAGGAGAGTTCATATCACCCCAACCATCAACAGTTCCATCAGAGATAACGTTCGTGTCTTCACTGAGATCAGCATTCCATCGCCTTGCCCCAATCCCTACATCTTCACACGCGAAGCTATCCATATTCATGCATAAGGACCTGAAAACAACAACACATGTTTTTATCAAGAAATTTAATAAAGTTGGTCTACAATGCCCATACGAAGGTCCATACCGCGTCACGAAGAAAGGAGACAAATTCTTCACAATTATCATAAATGGTACTCCACGCGTTGTATCAATCAACAACATTAAGCCAGCATACCTCGAGTCAGATTCCACACCAACCAACGCCACTGCACCTGAAAATACTGACTTACCTGTGTTTTCACCTACCTCTGCTACTCCAGCAACTATTCCATCTCCGGTTGTTGCTCCACCATCAAACTTACCTGCGTGCCCACCGATATTCACACCTCCAACGGTAACTCCACCTGTAACAACTCAAACTACCAGGTTAGGTCGTCGGGTCAGATTCCCCGATAAACTTAACTTGTAACAATGCTGGCAACCTACCTTCTTTTCTTTTCTCTTTATTAAGGGGGGGAGTATTGAGGCGAACTCTAGTGCCGACACGGCACACCTCTAGCCGGAACCTCCCCGCGCCCCGCGCGGACGGCCGCCATTCTTACGCTCTCGCACCGGCGCACGTTCATACAGCGTTTGCATTATATTATCGATTTTAAATACAATACTTGATTGTTCTGTATCAGATGGTGTTGGTGTAATAAAGATATATTATAATCGTGTGTGTGTGTGTAATCAGTGACGTTATTACCACAGTACTTATTACTCACTCACTACCGCCACCTGTCGTCAAGTAGCAAATAACAGCGCCATCTAGTTACAGCCACATAACTCAACGTTGTTTGCAGGCTTTAGAAATGGTAATGAAGAACCGTTCTCTTCACAAGGAAGCTGCTGAGTGCATCTTGGAGAGAGCTATTGCCCCTGCCGGAAATAGCTTGTACAGGTATGTTTTAAGTTTTTTTGTGATAGGAGTAAAACGAGCATGCGGGTCGCCTCATGGAAAGCAATCACCACGGACACCTATAACATAAGGTTACGGGTGTGTTTTACCCCTAAGTTGTACCCGTCTTTACAAACTGGTGCCGACAACTGATTCCAGAGTTTAAAGGTGCGTGGTAAAAATTTCCGCGAGAAACGGACGGTTGTGGACTTCCATCAGTTAAAATGGTGAGCGAGGCTTTCCATTAACCTTATCTGTTACGACAGATTTTATACTAAACTAAAGTACTTCAGCTGTTCCCTTACTTCTTTTTAGTCTAACATTAGTCCTACTTTTGACAGGAATATTAATAAGACTCAACCGACGAAATAATCCGTTTAGTCCCAATACTTCTGGTAGGTAATTTAGGTTGTTAGTTTTGCATCGGCCCGAAGAACCAAAACTACTCAGGAATGTGAGTTAACGAAATTTTCAATCCCTTTATTCCTACTAATACTAGCACCGAATGGTAGACCAAAACGGACTATATCTAGTAGCTGTTGCCCGCGACTTCGTCAACAAGGAAATAATTGATTTATTAAAAGCTTATTGGTTACTTACTTGACATGATATAATTTATTTGACGGTGGAGGCGTTTTACACCTCCACTGAACTTAATTTTTTTTTGTTGTTTTGACTAGTAGATACTTTATATTTATACATCTCTACTCTCTAAAGTAATTTAAGGCTCGGGGACCTTATACATCCCTTTTATAAATGTATTTAATTTAAGTAGAATGTAAGTATTCTTACTGTATTTTCTTGTTTCTTGCGGCGCATTCTTCTTGGCAATGATGGTCTTTCCGAATGCGCTGGTAGTTTCAAAAAGACAAGATTTGCAAAAATAAATTTTAATTTTCATATCGCCATCCCGCGGGAACTACGCAATTTTTCGGGATTAAGTTAATTGTTATTCCATATCTATCTCTGTATCAAATATGATACGGATTCATCCAGCCGTACTAGCGTGACCGAGTAGCAAACATACTAACTTTCTCATTTCTAATATTAGTACCTAGCATTTATGATATTTTATAATCAAAAACGCATCTCATTCGCAGGTACACGCACGATCAACGCATGAAGCGGGTTATGCGCCTCCCGCTCTCCGGCGACGCTTTCCGCGCCATCTTTACAGCGTCACACACACCAACGTTCTGCGTGTTGGCCCAACATTCCATCGACGTTGGCATGTTTGATCAAACCCCCTTCGTAAAGGATACCAACGCGTGGCCGAATAAAAACTATAGTTTTAAAATAGTTGAAGGAAGGCACGACGTCCACATAAACAGTCCTGAACTCATGGCTAAAGACATCAGTCAGTTTTTGTTAAAAGATTTGAAAGCTAACCTGTAGCCTCTGAAACTTGGTTGAAGTTTACACCACCTTTTTTTTATACGACAAGGACGGCAAACGAGCAAGTGGGGTCACCTAAGTGAGCACACCTACCCATGGACACCCGCAACACTAGAGGATCGCATATGCGTTGCCATCGGCCTTTTTAAAACAAAGCAGTAGCAAGTTAGCGAACAAGTATGGTCAGCAAAAAAAGTATTTGATTTATTTTTTTCTAAAAATAACTTCAATGCTTTCTTTATTGTTATATACTCCAATTTTCCTGAGGCTTATAACAATTACCTTATTGCTAAATTATTTAAGAAGTAACAATAAAATTATGCAATAATCAAGTGTTTTATTTCAGATAAAAATAATTAACAGTTTTGTGAAATTACCGGTAACATTATTCATTATGACAATATTATAAAACCTTAAATTGTATTTAGAATCATCATTGCATTATTTATAATCTAAAGTGTGATGATTATTGATAATTAACACAAATTAATCATTTAAAGTTAGCAATTTGAAATTAAAATAATATCATATTATTTTAAAATTTACAACATTATTAAAATCAAATAACTATAATAAAGCATAGAATTAATTAAAAGTATATGGAATCTTAAGTCATAAAAAATAAAAAGTTGGACAGAACTCTGTGGTCCACTCAGAAAAAAAACAAAATATTAGACTTTACAATCATTAAACTTTACGCTAATTCACAGCATTTCTAGAATAGGCGGTAAATAGTTATTTGTGTCACAAGGGAGCGAAATGATTTATTTACGACGAGGGCGCTACATTGTATCCAGAGCGCAATGAGGCATTCAAATGTTAGTGGCTCATACTTTTCACACCGGACATTAAAAAGCTTGAAAAAATAATTCTAAATATAATTAAAAAGCTACCAGCATAGACAATGGCGTGGTTTTACAATTATCAACTTCAAAAAATCAAAAAATCTATATGGGGAGTGTGAATGGTTACGTTGGGAGCGGAAGGCCTAGACGGACGTTCCGACACCAAATAGGAGACGTTTTGGAAAAACGTCAGGTCAGGAGTACCCGAAACCGACGAGCATGTATGAAGAGATTGATGACTGTGGATGAAGCGAAAGAAATATGTCAGGATCGTAGTAAGTGGAACAAACTAGTCACTGCCTACCCCTATGGGAAAGAGGCGTGACGGTATGTATGTATGTATGTAAAAAATTGCATTTGCCGGAAAGAGTGTCAAAGGGACACCTGCAGACCGGTATGAACATACCTACAGAATACACACATGACTCACGTCTACCCCGCGGGCCCTTAGGTAGGGCCTTAGGCAGTTGTTTAGCATGATTGTGGGCGTATAGATGGAAAATGGAATCAAAATAGTGATGGGTTGGGCCGCATCGCCTATAACATAATTCCAATTATTTTAGCCCATTCCCTCAATGGGCTTTTTCCATCTGCGCGGGAAAAGAAGCTGGTACATTCTGTTTTTTCTTAGCTCCCAGACCAGCATGGGAGAATAATAAAAAAAAAATCTAAATTGGAAAAGTGTAGCATGGCAAGGACCATGAATCACAGTAACAAAGCTATATTTTGCTCTGGGCCTTAACCTTTTCGACGCCAACGACACATATAGCAGCACCGCAGGTTCAACGCCAACGACCTATTATATACGTCCATTACTTCAATGCAAAAGCAACCTTTGTTCAATTGGGTTTAGGTTCAACTTAAGGCATCGCAATAAAGAAGTCTGGCGTATGGGCGCCGTCTCTTGCATTTGACGTGGCGGCGAAAAGGTTAAGAGGCTAAGAACAAGAATAGTTTAAATACTTTCCCATCACCAGGGTTCGCACAGTTCATATTTCTCGATACATTCAATGAGCCAACCTATCGGAAGAGCTTTTAGATGCTGCATGTTGTATAGCGGCTCGTACATGTCTTTGTAAATGATGTAGTGTGAGCACTTCACGAGCTTACCACCCTTCTGAGCATGGTATGGCACCAGCTTCTCAAAATCAGGTATGGACTCCGGATTCGGTGCCCTTCGGAGGACGATTCCACCGGCATCCGTTACGAGCTTACTTAGAACAGCTTTGGTGACTACGATGTTGTCGGAAATCTTGTATTTTGTGTTGAAATTGTGAAAATAAAAGTGGCAACCGTCAAAGATGCCGGGCAGTTGTTTATATTTGTTGTGTCTTGCGCGTTTCGGTCCGTTGTAAGTGGTAGCACCCACACCGCATACTTCGTAGTCTTTAAATGGTTCTAAGTTCTCTTCTGTTGAAGCTGTGGCCCATTCTGATGTAACTATCCAGAGGTTGTTTACGATGCCTTGGAGGACATCGAGGCTGGACACACAGACACCATCTTCGGCGTCTACTATGATATGTGTCACTTTATTACTGAATTTCAATTCAACTTGGATGGTATGGTGTTTGCTCAAACTTTTTAGTTTATTATGAACAGTACGATACTGAGACACGCAGTAAACTCTTATTACTTCGTTGTCCTCTTCCATCTGCCTCTCAATGAAGGATAAATCAAAACTTTCTTCGGTCACAGTTGGTTTATCAGCGATTTTTTTAAATAAAACTTTCAATTCACCAGACGCAAGTTCAAATGGGGTCTCGCCTTTGCAATTCCTAGCGTTAATGTCAGCTCCGTGATTTACTAGTTCCTTAGCTATATCAACATGGTGGAATCTCACGGCTTCGTGCAACGGAGTCTCGTTACCTTGACCTGGTACGTTGACTAAGGCATTGTGCTGGAGAAGTAGCTTAACTAAATCGAGACATCCATTTTGTACAACCTCATGTAGCGGTGTCCAGCCCGCATTGTCTTTCGTGTTAACACTGGCCCCTTCATTCAGCATTTTAGTTAATTTGTCCAGCTTCCCCAGTCTGCATGCTATGTGTAACATTGTCTCACCTTTCCTGTTTCGTTTCTCGAGCGCTCTGCTGCTTTTCGATATGTTAGAAGCGGCGGATATTAAAGAAGTGTTCAGATTTTTGTTTTGTGAAGTAACTTTTAGCACGGATTCAGAGTTGTCCGCTTTTTCGGCAGGGCGTGCTGTGTTGCTGTCTCTCTTACTCGTTCTTAAGCCCGCAATCATACTATCGACGGAACCGGCGTCCGAATCGCGCCCTTTTTTTTGTTGCAGCGGCTCGAACATCTTAGATAAACTCTTTGCAGCGTCGACTGCATCGCTTAATTTGTCGTCCGACCAGGCCGTGCAGTTCTCTAATGATGTTTCACATTTCGGGCACTGAGTCAAACCATTGAAATGTTCGGAACAAACGATGTGGAAGCAATTGCTCAAAGTAACGGGATTCTTGCAAAACTCCATGCATTCTACACAAGAAAGACTCTCGTTGACGGCGTCGAGTGCTTTCAGAAAGCTATTCAAATCTTTCTGTGACATTATTTCACAGGAAAACGCTTGAATCACACAAAAGTTTTTCCATGGGCGGGAAAATTCACACCATCACACAATCGCATTTGTTGTCAAATGTCAATGTCAAAAAACAAATGCTAAATGCGACTGTGACATTGACATATTCGCCGCCCTCTTCGAGGCATACGCATAAACGCTCATTATTTATTTATGTAAATTGTAAATCACTATTTGTACCGGCGGCTTAAAGTCATGCAATCATTATCAAATTATACTGCAAATGTACAATTATATAATATTATATACAATAAAAAAGTAAACTTTTAATTGAATAAATTCCGATTTATTTAGCCCGACCGCAGAGAAATTACGTAGACTCATAACTATAAATAATTTATCTGCGAATCACCCCAAGGAAACCAAAGCAATCTATTTGACGGGAAATTAACTATGAGAAAATAAGCAGAAATATGAACATAAGGAGTTTTTATGACTTAACGACACAAAGTCCACAGGTTCAAAGTACAAGTTAAAACTTATCAAGTATTCAGATATCTAATATAACCCAATAGCGAGTAATAGACTTTTGGTACGATTACGCGTAATAATTCTTATCATTGTTATCGGCATATCTTCCCCGAGTATTAACAAATTTAACAATTCCGGTTTACAAGTTCTACCTACATCGCCGACATTTTAATTTTAAACTTTAGAAGACTTTGGGTTCTTGTGGACTACGGAGCAGTGTTTAACTTTATTTTGGTGCCGGGGCTACTACGAAAATCTACGTTCGTATTATGTCGTCCCTCTCACTCCACTAATAATGACTATTATTAGTGTGAGCGGAGCGACACGATACTGTAACTTTAGAACTGTTAACTCAATCACTTATCTATACGGCACTAGAGACTGTCACGTAGCTGTCATGTCATGTCAGTGTCATTTTTAGTGTCATTTTGAATTGAACTTTGCTTTGGCCGTGTTTCGATGAAACTTTACTTTCGAATTACAGTTGTTTAGAAGTTTATTTCTTAACTTATTTAATCTATAAAAATTAGAATACTTAACACTGAGACACACAAATTTATTCTTGTTACAAGATCATTAAAATTAAAACGTAGAAACAAATAGTTGTAAAAACTAGTGTTTCAAAATAATTATGCCGAATTTTATTCTAAATGGCAAATAGCAATATTAAAGTGAAGTGATGGGATTACATAAACTGTATTAAGTAAATAGTAAAATAATGTTAGACACAGAAAAAGAGTGGTATATAGAAGCCCCATGGGGTAGAATTTGCAGTAAGTATATGCTTTTTTAAATATCTGTAATATTTTAGGTAAAACTGATTTTTTTGTTCGTAAAATCATTTGATTATTCTCCATTTGTTAATAAATATATAATTTTTCAAATGAATATAGCTTTTATTCAACATAACTTTAAATGTTATTGTAATAATAATCCAAAAACATACTTCAGGGTCTATGTCTCGACTCTCAAGGCCGTTCTTATACGTCATTCATTACACACACTTAATATACAAGCCTTTGACAAAATTGCTAATTTATACAGCCTTAATGTGGCTCCCACACTGGATTTATAAAGCATCACAAATATCCTAATAAACATGCAAATTGTAACAAATTTTAAGAAATATTAGTGATATTGTCATGTTTTGTGTCAGCTGCAGCAAGACCAATTTTGCTATTTTTTTGTGTTTGTTATTGTCGACAGAAGTTGTACCTTCAACAAGTTTTTTCAAACAAATATTGAAAAAAAAAACTTACATGGGCACAGCCTCAGGCTTAATTTAATTTAAGCAACTTGTGGTCATATCGCCCAAGCCCTCTCATTGTGAGAGAAGGCCTGTGCCCAACAGTGGGATGCATATAGGCTGGAGGTGATAAGCCCTTAACTATGTACGGTCAAGTGCAAAAATAAGTATCGATAGGAACTTCTCAAATATATGACCCACGACCTTATTACGCTGGTGTAAGAGTGGTACTTATTTTTGAAACTTTGTCTAGATACATATTATTACACTTGACTGTACATGTGTTTTGAAAACGACTCATCTATGATGTTGTCTCTGTCTGTTTTGTAGTAAGCAATAGAGAGGGACTCAGATAACTGACACTTAAGATATCAGGAACTTTACAAAGAGTTGTAAACCAGGCCCTTAAACATCTCAGTATTGAAGAATAAGCTATCTCATCTTTAATCACATCTGAAAGGATTTAAAAAAAGCTTTTTTTTTAGTCGTGGCATGGGGCTCCTGCTTCGACCCCCCGGTGCTGCTATGCCACGGCGCCGTGGACTCCGCGGCCTCCTGGAGACCCATCATGGAGCGCCTGCCGCCCAGCTTCTACTATATTGGTAAGTGTGTGACAAACAAACACCGAACAAAAAAATAAGTAGTCTGTATTTGAAATTTAAAATTTAAAATAATTATTAATGTGAAAGTTTGTATTTATGGATGGATGTTTGTTACTCTTTCACGTAAAAACTACTGAATGGATTTGGATAAAATTTGGAACGGAGATAAGCTGATACCCGAGTGATCTTCCAGACATGAGGACGTTTTAGGAAGTGGCCATTATGTGTCGGATATATCTTTTATCTATTTATCGATTTTTTTTTTCCCCAGGCATGGAGCTCCCAGGCAACGGCAAGTCGGACCCCCTGCCCAAGGGGCTGATGCTGGCCACCCACGACCTGGTGTACGCGATGGAGGTGGTCCGGAGACACTTCCGCTGGCAACACTTCGTGTACATGGCCCACTCGCTGGGCACTGCTCTAGGTCAGTAAGACAGCCACTGTTTGCGTCTTAACCTCCTAACTAGGCTTAATTTACCTGTAAGTTTAGTTTACTCATCTCCCCAGAGATGGCGCTGTACCGTCCGACTCGAATGCTGAATCGCGCTATCGTTTGTCCAACGTAGAATGTATAAGTAGTTTAGGAATTTTTATTTTTATTAGAAATAGAAATTAGAAATTAGAAACTAGAAACTAGAAACTAGAAACTGAGTTGTTGTTTCAATGATCTCCTTTAAAGATCGCCCTTTTTGAATTAGTTTTGGGTACAAACAGCCACACTATTAAGAGTGATGAGTAAGACAGCCGGGGAAATTACGGGCACAAGAGGCATGTCATCTTAATCCTCTAGGTTGGCAACGCATCTGCAAGCCCTCCGGGGTTGCGGGTGTCTATGGGCAGTGGTGATCACTTACCATCAGGTGTGACCCACTTGCTCGTTTGCTTTCCTATTAATATAAAAAAAAAAAAAAAGGTCCAATGTTCCAGGCTGCCAGGCGTAGCTACCTAGGGACTAGGCGGCGCAGTGCCCCGGGGCTCTCAAGCTCAGAGGGCCCTCGAATCCTTACCAGAAAATCGTGATCGAACTGTTATTATTAAAATGTAACCAGTTTAGATAGTAGTGGGGCCCCATTTTTTTATTTGCACCAGGGCCCTTGGTTACTTACCTACGCCACTGTCCAGGCACCAAGGGCGGATCCACCGTTGTGGGCACGATGGGCATGCCCACAACCTTAATAGACTTGTGACGTCACACTTTTACTTGCATGATTGTTAATGAGCATGTTCATGCTCCGACTCGTACTTAGCCGATTTTCTAGTAGCTGTGACCACAACCTTTTTTGAAGGCTGGATCCGCGCTTGCCAGGCACGAAGCCTTCTACTCCCATGCTGGTCTGGGAGTAAAAAAAAAAGAATGTACAGTCCCCATCAGATATATTGTAGCGAGTGAGGTCCTCAAATATTTCGGAGCAACATTAAATTTCCATGCTGGTCTGGGAGCAAAGAAAAAACATAGAATGTACCAGTTGCTTCTCTGCCCGCGCAGATGGTAAAAGACCATCGAGGGAATCGGCGAAACTTATAGGAGATAGGATCCTACGGGAAAATTAATTTATCGCGGGCGAAGCTGTGGACGGAAGGTAGTATACACTAATTACAAATTTAGAAAACAAGGGACAGCCGTCTTATTGTTCTTTTTATTCGGTGCCGCGGCGCGTGGCAATGGACTAGCGCCAGCCAGCCAGCAACAGCCAAAAAGGTTGAAACCCTAAAAATTTATTTTTAATACAGTTGCTCAAAAAGTGGCGTATTGCAGGGACATATAGCGTTCGGGATGTGGGCTATTACACACTCGTGCTTTTTCTTTACCTTTTCCGAACTCGTGCGTTCTCTTTCCCAACTGTCAAAATAATGTCTAGCTATTAAAAAGAAAAAACCAACCACAGTTCTTACTAAAAAAAATCATAGAAGTTTTTATGATTCATGCAAATATTTCTAAAAAGAAGCTGCTAATTTGTTTCAATATCAGATTTAATGATTTGATTCACTGAGTTAGGTTAGGTTTAATTTAATTTCGTCTCATTAAATTTCATGTTCATTTCATATCGATAAAAAAAATCTACTGAAGACTTGGCTGTATGAACATAGTTCCCTTTGCCTACCCAGAATGGGTGAAGAAAACAAAAGAAAATCTCTGCTTATATTCTTTTACGGTTGGCGCCGATTCCAAAAATGTTTTTTGCGAGTTTAGTTCTGTTGTTTGTTGCACAAAATGAGAAATTTCGACGATATTTTATTTGAATTACCACCACCGGAACTCAGTATAATTGTACAAAATGCTTCGGAGAACATTTTACCGGAAAAGTCAATAAGTCGCTACATACGACGAATTTATTGCGTGGAGAGAAGAGAAAAAAGCAAATAGTTTTTCAGAAAATGTTATGTTAGCATACTTCTCCGAACTCTCAGCAAAATTAAAATCTTCTACGTTATGGTCGAGGTTTACGATGATAAAAAGTATGCTGGAAATAAGGAACAACGTGGATATAAGTGAATACCCAAAACTAAATGCTTTCTTAAAACGACAATCAGACGGTTTTACAACTAAAGTCTCAAACAGTAAATATGCACCCTAAAACTTCCCCAGTAAGTATAAAAAACTACCAATTTCAATGTAGGTATACGTGAATTATAACTTTTATAAGAAATAAATGATTAGTTAGTTGAGTTTATTCTGTTTTTATTATTTTATTAAATTGCTTCATTTTTTCGCAACTGTATTAAAAATAGTTGTTCAGTGCACGTGCGGAACCGTCATTGCAACTTGTTCCGACTGTCAACCCTCACCTTCGGCTGCGCCTCGGCTCGGGTAGACATTTGTCGGAACTCTTTGCAATGACAGGCTTTCCGCACTCGTAATGAAATATACTATATTATTCAAAATACTTGCAGACTGAACGTAGTGTTTGTCCGTTGCAGGTAAGCAGTACAATCTGGCGTATCCCGGGCGGATGACAAAGGTCGTGGAGTTCGATCCCACGCCTGCGTACTTCACCGTCATGCCGGACCAATTCGGACTGTGGTAAGGACCCATGTTGGCTCAACTAAAGTTCATCACCCGAAAATGATTCATAACGATCGGTTCGACTAATGATCCCTTTTCCTAAAATTTTGTTTCCTAAAGTTTGTATTTGTAAGCCGTGGTGGCCTAGTGGTTTGACCTGTGGCTCAAGCAGAGCGTCGTGGGTTCAAATCCCGGGCGGCGCACCTCTGAGTTTTTCGGAATTTATGTGCGAAAATTACATTTGCAATTTGCCATGTGCTTTTCGGTGAAGGAAAACATCTCAACATAAAACTACCGTGAGAATTAATCATCATTACACGTAAACGGATAACTCACGTATAAAAAAAAAAGTCGTGATGCTCGATTTTTTTTTTACTTTGACATTGGCGAAATCATGGCATCGATCGACGGGGCCATATTAAAAAAGAAGAATAGCATTAAGATGTCATGGCAAGGCCCCAAGGTTCTGTTAACTCTGGATTTAATATTCACTTACTTGCTTTCCAGGTATCACATGTACTTTACGAAGTATTACCAGAAGTATCATATCTACAACGCTCCGAAGGAAACTGCGCCTATTTACACAAGAGACAAGGTTCATATTTTCTTTAACAATATTTTAACCTTTTCGACGCCACGTCAAATACAAGACACGTCACCGACACGCCAGACTTCTTTATTGCGATGCCTTAAGTTGAACCTAAAGCCAATTGTACGAAGGTTGCTTTTGAATTGAAGTAATGGACGTATAAATGTATAGGTCGTTGGCGTTGAACCTGTGGTGCTAATATAATATTATGTTGTTGGCGTCGAAAAGGTTAAACCAAGCAAGGCGGCTCTCTAATCCTGCTCGCTAATCCTGCCGCCAAGCAGCAGTGCTTTAGCTTGGAGAATAAGACACACCTGCTACATGGCACTAATGTTACATGAGGTATTTCATCTTACCTCTCAAAGCTGACAACGCATCTGCAATACTCCAGTGTTGCGGCCAGTGGTGATTATTTACCATCAGGCAACCCTCGTGCTTGTTTAGCTTCCTTGTTAAATAAAAAAATATATATAAAAAAAAATGTTGCCTAGAGTGCACCAGCCAAACTCTGCTTCCCCTTAAGACTCTGCCACAGAACTAACGCTCGTTCAAGACGTCATCCGACTCCCACCTTAACGCTTTTTTTATGTTTATCAAACATACATAAATCACGTCTTTATCCCTTACGAGGTAGACAGAGCCTAAGGTCATAACCTAACCAAAGGCCACGTTTAGCATGATCGGGCGTAGGTGGAAAGGGGAATAAAAATAGTGATTGGTTGCTAGCCGCATCGCCTATAACATGATTCCTAAGACCCTTGCTGTGTGCCTTAAAGCTTAGGTGACAATTCCGTTTGACAGGCGCTGTCAATGTTGGAGAAGAACCGTGGGCTGACAGGCGCCACGGCGTCCATGGTGCTGGACAGGATCTCGGAGCCAGTGGGAGAGGGGCTTGTCAGGTAACTTTTCATAATGTTTGGTAAAAAAAAAACTAAACAACACTGAAAATTAGAACAGAAAAATCCGAAAAGTAAAGCTATGGCCGCGGATCGAACCCGGATCCTCATACCTTCAGCTGATGCTAGCTTTCAAGTGTTAATAATAAAGCTCACTCTCCATACAAATTTGTATGAAAAGCGAACCGTTATTTTTGCTCGTTAGTATATTTGGCTGGTGGAATAACTAGTGTTTAGCATGCTCGAATTTTCCCTTTGACTTTTCCTAGACTTAATTTTTTTTTGTAAATATTGGGCTGGCTACACTTAATGTCACTTTTTTTTGAGCATTGGCTACGAGGGCCATCAGCTTAAACATCATAACAACATTTTTTTTTTGAAATGGAGAACTAAAATAAAAACAAGCTATGCAATCACTATCTTAATACACTTAATGACATTTCATTCCACAGATACACATTCGACCAGCGGACCAAACAGGTCGTATCGCCGCCCTATACACCGGAACACGCGAAAAAGTTTTACATCGAAATGAAAACGCCCACTTTAGCCATTATTGCGAGCGATTCCCTCCAACGTGGGGCGTATAGCCGCGCCCCGTTCGCGCTTGACGAAAAATGTTACCCCCACAATAATTATAGGGTATTCCATGTAGAGGGGAAGCATGACGTACATGTCATGCATCCTGAGAGAATGGCGAAGGTTGTGGAGCAGTTTTTGTTGTATGGAGTGGAGGGTCTGGATACAAAATCTAAGCTGTGATGGAGTAGTGGAATTTTGGCTATAAAAATATAAAATATTCTGTTTTTGAGAGGGTTAAGGGTTGATTATGTTATTATATTATGTCATATTTTTTATTGTTGCTTTGACTAGAGCTGCAGTGGTGGAAGATTGAATTAAAATATTAATTACATTGTTATGGTGCGTTTTATTTCTTTTACACTTTTTTTAGAAGCCCCGGCCTCTGTTATATACTTGAGAGGATTCCGAGGGATTGATGCACTGAAGCAATACTATGCAAAAAACAGTGTGGTGTGCGAGCTATTACCCGATGTACTGGCCTTTTTTATCTTATTGAAATTCTAGTATCGTAACATGAAAAAGAATGGAATTTATGTCACAACGAGAACAATTACAAAATTTTATATTGTTCTTCATCGTCTAGTTACCTAGTTTTGAAGTGATTTCACGTCCTTTATTTCTTTAGTTATGGGGCAAAGGAAAGCCGTAGCAGAGCTGACTGGTAACTATACTGTATCTGTGGTTTTGTTCATGTCACTGTCATTAGTGTCACTAAATGACACTATCGAAGTGTTGACAAAGTCTGTCATACACACGTAACCTAAACCGAAAGCACAATGTATGTATTTTTCATTGCAACATTTTTATTTTAAAATGTATTAATGCTTATTAAAATAAAAAAATCGCTTTTTAGAAGTAGGAAACAAAAGTAACGACACGGAGACATAATATAATTGAAACATTAATAAGCACTAACCTAACCTCTAACTAGCTTTGTAAACAATAAGCATCAGTTCAGTGTGAAAAAGTGAAAATGTTGATACATAGTATTGCGGCGAAAATAAATATCTAAAAATCGTAGTCTTACATAAAACGTGAGTATTCTACAAGCTTTGCTTTGTAGTATTATCTGAATATTTTATATTATTATATTACTGTAGAAAAAATGTCAGAAGACGAAATGAGTTGTCAAACAAGTACAATCGCATCCTCGTGATCTCTCATCAATAATTTAATGAAAACTACGTGAAGGAAAGGTTTTCGTTAAATATGAGCTGTTGAAAAAAATAAGGGAGCTATTAAAAAGGAAATATGATAATGTCTTTTGTTATCTAAGGAGGAAAAGACAACCTATTGTCGGCACCTATGAGGGCCCCCATTCATCTTTGCTTTATTTATAGAATTCGCCGCAACTGTTTATTTAAACTTTATTATACAAATTTAAAATTTAAAATGCCGGTCTGGGAGCCAATGTACCAGTTGCTTCTCTTCCCGCGCATACGGTAAAAGCCCAGCGAGGGAATGGGCGAAAATCATAGGAGTCATGTTATAGGCGATGCGGCTAGCGACCCATCACTATTTTGATTCCATTTTCCATCTATACACCCATAATCTTGCTAAACGTGACTTGAGGTCTTGTCGCCTTAGGCTCTGTCTACCCCTTAAGGGATAAAGACGTGATTTGTGTATGTATGTAAAATTAAAAATGCTAATGGCTTATTTATACATTTTATCGTATTTAATGTATAAATTTAATGACACTAATAAGTATAGTTATTATACTAGTTACTTTTTAAGATATTTTGGCAACATTTCATGGGCTAATATGATGCCAGCATTGCCTAAACTATCTTGTAGTGTCTATTTGTTTCCACCACCTACTTAAACTGTCTCCGACTTATTTCTTTCTTTTTTAAAGGAAAAAAGAAAGAAATAAGTCCGGTGGCGAGCTCGTTTAGGTGTGTTTGCAGTCTTTCTTTGTATCTTTTGCAGTACTTGATAACTTCTTCCTTTACAGTTGGTATGTTTAGGTGTTCATGTATCTCAGTGTTTCGCAGGAACCATGGTGCATTGCATATCATTTTTAGAACTTTATTTTCCAGATGGCATTGTTTTTGAAGCAAGACTTCTCCCCGCCGCTGCTATCTAGAAAATGGATCGCCATCAAGTTTAGGCCTAATGTGGTGAGTGTCATAATTAAATTAAAAATAATAATGCCCATTGGCAATGCAGTTGGCCTAGTGGTGACCCGGCCTGCGAAGCTAGCATGACGGGTTTGAATCCTGGTAAGGGCATATGCATAGAGATTTTTCTAGAAAAAACATGGTCTGGATAGTGTTTGACACAATAATAACATCGATAATCTGTTATCGATGTACGTAAATACTTCAACATCATAGAAGAATGTGATACGCACACAGCTGATACTCTTCAGGCTGCTGGAAAATACGCAATGAAATTTGTCCATCTGCTGGAGAGCTACAATGCACACACACGCACATGTACACACATACCCACACACATACACAGATGTCAACGTTAAACTTATAACATATCCCCCTTCGTCGGGGGGTAAAAAAACATTAATTGAATTTCGTTATATTTTGCATTTATTTTGCATTTATGTTGTCTACAAATAAAACTATAATTTCGTGGAGGTTTTTAATTTATTTTATTGCATGTTTGTAAAAAGCACCACACCTCAGATATCTAGCCTCGCTGACGCTCGGCCGTCTTCTATATGTATAAGGCCGGCAACTCCTTCGTTCCCAGTCTCTGTAGCAATGTGTTTCCAGTTGCTGTTCAGCCGTGAGCACATCATCTCGATCCTGGAGTCGGGGCTGCTCTTCCGCGAGGACAGCGACGAGGTGGAGCGCGGCGCGCCGGCGCCCGCGCAGGTGTGGGCGGCGGCCGGGGGCGGCGCGGGGGGCTGGCTGACGCGCGGGGAGCGCGGCGCCGTGCTGGCCGCCGCCGCCGCCGCCGCGCTCGCCTGCCCGCCCAGGTACTGGCGCGAGCACAGCGGCGAGGGGGAGCGCGGCGCGCCGGCGCCCGCGCAGGTGTGGGCGGCGGCCGGGGGCGGCGCGGGGGGCTGGCTGACGCGCGGGGAGCGCGGCGCCGTGCTGGCCGCCGCCGCCGCCGCCGCGCTCGCCTGCCCGCCCAGGTACTGGCGCGAGCACAGCGGCGAGGGGGAGCGCGGCGCGCCGGCGCCCGCGCAGGTGTGGGCGGCGGCCGGGGGCGGCGCGGGGGGCTGGCTGACGCGCGGGGAGCGCGGCGCCGTGCTGGCCGCCGCCGCCGCCGCCGCGCTCGCCTGCCCGCCCAGGTACTGTGCAACAGACGGAGCATGTCCACTGAGTCCCTCAAACAGCGCGGATCATCTGAACAGGTCGAGACAGGACTAGCCGCGCGGTGCACGGCGGCGCGCGCGGCCCCGCGCGCTCATGTACACAGCAACATAGATTTGTTATCATCTTGAACCGCGCGCCGAGCCAACCGTGCGCCGCGGCGCGGTCATCTGAACGTGGCCTTAATGAGTCCTCACCCGCGTTGCGCAGGGGCGCGGGGTGGCACGACAAAGGGGTGAGAGCTCCTCGCTGAACGCAGCCGAACCCGCGAGGACTCATTGAAGCGGTCGGATTTAACTGATCATATCACCATTTTAAGTCACGGATTTTATAGACACTCAATATTGTCCCATAAAAAAGTTGAGTGTGCATCTTAAAAGCAATACAAACATACATATATGACGTGTTTACCGGACGGTGTGCGTGTCCCCAGCTGGAGCCGCGGGGGGCTGGCGCGCGCGGCGGGCTGCGTGCTGGCGGGCGCGGCGGCGCGCGCGGGGCTGCGCATGCGCGGGCGCGGCGGCGCGCTGCGGCCGCTGCTGGCCGTCATGCGCGCCTACACCGCGCTCGCGCGCCGCGCCGCCGCCTGCGTGCGGGACCACGCCGCCACCGGCAGCGGCGCACTGTGAGTACAGGGCTGCGTGCTGGCGGGCGCGCGGGGCTGCGCATGCGCGGGCGCGGCGGCGCGCTGCGGCCGCTGCTGGCCGTCATGCGCGCCTACACCGCGCTCGCGCGCCGCGCCGCCGCCTGCGTGCGGGACCACGCCGCCACCGGCAGCGGCGCACTGTGAGTACAGGGCTGCGTGCTGGCGGGCGCGCGGGGCTGCGCATGCGCGGGCGCGGCGGCGCGCTGCGGCCGCTGCTGGCCGTCATGCGCGCCTACACCGCGCTCGCGCGCCGCGCCGCCGCCTGCGTGCGGGACCACGCCGCCACCGGCAGCGGCGCACTGTGAGTACAGGGCTGCGTGCTGGCGGGCGCGCGGGGCTGCGCATGCGCGGGCGCGGCGGCGCGCTGCGGCCGCTGCTGGCCGTCATGCGCGCCTACACCGCGCTCGCGCGCCGCGCCGCCGCCTGCGTGCGGGACCACGCCGCCACCGGCAGCGGCGCACTGTGAGTACAGGGCTGCGTGCTGGCGGGCGCGCGGGGCTGCGCATGCGCGGGCGCGGCGGCGCGCTGCGGCCGCTGCTGGCCGTCATGCGCGCCTACACCGCGCTCGCGCGCCGCGCCGCCGCCTGCGTGCGGGACCACGCCGCCACCGGCAGCGGCGCACTGTGAGTACAGGGCTGCGTGCTGGCGGGCGCGCGGGGCTGCGCATGCGCGGGCGCGGCGGCGCGCTGCGGCCGCTGCTGGCCGTCATGCGCGCCTACACCGCGCTCGCGCGCCGCGCCGCCGCCTGCGTGCGGGACCACGCCGCCACCGGCAGCGGCGCACTGTGAGTACAGGGCTGCGTGCTGGCGGGCGCGCGGGGCTGCGCATGCGCGGGCGCGGCGGCGCGCTGCGGCCGCTGCTGGCCGTCATGCGCGCCTACACCGCGCTCGCGCGCCGCGCCGCCGCCTGCGTGCGGGACCACGCCGCCACCGGCAGCGGCGCACTGTGAGTACAGGGCTGCGTGCTGGCGGGCGCGCGGGGCTGCGCATGCGCGGGCGCGGCGGCGCGCTGCGGCCGCTGCTGGCCGTCATGCGCGCCTACACCGCGCTCGCGCGCCGCGCCGCCGCCTGCGTGCGGGACCACGCCGCCACCGGCAGCGGCGCACTGTGAGTACAGGGCTGCGTGCTGGCGGGCGCGCGGGGCTGCGCAATTAAAATTTATAGTTTGATATCTTATCTAGGTAGGTACTATTGATGTCGCATTATCATTCCCACAATCCATTTGTTAAGTTAAGATTAAGAACGCAATTTGACCCCATGTCGAATAATTTTCCGAAAAATTCCACTTAAATGCCTAAAAAAGTTTCCCTTGCTTCGTAGTTTCATAAAACCCCACATTTTTATTCTCTTGCAGCGGTTCGGTGTCAGAAGCCCTGCAGGCGACGCACCTGCTCCTCTGCCAGCAGCAGGCGGCGCTGGCGACGCTGCTGGCGCGCGCGTCCGCCGCCGTGCTCGGCAACGCGCCCTGGCTGCACGCGCACATCGACCCGCTGCCGCCCGCAGACAGCCTGCAGGCGAGTACAGACCTGGTCTACCGACTGTAGCAACATAAGTCTGCCAGCTATAGACAGACACTATACTGGCAATAGACCCAGTGTATCGGCAATAGACCCAGTGTATCGGCAATAGACCCAGTGTATCGGCAATAGACCCAGTCTATCGGCAATAGACCCAGTCTATCGGCAATAGAACCAGTCTATTGGCAATAGACCCGCTGTACCTACCGAGCAATAGATTGGCAGTATCGGCGATAGACCAAGTCTACCGGCAATAGATACGTCGTATCGGGAATAAACACACGTCGTACTGGCGGATAGACCTTGTTTACCGGCGATAGACCCAGTCTACTGAGAAAAGGCACGCCGTACTGGCAATAGACGCGCTGTACCGGGCAATAGGCACGCCGTACCGGCAATAGACGCGCTGTACCGGACAATAGACACGCCGTATATAGGCAACAAACCTAGTCTAATGACAATAGGCACGCCTTACCCGAAACAGACCTAGCCTACTGACAATATACACCCCGTACCGGCAACATACACCCCGTACCGGCAATAGACATCGGCAACAAACCTAGCCTACTGTCGTATTAATATCTATCTTCTATAATATAAAAATGAATCGCAAAATGTGTTGCTAAGCGGAAATCTCGAGAGCAGCTGAACCGATTCCGCAATTCTTTTTTTAGAATATTCCTTGAAGCATGGGGATAGTTCTTACATAGAGAAAGATTTTCTAACTAATATGTAGAGTAAATTTGAACTTTATTGCTTTTCAATAAATTACAAGCACTCACTATTGTCTAAGCAACGATTCAATTCAGGAGATTTTTTTGCCCCGACTATAAAATAGGTTGGAACAAAAAACTGCCACATTCCAAATCTTTTTGACAGAACGAAGTATGTCGGGTCCGCTAGTTATTAATAATAATTTTTATCTTGTTACAGAAAATCCACCACATGTTCCTAGTAGTCCAATCGTCGCTGCTAAAGCACATAGCGATGGTGCACTTCGCGCAGCCCGCGCATGCGCGAGCCATATACAAGAACCACAACGAACGCCTTTACTGGATACACAACGTGCTCGTACAGCATCTGTATGAAGAGTTCAAAGAAAACTATGAAGCGCTAGACCGTATGTATAGAGTTTTCAAAAACTATGGCAGCAAAGATGCTGTACCCAATAAAATACCAGGGTTCGCTATAAATGATAGATGGTTGTATTCTGAAGTGCATAGTGGCATAGCTAGAGCGTGCATGGAGATTAAATTGGCGCTTGAAAAGTGTACCAGTCTCGATATGTTTCTAGACTCATGCGCTGCTAGTGAGCAAGAATTGAATTTGGATGCATTGAATGGTGATATAGAAAGCTTGATCGATGATTTGACGAGAGTACTAGCTACGGCGCATAATTCGCAGCTCAGATTGAAAAATTTACAACGAAAATTTGCTGTGGAAGAAGAGAGGAAGGAGAGCGAAGTCGATGAGACAGAGGATGTTGTTAGGATCGAAGATGAATTGCCGGAGATTAAAGACGAAGTGTTCTTTTTACTCAAAACTGATGACGATGACGATAGACAAGCCATTGGCGACGTGACGACCGCGCCAGGGAAGAAGGAGAGGGAAACAACGAAACTAGTGTTAAATGAGCTGAGGAGGAAGTTAGTGAAGAGAGAGGACGTTATGCGAGAGAGGGAGAGGCAAGCTTTGGTGAAGACGATGCCTGAGTTGAAAGATGTGCCAGAATTCCCGAGACAGATCAAGATGGAGGACTATGCGGATAGAAAAGGGTACATAAAGAAGATAATCAAAGATGAATGTAAAGATAGATTGTTTAAAGATTATAAAATAAGTTCTAAACCGAAACGTAAGAGGAATTACAAGTTGAAAGTTAATAAATATGACAGCGAATCTGATATTAAAGCTCAAATATTTGAAGCGAATGTAAGTTTAAATGGTAAGAGTAAACTTATTAGCGTTGGCAGCGATAGTAAAGAAATAATAGTCACTGAATGGAGTAAGATACAGAAACTGCCTGATCTAGAGAAAGCGGGTACGAGTTTCTCCTCAATAGAAGATATTAATGAGGCTGTCAATGATTCTGTTAATCAATCAATTAACAGAAGCATCAATCAGTCAGTCAATAATGTTGTCAATCAATCGGTCAACGAGTCAATCAACGAAGCTGTCAAATCTGATGATCAGTCTGTAAACCAAATTAAATTCTCGAAGAAAGATCTAGAATTATCCTCGTCGTCGTCTGAGACTGATTTTGATTATCACAAGGAAAGGCAGATGCTGAAAGATATACGGAGGCACAGAGTTGCCAGGAGAAAAAATCACCCTGTCAAAAGACTATCCATAGATATTGTAGACGAGAGTCTAAGGCCTGTCGAGTATAGCTTCGGTACGGGTATGGCGATAGCTTCAGTGTTGCAAGTTAATAATGGGAAAATGCCCAATATGGCGGCAGAGGAGGTATTTATAGGGGATGGGGAAGTTTCAAACGACAGTGGGAATGATGAGGATGCTTAAATTTAAGCTGTCTTGTTAGTGATGAAACAGCTGTCCACTTCCTAACTTTTTGTGTATATGGGGAATTGAAAAAATACTAGATTTTTTGACAGATTTTGGAAATTTTGTTTTATTTCTGTTCAGGATCAAATAATACGATCGTTTCTCATTCATAGCTATAAAAAAAACTCCAATCTACATAGTAATTTTCACTGCCGGTTGTGTTGCCATCATAAATAAACTGGGATGAGAGAATCTTTCATTCCATATACTTACGTCAAAATATAAGGATAGACAGATTTTTCAAACGCTTTCTCATCGTGGTTTAGGGATACATTTTTTTCTTGTATAAGAATCAGTAGTCTTGATTCTGAATAGAAATAACAAAAAAAATTGAAAATGTGAGAAAAGTTTCAGTATTTTTTTTAATTCCCCGTCAATTTATTTATAAATTAAAAAAGGCATGTCCATAACAACCTCGTCGTGAATTGAAGTTTAAGTATATTAACGCCCGAATATCCGATCTCAGCTAATGAAACAAAAATTATGAAAAGAAAACGGAAAGGCGAATCCGCGGGCAATAGCTAGTCCTTACTAAGTATTATAAATGCGAAAGTGAGTTTGTTTGTTTGTTCCGCTTTCAGTCCAACTGCTGAATCGATTGCGATGGAATTTACCATACCGGAATGACAGCTTTCAAATCACACTAAAACATAATTTTTCTAGAAGTGGCAGGTGTCTAATCCGACAATAGGCTAAATCACTTTTCTAAATGATTTTGGTATATAACTGTAACGAATAATAAGTTCAATTTTATACGATTATGTACTATTTAAATAGCATATCAACCGATCTGTATGTGAGATGGTCGAATAATCGTTTGGTCTAATGTAACGTTTCGTCAAATGGTCGTTTGGTCTAAAATGAATTCATAGTGAAACCATCGATTTGTCGAGAAAATTATAAAATAAATCTAATCTATTTTACAGCGCATGCAAAATATTTTCTGAAATGCTTTCAGTTGCTGCTGGAGAAATTTTAGACGAAAAAATCATTTGACCAAACGTCGTATTAGACCAAACACGATTATTTGACCAAACGAAACGCTGATTGAATACATTATCATATAATTAGTTAATTAGTCTAGTCTGCATTCTAAAATGTATAAATTACAAATAACATTACAATAATTCGATTTGTACACTTAAAATTTATTAATAATCTAATAATGGTTATTAATGATAGATTGAAATAATAGAAAGTTTTTTTTTGCAATTTGTTCTCGTTTCTTAATCATTTGGTTTTAAAACGCCTCTTATTGTTGTGGAAAATTTATGAATGCTTAAAAGTTTTTACGGTCAAGATGTAAATCATTATCTGCAGGTTTATTGTCTAACTCGCTCGCAATCGCCATCGTGTTCATTTTGACAGTTCTTGTAAGAATGTGACAGCTAGCTGATTCCGATGCCAATTGTCAGCCCATACATGAACTGTCAAAGTGAACACGATGGCGATTGCGAGCGTGTTAGATCATGACTTTAAACTTCTAAAATTGTAACTTGTAGCTTCGAGAAACTGGCCCTGGGACATATTCTCGTACTAGCTTCAATATGGTTGACCCTGGAAATCAGCAAAAATTTTTAAACGGGAAAAATACTTATGCGCCATTTTTTACGTTACAATTATTTAATTTTCGATTATTACCATAGGGCGGATTTTCATGGCCAAAATCAAACGTCAATTTTATCGACTATCGATAAGGAAGCGCTTTAACAAAGAGAACTCAAGTAAGCAAAAAATTAATAAGACTACTATACTTTAAGAAAAAATATAAATAAAATTAACTTAATATAAACCTATCCTTGTATGACGGATAATGCCAAGCTAGTCGCTAAGCAAAGAAGTCAGACACACAGTTCAAAAATGCATTGAATTAGGGGGGGGGGGGGGGGGGATTATTTAAAAAATAAATGTATAATTATTATTGTTAAAAGCTAGTAACTAATATAGGAGATTGAATCTATAGATACATATCTGGAAAATTCCATAAAATTTAACGTTCCTACTCTATTGACGTTTGATTTAAGGTCCGGCCACGCCAGTGCGTAAAGACGCCGCCGGTGCGTTTACGCAACAAAATGTATGAAACGATACGCAGCGGTGTCTTCGCTCCTTTACCTATGCCATGAGAATTCCGCCTTCTGATTATTACAATGCAATTGATTTTAAAACTTAATACAAACCTGATTAAAAACTGTCTGTGATTGAATTGTAATTAATATGCTTAATTATTTTTAATGTGAATAAATAAATGATGTCATATTTTGAGTAATGTGTTTTTTTAGAGGATTAGTTTAACATTAGTGCTAATGTGATTTAAATTATTTATAGATTACTTCCAAGCTGGTATGGGGGCAAAAGAAAAAACATAGAATGTAACAGTTGCTTCTTTTCCCGCGCGGGGCCCGATTTTTGAAAGCACATGTGTGAAAATACCACTCGAAAGTTGTATAAATCTGTTTATATCTTCTAAACTACAGCTCTATCAAATTTTTGACTAGGTCACAAGATTAATGAGAGCCGAAAGTATCTTCTAAGCTACTCGTATCTATTTCAAAATTCAGCACTATTTTTCCCCACTTTCGAATGGTATTCAATTCACACATAATAATATACTTTTTTGCTCCCAGTCTCAGACTAGCATGGAAGAAATAAATAAGTGATGCAAAAAAAATTCTAAACGACACTGAAGATTATAACACAGAAAAACCCGAAAAGTAAAGCTATGGTCGGGAATCGAACCCGGATCCTCGTCATTCCGTGACGCATGCTATACCCCTACACCACCCATAGCAGGCGTGTAAGCCTTCGAATTTTTCTATCTGTTACTAGCTGTCACGTGACCTTATTATGCGAATTTTTGTCGCTAAGCGTCATCTGTTTGAATGATGTGTCTGTACGACATAATTACAAGTTCCCGTGGAACATCTACTGCTCACCAGGGACGAGAGAAGGCGCTGTTTTTCAAATGATAGGTACTACCAAATGAATCAAGAATTTTTACTTCTTGATTTTTTATGTTTACTTTTACGGTTTTACCATTAGGAATGAAATTTATAAACGACACTAAAATAAAAATTAGAACACAGGAAAATCCGAAAAGTAAAGCTATGGCCGGAATCGAAACCGGATCCTCTCTGGAATGAAGAAGCTAAAATACGTCTGTAATTGGTAATTGTTTTTTTTTTACTTTCTGCTAAGTTTTTTTTACGAACACGACAACAAGGTTGAAGTTCAAATTTGAGGTTACACTTATTATAATGTATGTGACGTTCGCTCACGCCTAAAGTTTAAAGGGTCAATGGCGCTCGTCTGAATGTTTTTCCACTCCATCCTGCTTTTCAGGGTTCGGAACTTTATATGTCTGCACCAAAAGTGTCGTTAAGAGGGACAGAGGAAGGGAATATTAATTGAAGTTTTCACTTGCTTCATAAGCTCTCTGTAGGTACATACTTTTCCCGATTCCCATGTTCTTTTACTAGAAGCCCGCAATGGACGCGGTTCGCTTAAACTTAGAGCATCCTACTATCCTACTAATCTAAATTTAATTTAATTTCTAACGGTAAAACCGTAAAAGTAAATATAAAAATTCAAACGACACTGAAAATTAGAACACAGAAAAATCCGAAAAGTAAAGCTATGGCCGGGAATCGAACCCGGATGCTCGTCATTCCGTGACGCGTGCTATACCCCTACACCACCCATAGCAGGTTATACACCCCCGTAAAGTGATACAAAGGGATCCATTGTTGCCGACAAGGGGCCCGATTTTTGAAAGCACATAATATGTGAGAATACTACTCGAAAGTGGTAAAAAATTGTGCTGAATTTGAAATACGAGTAGCTTAGAAGATAATTACGGCTCACAGTAATCTTGTGAACTAGCCAGAAATTTGATTAGAGCTGTAGTTTTGAAGATAACATGCATACACATACATAAATCATGTCTTTATCCCTTATGGGGTAGACAGAACATTTAGCAAGATTGAGGGCGTATAGGTGGAAAATGGAATCAAAATAGTGATGGGTTGCTAGCCTCATTGCCTATAACATGGTTTCCATGATTTTCTTGGCTTTCATGGCTTTTACCATCTGCGCGGGTAGAGAAGCAACTGGTATATTCTATGTTTTTCTTTGCTCCCAGACCAGCATTTTGAAGATATAAACAGATTTAGATATACCACTTTCGAGTGAAGTGCTTTCAAAATCCAGGATCCAGGATCCAGGATGCTGATGTGTTCGCTGATCGTTGGGTGGCACTTCTGTCTAGAATTATGTTATTTTTAGGAAACTTGTCATGAAATTATCGTTTTTGGTTAAAATTATTTTTATGTTATAAAATTATTCGATGAATGTATTTAATGGTATACTTGTTAAAATTAAGCTTTCCAGCGCTTTGGTCTTTACTGTAATGCTGTGTAAATTGTTTGATGAATAAATAAATAAATAAAAACGGAGCCCTAGGTAGGGAGCCAAGGGCGTCGGCAAGGGGGGGCAGGGAGGGGCAGCTGCCCCCCCTAGAGATTCTAAAAAAGTTGCCAAATATAATGCAACCAAAGTCCTAGACTAGTCATAGAGAATGAGAAAAGTATGAATTGTAGTAGGTAAAGTCAACTTGCCCCCCCCCCCCCCCTGCGCCATCGGCTGGCGACGCCCTTGTAGGGAGCCCTAAATCGGGTTTCCGGGGTGAACTCCGTGACGTCATCGGATAACTGACTTAACATTTGCCCTACTAAGAAAGGATGTCAACAAAACTATTAGCCGGTAATTACTTTCGAAAACTCTGACCCTATTCGCTGATAAACGGGCGCCGATAATTGCCACTAATTTATTCATTAGAATATCATTGATAGACTTTAGTTCAGTATTTTGAGTGTTCGACAATGGACGTGCGGTTGATTGGGTGAGTTGATATTTATTTATAATTTCTAACATTTTTTTAAACGTGCGATTGATAATGCTTATGGAAAGTGGAAAAGATATAGATAGGTAGATAAAAACTTTATTTTCTCACAACACAGTTACATTACATAACATTGTATTGAGTTCACATTATTTAGTTTAGATAGAAAATTAATACTACAACACAACATAAGTACAATTACAACAACTGAAGAACAAAAGAGGTAATAAAGAAAAATAAACTAAGTATGTTGAAACGAATTGCGGATGCCGTGTCTTGTGAAAAAAAAGGCGCTGACTCAGCATAAAACTGCGGAAACCGCAGCACTGATATTCTGCCAGAACCATAACGAGCTAAATCTGTGTAATACGCACAAGAAGACGAAGCCTGTAGGAGAGCCGGTATGTGTTGCTAACATAACTATGGAAAGATTGAGGAATGGACACAGTGGAAAAATAAAACGTGTGTACCTATGGTATTTTTTTTTGGAAAACGCTCTTAGCCGATTTTTTGGGTTTAATCCACCATACCCCTGGCACTACCCCTGTGGGTAGGGTGGAATTGAACCATACCACCGTAGTACCTACTGTAAGCGACGGGTATTAGGTAGGTTAGGTTAGGTTTTTTTTTTCAATTTCTCAAATCCCAGCACTTTTATGGTGGTATGGTTCAGCCCCACCCTACCCTTAGGGGTAGTTTGAAACAAAATGAGACTAGAAAGCTGGGGCCCGATTTTTGAAAGCACGTGTGTGAATACCACCCGAAAGTGGTGAAAAATTGTGCTGAATTTAAAATACGAGTAGCATAAAAATAAATAAATAAATATCTTCGGACAAATTACACCAATTGACCCAGCCCCAAACTAAGCCAAGCTTGTACTATGGGTACCAGACAACGGATAAACATACTTATATAATGTAGATAAATACATTCTTAAATACATACAACATCCAAGACTCGGGCACAAACATTCGTATTCATCATACAACTGTCTGCCCCTACCGGGATTCGAACCCAGGACCTTTAGCTCCATAGTCAGGGTCACTAACCACTAGGCTATCCGGTCGTCAAATAGATGAGGATAGGTGGGGTTCTATCTATGTATTGCATTGTTTACGTAAAAGTATATGGATTATGTGGTATATTTTATCTGTGTATCATTTCGTGAGTCATAGACGGTTCTGGCTGAAAATCAGTGCTGCAGGTCTAACACCTCAGCGTAATGCTGAGCCAGCGACCGTTTCACTTTTGCGAAGACACACAACGCTGATGATCTTGGTTTGGTTGTTTTATACAGCCACATAAAGCGTTATCTCCCAGACAATACGCCATAATTCGTCTGTAACAGACGCAAATGCCACTGATTGATGCGACGGCCAATGATCTATTTTTCCTGCACAAGAGATGTATAAGAGTACCTACTCGCTAATATAAAAACTCTAACTTCTATATATGCTATAATCCTAGAAACCTAGAGATTTGTTCGTAAACACAAAGGCTTATAAATCTAAAAATATCTACAAAGAAACACATAATTTACGCTACAGACATAGATTAGTTATGGCCCCTGCGAAATTACAAATGCCAAACAAAGCCGCACATGGCTTTAAGAATTTAAAACGAAATTCTTAAGAGTAAGTAGGTATATCGCAGGAAGAAAAGTATACATCATTTGTTAATAAACTTAAATGATGTACTATCAAAATGAATCAAGAATTATTATTTCTTGGTTTTTTATGATTACTTTTACGGTTTTACCGTTAGAAATTAAATTTCTAAAATGTCAGTGAAAATTAAGAAAAATCCGAAAAGTAAAGCCGGGAATCGAACCCGGATCCTCGTCATTCCGTGACGCGTGCTATACCCCTACACCACCCATTTCTCATGCTTAAAGGAAGGTTCCAACCTATATGATTGCAGTGGCGTTACTGTAACGTCTGGGGCGCGGGCAAATTCGCCAGATGGGGCTCCGTCTTCAATATAAAGAAGTGCATCAGCGTCCCTTCTGTGCTCTAAACCAAGCCAGTTCGGGGCCCCGTAGAGCTAGGGGCCGCTGGCATTTTGCCACCCCTGCCACCCTATAGTTACGCCACTGTATGACTGTAAACTAGAAATGTAAAAAACCAAATAAACTTTTTTGATTTTGACTTTTGAATTTGTGCCATATTTTATTTACTTATGTTTCCGTTGCAGAGCTGTTACCCTGGTCGTAGCCTGCCTCTGCAGCCACGTTGCTAGCCAGCCGGTGGACGCAGCCAGAAACGTGACCAGCGGTAAGTTTCCATCATTAGACGCAGGGGCGCCGACTCCGTGGGTGCTCGGGGGCTCGAGCACCCATGAGAAATAAACAGTGGGTGCCGAGCACCCCTGAGAATAGACATCACGAAACAGATCAGTAATCGCCTTTTAGGGATAGGTGTTTTTTCATTACCTGAAGACCCGTTTTCGAGTCAACAAATAAGCATGAGCACCCACGAGGTTTTCTAAGTCGGCGCCCCTGATTAGACGGAAGACGTCCACTGTTGAACGAAGGCCCTCTAATAACGCTGCAGTGATAGACAAATCCCACCAAAAGGGAAGACGGTCAAGTCAACCAAACGCGAAACGTAACTAATTTCGCAAAATTACCTAATTGGACGCCCCCTAAGTGAGAACTCTGAGACACAAGTGTCAGTTCATAGATAATTGACATTTAGTATAACTAGAACTTAACAGTGTTGAAACAGGCCTAAGTATCCTAGTCTAGGTATTTACAAAAAAAATCTCTTTTGCTATGTTAGGCCTGTAAGTTTGTCATACGTGACAATTATTGTGTAAAATAAATATAAAGATTCTGTTGTATTCTAAGTATAGTACTAACATAGAGGAAAACTGACAGCTCTATGGTACACTGAAAATTGGAACACATGGAAAAATCCGAAATGTAAAGCTATGGGAATCGAACCCATATCCCCATCATTCCGTGATGCGTGATATACCGCTACACCACCCATAGCTGATCCGAATTTTGTCGCCAAGCGTCATCTGTTTGAATGTGTCACAGACAATTACAAACTCCCGTGGAACATCTACTGCTCACCAAAGACAAGAGAAGACACTGAAAATTCGAACACAGAAAAATCCGTAAAACCGTAAAAATAAATACAAAAAAATCAAGAAGTAAAATTCTCGATTCATTTGATAGTAGGTATCTATCATTTGAGAAACAGCGCCATCTCTCGTCCCTGGTGAGCAGTAGATGTTCCACGGGAGTTTGTAATTGTGTCATAGGACTCGTAGGTAGGTACAGATACATCATGCAAACAGATGACGCTTGGCGTACCGTAGGTAGATACAGTATTAAAAAAAATGTATTAATACAATTATTTTCCCCGTAGATGCATCTAAGGAGTGCCAGACAGCCAAGGGCGTAGCCGGGCGCTGCGTGCCCCGCCAGCGCTGCGACTACGGCACCCCGGCCATCGACCAGACGCTCTACGTGACGCACGGCTACATCAAGTGAGACTTTTTTTAAATTAACGTGCAAACATTGACGTACAATAAACAACTAGACTCCCAATCACGCTCAAAAACTGTCCGAAGCAAAAGTCTGAACGACGCGTCTATTGTTCAGAGTTTTGGTTCAGTTGTTTCGACCGCGCTTTGATAACAATGTATAAGTCTCTTTCGCACCGTAATCTTACTATTGAGAACAAAAGAGGGACAAGCAGGTTTCCAGCGCGTGGCGTCGTGTCATTCTCACGATCCTACGCCATTGATATTAAAGATTATCTACCTACTGCCACGAAATAAGGTGTCAATTTGAACGAATATGTTAATGTTATCTGTCTAAGTCGATGTGTTGACACACACAACACATAGACAAAGCAACTCGGACGTTTCTTGAGGAACCTTTGTTAGCGACTGAGAGTCTAGTTGTTTATTGTAAGTCAATGCGTGCAAAGGGCAAAAACCTTGCCAGCCAAGTGCGATGGTAGGACCACAGAGTACATACTCACAAGGGCTGCGTGGTCAAATTGTTGAAATTATAGATACATTAACATAGTGTTCTTTTTTCAACTGTCAATTATTTCGACTTCGGTTAGACCACTCAGCCCTCGCATAAATACACAAATCACGTCTGTATCCCTACGGGGTAGACTGAGCCTAAGGTAACAAAACCTAAAGACTACGTTTAGCATGATTGTGGGCGTATGGATGGAACGGGGAATCAAAACAGTGATGGCTAGCCACATCGCCTATATAACATGATCCCTAAGCTTTTCGTCCAATCCCTCGATGGCCTAACCATCTGCGCGGGAAGAGAAGCAACTGGTACATTCTATGTTTTTTCTTCGCTCCCAGACCAGCATGGAAGAATTTGGTACAGACACGAAATTATACCAAATAAAATTAATAAATCACGTTATAGGCGATGAGGCTGGCAACCCTTCACTATTTTGATTCCATTTTCCACCTATACGCCCACAATCTTGCTCAATGTGGCCTGTAGGTACCTGTTACCTTAGGCTCTGTCTACCCCGTAAGGGATAGGGACGTGATTTGTGTGTATGTGTATGTATGTATGTAAAGTTAATAAACCATCTAAATAAAATCAAGCTGCCAGAGATACAAACTTGAATTCTGCGCAAAGTCGCGGCCAACAGCTAGTCGACCAAAAATTAATAATACTTCGCTGCTTTGCATTAATTAGAATCTAAAAAAAAACTTCAACTTGAAAAATATAATGTGTATATTAAATCACAATTTTAATACAATGCTTTAGCAGTAGGCTTATTATCTAATTCGCTCGCAATCGCCATTGTGTTCTTGTATGAATGTGACAGCTAGCTGATTCCGATGCCAATTGTCAGCCCATACATGAACTGTCAAAATGAACACGATGGCGATTGCGAGCGAATTAGATAATAAGCCCCCTTATTCATAAACGCTCTATAGGCTTCTGCTAACTTAGCAATCGTTTGTCCTCATCTGTCACTTTGACATTTACCTTTCACAGATGAGGACAAACGACTGCTAAGTTAGCAGAAGCCTATAGAGCGTTTATGAATAAGGGGGTTAGACAATAAGCCAGCAGATTGAGATTCCACTTGGCTAGTGTTTGTTACTTCATAACCCTTTATATGTGTTATGTAGGATGCAACCTAGTACATAACCAAAAACATTTAGGTACTTTTGAGAAACATAAACAATATTGTTTGTTCCATTTTCGCACACACTTATAAATTTGTTTAAAGAAAAATGCATTTAAGAGCTAAATAGGTGTTGCTATGGTTATCAGTCTAATGACGTCACAACCCTCTCTCAAATGGGGGCTATCGCGTGTGAATTCGCCACTAGAGGCGCTAGTGTCACTTGAGGTCCAATAACATTCACTTGTCACTGGTTTTGGCGGGCTTCGTGACATCCTTACTAATATTATAAATGCGAAAGTAACTCTGTCTGTCTGTCTGTCTGTCTGTCTGTCTGTTACCTTTTCACGCTTAAACCGCTAGACCGATTTAGTTGAAATTTGGTATACAGATAGTTTGAGTCCCGGGAAAGGACATAGGATAGTTTTTATCCCGGAAAATTGCATAGTTCCCGCGGGATAGCACAGCCCAAACCACTGGAATTTTTCAAATTTAAGGCGGAACAAAGTTCGCCGGGTCAGCTAGTAAATTATAATTTCTTTCATTTATCTGTTGAAAAGTGATCTTCGTGAAATTATCGCAAATATAGATTATTTGGCGATGAATGTGAACGCTTTGAAAGCTGATTTTCGTACAAAACGGAACTGCACAACATTGCGGCATAGCTACTCTATATGATGATAGTTATTTGTAATTAATAAACTTAATGAGATTCAAGATTTAAAACTTTGTTTCGGCGCCGATGTTATAAAGTCGCCTTTGACAGCTATACCTCTGGACCTTAGTCAACAGTGGCGCCAACTGGTGAGCAGAGAAACGATAATCCCCATTGAAGAACTGACATATCCTATCTTCGTAATCAAGTCTCAGCATACTTAAAGCCGGCCTGGCGACTTCACACGACTTATCGAAATAGCGACGTCAGGCGATGTCGTGCGACTTCGCGAAAATTCACCCATGTTCGGCGACATCGCACGTCCTGTGCAGCGTTGGTGCCACTTCACCCGACGTCGCTGGGGCAACGTGTCGTGCAATGTTGCGGACATGTCGAGCGAAGTCCGGCAACGTCGTGTTACTCCTCACGACGTCGCTGGCAGTGGCGTAACTACGTCTGGGGCCCACGGCAAATTCGTCAGATGGGGCTCCTTCCTCAATATAAAGAAGTACATCAGCGTCCCTTCTGTGCTCTAAACCAAGCCAGTTCGGCCGTAGAGCTAGGGGCCCGTGGCATTTTGACACCCTTGCCACCCTATAGTTACGCCACTGGTCGCTGGCGACACATGTCGCAGAACATTTGTCCCCTAGTGTAGCCGTGGCTTTATTATATACAAATGAATAAGAAAAGCTGCTGAATAAAATCGACAAAAGCAGTGCAGTGTCACAAGGGTAGACAGCGCATACAAATTGTTGTTTTCATCTTCCCGCTGCCTACAACTGCCTACCCTGAACTCTGCACGCCACTGCACACAGATGCGCTAAATCCATTGACTTACAATAAACAACTAGGCTCTCAGTCGCTGACAAAGGTTCCTCAAGAAACGTCCGAGTTGCTTTGTTTATGTGTTGTGTGTGTCAACACATCGACTTAGACAGATAACATTAACATATTCGTTCAAATTGACACCTTATTTCGTGGCAGTAATGTTTAATATCAATGGCGTAGGATCGTGAGAAGTAATGACACGACGCCACGCACTGGAAGCCTGCCTGTCTCTTTTGTTCTCAATAGTAAGATTACGGTGCGAAAGAGACATATACATTGTTATCAAAGCGCGGTCGAAACACAACTGAACAAAAACTCTGAACAATAGACGCGTGTTCAGACTTTTGCTTCGGACAGTTTTTGAGCGTGATTGGGAGTCTAGTTGTTTATTGTACGTCAATGGCTAAATCCTCGTAAAATAAGAATAAAAGGTAGTACATTACACCCCAAGGGTAGTGTAATAAAGATTGTCTTCGAAAGCAGGAACGAGCCAAAGAATTTTAAACGACTAATTATACAGCGATTAGAAAGAGACCTGACATGTCATGCGACGTTAGAGATGTAGATAAACATTTGCAAGCATCTTTTATAGTCCATTGAAAATTTTCAGCTTTTGTTAAAGAAATAAAATAAATCATGAATAGCCCCTATGTTCTCATTTATTTATACTATTCCGTATCACTACTAAACAGAATTGGCACATCACATTTATGGTACCACCTGTTAAAAGCAAGCTCATTCACAGAGAACGTCTTGTCACAGTTCGTACACATCCAATCAGGTTCATTTTGGTGATGATCCCTAAAATGCTCCATAAACTTGTCAACGCCGCTCAGCCCCAAAAAACTTTCGTCACAAAACGAACATTCCAACTTCAACCAATGCGACACACCAGTCTCCGCGTTCGCCTCAAAGCATATCCTAGATATTTGAAACTTCAACCTCGGTGACAATTTCTCTTCAAGCTGCAGATCATACTTATCAGACTCCACGTCTACATCCGTGTGTAAATATCTCACGTAAGCATAAGGGTTCATGTAATGTCTAAAGACCGCTGGCACACCATACTTACCCTGGATAACGCTTACATCATCATTTATGATCTTGAATATGGCTCCGCACGAGCCCAGATGGTTATACCTGTTACAATTAGCTATTTTATTAGTGATCGCCATGACATCTTTCTTCGTTATCAGTTTATCTGTCTTAGGCACTACCTTCGGCGTCTGCAAGTACTGACTGAGACTTATATCTCTCATCCGTTGGTTGTTTTTCTTGTTCACAAGTTTATGCTTCAAATCGTGCACTAATTCCCGCTTGTATTTAAAGCATTTGGTGTTCACGCTTATTCTTACGTAGCAGCTGTTTAAGACCGACAATAAGGATGGTGAAGACATGTTTATCTTTGACGGCAAACAACTTTCTACGTTAAAAATGGTGTAATTGTAACTTGGATGCGGTCTCCTAAAGAACAACCTATTGAGCTGGTTTCTCGTGCAATTCACTTCAAGAATGACATCTCCGGTCTCAACCTGGGCGCACGGAATCCTTTCTGCAGTCCTCTTGACTCTCTGAGCTGATGCTCGCGCGAAGGGTCTGCATGCTTTCAACATGGCTGCCAAATATTTTTTTAAAGCTGCATATTCCCGCTGCAGCATCCTTTCTATTTCTTCGTTGTCGTTCATGCATCTGGACTCGTGCATGACCCGGTCAAACTCGTCCCACTGCGGCCAATCCTTCAGGAATTTCTTCAAGACATTCATGTATATCTCAACATATATCAACGGTAAGTTAGGAACGTCAATCTGGAACTCGTTCTTTAACATTTTGATGAGGTTAGCGTTAGTAAGGGTAGTGTTTTGTTTGCCATTGTAGTGTATTAAATGTTTCATAAGTTCTAGAATAGGTTTTTCTGCAAGAAACAAAATGGAGTATTAATTTAACTTACCTACTTGTAACTACTGCAAATCAGGTACAACAAAAGATTTTTTGTTTATTAGAAATAATAATAAATATAAGAAATAATAAATATCCTTCCATGCTGGTCTGGGAGCAAAGAAAAAACATAGAATGTACCAGTTGCTTCTCTTCCCGCGCTGGTAAAAGTCCATCGAGGGAAAGGGCGAAAATAATAGGAATCATGTTATAGGCGATGCGGCTAGCAACCCATCACTATTTTGATTCCACTTTCCACCTATACGCACAGTGTCTTGCTAAACGTGGCCTAGAGGCCTTGTTACCTTAGGCTCTGTCTACCCCGTAAGGAATAAAGACGTGATTTGTGTATGTGTACATATGTAGGTATATTGGGAATCTATTATTTTGCAACTTGATATTTAAGTAATGAGCGGTTTTTGGTCTACTTGGATGTTTTATACTATATGACGCTGACTGTACAGCAGCGGTTCTTAACCTCGGGTCGCGACCCAAATTTGGGTCGCGGGCGGTTTTGGGATGGGTCGCGGGTACGGTTCCACACTCCTGGAATCTCCCGGCTCCCGGAAGGAGTTTTAAATAATCGAAATTCTCCCGAAATTTTAAATTTACGCGCGCATTTAAAAAAAATTTGGGTCGCGGACTTCAAAAATATTTATAATTTGGGTCGCCAGCCAAAAAGGTTAAGAACCGCTGCTGTACAGCATTCAGATGTTTGTGGCATTGATCTAAAGAAAAATAAAAAATAAATGTTCTTACCATGTGTTTCATCGTTATTGCCAGCTGTGTCTATAGTCTCCGAATCCTCGATTTCCTCTGCCTTCAGAGGCACAACCAAATCTGTATCATTCGATTTATTATTTTGAGATTCTTCATTTAAATCTTCAGGGTCCGTTTCATTATCGGTAGATTTATTGTCCGATGTTTCTTCACTTGACTCTTTCATGGTAGTGTCCCCGGCATCGGAAATGATTGCTAACCGATCACTGTCACTCGAGTCGTCATCGATCGTAATAAGTGACATTGTACTTGTTTTTCTTTATTCAAAAGAAACTTTTGTACATTTGTACGAAGATAAAACGTGCAATATAACAATGCAAAACTTTTTGGCGTGGAAACCTAACTAATCAAGGCCATGAAGGCCACGAACGTCAAAAGTGTCAAAACGTCAGACGTTTTTTCTTACTCTAAAAAAGGCAAAGGGAATTAGGCCCATACATGCAGCCAAGCCTGATGTGTTTTCAACCCCCGACGCACTGTGCGATGAAACCCCGATCTAGGTGGACAAAAAGGGTCACGCTATTTCATTATCTGTGGTGGCTATAGCGATACCCAACATCCTAGAAGGAATGATTCCAGTAATAGTTTTGTCCCACTATCCTCATAAAATTAATAAATAATGTCGAAGCGAACCGAAACACTGTCATCGATAGTGAAATCGTGCGTTTTACTGCTCTTCGCTTATCAATATTTTATAATAATTATCAATCAGATCGTGCTACTTCTAGTCATGGATCGTGAAGTAAATGGTAAGGACTACATTTTAAAATATTAATTGTTAAAAACGGATATTCCTTTGCCAATAAAAATCAACTTTAACGTAAAAAATTCAATTTTTTTTGCATGAGTTTCGTATTTCATAGACAAGGAAAAGGATGCCCTCCCTTGCCCCCGGGCTGGATTTTTTTTTAATGATAGAGTTTTTAATGTTCTTTCGTTTGATGCATGTTAGAAACTGCGATCTGATGCGAGTCTTTGACTTTTTTTTAGAAATCGAACTATCCGTACCTAGGAGGGAGTTTTATGAAGAATGGTTAAAACACGCTAAAAAGGATAAAAATAACCGTCCTTTCGATTATTTTTCAATTAAATTTGATTTCAGCAGTCACGCCAGATTCAACTAAGAAATTTCAAGAGAAATATAGCTCGTATTTCTGGGAAATTATTAGAATTAGCGATTCAGAGTAAGGTTCTTACCTAATAAACCGCATAAATTATTAGTGTTGTTTTATTTACTTCATAGTGCTGTGAAAAATAATATGATTATAAAATGTGTGTCAAAAACTACATTTATACTGCCTAAAACAATGACCAATATAAATTGGCCTTCACGCGTGTAGTAATTCTTAGTACCAATAGGTCAGCTTATACTGGTTTTTAATTTTAATGTGATTTTGTAATTTCTTTCATTTCATTTCTATTTTGACATCATAATATGACCTACTAGAGTCGGTTTTGAGGCTTAAATAATATTGTCCACCTAGATCGGGGTTTCATCGCACTGTGCGACGCAAGGAGGCCATGTTTGGTAGAAATCGGTTCAGTAGTTTGAAGAGTATCTCTTTTCCGAAATGATGTTAAGTATTTTTGACATAAAATTGAATATTTTTTATTTACGTATTAGACTACAGGCCCACATACAAAAAATGTGGGTCATATGAACCACCAGGTGACGTACGAGGGTCACACCGAAATGATCGGGAATAAAAAAAACCACGCATATTTTACCTAAATTATATTTTATTGTTTTTCAAAGTATTCTCCCCTGCAATTAATGCACTTTTGCATTCTTTGGAACCAATTTTTGAAACAAATAATTCCAATCGGAAGTAGCTGCTTCATAAATGGCCTATTGATAAGCTTCTACTGCCGCTTCTGGGTCTTTAAGCCGTTGACCACGCAACATATCTTTAATTCTGGGGAACGTAAAATAATCGTTTGGACTCAGGTCGGGCCTATATGGAGGCTGAAACATCAACTCAATGTTTTCCCCGTTTAAAAAGTCTTTTGTTTTGCGAGCAGTATGGGAGCTCGCATTATCAGATGCAAGATGACCCGACGAGTAGCGTTGCCTGCACGGAATTTGGCTAACATTTCTGGTAAAAAAACCGAGGTGTACCAATCTGCTGTAACCGTTCTGCCTTCCTGTAGTGGAATTGTAGTCACATGTCCCTTTTTGGAATCAAACGATACGATCATTTTCTTAGAAACGATACGGGAACGCATCACTTTCGTTGGTTTCACCTCATCTTCGAAGGCCCAAACTGCCGACTGACGTTTTGTTTCGGGTTCGTAGGAATAAATTCATGTTTCGTCACCTAAGACGATGTTATAAACGGCTTTTGACGTTCCTCCATTAAACCGTTTTAAAGTAAAGCGGCACCAATCAACACGAGCCGCCTTTTGCTCTTCAGTCAAATTATGAGGCACCCAGCGGGAAACAAGCTCCTTGACACCCAGTCCATCGTGCAAAATCTTTTGAATTGCAGTCATTCCAATGCCCATAGTCGCTCGTATCTGCTCATAGGTAATATGTTGGTCTTCTAAAATATTTTTGTGCACGGCCGCCACATTTTCGGCCGTTACCCCTGTTTTTGGTCGACCGGTAGGAGGTACGGTGCTGAGAGAGGAACGACCTCGCCGAAACTTTGAGTACCAACGATATATTGTTGTTTGGTTTGATGCTTCATCATTATAAATAAATACAAGCTCAGCGATACACTCATCTCGCAATATCCCGCGACGAAAGTTGTGGTAAATTATGGCGCGAAAATTTTCTCGCGTGAGGTCCATTTTGCTCATCGACTTGTCAAGTTTAAATGAGAATAAAAAAAAACAAAACACTTTTTTTTAATTTTATAAACGTCATTTTGATCGTAAGTAGCTAGTACTCACGTCACCAAAAAGGTGTTACGCTAACTCAGTCCCGGGTACTCAATTCCCGATCATTTCGGTGTGGCCCTCGTATATAGGACGATATAAGAGCATAAAATAATAAGATTCAGCACTATGCCGTCACTTGTAAGCTGTCCAACTGGGTGCTGGTGAGAATTCAAAAGTGCAACCCTCGATTTTTTCCCCTTGTCGCATGATTTTTGTACGGCGTTGCGGAATAATGAATTAGAAGCTGTATTGAAACAGTATGAAACTGATGCCGTACAAAATGGTGCGCCACAAAGTCGGTAATTTTTTTTGATTTTCTGACCATTTCCAGGGTAAATTTGGTCATTTGATTCTGTACGGCATCAGTTTCATATTTCGCATTATTCCGCAACGCCGTACAAAAATCATGCGACAAGGGGAAAAAATCGAGGGTTGCACTTTTGAATTCTCACCAGCACCCAGTTGGACAGCTTACAAGTGACGGCATAGTGCTGAATCTTATTATTTTATGCTCTTATATCGTCCTATATACGTCACCTGGTGGTTCATATGACCCGCATTTTTTGTACGTGGGCCTGTAGTCTATATGATTACTCTATCGCGAGGGGGGGGGGGGGGGGGTTATTTTATTTTAATTTATTGTTATTATGAAAACACGTGTACAATTGGAATAATTACTAAATCCAGTATCTTATAACTAGTCTGCTATTTTCCAATACTTCCAACGTCCCTTAATGCAATATTTATATACATAAATATATATTTCATTTTACAGACCGTGCACGATAGAGGAAGTCTGCTGCCCAGAGTTCGCCACAACAAATTTAGAGACGAGTACAAGCTCGTTCATTGATTCTGATGAAGATGACGTATAATCTATTTGAAAAAGGCATAGCCACGGAAAAAAAACTTAGTAATAGTAATTCGAGAAAATAATGGTACGAACTTCGAAAACCCAATTTTGGAGAAGTCTCCAGATATTCATATCTCCTTCACCTAAAGATGGTCCTACCACAGTCAGCAGCGGCGTTAGGGCCACTGACACCCCGGGCAGTAATATTTAGACACCCACTTAAGGACAGTATTGAGGGTACACAGCCGGTGAGCCAGGAGGCCGAGGATCCAGATAGACCCGAAGACCTCAGCACCTCCCAAATTTGGCGCCCCGGGCCGTCGCCCCATCTGGGACAATTTCTTGTATGAGAATCGATAGGGTAAACGATTCTGAGTAAGAAAAACCCAAAAATTTTAAATTCTGGAAAAAATGAACATGTGAACTTTTTTTGGATTACTCATTTATACTTTTTTGTTTTTTACCCGCGACCCCGAAGTAAGGCTTAGTGACTCCCAGGTCGTGACCCACATTAGGGTCACGCGACAAATCGCATGAAATAAAGAAAAGTACCAAATTAATGAATGAAGGTAACTTATTGTTAATTTATAAGCTATGTAAACGTTTTTAAGTTATTAATAAATTTAATAAATTGTGATATATTATTTACGTCGATCTCTGAGTAGGGTAACCCCATTAAAACTACATTAACCACATTAACTGTATTTCTGTGGTCATCTGTCATTGGCTTTTTGTTTAGTACCTGAGTCTCATTATAATGTACTGTATTGCTGTTGATGCCCCAAATAAAAATAAATAAATAAAAATTAACGACAAGTACTTAAAGTGCGATTGTAAACTTTTTGTTAACATGCACTGTCGCGTATACTCGTATTTCTTTTTAATCATGGTCCCACAGCTATTGACCCACAGTGAGACCATAAAACACAACAAAAAAAGGAATTAATGTGAAACTACAAAATTTAAAGCCAATATTGGTATATTTTCTATAAAAATAATTTTACAACTTAAAAATATATATCAAAAGTCCTTGTACGAAAACAAAAAAAAATCAAAATGGCTGACGACATTGGTTTGTGGCGCCAAAACAATAGCGCAACCTTATTAAATGCAGGCCGCAAAAACATTAATTAACGCTCGCTACATACAAAATATAGCATTACTCACGACAATGCCACTGCGGCCAGAATGCGTAAATTTGTAATAATTTAGTTTCCTTGTTTTTCGTTAGCGCAATGTTAGGGCTTACAACGCAATCGGCGCTGACTTCGGACACGCACTATTTTTGCATTCGCACATTCCAAGTTCAAATTGTCTCAACACCACAGTCCGGTGTCCCATATATGGGTCACAAACTAGCTTGACAACTCCGTCCCCCACAAATGGGCCACCGAAAAAGAACCAAGCATGCACTCTGATTAGTACTCAAGTTTCAGGTTTGACAGTTGAGTCGAATCGCATATTTTTCTTAAAAAACAATGAATATGAACAAGCTGCCCACCTATCTTCCCTTGAGTTTGTCGTACCACTTACGGAACACCATGTAAATGATAGAAGCACTGAGAAAACTTCGACAGTCAAATGAGGAGCACAACTTCCTTTACTGCCTAATTTTCTGACAGAGCCCAAATATACCAATTTTTATGACATAAGAATGATGAAACACCAAAAAATATTACACAAGTATTTTTTCTTTCGCCAATCAAACAAAAACTGACTAAGATAGAGCGCGTCCAAGCTCGGAAGTATATCGTGACGTCACTTGGTAGTAAAATTGCATCAAGACGCTCAGTATAATAAAATATCTCTGTAATTTTTGGATAATGTTAAAAAAGAAAAAATACGTGTCCAATATTTTTTGATAATCTACCTCATAGACAACGTTCCTATTTCTAAATCCTTTTCCACTGTAAAGACGAGTACTCATCCGCAAGCTGCAGCCGTAACATTGCAACAGTAACCAAATAGCATTTTATGCAACAGTTACATAACGAGGGTCCTTAAAACACTAGTGTTTTAAAGCCTTATTATGTACCGTTGCATACATTACTTTATCTCCACACATTATCATAAGTACTCTAAGATGCGTTCAGAAGCTGTAGAGAAATGACCAGCATTATTACAACCAATTATACTAGGTTCTGTCTACCCTGTAAGGGTTAAAGAGGTGATTTATGTAAGTACATTCTTGTCTGTGGTAGTGGGTAAAATCTGAATTTTAATGTAGCAACAGTGTCATTTTTAAAGGGTGTATTAATGCTGGTCATTTCTTACGGTTTCCGAACGCATTTTAGAGCACCAATAATATGTGCGTAGATAAAATCCAGCGAACATGGCTCGCGAATCTACCTCGAGCATAAACCACGCCACGTTCACACTAGTATGTTTCTTGCTTTAACGTCAACAGTTACGGTTTCAGCTCGCCGATGAGTACCCGGCTTTAGTCCTAACAAACGAAGATAAAAAAACAAAAGGCTGCTCCAAAATTCGAAAATCATATTATCACCCCTCAACTCATTATTGAGCAATTCTCAAAAAAAAATCCTCAATTTTTTATTTACATACGGATTGCTTGCATGATTGTTATTCCACTCAGAATCACAAGCTCGTTCCATCCCCGGACAAAAAAGATGTCCCGAAATTTTCCTAAAATTGTAATGCTTTTCCTGTTCATTACGAGAATAGTAACAAAATAGGAAAAAAAGTTTGGGTGGGACATTTTTTGCCTCATTAAGATTGAAAGAGCACGCAATTTAGGAACGAACGTAGGAACGCCATTTGATTGGAAATTAAAAAAAAAAAATTGTGCCCTTTTTTTTGAGAAATGTTCTATTAGTCTGGTACGTGGGTTGGGTAGGGAGCTAGTCTTCTAGGAAGTGGTCCATGCCACAACTGGAGCAGCGTGGTTCCGCAGCGCGCCGTCGCAAGTACTTCCCTCGACCCGTAGACCGCGATCTCGAGCGGGATCTGCGAGCAAAACGCTTCGGTGAGAAAGCTGAAGGGTTATCTTCGTCGTCGCCACACTTGGGAAGTCATGGTTTTAACGACCCTAGCGCCATCTAGTCGTCGACTACATAAACTGCTACGCACCAAAGCTAGCGCCGATAACGCCACATCGTTCTATATAGCGCCAACGATATTTCTTAACGCGTTCTTCCTTTGTACTTAGGGATTTTTAAAAAAACAAGCCTATTCTTTTCTTAAAGAACCGGCAACGCATTTTTTACGCTCCTATGTTGTGTCTATGGTTGGCGCGGCGATCGCTTTCCATCAGAGAACCCCATGCTCATTTGTCATCATGACATTTTCAGTTTCATCATGTCATTCTTCCATGCTGGTCTGGGAGCAAAGAAAAAACATAGAATGTACCGGTTGCTTCTCTTCCCGCGCAGGTATAAGCCCGTCGAGGGATTGGGCGAAAATCTTAGGGATCATGGTATAAGCGATGTGGCTAGCAACCCATCACTGTCTTGATTCCCCTTTCCATCCACACGCCCGCAATCATGCTAAACGTGGTCAGGTCTTGTCACCTTACCTGTCTACCCCGTAAGGGATAAGTTCGTGATTTTATGTACGTATGCACAGCAAAGCTATTCGGTAAGCAGGATAGATACGGCGCGAGCGTAGGTGCTTACCTGATTATATTGCCGTGTGTACGTACATTTTCAGTGAAGTACAGCACGGCGACTCAGTTTTCTGTACCTTGAACGGGTCCTAGCGCGGAGATTGGTCCTCGACGCATGTACGTACACACGGCAATATAATCAGGTAAGCACCTACGCACGCTCGCGCCGTATCTATCCTGCTTACCGAATAGCTTTGCTGTGTGTATATTTTCAGTGATGTACCAACAGCACTCGACTCAGTTTACTGTACCTTGAACGGGTCCTAGCGCGGAGATTGGTCCTCGACCGGGACCTGGAGCAGGACCGCGGGCAGGACCCCATGCAGTCCACATCCTCGAAGCTGTTCTGCATCTTGATGATCTTCCCTCCGAACTGGTAGAACAGGTATCCGAGCACCAGCAGACCAGCCAGCTGCAACCAATAGCCAGTGCCGGCGTTAGGGGGGGCGCGATGGGGCGACGGCCCCGGCCGCCAAATTTGGGGGGCGCTGAGGTCTGGGGCCTCGGCCTCCTGGCTCACCGGCTGTGTACCCTCAATACTGTCCTTAAGTGGGCGCCTAAATATTACTGCCCGGGGTGTCAGTGGCCCTAACGCCGCTGCTGCCAATAGCGCCGCTGAAACTTGCTTGACAGACTCCTGACCAGGACCGTATGGTTTAACCAGTGGCGTAGCTACCGGACTAGGCGGGGCAGCGCCCCGGGGCCCTCAAGCTCAGAGGGCCCTCGAATCCTTACCAGTAAATCTCGATCGAACTATCATTATTAAAACATAACCAGTTTAGATAGTAGTGGGGCCCCATTTTTTTATTTGCACCAGGGCCCTTGGTTACCTAGCTACGCCACTGGGTTTAACCCGCACTCAACGGTGCCGTTGCCATCTGCCCTATCCCGGGGCGGCCAGTGGACGTCGCGGTGACACCTAGTGCTCCCGCAACGCTCACAGTCCACGGCCAGGAGGGAACGAGCCGGTTTTTAGACGGTAGGCCTCTCCCCTCCTTCCATAGGGAAGGCAGCGGCGAGCTGGAGAGCCCGTTATACTCTCGCTGCTGCCCCGAGCGCGGGAATGCATAAGGCGCATTTTCCACACGTTAAAAAAAGGCTCTTTACCCCGTAAGGGATATAGACGTGAATTGTGTATGTATGTATGTATCTCTAGCTTCATAGTGGCCATTAACCACAGGTTATTTTATCGTGTTAAATAATTAACAATGGATCCATTTGGGTAAAACTGACACGCTCCGTAACTTTTTAAAACATTAACGGCGGCAATGATTTGAGTTGCTCTAAATGCCAGCTCTATTAAAGTTAATGAGGGGGCTAATGGAGTCCATTAAGATGGCAATAAATGAAGCATTAAATTTGAGATCACGTATTAAGATAACATTTGAATACGTGCAGGAATCCCAAGGTATGGATGGCGCCTAATTACGAGGTGGCGTCAGCAAAAAAGCGCGGTAACCAATGGCGTAGCTACCTAGGGACTAGGCGGTGCAGTGCCCCGGGGCCCTCAAGCTCAGAGGGCCCTCGAATCCTTACCAGAAAATCTCGATCGAACTATTATTATTAAAACGTAACTTATTAGTAGTAGTATTAGTAGTAGATAGTAGTAGGGCCCCATTTTTTTTTTGCACCAGGGCCCTTGGTTACCTAGCTACGCCACTGGCGGTAACCGCGGCATATAAGGTGTCAGCACGCCAATTTTACTTAATTAGATGCTTAAGTTGTCGTGTACTAAGCTGCATAAGTTATAGTTTTTTAACTATCCCACGGGAACTCTTTAATTTTCCGGGATTAAAAGTATCTAAAATATTGACCAGGGATATAAGGCACCACCACGTAAAATTTCAATTAAATCGGTCCAACAGTTTTGGAGATTAGCGAATACAGATGTAGGTAAATGAACACATCCATTCATACAGACAAAAATTATAAAATCTAGGTACCTACTTTTTTGTGTTTTTATTACTCTTCCCTAATCGTTAGATGTTTAGACGTTAGACGTTTTGATGAATTTATTTAATGTACAGACACGATCGAACTTTCTACTGATTTATCATCACTATCACTATCACTTCACTATCACTACATAGTATAAAACAAAGTCGCTTTTTCTGTTCCTATATCCCTATGTATGCTTAAATCTTTAAAACTACGCAACGGATTTTGATGCGGTTTTTTTAATAGATTGAGTTCAAGAGGAAGGTATATGTATAATACATGCATAATATACCGTGCGAAGCCGGGGCGGGTCGCTAGTATGTATAGATGATGGCTGTATCGATATTCATGTCATCATCATGAGGGAGGATGTTAATAAGTGTGTATGTTTGTTACTTCTTCACGCCGAAACGACTGGACGGATTTGGATGATTGAACAGATATAGACATTGTTGCTGTCTGTACGCAACCAATTACTACACTGAATCAATAGACCTCATGCTTCGACCCATTATTAGCAGGACATCGTGAAGGTTAGCAGCTCGGATTATAGAATAATCGAGAATATACCAGAATATACCAGATTATACCAGAATATACCAGTTGCGCTGCGGGCATATATTTCTGTGACTTGGTGAGTAAGTCCGCCACACCAGAATATACCAGAAGCGGCGTTACAAAGGTAAAGACTAGGGTCTTTCAGAATCATTCCGAGATATTTCACCAGGTAGTCGGATAGTTCCCCTGATCACCCCCGCACAGAGATGGGCACTTCGTAATCGATTCCTGATTACACGATTACTTGGTTTCACTCTGTAATCCACTACTGGGTGTCAGATTACTTGTAATGTAATCAAGCGAAACGGTGAATTACGGTGAAGTTCGTGGAAGCGAAGATACATGGGTCACCCGAGCTGAACCACACACACCGCCCTATCACCAGGGTGGCAGTTCTGTTCAGGATAATTTTTTGCCCCGACTATAAAATAGGTAGGAACAAAAACTGCCACATTCCAAATCTTTTTTACAGAACGAAGTCTGTCGGGTCCGCTAGTCATCTATACAATCAGTAGGTACATAGTATAAAATAAAGTCGGTTTTTCTGTCCCTTTGTCCGTATGTATGCTTATATCTTCAAAACTACACAACGGATTTTAATGCGGTTTTTTTAATAGATAGAGTGATTCAAGAGGAAGGTTTGTATGTATAATACATGCATAATATACCGTGCGAAGCCGGGGCGGGTCGCTAGTAGGTATATTATAATTCGGAATCAATGTCGATTCCAAATTACTGGAATTGTTCACTTGATTACTTCCAGATTGCTTCTGTATATTAGGTATATAAATAAACTTAATATATAGAAGTAGGCTGCTGGTAATCAAGTCAACAATAGAGTTGGGCGGGAGTTGGAATGGTCGGTCCGTCAGTCCATCTCTTACAGTGGCGTTTCTAGCCCATTTGGCGCCCGTGTGCAAACTACCCTGGCGCTGGTAATGGCGCTTCCTAACACCAAATGTCATGTAATGATGTAAACCAATAATAATTTAATTTGACTGACACTAACAAACTTATAAAACAAGGTTTGCCAATGAAGTAATCTAGTGTGGAACTGGAGTTAAGTAATCCTTACTAATATTATAAATGCGAAAGTAACTCTGTCTATCTGTCTGTCTGTCTGCTACCTTTTCACGCTTAAACCGCTGAGCTGATTTAGTTGAAATTTGGTATACAGATAGTTTGAGTCCCGGGAAAGGACATAGGATAGTTTTTATCCCGAAAAATTGCATAGTTCCCGCGGGATAGCACAGCCCAAACCACTGGAATTTTTCAAATTTAAAGCGGAACAAAGTTCGCCGGGTCAGCTAGTTAGATTATAAGTACTTGATTACCGAGGAATCAAGATTACAGTAGTGGTTTACAATAGTGACTCCACAGGAATGGATTACATAATGTAATCATAGTACAGTACAGTGGCGTAACTATAGGGTGGCAGGGGTGGCAAAATGCCAGGGGCCCCTAGCTCTACGGGGCCCCGAACTGGCTTGGTTTCGAGCTTCTTTATATTGAGGAAGGAGCATCTGACGAATTTGCCGCGGGCCCCAGACGTTATAGTTACGCCACTGTACAGTATTACGGTAATTTTGATTATCCAAGAAATCGATTACTGTTATGTAATCGTGTAATTAATTCCAGAAGTAATTGATTACGCCCAACTCTGCGCCTGCAAATGTTTTTCAGTATTTTTTGAATCATATTGATTTGTAATTGTGTCGTACAGACACATCATTCAAACAGATGACGCTTAACGACAAAAAATTCGCATAGTAACAAAGGTCACGTGACAGTTAGTAACAGGTAGAAAAATTCGGAGACTACCCACCTGCTATGGGTGGTGTAGGGGTATAGCATGCGTCACGGAATGACGAGGATCTGGGTTCGATTCCCAGCCATAGCTTTACTTTTCGGATTTTTCTATGTGTCCTAATTTTCATAGACATTTAGAAATTATATTGATTGATGTTCAAAATGGACCGCGTCACGGGCGGGACTCAATATTGACTCAAACATTTACATGAGTCTTTGTATGGATGTTCATTTAACTTACAACCACCTGATAAAATATCCCGGGATTATTCTGAGACTGTTGTATTCCAAGGGAAGTGACTTACTATGTACGGAAGACAGCTCGCTCCTTCATCAGTCACGCGAGCTTGTACCATTTTGACAGCTCACAATCCTCCGTCCCTAGCAGCGATATGGCGCCTAAAAAGAGAAGATTAAAGAAGCAGAGGAACAAGAAACTGACCGCTAGATTGATCTGCCTGACTCGTACGAAGTCAATGATAGCGTCCATTATCTCAGCTCGGACATACGTGAAATTCTGCCAGGAGACGACACTACACGGTCTGAAGCATACTGTTGCGGAGAATTTTCACTGGCTCGAGAGGTAATAATATATAAACACTTGGAATTTAACGTACTTCTGCAAAAGAATTTGATTGACGGGTGTGTTGATGGGCTTTTATTGGAACGTTGCGTTTTTAAAACTGGCCAGTGTTCCAGAGTTTTGGGCGTAGAGTTTTCTTCAGATTCTGGTGGTCTTTGGTTGATTTTTGATTTGTTATAGTATCGGAAGCGTTTAGAAGTCGGCTAAAATCTTGTGTAAAAATGTTCAGTTTCATTTTCTATCATAAATCACGTATTTAGCCCTTACCTACGGGGTAGATGCAGCCTAAGGAAACAAGTCGTTTGGCATGCATGTGGTGCAATGGGAGTGACGAGGATCCGGGTTCGATTCCCGGCCATAGCTTTACTTTTCGGATTTTTCTGTGTGATCTAATTTTCATTGACATTTAGAAGTTTAATTTCTAACGGTAAAACCCTAAAAGTAAAGCATAAAAATCAAGAAATAAAAATTCTTGATTCATTTGATAGTACCTACCTACCTATCATTTGATAAACAGGCCTTCTCTTGTCCCTGGTGAGCAGTAGATGTTCCACGGGAGTTTGTAATTGTGTCGTACAGACACATCATTCAAACAGATGACGCTTAGCGTCAAAACTTCGCATAGTAACAAAGGTCACGTGACATCTAGTAACAGGTAGAAAAATTCGAAGACTATTACCCACCTGCTATGGGTGGTGTAGGGGTAGCACGCGTCACGGAATGACGAGGATCCGGGTTCGATTCCCGGCCATAGCTTTACTTTTCGGATTTTTCTGTGTTCTAATTTTCACTGACATTAGTTAACGGCAGAGTTGGGCAAAAATTATCTATTTACGAAAAACCGGAAAGATAACTAAATCATCTTTTGTTTGAAGTAACTAAATAATTCTTCATTTGTTATTTTGAATTTATCTAGATCAGTTTCATTTTTATCTAGATAAATTAGTTGGGATTTTAAATAAAAGATTAATGTCAGTGTGACGGTTAGACCCGACGTGACATTCTGTATACATTTATTATTATAAGCCGACTTCAATAACAAACGAGGCCGGTTATCTTCATCTAGATAATTTATCTAAATAAAAAAGTTGTCAACGCACTATTTGTGATTGAATTTATCTTCGAATAAATTTATTTGAAACAATACAATACAATACAATAACTCTTTATTGAACACCACATATATTATGTATAACAACCAAAACAGAAACAAGGTATACAGAATATTACAAGGTAACAATAGGCGGCCTTATCGCTAGAGCGATCTCTTCCAGGCAACCATAATTAATAATGATCTAGATAAGAAATTATCTAGATAAGTAATTATTTAGATAAGAAATTATCTAGATAAGTAATTATTTAGATAAGAAATTATCTAGATAAGAAATTATCTAGATAATGCCCAACTGGTTAACGCCCACCCACAGGATTCTCTGGTTCGTCCTGACCGTGAGCGCCTTCGTGGGCGCCGTGTACTGCGCGCTCCGGCAGCTGTCCCGGTACAACTCGGAGCCCGTGGTGGTGTCCCTCCAGAGGGACTACCGGAGCTGGTGGACCACCTTCCCAGCCGTCACCGCCTGCTTCCTGGACAGGGTGCAGCTGGATAAAGCGAAGGACGTCATTGAAATGTCAGTTGGTGCATACCTAACCTTTTTAGGGTTCCGTACCTCAAAAGGAAAAAACGGAACCCTTATCACTTTGTTGTCCGTCTGTCCGTCTGTCAAGACCCTTTTTCTCAGGAACGCGTGGAGGTATGAAGCTGAAATTTATATCAATTACTCAGGTCTACTGTCCCTTGAAGCTGTGAAAAAATCAAACTTCTAAGCCAACGCAATCAAAAGATACAGCCGTTTATGCCGCAAATTTCCGCAAATTTTCAACTCTCAAGGGAATCAAAACCTACAAGGTAGTTCCCGTGAACGCAGAATCTTGAAATTTGGTATGAAGGTAGGTCTTATAGCACAGATTAAAGAATAATTGCGAAAACCGTAAATGTGTATGTATGTCTGTATATAGCAGTGACCAATATAAAGTAACCCCACACTGCGTACATTTTGCTTTGGAACAGGGCTCTGCTTACACTGGTTTTAGATATTTATAGATAATGATACGGAACCCTCGGTGCGCGAGTCCGACTCGCACTTGACCGGTTTTTTTTTTACCGCCCGCCTTTTCTCACTTACTACTAGTTACATCCCCAAATATAATATATATCTAATATAATAGTTACTCCTTTCATCATGACATTTCATTAAGCTTTATTTTTGTTTGTTGTAATTTTGTTTTAATTTGATTTCAGTTATTATTATTATTATTACTATTTTATTACAATTGACGATCCCTTTGTGAATTAAGTAAGTAAGTAAGTAAGTAAGTAAATGCTTTATTGTACAAATATAGAGAAGTAGAGACAAATCACAAAAAAAAGACCTTAAATATATGCACAAAGGCGAACTTATCCCTATAAGGGATCTCTACCAGTTAACCTTTGAGTAAATGAGAGGAGCATCAAGCGAGAAACCGAGAAAGAGTGAGTTTAAAATATCCATATAGTGAAAGCCACAATAGTGTCAAACTTATGTTTGACATTTAATTGTACTTTTAAAAGGGTGATAAATAAATCTAATCTAATCTAATCTAATCATCCACTCAAAGGTTGACTGGAAGAGATCCCTTAAAGGGATAAGTCCGCCTTTGTGCATGTATCTCAGTGTTCGTCAATTGTATTTGTCTTGTTTATTTTGCACAATAAAGAGTTTACATACATAAGCGTCCCAACAGGTCGGATATTTGCCACTGGCCAACTAATCTACGAATTAATCATCCGTTGTTGCCCAGGGTGCACCGGCCTAAGCGTTACCCTTCCCGTGGTGCCAAGAGCCCCTGATAGAAGGGTACTGTAATGCTAGAGCTCTCGAGGTTTCGGACGTAGCACCCCTTTATGGTATAGCCTAACAACTTTCTATTTGGCCCTGGCCGTGTTGCCGATTTCCGGTGATACTTTTTGGTAAGACGTTGAAAGTCGTCGGGCACCGATGTGAACGATTAGACGATTTTACCAGAAAAATGGCTAAAAAGATTTCGGAAGTTGCAATAAAACATTTATAAATATCAACAAATGGACGAAGGATTCGAAACATTCCAATGTTTGAAATTGCTCATTGACATGGTACTAACAATCTATAGTGCTATACAATACATGATCATGCACTTTATTGCCATTTGTAAGCCGTTTGTAACAACACCATTAAATTTCATTTCAGAGCCAAATTGAAAGTTTTCGTACAATATTTGACGTGACTCCTACCATCTCATATTACAGAATTAAGATTTATTTCATAATTATTTTTTAGGTCATCTACGCTACATGTGAGCCTTATGTTCTTTTGAGAATTGTATTTTAACGTAGGATATGGAACGTAACGGAGGAGACTGACCCAGACCGTTACCAGTACTACCTGGGCTTCATCGAGCTGGTCTCCGACGTGTCCTTCCGTAACAACCTTCAGAACTTCTGGAAATACCAGACCGATGACTCAGTCAAGGGTGTGGACCTGCTGCAGCTGGCAATTGACGTGCATCCGACTCTGCCTCTCAAGGTCATGGTCTCTAAGTTGGACAAAGAGGTAGGTGGAATGAGATTGACAGGCCAAAATGTAAGGGTAACGGCATCGCCAGCCAGTCATCAAGGATTTATTGACTGTACGTCGAAGGCATAAAGATTGATGACATCATGCCAAATATAATGTATCTCCGATCTTATTGTTTGTGGCATGAAGGTGTATAAATATATTTGTTTTCGTCTAAGCTAATTTTTCACCACTTTCGAGTGGTTTTTTCACACATGTGCTATCAAAAATCGATCCCCTTATCTCTTTTCATTTGATGGTCAGCTTAAGGCGGGGGGAGAGGGGTCATTCAGGGAAGGCAGCACGTGCAAATTGGGTTTCATCATTTTCTCGTTGCTTACCCTTACGACCTACTGTACGCCATTATGGTCCATTTGCACTTCTTCCTAGTTTCCGTCCTGCTTCATGAAAAACGGTGTCCCTCTGTACAGGTGCAATGGGTCCCGGTGATGACTGAGATGGGTATGTGTATGACCTTCAACTCGGAGTATGCTGTCTTTCAGTTCCTGCTAGCCAACGTGGACTGGTCTGTCGAGAAGCAACTCAAATGCCACTATTTGAGTGGACAGTGCTTTGTGCGTGTAGACTCTATGAACAATGCCATCCGGGTAAGTTGGTCAAGTGTAGTTCGAAATGGTTCGTGTAAATATACACACGGCAGCGTCACCAGTTCCTTTTACTTTGAACTTGGCTGACATGCTCCCGCGTATCTAGATTTGTTGGAGGTACGACATTGTGTAGGTGTAGGATCTACAATCTTACTCGCTAATGTACCGCCAAATAGCAGTGCTTGCGCTGCTGTATTCTGAAGTGAAGGATAGGGCAGCTGGTCCAATTACTAGCATACAAGGTATTTTGGCTTAGCCTTCTAGGCTGGCAATGCATCTGAAATGCTCCGGTGTTGCAAAGACCCCACCAGGTAACTATAAAAAAGGTAAAAGGAGCCGATTAGAACTCATATTGAGCCTCTGTTTACAGTATTTCGTCCATTCACCCTACGACATACCCAACGCCTTGTCAAATCCAACGGGAAATGTGATGCCAGGAGAAGAATTAGTAATCGACTTCAAAGTAAGCCACTGTTTACTTTTTTTAGCAGGTTGAAACTGTATCACTGCTAGACAAAGGCTTTCCCTTCTTCCCGCCATATGTGCATGCCCCTGCCACTCGATTTCATATATTATGTCAATAATTTGAGAGAGATACGAACTTCGAAAATTAAAAATTGAAGTTTTAGGGTACCTCGCTGTTATTTACAGGCCGTGGAGATCCAGGCGTCTCCCAGCGTCAAGAACCTCCGACCAGAACAGCGGCGCTGCAGGTATCCGGACGAGTGGCTTAGTAACTCCATCAGGGTATTGTATTCCTTGAAATCAGCTAATTTAGGTACAGTCGCGAACCAGGATAGTTGAGCCACTTGCCATTGTTCGCAATTTAGCCGTGTAATCAATGACCGATGTCTTCTTCTTCTTCTTCTTATTAATGGCGTATCAAGTCGTTATAGCGACGACAACTTCGCCAATGTCAAAGTAAAAAATATATAATTAAAAAATCTTGTGACAAAATGTCGGCAACGTTATACGGTAATGGACAAAGACCTCCTCCCCCCTGTCGGGCTCTTAGCCAACGGTCAATGATATCCCTCAGGAACTGCCAGGAAATCATTAGCCGATGCCCACGGTGCACCGGATCAAGCACTACTCTTCCCCCCGGACGGATCCAAAAACGAACCGCAGCTCTTGACTACACGTGGAGGTAACCTGACTCGCACCCCAATGACCGATGTCACCGACTAGCTGGCAGCTAGCCGATTTGCGTTACACGGCCAAGTTACAAACATGGGCAAGTGGCGCAACAATCCCGGTTTACTACTGTACAGTGCTTGGTCATAAAGATTGCACTTAGGTCTTTGGAGAGAGACAATTGATGTCACCTAAGTTTGAGCGAGACAAAGAAGCCGAAATTAGCCGAGATGCTGTACATTTGTTGCTACGAAAAAGTTTTCTTTCAACTAGGTTAGAGCCTCGAGAACTCTATTTAGCCTTGAGATGGATTCGCTACAAACAGCTTACTTAAGGCAATAATAGGCGTACGTCACATACAGCACAATAACTAATTTAACGATGAAGAGATGACCGGTATTGACAATTATTATTTATTGCAATGTTATGCAATCCTTCTTTTGTTGATGTAAATATTTTTCTTGCTAATTTAGAAAACTCTAACAACATTTTTATAGTAAAATCGGTGTAGACAGAGCCTAAGTTGGCAAGACCTAGGCCACGTTTAGCAAGATTGTGGGCGTATAGATGGAAAAAAATCGAATCAAAATAGTGATGGGTTACTAGCCGCATCGCAAACATGATTCCTATGATTTTCGCCCACTCCCTCGATGGGCTTTTACCGAAATCGTTTATATTTGTGAAATTGTATTTCTTGTTCACATCGGTGACATCCGATGACTTTCAACGTGTGGTCAAAAAGTACTCGTCGGAATAATAAATTGGAACCACCGAAAATCCGTAAGATGGCGAGGGCCATATAGAAAGTTATCAGGCTATAACACTGACTTAAGCTAACAGGGGCTTGATTTTTGACAGCACATGTATGAAAATACCACTCGAAAGTGGTGAAAAATTGTGCTGAATTTGAAATACGAGTAGCTTGCATATAAGACAATCACAGCTCTCATTAATCTTGTGAACTAGTCAAAACTTTGATTAGAGCTGTAGTTTTGGAGATATAAACATATTTATTTCACTTTTGAGTGGTACTTTCGAGCGATGTGCTTTCAAAAATCGGGCCCCAGGCCTCATAATCAGATTTTCGTTACGTGCTGTTCCTCACACTAATAGCGATTAATTAGAGAGTAAAAGGGACATACGAGCTTCGAAAATCGATTTTCGTAGTAGCGTTCCCGATGCTTTTCGGTTCGACTGTTTTTTTTTTTAATTTCAGGCATACAGCTTTGGCCTTTGCCAGATGAATTGCAGGAGTCACATGGCGATCATGTTCTGTGGGTGCCGGCCTTTCTTTCACGTCAAAGGAGGTAAGTTCCGAACTCGACTTTCAGACTTGAGGTATCCAGGAGGTATCCGTTTGTGTGACTATGAAAGAGATAAGTAAAAAGGTTTGACAGCACTTAGCTTTTTTAATATCGACCTCTTCGTAGTAGTTTCCCAAAACAACTGGCCGCTGACAAATAACAAACTGTCAATCCCAAAACAGACAAGAACAAAAATCAAAAATTTTCACCAAATTCTCACAACAGTATAATTTATCGTAAAAGTTAATAATAAATAATAAAAAAAGTTCTCAGATATTCGTGACTTGTTGTTTACCTTGTAAGTTTCTCTTTAATTTTTATAGTATGGAAGGTGTATCACTGAAAGATAGAATAAGGAATAGTGTGATAAGGGAACGTACTGGTGTGAAAGAGGATATAGTGACTAGGATAGAAAAAGTATGCTTAGTTGGTTTGGTCACGTAGAGCGGATGGATGAAAGTAGACCAACTAAACAGATCTATATGGAGAGTGTGAATGGTAACTTTGGGAGGGAAAGGCCTAGACGGACGTTCCAAGACCAAATATGAGACGTTTTGAGAATAGGTCAGGTCAGGAGTACCCGAAACCGACGAGCATGTATGAAGAGATTGATGAATGTGGATGAAGCGAAAGAAGTAGATATGTCAGGATCGTAGCAAGTGGAACCAAGTAGTCTCTGCCTACCCCTGTGGGAAAGAGGCGTGACGGTATGTATGTGTATGTTTCTCTTTATTTGTTTAATGTGGTGTTATAATAGCCATTTTGAGGGAGCCTTGAGCACAGTCCTGCCGGATCGCTGATTTAACTTATTGCTGTTGACAAGGACGAGTGGCGGAGAGAAGGGAAGCCTTTGCCTAGCTGTGAGACCAATAGACTAATAAAAAAAAAAGTTTTGCTCTTTGCCTACCCCACCCGGTTTGTTGTGATTCAAGATGGCGAAATCTGCGACGCGCATGGCATGGCGTGCATCGGGCGCAACGTTGAGATCCTCATCAACCTGCCTCGGAACCTTGCTAAGTGCTCGTGCCTGCCCCAATGTGCCGAACTCAATTACTACTCTCATACAAAAAAGGTCGTTATTCGGTTAGTATACCATTCCTTAAACACTACAATATCCAAGAATTTGAATTGGAGGCAATATTGACAAGGGTCCGAGCGGAAACTCTGAATGCGGTAGCAGTAACTAAACGCGGATTTTCAACAAAAAAGCGGACGGACAAAGGGGACATAGCCCATACAGCCATGTATTTGAAAAAAGTTCCCGAAGGAACCATGTCGGCAGTGATGTAAATTATACCTGGTTCATGGTGTTTTTTTAAGTAGCTTGCCTTGCGCCCCTACATCACAAGTTTCAAATATCAGAAATTACGTTCGGGAGAGCGAGGTCAGGTGGGGGTGATTTTTGATTTGACACTTGAAACTGATAGTGAAAGAACGCCATTTAGGCATGACCTGTCTCAAAATATGTGCGGGGCCCATGTAGATTGGGGCCTGGATTTTTTTTCTTAACAGGCTCACTATATCCATAACTTGCGTGTTGCGTGAATTTCTAAAATATAAGTACCTACCTAGTATTGTAATTAGCTAGTGGGATCCGGAACAATAACACACAGTCCGCGCGATCCAGCCGTTTCAGGTATTTTACGTAGTCTGGTTACAGTTTTTTTTAACTTTTTATAATTATTTGGCTATGGTTTTGTAATGAATCTATCATATGATGCTGATTTTGGAGCAAACCGATGTTATAAATTTTTTGACCTTTTCGACCATCTAGACGGTGACTTAGAATTAGTTTAGTATAAACTACGATCCTAAATAATATATATAGACATTACCAGTGTCACAATAATATTGACCGTCTAACCATGCCTTTGTCTTACTTAACTGACGTATGCACCTAAATAAATGTAGGGTGACCATACAATTAGTCTATACAATATTTTATCACTTTATTATTAATGAAGTAAGTCGGAATTAATTAATTGTTTTAACACACGCAAAGTTAGATTTAATTTTATCTAGACGGTTAGGTAATTTGTTTTCTGTACTAAGTCACCGTGTATTAAATCTAAATCCGTTCTCAACCTGCATGAATGGCACGGCGGACGCTGACGAGGGTCCCGTGGCTGCTGTGAGGATCAACCTGATGCCGCCGAAGCTGCGGCTCCATCGTGACGTCATCTTCACGCTCGAGGACCTGTTCGGTTTGGGCTCCATAGAGTGTTGAGACTTTGCGGTGTTTTGTTTTTGTTGCCTCTCGTTTTTAGAACATTGATTAAATAAGCCGTGTCAAACTCACTGGTGGGCCATAAGCATTTAGACTATACTTAGACAAGGTGGGCCGCAAAACCTAGTCTATTCTGATACTTTGTAACGCTTTTGTAAACGAACAAGTTCATATCGACGGTACTCTATCTCAATCTTGTAATTGAAACAACCACTTTAGACCGTGCACCTAAAGTGATTACATTAAACATTATTGGCGAATATCGATTCATCCCCTCACTATTTGTAAAAAGCTACCCTCCTTTCCTACATCATTCTTTTCCAATTTCCTACGGCCAACCGCGGGTAGAAAAAGAACTGCACTGTCGTCTTGAGCAACTGCTGCGCGTTGGGTCGAGCTCCTATGCTCCCTTCGACGTTTTCTAAGGTTTTTAACGCGATAAAACCCTTCATCGATATACCCTGGGGTGGAAGAACCCAGAAGCGAAGCCTGTGTCCATCAAGACCTAGCACGCGAAGGATATTTTTCGAACCAGGTCAGGCTTCTTCATTTCTTTTTCTTTTTTGCTATCCCAATTATAATCATAATTATATTATTGCGATCAAGAGACATCAAGTACGACCCTTTCCATTCTTTCTATTCCGGTGGATGTGATGCCAATTGCATACAATGGGTGATTGTGTGGGAATTTAGATGAAATTGGTTTGTTTACAAAAGCGTTAAAATAGATTGGAATGGAGAATAATCTTAGACAAAGGGAAGTGATCAAAAAAGAGTTTGCAGGCCGCATCATCTTGCTGTTTTCAAAGCTTACTTGGGCCGCAGGAAAATGCTCAGTGGGCTGGTTTTACTGGTGTATAGAACGCAATGCTGCACTTTAGAACTTACCTACAGACAAGAGTTTGGTGGCCTCCTTTTTTTGGTGTTATGCAGTGTGTAGAATGGCATGGCTTGTGTGAAGTGATGTTTTTTTATGCTAAATGTAAGTACCCGTTTTGATTTTACTTAATGCTTTGCAGATAATCGTTATTCCATCTTTTGTGACTAAATTGCAACAATTTTAGTTGTTGCCATACTGTCCCTACGCTGAACAAGCCATACTAATGGAAAATGAGATGCACTGAGCAGCAAGTGAAATAGGAAATGCATGCTAGCCCGTCTAAATCGCCAATGCATGCAGATTTACCGTTGTGATGAAAAAGACGCAATGTTTAAAAACTTTGTGGTAGTGACATGTTTTTTATTCGTTCTCAGCGTCTCTTGGAGGGACCACGGCGCTATTTGTTGGAGCCAGCGTGTTGACCGTCGTCGAAACTGCTTTGTTCATCATACGCCATATTGTGGATATAGTGATAGGCCGAAAAATAGGAAGGATTGAGGTGTTACGTTATAAACCTTAAATTCTGTAGAGTGCCATTAAGGTTGGAAAACGAGTAAGTAGTTAGTACTTACGCGGAAATTGTGTACCAGTTGAGTTTTATGCTTGATAAAATAAATAACATCTGAAATAAAGGTTTGTTTTCTTTATAATTAACTAGCTTCTGCCCGCGACTTCGTCTGCGTAGAATAATACATGAAAACCTTCCTCTTGAATCACTCTATCTATTAAAAAGAACCGCATCAAAATCCGTTGTGTAGTTTGAAGATATAAGCATACATAGGGACATAGGGACATTAGGACAGAGAAAGCGACTTTATTTTATACTATGTAGTTGATAGTGATATTGTATTTTTTTTACAATTATGTAGTTTCACTCTTGTTTTCGATAGCAGTTATTTACTCAGATAAGCTTACGTCTGACTTATGCTATCATATTTTTTGTGTAAGTAGGTTTAACGTGATATTTAAGTTTGGCGCAATGTTTACTTTGTTGTGGAAACTTTTTTCAAAAAAGAAAATCATGGTCATCCGAGTGTTTTATGGTAAATATAAACTTTATGCATGTCAATCTTCTGAAATAAATAAATAATTAATCTTTTTAATAATTGAGGTTATTTTTATTGTTTGGACTTCACTTTATTCCAACATTAATCAATGCTGAAAATAATTTAACTACTATCAACTCAAACAGGAGAATCAAAACGCACAATCAACAGCTGTCAAGCCGCCCCTCCCCAATGTATTTATTTTCGAAAACTTAACCTAAACAAACACTAATAAACTCGAACGAACGAACCGAAAATGTTCATAACGATCTTTAATATAATCTACACTGGTTTATGTTACACAATTTCATTTATTTATTTCCTTTTCTCGGTTGAAAACGCAGTTTTGCCGTTCGGTTTGGATGTCGGCCTGCTTGGAGTCGGCGCGTATTATTTAACGAAGCTAAAGAAGCCTGATGCGTCCACAGTTAATAGTTTATTTGGCCCGGAGATTGGCAGCAAAGAGTGCGAGGCTGATCCTACAAAAGCAGTGCAGTGCATAGCTCACAGGGGCGCCGGTTTAGACGCTCCTGAAAACACTTTGGAGGCGTTCAAATACGTAAGTTTTTTTAGATTTTCTTACAATAAGTGGTAGTTGTCAGTATCTTTAGGAGATAAAAGGTTTGATAGGCTTGTTGTGACCCGGTTTTCATTCATAATTTGTGTGTTTAATGGTGTTAATGAGAATAAATTGAAATTTTTCAGTAGGTTTGAATTGTAACATTTTATTACATTCTCTTTGGTCAGTAATTATGTTTCTATGAAAACATAAGTGGTGAATAGTATTATGAACTAAAACGGAATACTCACAGTAAACAAAAACGAGAGTTTGACACGTTTCGGACTAATTCATGGTCCTTCCTGGAGTGTTTTGATTTATGTGAGTAATCTGTTCTAGTATAAGTAGTGTTTGAATCACATGATAGTTTTATGTTAAAATGGTGTATTGAAAATGAGAATTTGCTCAAACTTTACAAGTAAATATATTAGCAAATTGAGATTATATTACTCAAAATTGTTTAGCCTATCGATCCTTATAGGTACAAGAAAAAATGTGTCCTCAAATTTCCAATCCAGATTGCCACTTTTTTAATATAAGTAAAATTCCATAGTTAAATCTAATCTGTTAATCTGCGATTTTGTAAAAGATTCCTTGTATCAAAATAAATCATTCGATTTTGATTTTGAGAAAATTAAAATAAAAAATAAATATCTTGGGACAATTGACACCGAATTGACATAGGTCCCAAACTAAGCAGAGCTTGTAATTTCAGTACTAGACAATATACTTAAATATATAAATTATTCTTCTATATTGTTACCTTGTAATATTCTGTATACTTAGCTTTTTTCTGTTTTGGTTGTTATATGTGGTGTTCAGTAAAGAGTTATTCTATTGTACTGTATTGTAAATACAAATTTAAACGCATGAAACATCCAAGATTCAAGAACAAGAATTCATTTTTTTACACATAAAATCTGCCCTGATGGGATCAAACACAGGACCTCCAGCTTCGTAGTCAGGTTCTCTAATCACTAGACTATCTTGACCAACTAACAGTAATGGTGTATGTCAGTGGTTCTTAACCGGTGGTCCGCGGACCACTGGTGGTCCCTGGGAGCATCCTAAGTGGTCCGCGGGGCCAATCGAATAAATAATTAGATAAGTGACAACCAGACACAACGCGTGAATGTGCAGTTCCATCCATTGGGGGCGATCGAAGCCATACGTTAGATTTTTTGTAATTAGGTACTTAGGTGGTCCTTGGCAAGACAACATTTTTGTCAAATGGTCCCTCATGTCTGAAAGGTTAAGAACCACTGGTGTATGTCTTCAGTGCGTGGAACGGGAGTGCAAGTTTGTGGAGCTGGACGTGCGGACCCTGCGGGACGGGAGGCTGGTGCTGCTGCACGACCCGGGGCTGCAGCGGGTGTCGGACTCCGGCATCTCGGACATCCAGGATGTGGAGTGGGACAGGATCAAGTTCCTCGATGTGGGGGTCAAGCATCCCAACAGGTATAATGATTGAGACTTTTAATCATCATCCTTACTAATCACTACATAGTATAAAATAAAGTCGCTTTTTCTGTCCCCGTGTCCGTATGTATGCTTATATCTTCAAAACCAGTCAACGGATTTTGATGCGGTTTTTTTAAATAGATAGAGTGATTCAAGAGGAAGGTTTATATGTATAATACATGCATAATATACCGTGCGAAGCCGGGGCGGGCCGCTAGTAATATTATAAATGCGAAAGTAGCTCTGTCTGTCTATCTGTCTGTCTGTCTGTTACCTTTTCACGCTTAAACCGCTGGCCCGATTTAGTTGAAATTTGGTATACAGATAGTTTAAGTCCCGGGAAAGGACATAGGATAGTTTTTATCCCGGAAAATTGCATAGTTCCCGCGGGATAGCACAGCCCAAACCACTGGAATTTTTCAAATTTAAGGCGGAACAAAGTTCGCCGGGTCAGCTAGTTACACATAAATGGATAACTTACGTGTTCGTTTCGCTGCCGGGGCGAGCGCTCTAGGAAGAAGGACTACGAAATAGTCCGAAACATGACGAGCATCACTCGACTTTTTATACGTGTGTTATCTGTTTATGTGTAATGAGGTATAATGTTTTATATTTTATTGAATCAGGCGTCACAGGCTTGGTTATTTTGCACGTGAGTAGCGGAGTAGCAAGGTAAAAATTTATTGTTCATTGAGGTATAATGATTGGTTATTGATACACTCTGGAGCAGCTCTCTGTACTCAACCTGCGGCCCATCGGGCCTTTGTAATTTTCTGTAAACCATTTTAAATTTTGCACCCATCAGAACGGTCACAGTATCAAATTACTAGTGTCCGACCGAAGTTTCGGTTTCGGTTTCGGTTTCGGCCAATTTCGGCCAAAAAAGTTATTTCGGCCGAAGTTTCGGTTTCGGCCAGAATCCGGCCGAAACCTTCGGCCAGGCCGAAATTACTTCGCGGCCTCTCGCGGCTCTCGCATCGGGAGCATTCGGCTTAATTCGGGCGCGTAAAGTAAAAGTACAAATTGAAATATGTACTCTATGCTCCAGGAAGAAGGACTACAAAATAGTCCGAAACATGTCGAGCATCACTCGACTTTTTATACGTGAGTTATCCGTTTGTGTAATAATGATTAAAGTCTCACGGTAGTTTCATGTACCTATATCTATTTTCATTAAAAATAAACGTTTTTTATTTTGTTTAACAAAAAAAGAAACGTTCTCAAATAAGAAATCCTTGCAATAACCTTTTCCTTACGATTTGTACAGTAATTTTGAATATTTTGATACGTCTTCAAAAATTTCGGTTTCGGTTTCGGTTTCGGCCGAAATCAGAAAAAAACCGAATATTCGGTTTCGGTTTCGGTTTCGGCTAAAAATCGTGTTTCGGTCGGACACTACAAATTACAATCTTATATTATCACAATATTAAAACAAACATCTTTGTTCATATTTTTCACTAATAAAGTATAATTATTTACTTTTGTCAAGTATTGTTAACTTGGAATTACATTTTAATTAAGTACTAAATATTTTTTATTATTTATAAAGACCTGCTCTAGACGGAGCCCTTGTGGTTGTTGAGAATTTGAACCTTTAAATCGCTTCTTATCTCATAAAACAAACAATTCTTGTTTATTTATTTTTATCAGGAATCTCAAGACATCCATATAAAAAAATAAAAAAATACAATTTTATGTTATTATTTAATGAAATTATGACCAGATTTATAACCGTATCAATTATACGGGCCCCTGGGCCAGGGGGCCACCCTACATGCGTAAGAATTATGATGAATAAATATTTCTATCAATTTATGCAAACTTTTTTTTTTTCTTTTGTGAGAAATCTTTCTTCATAAGGGCCCTCAACATTTTTTATACGGGGCCCTACCAAGGCACGCTACGCCACTGACTAAAGCTACACCGTTATCAGAGCTCCATACCAGGGTTGTTACGGATGCAAAAATTTAGACATCCGCGCATGCAGGTGCGGATGCGGATGCGGATTTTGGGATTTAAAAGGATAATTATTTAAATTTTAAATGCATAATAGTATTTATGTAAACAAACGCGAAGCACGTGCCACTCTGGCTCCGCCCACTTTCTTAACATGTAGTTATTTGTCGAGTCTTGTTGATGTGAATCTGCATCCGTAAAAACTCCGCATTGATTGATGCGGATGTGAATGCGGATGCAGATGTCTGAATTAATGCGAATATTCCGCATTTACGGATGCGGATGCGAATATTCGTAACACCCCTGCTCCATACACGCACCAAGTTCCAAGTCCAAAACCTGAAATTTGGTTACACCTCGATTTGTTGTTTGCAGGCAACAGTTCAAGGAGGTCCACCTGTGCCTGCTGGACTCCGCGCTGGACTACCTGATGGAGCAGAAGGCCAAGGTCATCATCGACGTCAAAGGAGACAACAACGAGGTCAGTCTGCAGCAGGAGTGGTAACAAGACCTAAAGGCCACGTTTAGCATGATTGTAGGCGTAATGGTGGAAAAAGGATTCAAAATAGTGATGGGTTGCTAGCCGCAGGAGTGGCCAACTCCATAAAGCAAAATTTTGAAATTATAATATTTCAAAAATAAAAATGATCGCCGTAAATCAAAAACTATTTCTAGAGAAACGCTTGTAGAGCACAAAATAATATTTTTGGATAAAGTTCGCCAAAAATGTAATTGTCATCTGTCTTACGTTTTATGTACCAAGTTTGAAGTCAATTTGATCAAGCGGTGAAGAGTTCCCTCCTGTGGAGACGATCCTGGCTGGGTCACCAGAACTCCACTGCCAGATTATTTTATTGTCATCCGACTTAAGTATGCAAGATTTCAGCTCAATCAGTTGAAGATATTTGCTTCAAAATTGAGTCGCAAAATTTTACCCAGACTAACACACATAGTTACATACATAAATACATTCTTACATAAGCTTGTAAGATTAGCCCGTAGAGATAGGGGCCCGTGGCATTTTGCCACCCCTGCCACCCTATAGTTACGCCACTGGGGCTGGACTGGCAGCGAGTGGGCGGTCACTAAATTCTGAAACTACGACCCTAAGTAAAACTAGAGGCGCACAACCTTTTGAGGAACACACCAAAAGACCACAGACCATAGCGGGCAGGTACGACTCTGCTCGGATATTTATAGCCAATGTGATTGCCCGTATTGTAATATGACATACTAGCATAAACTTACTTAATATTCGATTTTAACTAACAGAATATGGACCAAACGCTGTTCTCTGAAATAAACGATTTTTATTTTTATTTAATTTTTTTTTAATGAATGTTATTTTTTTCAACTCAAATTTTTTCAAATTACATTTTTTAACTTCTATAGGTATGTTTATATACGCCAGTGAATTATTGTACAGGGCGTCTGTCACACCTTGTGTTGGTAAATGAAAATGAGCTTTTAATGAAAGCTATGATAAAACCATGAATATTCCCTATTGTGTGTTGTTGTGTTGTAATTAATATTATTGTCTTTATTGGTTGCAGGTGGTAACTGGTATCCTTGGAACGTTCGCGTCGCGTCCGACGTTGTATGAAAACGCAGCTATTACCTGCTTCAACCCCGTCACACTTTACCAGGTAAGCTCTATGCGCAGCGGCGTAACTATAACGTCTGGGGCCCGCGGCAAATTCGTCAGATGGGGCTCCTTCCTCAATATAAAGAAGTGCATCAGCGTCCCTTCTGTGCTCTAAACCGAGCCAGTTCGGGGCCCCGTAGAGCTAGGGGCCCCTGGCATTTTGCCACCCCTGGCCACTGCCTATGTGTCCCACTACTGGCCACAGGCCTAGTCTCTGAACGCCGTCCGTGCCTGTGCTAACTCGGGGCACCTATACTAAAGAGATGTAGCAAAATATTATATTACTAGCTTCTGCCCGCGACTTCGTCTGCGTAGAATTATACATAAAAACCTTCCTCTTGAATCACTCTATCTATTAAAAAAAATCGCATCAAAATCCGTTGTGTAGTTTTGAAGATATAAGCATACATAGGGACATAGGGACAGAGAAAGCGACTTTGTTTTATACTATGTAGTGATACAGGGTGTCTCATTGAAATCGGTCAGTATGGGAAAGTCTGAAACTATAACTCATACGAAGATCTGTTCTTAGGAACCATGCCATCGATTTTAATAACAAGAAAAACTGCATTCATACATTTAAAAAAAACCTGTACTCAGCTCGGGAATCGAACTCGGTTGTTTTGAAAAAATAAACTTACACTATTTCTATTTAGACATCGATTGTGTGGCTCTTAACAGTAAATGGCTCTATGAAACATGTCTAAAATGAATACGACCGCATAGCCTAGTGGTTAGTGACCCTGACTATGAAGCTAGAGGTCCTGGGTTCGAATCCCGGCAGGGGCAGACAGTTGTATGATGAATACGAATGCTTGTGCCCGAGTCATGGATGTTGTATGTATTTAAATATGTATTTATCTACATTATATAAGTATGTTTATCCGTTGCCTGGTACCCATAGTACAAGCTTTGTTTAGTTTGGGACTGGGTCAATTGGTGTAATTTGTCCCAAGATATTTATTTATTTATTTATTTTTATTATTATTAATAAAATGCATTGTTTTCACATACTTTCATTTATTAGTAGGTGTTCGAAGTGACCACCGTTTTTTTCAATACAATATTCAACACGTTTAGTTAACGATCTATGTTATTATTCTTCTTCTTCTTATTTGTGGCGTTTCAAGTCGTTATAGCGACGACAACTTCGCCAATGTCAAAGTAACAAAAATATGATTTAAAAATCTTGTGACAAAATGTCGGCAACGTTGTACGGTAATGGTCAAAGACCCCCCTCCCCCCTGTCGGGCTCTTAGCCAACGGTCAATGATATCCCTCAGAAACTGCCAGGAAATCATTAGCCGAAGCCCAGGGTGCACCGGATCAAGCACTGCTCTTCCCCCCGGACGGATCCAAAAAGGAACCGTAGCTCTTGACCACACGTGGAGGTAACCCGACTCGCACCCCATAGAGAAACTTCGTTAGCGGGATGTGGAACGATGTGACAGCTGTCATTAGACCAGGCGCTAGCTACTCGTGCGTCGTAGTAGTTGTGTAGAGGCCAACTAGGTGGCGCTAGGGTCGCTGCACTAGTAATCATTATAACTTAAATTCCCCAGATAAGGAGGAAGGATCCGAAGATAGTGGGCGCGATCAGCTACCGCCCGTACTGCTTCAGCGCGCAGGACTACGATGCGGAGCATGGTCCCACCAACCCCAGGTCAGACCCTTAGATATCAGAAGATATAACGACCGGATAGCCTAGTGGTTAGTGACCCTGACGATGAAGCTAGAGGTCCCGGGTTCGAATCCCGGTAGGGGCAGACAGTTGTATGATGTATACGAATGTTTGTGCACGAGTCATGGATGTTGTGTGTATTTAAGTATGTATTTATCTACATTATATAAGTATGTTTATCCGTTGCCTGGTACCCAAAGTACAAGCTTTGCTTAGTTTGGGGCTGGGTCAATTGGCGTAATTTGTCCCAAGATATTTATTTATTTTATTTATTATTTATATCGTCAGAGGGCGGAATTTACATGGGACAAATCAAACGTCAATATTAGCGGTGAGGTTCACCAGTGACAGATTTGTCAGTATTAGCAGAGCCGTGCTCTAAGGCAATATCTAGGCAGTGTGAAATTATCTTAATTGGTTATTTATAGGCACATAGACATTCCCTCTCACCATGAACGACATTTGGTCGAGCACCACCCGTCTATCACGACTGGCCTTTGAGATATTCGCGTTTCAATTTTGTATGGCGGCCATCTTGTTTTCGCCATTTTGAAAAAAACTTTGATCGGCTCACCCATTGGCTGGGTGTTCTGAGCGATTTTAGTTCCGGGCGAACTCGATAGGTCGAGCCGTTGCGGAGAACTGCCCCATGTGTCAGGTCAGTTTCCACGTTCAGGCCGATTTCGTATTTTTCTTTATACCGAATTTCAGCTTTCCAGCACGATTGGATGCACCCAATATTTATGGGTATATTTCATTGACTTACAATAAACAGCTAGACTCTCAGTCGCTAACAAAGGTTCATCAAGAAACGTCCGAGTTGCTTTGTCTATGTGTTGTGTGTGTCAACACATCGACTTAGACAGATAACATTAACATATTCGTTCAAATTGACACCTTATTTCGTGGCAGTAATGTTTAATATCAATGCCGTAGGATCGTGAGAAGTAATGACACGACGCCACGCGCTGGAAACCTGCCTGTCTCTTTTGTTCTCAATAGTAAGATTACGGTGCGAAAGAGACATATACATTGTTATCAAAGCGCGGTCGAAACACAACTGAACCAAAACTCTGAACAATAGACGCGTGTTCAGACTTTTGCTTCGGACAGTTTTTGAGCGTGATTGGGAGTCTAGTTGTTTATTGTACGTCAATGATATATTTGATTAAATGTTTGCAGGTTCGGCGACAACCTGTTGGCGCACACGGCGCTGCGCGCGGCGGACGCGCTTCACGCCTTACTGTGGCGGTGGGCGGCGCGCTGGTGCGGCGTCAGCGCCGTGCTGCTGCATAAGGACATCGTCAGCCCGTGAGCACACACACGCACACACAAACACGCACACACACACGACACACACACACACACACACACACACACACACACACACACACACACAGGCAGGAAGGTGACGCAGCAATTTGTAGCTGTCTATCCTAACGACTGCACGCCCCAGCCCCAGGCGGATGTGGAGTTTTTAGCTCTCATATTTGCGGATGCGGATTTTGTTTTTTTTTAAATACCCACTGTTTATTTACATTAACGTTTGATAACCGAAATATTCACACGTTAAGCGGAACAAAGCATGTAATTATTGGTTTACGGTCAACAAATAATTACGCAATAGCAAACGTGTCTAAACTTGCCATCGAATGAAATCTTCGCTCCTATTGGAGCCCATCGCCGGCCTCGCCTATGTAATTTCTTGCAGCAACCAGTGCCGCATACGAATCCGCACCTAACTGTCTGATCTGTAGCTAATACGGGTTGCAAATGTTGCAGATGCGAGGTGAGCTACTGGCGTGCGCTCGGCGTGCGCTGCGCCGGCTGGTGCGTCAACCGGCCCGTGGAGAAGCTGTACTGGCGCGCCGTGCTGCGCGCGCCCTACCTCGCCAACACGCTCACCGGCGAGAGGGAGCCGGTGAGTGCACGCACCAACACACTAACACTAGAATTACCACTAACCATTCCACTACAGCCAACACTAACACTAGAATTACCACTAACCATTCCACTACAGCCAACGCTAACACTAGAATTACCACTAAACATACCACTACAGCCAACGCTAACATTAGAATTACCACTAAACATACCACTACAGCCAACGCCAACACTAGAATTACCACTAACCCTTCCACTACAGCCAACGCTAACACTATAATTACCACTAACCATTCCACTACAGCCAACGCTAACACTAGAATCACCACTAACCATTCCACTACAGCCAACACTAACACTAGAATTACCACTAACCATTCCACTACAGCCAACGCTAACACTAGAATTACCACTAATCACTCCACTACAGCCAACGCTAACACTAGAATCACCACTAATCATTCCACTACAGCCAACGCTAACACTGGAATCACCACTAACCATTCCACTACAGCCAACGCTAACACTAGAATCACCACTAACCATTCCACTACAGCCAACGCTAACACTAGAATTACCACGTACCATTCCACTACAGCCAACGCTAACACTAGAATCACCACTAACCATTCCACTACAGCCAACGCTAACACTAGAATCACCACTAACCATTCCACTACAGCCAACGCTAACACTAGAATTACCACTAATCACTCCACTACAGCCAACGCTTACACTAGAATTACCACTAACCATTCCACTACAGCCAACGCTAACACTAGAATCACCACTAACCATTCCACTACAGCCAACGCTAACACTAGAATCACCACTAACCATTCCACTACAGCCAACGCTAACACTAGAATCACCACTAACCCTTCCACTACAGCCAACGCTAACACTAGAATTACCACTAACCATACCACTACAGCCAACGCTAACACTAGAATCACCACTAACCATTCCACTACAGCCAACGCTAACATTATAATTACCACTAACCATTCCACTACAGCCAACGCTAACACTAGAATCACCACTAACCATTCCACTACGGCCAACGCTAACATTAGAATCACCACTAAACATTCCACTGCAGCCAACGCTAACACTAGAATCACCACTAACCATTCCACTACAGTCAACGCTAGCACTAGAATTACCACTAACCATTCCACTACAGCCAACGCTAACACTAGAATTACCACTAACCATACCACTACAGCCAACACTAACACTAGAATCACCACTAACCCTTCCACTACAGCCAACGCTAACACTAGAATCACCACTAACCATTCCACTACAGCCAACGCTAACACTAGAATCACCACTAACCATACCACTACAGCCAACACTAACACTAGAATCACCACTAACCCTTCCACTACAGCCAACGCTAACACTAGAATCACCACTAACCATTCCACTACAGCCAACGCTAACACTAGAATCACCACTAACCATTCCACTACAGCCAACACTAACACTAGAATCACCACTAACCCTTCCACTACAGCCAACGCTAACACTAGAATCACCACTAACCATTCCACTACAGCCAACGCTAACACTAGAATCACCACTAACCATTCCACTACAGCCAACACTAACACTAGAATTACCTACTATTAACCTTTTCGCCGCCACGTCAAATACAAGAGACGTCACCCGTACGCCAGACTTCTTTATTGCGATGCCTTAAGTTGAACCTAAACTCATTTGAACGAAGGTCGCTTTTGCATTGAAGCAATGGACGTATATATAGGTCATTGGCGTTGAACCTGCGGTGCTGATTATGTGTCGTTGGCGTCGAAAAGGTTAAGAATATCACTAGTGGGGTCAAAAGCATGAATTACTTTAAATATTAAACGTAATTTGTTGTCCGCAGGCCCAAACTCAAACCGAAAAACCAGTAGAGAAGGAAAAAGACGTGGAATAGAAAGTTGTACCCCGTATGGTGAGTTATATGTGAAAACCTTAAGTAGTATGTAGTAGTGTACAGAACTGATATGGAACTTAAGTCATTTTTCTAATTTGGAACGTCAATTTGTCTATTCGCACACATTATTCACACATACAACAGGTCATTTATTTTAAGTTTTCCAAAATTTCCATTCTGTTTCGTCACTTTTCTTAATATAGGTAGGTGTGGAACGTGACGAACAGGAAAAAAATCTGGGACACATTTTTTCTTGTATGAGAATCGATAGGGTAAACGATTCTGAGTAAGAAAAACCCAAAATATTTAAATTCTGGAAAAAATGTACATGTGCCACTTTTTTTTGGAAAACGCTCACTAACGAAATCTGTCCAGCCGTTTACGCGTGATGCTGTGACCAAGGTAACAGTGGCGTAACTATAGGGTGGCAGGGGTGGCAAAATGCCAGGGGCCCCTAGCTCTAGGGGGCCCCGAACTGGCTTGGTTTAGAGCACAGAAGGGACGCTGATGCACTTCTTTATATTGAGGAAGCAGCCCCATCTGACGAATTTGCCGCGGGCCCCAGACGTTATAGTTACGCCACTGCAAGGTAAATAGGGATTCATTTTTGTATTTGTAGTTTTTTTCCCAATACTGGTCTGGAAGCAAAGAAAAAACATAGAAAATACCACTTGCTTCACGTCTAGCGCAGATAGTAAAAGCCCATCAAAGGAATGAGCTAGTCTTAGGAATCATTTTATAGGCGATGCGGCTAGCAACCCGTCACTATTTTGATTCCCCTTTCCACCTGCCCACAACCATGTTAAACGTGGTCTTTAGATATTGTTACCTCAGGCTCTGTCTACGCGTTATGGATAGACGTAATTTATGTGTAATATATTACTTGTTTCAGTAACGAACCCGAGACAGCCTTTACTAATAATTCCAATAAGCAATAAGACATCGAAACTGTATCCTTTTATATTCAAAATAATAGTTCAAAACCCGATAGGTACTAGTCTAAGTCGTTTCTATTTTTACCACAGATCTTTAACTAAATATTGTAATGATGAGGCTGCAAATGTTCAACCCTGAATGTAGTTTTAACCTTTTCGACGCCAACGACACGTATATCAGCACCGCAGGTTCAACGCCAACGACCTATATATACGTCCATTACTTCAAAAGCAACCTTCGTTCAATCGGATTTAGGTTCAACTCAAGGCATCGCAATAAAGAAGTCTGGCGTATGGGCGTCTCTTGTATTTGACGTCGCGGCGAAAAAGTTGTCACATTTGTAAATTTGTATCGTGAAACGTATACCTGTATTTTGTACATAGATTTAGAATATAATAGATTGACAATGATATAATAGCGTATGTTAGAGCGAGAGGCATTTTTCTTTACACGCTAAGGAACTAATGACTTAAGCGTAAGGGATAGAGGTTATTTTAGGACTTACGCCGACAGCTGTCTCTTTTTCTTGAAAGGGGTGACTGAAAGTATTTTAATGTTACAGTATTTTTAAAATAATTATTCTAAATTTAAGTAGGTCTGTATGCTAATTAAGCTAATTACTATTCAATTATTGAATAATAATTTAAACAAAATGACATACATTAGATTATGAAGTAACGATTTTTATTACATTCGCAATTTTCCCATGTAGCAGGTAATTGTTTATATTCTGTGTTACGCCCCTGCCCGGCTAGAACGAGAGCTAGATACACTACCCGTCTCTTTCTTACTGTTCGTTGTAGAAAAAGACGCTAGTCGTGCTAGTCGTGCTGAATCTGTCAAATATGACAGCTAAAGTTAGTTAATTAAAATGACCTAAACCGCTCAAGTCTATTTTATTTTCAATCTAACGTATATTCTAAATCTAGGTCTGAAAAGGGGTTAAGAAATGTATATGTCATGGCTATTGTAAAGCGTTTTATTTAAACTAGTAGACAGACTTTTAGTCGCCATTTTGAAAAGCGAATGTCTCGAATCAATCTGTAAACTAAAGTGAGCTTTGAAACGTACTTTATAAAGTTCATTTGTAAGACTAACGATTTTGAGATAGGACCTTTTTAGCGTATGTCTGTTCAAACGCTCAGAATTCGAAATTCGGTATGCCATCTCTTTTCCCCATTAATTACATGGGTACGAGTGAGATAGTGATACGTAATTCGAATTTGTAGAGGCAACCGTGTATCCGAGCGTCTTCCAAAAAAAGGTCCACGTCAACAGTTTTTTTTCCAGAATTTAACTATTTTGGCTTTTTCTTACTCAGAATCGTTTACCCTATCAATTCTCATACAAGAAAAAATGTGTCCCAGATTTAACTATAGTTTTTTTTTCCTGTTCGTCACGTTCCATATCTACCTATATTATTATTATTTAAAAAAAAGTGACGAACTGGAAAGGAAATTTTGGGACATTTTTTCTTGTATAAGAATCGATAGGGTAAACGATTCTGAATAAGAAAAAGCCAAAATAGTTAAATTCTGGAAAAAATGTTTGTGGCCTTTTTTTTGGAAAACGCTCTCCCACTATTTGAAATTACTGCTCTATGATAAGCTCTATTTTGTAACGATATAGTTCTGTCGCGTGATACCAAATACACTAAATAGCAATATTTATAGCCTTATATAAATTAATATATAGATTTTTATTAGTATAAGCACGTTTAATGTCATTAACATTACATTGTTTTAGTCTATTTTTTTACATGATTTTAGTTTGATTTATTCTGTTCTTTTTGCGTTTCGTTTGTAAAAACTATCAGAGTGATATATAGTTGCGCTCTTCTCGCATGGAAATTCGTTGTCTTCGAAAGAGACGACTGTATTTTGTAAGTGAGACGTTACGTGGTGCAATTGGCTTGGAAATGTAGATTACGTTGGCAATGTTTATTTATTTACGGACTGTAAGAAACTTTGAGGTTTTGTAAAAATCTTACGTGAGATTTTGCATGCTTTTGCTGACATTTACATGGGCAAGAAATAGTAAATATTTGCTTGCGTAATGCTACATTTTCAGCAGTTGTTGTAACGGATATTACCACTTCGTGTCCAGGGAAAGACGTTGAGTTGTGGACACCTCGGGCGGTGACAAAGTCTTTGGTTCGTGCGAGAAGTTGCCCTTAGTGTAATGTACTATTTTGTTGAATACAAACGCAATAAGTATTATCAAGGGCGTCGCCAAGGGGGGGCAGGGAGGAGCAGCTGCCCCCCCCCCCCCTAGAGATTCTAAAAAAGTTGCCAAATATAATGCAACCAAAGTCCTAGACTAGTCATAGAGAATGAGAAAAGTATGAATTGTAGTAGGTAAAGTCAACTTGCCCCCCCCCTGCGCCATCGGCTGGCGACGCCCTTGAGTATTATCGTACCAAATATAGCGGTTAGTTTTATATATTGTTGCACAAATTCTTGTCTAGTTAATGTACAAAGTATTTTTAAGGCGTATGTGTGCGAGACGTTTTTGTCGACTTATAATTATGCGATTCTGAATAAATTTGATTATCTTCCTGTGTTGTATATTTTTTCCTCGGTTGCCCGTGGTCCTGCGTCGTACCGGTTTTCCTTTATTTCCCGTGGCACTACTGTCCAAAGATTTCTAATTCAAAATGAAGTTTAACATAATCGACGGAGCTACGCTTTCGCGGAGCTCCTGTTTTTGGGTATTTTTGGCCCTTCGGGCCTGCTGAAGATATAACATAACCTAAATCTACCTCCCCTTCATGATGTTTATTTTGGTCTGTAGTGGCACGCAGTAGTGCGATGGGTAATACACCTATTTTTCCAAACTATGATAGCATTAGAATATAGAAGACTAGTTGTTGCCCGTGACTCCGTCTGCGCAAAATTCCTTATGAGTACGAACTGTCCGTCCCCGGATTCACAGACCAAATTTAATTCAAATCGGTTCAGCGCTTAGGCTTGAAATCTTGACAGGCTACTTTGGGTTGCTACCCGTGGTCCCACTCAGTGGCGTAACTATAGGGTGGCAGGAGTGGCAAAATGCCACGGGCCCCTAGCTCATCGGGGCCCCGGACTGGCTTGGTTCTGAGCACAGAAGGGACGCTTATGCACTTCTTTGTATTGAGGAAGGAGCCACTTACTTTCAAAACCTTTAAACCAGGAGCCCCGCGAGGGGCTCCGTCGATTTTTTTTCAATTTCTTAAATCCCAGTACTACCTACTATGGTGGTATGGTTCAGTCCCACCCTACCCCCAGGGGTAGTGCTAGGGGTATGGTGGGTCTGAAGGGATATATTTCTACTCCGTGACTCCGTCTGCGCAGAATTCTTTATCAGTAGGAACTATCCGTACCCGTCAGTTCCGTAGGCCTATAACCTAACTAGCTCGCAATCGCCATCGTGTTCATTTTGACAGTTCTTGTATGAATGTGGCAGCTAGCCCATACATGAACTGTCAAAATGAACACGATTGCGATTGCAAGCCAGTTAGGTAATAAGCCTACCGGATTCGCCGACCAAATTTCATTCAAATCGGTTCGGTGGCTGGGCTTGAAAGCGTGACAGACAGAGCTACTTTCGCAGTTTTAATACTAGTAAGAAAAAATGCAATTTCCAATTCCACTATAATATTTATTAATACAAAAATAGGTACGGTTCGATGTTTTCACTTTTTCTTGCCGGTCACCTACAGTTTCTCCACCTGGTTTTCGACGGAGCTCCGCTCAAGGACCGAGCCCCTTCTTCTGGGTATTTTGCCCTTCGGGCAAATTAAAATACCTATGTAGCGACCCTAGCGCCACCTAGTTGGCCTCTACATAACTACTACGACGCACGAGTAGCTAGCGCCAGTTCTAATGACAGCTGTCACATCGTTCTACATGCCGCTTTCGAAGTTTCTCAAGCGGCTGCATAAATACAACTTTCAACTCTCCTCCTTCGGTCCCCAGGCAACATCTGCCTGGAGAGAGATCTCTCCATTGTGGCACTCCCCACACCTAACTTAACAACCTAACCTACCTATGTATTAAAATAATAATCAGTGATTCGAAATAATGACAGCATTCACATGGAATTAATTTGAGGTGGCCCATGGCCCATAGTCATTTGCCTAGGCAGGTGAACCTCGACCGATGACCTCTGTGGACCCTATTAGAACAGAGCGGGATGTTTAGCTTGAGCTCTATTAAAAAAATGAGCTGTCAATACAAACATGGCTGTGTGGACCTTATTTCCTTTGCCAACCCCTTGATGAATGTTCTAAAAAATCTTTTTCAAACATAGTTACGTCGAGAACGCTGCGGAACTAATAGTTGAATACTCCGAGTCATCTTTTATTGTGAGTAGAGCGGCATGAAACAAACTACGAATTTTAAAGTCCTTATTACTTACAAGGCCTTTTACTCCGAAATTCAATTTTCGAAGTTCATTTCGTGCTATTTCGCTCACACCTGTAGTCATTATTTTGAGAGTGAGAGGGACGTTGTGATACGAACTTCGAAAATAGAATTTCGGAGTATTCTAAGTGCACTAAGAGCTGAGCAAGATAGAAAGATTCTTATAATTTTTAGTCCACTGATTTCAAAGAACCAAACGACAAACTTTGTACTTCTTAGGTGCATTTTAAGAATCAAGCAAGAGCCAACTTTTGTTTTTCTGATTATGAATTCAGTAATTAGATCGAATCCAAAAGTAAGTTAGACCAGTAACCTGCATTATTTGGAAGTTTAATTATCAGATGGTGTAATTATTTTACTTATTTTATCGATCACGTGTTTGGCCAAGTATTGCATACGCGCTTGCTTTTTACGAATGAAAAACGCTCTATCGCCGTCAAAGTTTTGACAGGCGCCAGCCACCGCCAGCCCAAAATCGAGCGAGCAGATCGAATCGAAATAAATGTAGGTCTCTGGGCCATTTCACTAAAATCAGTAAAAGCAGCGTCAAAATCAAAGTGAAGTATCAGTTCTGTTTATCTTAGGCACGTTACACACGAGCTATGCTTTGAATAACACTCGCAAAACGATATGAACTCGAAACCCTCTAACACGGCGGTCGGTGTCTTGTCATGAGACCACGGCTTATGTAACATTTTGTCCGTGAAAATAACTAAATTGTGCACTGATAACAATTGTTTACCTAGTCCAGGAGGTAAGGGGTGTGGTTTTAATCATTACTATGCGTGTTAATTACTTACGTATTCAATGACTAACCTTGAATTTTATTCTAAGTCAGCATCGGCGGTCTAATATAACCAAGTAAATCCCAGCATATACCTACTGCTACGCTGAAATGCTTCTTTTTCTTTTTATTTCTGTGTTTTTAACAATAAATATGCTTTATTAACTTAACATCCTTTCACTTCTCATGTCACTGCTAGAAATGACACAACTCCAACGCTCTACTTACTTTTTTTTTTACGAATACTAAAGAGTTTTTAAACATGCTTGCTTAATGAGTTTTTATTTCTAAACTGCTGTGTAAAATGTAACAAGTGTTTTTTTATGAAATCATGTTGTATAGATATTTCATATTTTTTTTATTTGTTTAAAAGAAAACAATTCTGATAAGATTTGTTATCAACAATATCCTGTTAGCAACTTGATTTTGATTTAATTTATTACAATAACGTTTTCTTTTAATAGTTTGTATGAATTAGTTGGTTTTTGTGAAGCAGTGGCTTTTCATTCATTATTTTTGTGTCAGTCTATTTAAGAATATGTTTAGTAAGTATTTATTTCTTGTTTTAAGTTTTTCATGCTATTAATTTTCTATAATTTGAAATTAATTTGCCTACAATTTTTTAAATTATGCACACAATTATTCATTAAATCTATTTATTCTTCCATAAAATTTCCAGAACTATTCCCATTTTGACTTCCAAAAAAAAAGAAATCTTGAAATATGAACTGTTCATTTTAAACAAAAAAAAATATTTTCAAAAATAATGTTCTTTGAACACTGTGAGAGGTTAATTAATAATTTAGAGACAGGAATTCTAAATACCTTTTCTATTAACACCGATTTGTCATAATCCATTAGATGGCCAAACATGTATTTTCCTCATTATTCTAAATTTTTGTAGTTCTTGCACAAATTTTTTCCTTATATATGGTATTGGGACATGACAAACTTTTTACATTTGGAAATTTTATAAATAATATTGTGCAATTTCCATTTTAAGTGCTAACCCTACCAATAAGTAGCAGCGTTTGCACTGCTGTGTTCCAGTGGGAAGTAAGATACTGGTGAAATTACTGACACATGAGATAGTCCCTCTTAGCGACCTAGGCCGACAACACATTTGCAATCCTTTGCTATTGCAGTTTTGCAGAAGTGGTACTTACCATTAGGTGACACTTTCGTTTGCGCCATATTTAGTACTTTTTACAAATGAACAATGACTTTAAATAAAATCACATAATTTGATGATCCATAAATATATCTCCCAGACACCATAATCAGTTCTGATATAACAAATAGCCATTGTCATATTACATATATACATAAATCATGTCTTTATCCCTTATGGGGTTGACAGAGCCTAAGATAACAAGAAAAATACCATGTTTAGCATGATTGTGGGTATATGGATGGAAAGGGGAAACAAAACAGTGATGGGCTGCTAGCTGCATCGCCTATAACATGATCCCTAAGATTTTCGCCCATTCCCTCGATGGGCTTTTACCATCTGCGCGGGAAGAGAAGCAACTGGTATATTCTATGTTTTTTCTTTGCTCCTAGACCAGCATGGAAGAGTTTAATAGGGTTTATTAATATGATACTTGTTCTCTAGTGGTTTGTGATTGCTCATGACCTCTTAATAGGCAATTAGTAATATTATCAGTTTAATTATATCAAATATTTTATTATCTTTAAGTAACAAGTGACAGCAATAGGTTAATTATGTAGGTTATGTTTAAAAACACCTTTCACTTAAAGTTTATTATATTTTCTTGTAATATCAATCCATTAGTTTCATAACTTGATGTGTGCATTCATAAAATAAATACATTTATTTCAGACTTTCATCCACTTTGTTAGTATAATACATTATGACACGGTTAATTAATAATACTACATAACTAATAATAATTATCAAAAAAATTGTAAATCTATACAATTTTTTTGTTAGGTTGGTTTAATTAATTACGTAGACAGACAGATATAAAAAAGTTAAATTTTTAGTGTCTGTTGTTATAGCATTAGAATTACATCTGAAAATTTCAACTGTCTAGCTATCTGGTTCATGAGGTACAGCCTGGTGACAGACTGACAGACAGACAGGCGGATAGTGGAGTTAATAATTAATAGGGTTTTTGCCCTTTGCATACGGAACCCTAAAAATATAAATTATAATAGTTTTTCATAAATTTCTATGCCTAATAAAATTATCTGTTCAGACTAAATTAAATGTACTTTCATTTGGTTTGAGGCCTTGAATGTGCGCGGGAGTGCCTCATGGTCGCTAAAGGCGATATTTCATTGCGCAATCTTTTTTACTTGCGTCTTGATTTAGGTAATTGTTTTATTTTCGCGCTACTAGATGTCGCTAATGCGGCTTCAGGGTCATCTGTCAACACTCAGTTGACTGACGTTGAATATAATATATCATTTTCATCACAAATAAACCCTTTGTTTAGTTTATTAATTCATTCATTTTTTTTTCGTACAAATAAAGACATTTTTTATAAATGTCACGAAAATAAAGATGAAAACAATAAGAATAGAAATAATGACACAAAATCAAAAAATATACAGTTTAAATTACCATTATGATCAAAGGAGGAGAATGTTTTAGCGCCATCTTGTAGAATATTGTGGTACCAGAAAGCTTAGAACGCGCTTCATTGAAAAGAAGTTGCTTCTTAATAACAGATGGCGCCACTGTACACCGTATGGTAAATACCATAGTATTTTTATACTATGTAGTGAAGTTAACAGGTCATAATATCCATGAAAAGTTATACTTGTCTAATTTCAGGAATGTGTGGCAAATATTGGTATTGTTTTTATCTTATCAGACCTTGGTTTTATGAAATGAACTTTGCTCCCACAGATTTTTCTCAACGATAAGTACTTGTTTTTCTGAATCATGAACAGATTTCATCACACTACTTGTCATTATTAGTTTAGTTTATGGGGGCCGATTTTTAAAGCACATCACAATACGAAAGTAGCATTCTAAGCAGTAAAAATCTGTTTTTCTACAAAACTCGAGATAAATTGCCCGTCTTTTTCTTTCTTTTCGTTCTAGAAGAGACGGCTAGACTCTCGTGCGCTCGTGCGCTAGAAGGGCAGATCAGAGAGAATTTTCGTTTATTTGACAACATTAAATAGAACAGTAATTTTCTTCCATGCTGGTCTGGGAGCAAAGAAAAAACATAGAATGTACTAGTTGCTTCTCTTCCCGCGCAGATGGTAAAAGCCCATCGAGGGAATGGGCGAAAATAGGAATCATGTTATAGGCGATGCGGCGCGCAACCCATCACTATTTTGATTCCATTTTCCACCTACACGCTAACAATCTTGCTAAACGTGGCCTGTAGATCTTGTTACCTTAGGCTCTGTCTACCCCGTAAGGGATAAAGACGTGATTTGTGTGTGTGCGTGTGTGTGTAATTTTCTTCTAGTCTTCTCGTTCTCACTTTTGAATGGTCTTTTTCAGTGGTGTGCTAATGCATATTCAAATATTCAACTATCGGGCTGAACGTACATGCTGAGAAGACTAGCATTAACCAATGTCTTCTCTCTCTTTCCAGGGTAACGTTTAATCTCCACTAAATACTCAACATGCTTCGACGCTGCTCGAACCACTTGCAGGCCTTATACCGGAGGCAGGGCCAAAGCCTCCGGTTCAGGTCCACAGAAGTGCCCAGGGTCTTCGCAGCCGTGCCCAGAACCCGCGCGGCTTCCCAGGCGGTGCCTCTCACGACCCACAAGCAGGTCGCCTCCATCCACTTCACCAGCCCCCTCTTCGAGGAGCAGGATGTCATGACTCCAGGCTTCCCTGACTCCGTGTCGGAAGGCGACGTGAAACTCGACAAGAAAGTCGGTGACGCGGTCGCAGCCGACGAAGTCGTGCTGGAGATTGAGACGGACAAGACGGCGATACCTGTCATGGCTCCAGCCCATGGAATAATTAAGGAGCTGTACGTCAAAGACGGTGAGACCGTCAAGGCTGGACAGAAGCTGTTTAAACTTGAGCTGACCGATGGCGCGCCTGCGAAGGCTGCTGCCGCCCCTGCTCCAGCTCCTGAAGCTCCTAAAGCCTCAGCGCCCCCTCCTCCCCCGCCCGCGGCCGCCGCTCCTCCTCCTCCTCCCCCTCCTCCGCCAGCCGCCGCTCCTCCCCCGCCGCGCGCTGCGACTCCCCCCGCCGCTGCTCCTATCTCATCCATCCCGGTAGCGGCGATCCGCCACGCGCAAGCGATCGAAACCGCCACAGTCAAAGTCCCTCCAGCTGACTACAGCAAAGAGATGGCCGGCACCCGCACCGAGCAGCGCGTCAAGATGAACAGGATGCGCCAGAGGATCGCGCAGAGGCTCAAGGAGGCCCAGAACACGAACGCGATGCTGACGACGTTCAACGAGCTCGACATGTCTTACATCATGGCGTTCCGTAAGAAGAATCTGGACGCTTTCACGAAGAAGCATGGCGTGAAGCTCGGTCTCATGTCGCCGTTTGTGAAGGCCGCCGCCAGCGCGCTGACGGACCAGCCGGTCGTCAACGCCGTCATCGAGGGCAACGAGATTATCTACCGTGACTACGTCGACATTTCCGTCGCTGTGGCCACGCCTAAAGGTTTGGTCGTGCCGGTGTTGAGAAACGTACAGAACATGACGTATGCTGACATCGAATTGACGGTGGCCGGGCTCGCTGAGAAGGCGAGAGACGGGAAGTTGACCGTTGAGGAAATGGACGGGGGTACGTTTACCATCAGCAACGGAGGTGTCTTCGGGTCTTTGATGGGTACTCCCATCATTAACCCACCGCAGTCGGCTATTCTTGGTATGCACGGCATCTTTGAGCGGCCTATCGCGCTGAACGGCCAGGTCGTCATCCGACCTATGATGTATATCGCCCTGACGTACGACCACAGACTTATTGACGGCCGCGAAGCAGTCATGTTCTTGAGGAAAATCAAGCAGGGAGTTGAAGATCCTACCAGCATTATCGCAGGCTTGTAAATGTCAACGAACCGGCCGGCGGGTGAAGTTACCATGTTTAATCGGCATGCACTCTAATCGAACGTCTTTAGTTTCTTAAACATTATTTAAGATGAAGTTTGATGACGATCGGCATCCGCCATTTTGGATTTGGATGACCAAGCCCATCGAGGGTGTTTTCAATATTGGAACGAGTGTATGCTACCTTTGACCTTTGAATCTAGAGATAGGATTTTAATTTGTAGCTGGCCGGTGGAATGTGAATTTAAAAATCATGTAAATTATTTTCTTTTTAGTAGTGCTCTAGATTCAAGTGATGCACGTGACGTGTTTGTATTTATTTACTCCCGTCCTGTCCGGCTGAGAAGGATGTCATGCGAGAGAAAGACAGATATAACGTGACTACGCCGCTCGGCCGTGCAGTACAAGAGTAGCCTCGCTATACGTACGCTTGGTTCGTATGTAAAATGTATTATTTATCAAGTGTTAAGTAATAAAAGAAGTACATTTCTCCTATGTGACGATCAATAGTCTTTTATTTGTGTTTGTATCCTTAAAATGAAGTATAAAGTTAGGTTTGGGAGCTTCATACATCTTTGAAGTTTTGAAGGCACGACATCAGAAAGACCATGATGAAAGTGTTGAAAAATAATTGAGAAAAACTGAGATGAGAGGGTCAAACCACTAGGCTACCACGACTTTTTTATTTGATGACAAGTAATTTTTCCTCTTCAATGGAGTAACAATGTAACAGTTTTTACTGGCATTCTACATTAAATTTATGTATAGTGCATTGGGGTAAATTCGAAATTAGGGAAATTGCGAAACTCGTGGATATCCACTAAACGGGGAACAATTACATAACCCAGCAACGCTTACCCAGAAACTCCAATGTCTGTCTTCTAGATACGCGTTGCCAGATTCTGAAATTGTTCTCCGTTTAGTGGATATCTACATCTACGATTTTCGAAGTTCGCCCAATTCCTAATGTATTTCGAAGTGGCTAATAGACGCTACGGGTGACCGCAGAGCTGGCAGCTTCTTTGGACAGCGTATTAGTATCGTTGTCCAAAGGGGGATGCTGCCAGCGTCTGTGGAACTATGCCACGGGGGCCCCTCCTTTTTAATTATTTTATTTTAAGATTACTTAGTTTTAGTTTCGTTTTTAATTTAATAGTTTAATTTGCTTTAATTCCATTTTGTATCAATCTGAATTTACCCTTATGCACCTTATTTAAAAGAACTAATTAGGCTTGGCAAAAGAAAAAAAACAGTTAATTTCAATTCACACTAATATCGATTCCTAACTACGAAAATAACTAAACAGATGTTTAGTTAGTGCGTAGATACGCACAAGAAATCCCCATTATGCATCAGCATAGATTAAACATTTTAATAACATTGGAGTTACTTGCTTTTGCTATAGAGCGCTGAAAGACATTAAAGCCTATAGATACTACCAAAAGACTTAAACGCATACAGAATAAGGTTTAATATCCCTTGTTATTATTGCCACCACGTCATTTTCAATTTCTTTAATTTCTACAAACTTATCTTAAGCATACAGAACTGGCGCCACCGTTGAACTAAAGCAGGAATTTAGTAGGCGTTAATTTTAGTTCCACATTTCTCCGACTGCTTTGTAGATTTGTGGTGCTAAGTTCCGTTGCCATGGCAACTTAGTGTGTTCATTCACGTCATGTCGGAAAGTATTTTCGAAGTGAAAATACGTTGTGAAATTTGCGCCATTAATTTGTTATAAGTTAAATTTGCTATAATTGATTTAGAAAAAGTTTTTTGTGCTATTGTTAGGTTTAAAGTGCAGTTTTAAAGTTGACCCATATTGTGAAAATTATGTCAAGGTAAGGCAATTACGGATAATTGATTTTCTTGTAAACCAATAACGGCGTAGGTTACTTGTGTTTTTGTTACTTAGACTACCTATGGATTTATTTTACCACGAGGAGACTCGAATTTTTTCAAGTAGGTACCCAAGTAAGAATACTCAATTTATATGGGTGTGGTAAGTAAATAAAGGCTGATTACAAGTTTAAGAGAAGCAACTGGTAAATTCTATGTTTTTCTTTACTCCCAGACCAGCATGGAAGAATTATATTTTTAGAATTAGTATTTTTGTAGTTTTGATATTCCCTTAATTTCATCGTTTTTTTCCGTATTTGGTTTTCTGGATTCCTTACTAAATAACTTAATATTTTCAGCTTTCTCTAATAAAATGAAATCTATTAAAAAGCCAGTGGACAAGAAACCACCGAAAGAGAAACCAAGGGAAGAACTAAAATTGCAGGAGGAAAAACTAAAAAAGAATACTTACAATGTTTCTACACCGCGGGAATACACGCAGCGCTCTTCCGCTGCCGATATTTATGCCCAAAAAAGAAAAACAGCTATCCAAAAAACGCCGAGAAAAATACCAGGGACTTCTAAAGACAGTAAAGCGTCGCCTATGAAAGACTTACTAAAATCTACACCATCCTCAATAAGCGTAATTAGTAATTCTAGTAAAAGTAGTTCTAGTAAAACCACTAGTAAACTAAGTCAGAATGTTAGAGCAAGAACAGCTAAAGATCTACCTTTTGTTAACGTGACAGTAAATTCGCCTATAGCTAAAAGAAAGCTAGAATTAAACAGTGCTAGAGTCAAAGAAAGTCCAGACAAGACAGAGAAAACAGTTGAAAAACGGATCGCAAAAGACGTAGAGAAACAAAATGCAGTAAGACTTAAGAAAGACAGAGATGCACCAAATGACAGAGGTGATTTTGAAAGGCAAAGATCAAAAACAAGGACGTTAGATGAAAATGAAGTGAAAGAACTGACGCCGGACAAGGTGGATAACAATGAAGGGATGATGAATTTGAAGCAGAAGCTGACTGCGAAGCCTAAGGCGTTTTATGTTGATCTAGATGGAGATACAGCGAAGGTGGGTATCACAAGTGTTTGTTTTAGATCAAAACTTTCTAAATTGCTCAGACCTTAAACCTAATGAACTTTCAAAGACTTTTAATAATGTTAGAGAGATCAACCTTGAGATTTTACGAAATATTGTTAATGATTTTGGTGACAAATACTGTGCATCTCTTTTGTTTGCAAAAACACTCGAAATTAAGTAGATTGGTACCGAAAATTGACTTGCACTTATTAAAATCTTAATTTCCTTGTTTAACCAGACCAAGAACGCTAAAACTAGCGACGAAGAAGTCAGTTACGAAGACGATTTCGAGAGTTACGAATCAGATTTCGATTCTTATCATAGTGATAGAACTAGTGAGAACACCAGTGAAGATGTCGAACGTGACGAGGATGAAGATGAAGACGTGCAGCTACATTGCATGGTAACGGCAGAATTGAAGGAAGGGAAAGACGAAGAGAGCATGCTGGATTCAGGTGAGAAAAGATATAGGATAAAGATAAAGGAACTAACCCTAAAGTGCTATTCAATTGTAGTAAGATGTCTTTTTCGACATTATGCCTTACTAAAACAAATTCACGAGATTGTTTTTCCTTGTTAAAGATAACATGGAACTAACCCATTGCCGAATTAGGATTTGGTCTTTCCGGAAATACAGGCGATGGGAGCAAATTCCAGTCTTTGGGGGTTCGCGTTAGGGTGAAACAACCTATATCCTGGTCTTGGTCAGTCTGTCCCGTTAGCGAGTGTACCCATAAATGTAGTACCTACAGTTTGTTTGAAGCATTGTTGTGTCGCGTTATGGTAGGGTCTTAAAACTATCACAAGATGTTTTGCAAATTTGAATTCCATGTACCTACGTTTAAAGAGTGACCCAGAAGATCGCAACCATAGCATCGAGTGACAAGAAAAAGTTGAGCGACACATTGGGGTTGGCACTTCAATTAGAGTGCAAGGGTTTATAATGTAAAGAAATATCAATTTTCTTACAGGCAGTTTCGATCTTCGCGAGCAACGTTCAGCGAACAAATCCAAGCCAGCTGCCATGGAGTACATCACAGAAGCTTCGGAGGACACGGAAGATAAAGTGAGCTCGCTCGACGAGGGTTTCCAGGAGGGCTCGAGCGCCGTCTCCAGCATGCGAACAGTTCATGTTGATGTGTTGGAGAGGTCAGTGATACTCCTTTTTAGAGTTCTTCCTTGCTGGTCTAGGAGCAAAGAAAAAACGTATGATGTTGTACCTTCCAGTTGCTTCTCTTTGGCGTGGCTTAGATGGTTAATATTATTGTGATAGGTATGGATCTGGAGATGACAGTCAGATACGTTTTTAGGCTGATCCGATTTTGGTCAGATACGTTAATTGTCAGGTCATTCTGGTTTTCTGTGGGATCACAGGTTTTCTGTGGGGCCTGTTTATTAGCAAATTTGTTTTTCGCTAAATCCTTTATTAGTCGTACATCTAAGCCAGAAACCTCTCTCGTCAGATAATGTCATTCTTGATTCAGCAAATAGCGAATTATACAGATTGTAAAACGCGAGTGTGGAATTTGTTACGTAGTAACTATTGTAAACTTTTCAGACCATTATTCATTGACTTCAAAAAGTCGAAAGAGAAGAAACGCAAAAAACGAATTTTCGAACAAATGATGCAGCGGGCGAAAGATATTTTGAGCATGGTAACATTGCACGAGATGTCTTTTACGCTGTGCGATATGAAACCGATATCCTACGACTTGTACATGGCAACATTTGGCCGAACGAACTACACCCAAATAGCCGTACAAACTTTTGATGATGGTGTCACTGAGGAGGTGCAGACAGATGAGGTTGCTATGGACTCTAAATGGACGCAATTTCCCGTAAAATTTTCGAAATTTGACGTCTATTTAAATGATAATGTCGTCCAAAGAAAGAATAGAAGAAATAGTGACGATTTCTTGTCAAAATTCAATTCCTTACTCGATGAAAAGAAGGATGATAGTAGTTGTAAAGATTTAGACACGTTACAAAAATATAAAGATAATCCCCTAAGAGTTTTGTTGGAGCAGAAACATGGCGTCGGAAATTGTGAAATGTTGCCGTATGAAAGTTATAGCAAAAAACTGAGTAAAGAATTTAGCACTGATAAATTAAGAAAGTTTTTGAAAAAGGTCGAAAGCAGAGTTAGTCATGTTTTGAATACTAACGTTCATGGGTCGCTATTGAAGAATGTCGTTAAGTCCTCGTTCCCATTTAGTTCTGGCTATGTTGGTATTACAACTAAAAATGTGTCTGACGAGAAGTCGTTTTTAAAAAGCGCCAAAATCACAGCCGTAATATTCTCCGAGACCAAAAACAATTTGATTTTAACGGTTCATTTGAAGCCTGTCAGTGGCGTTGTGGCGGGAAAATGTATTCTATGTCTGTGGGACGCGAGTGTTGCCAGAGCAGAACCGATTAAAATATTAATAGCCATAGACGATGTGGTCATGGGTCGGTTTAGAGGCGCTACAGATGGTATACTCGTTGCAGCTTTAGAAGATGGGTATGTAGATCTTTTCAACTAGTAATAGCACTAATGGTAATAAAATAATCAATAAAATTAATTGATAGGTAGTTAATGGGGTGTTATTTTCTAATGCGCGCATATTTGCAATCTCAATGCACCATTGACCATCGCGTTTTGCCCTATAGACCTTGTGTTCTGGTGAAAAGGAGAATAGATGGTGTATGTGATTGTGCGCATGCGATACACAGACAAGGCCACAGGATGGAATCACTAAACTTGAATTTAAGTAAGTAAGTAAAGCTTATTCCCATCTAATTATTTTGCAGTTCTATGCATCTTTGGGACCTGTCAGAACAGCCGGCATGGCGGAATGATGTGACCAGCCCAAAAAAAGATTTAAAAGACGTCAAGGAGGGAGGCATGACGCAGACGGAGAGAGATAGAGAATGGAATTTGAAGAACAGCGACGCTGGCTACGAACAGGTGGAATATAGTTTTAATTTTTCCAAGAACCGACTTCAAGAAAGCTCTATTTTACGTGAACGATTATTTTCCATGTTTTTTTTGGTTGGAAAGGTACCGTACGCGTATCGTACGAGGTGGCTCTATATAATTGAAGTCGGTTTATGGTATGTATGTATGTATGTAAACTCTTTATTGTGCAAAATAAACAAGACAAAATACAATATGGTATACAATACAATATGGTATGGTATATGTTTATGGTATGGTTGAGTTTAAAATAAAAAGTCATCATCGTCATTTTCAGTCTGTTAAACAATGGCTGCCATTGTTTTGATTGTCAATGTGCTTAGCTTTATTAAAAAGTCAGTTAGTATGACGATGCGGGACGAGCCACAGTTTAGTTAGGCAGTCTTTCCAGACCGGTCACCGGTGCCAGACGTGCACACTGAGTGATTTCTTAATTGCCTTACTCTGTGGGCTTTCCTTATTCATTCAAGACCTCTGATGCCTATATCCGCGTATTCAACTCTTTCCGTGACAGCTATATATCTCATGTTCTACGAATGTGACGATTTGGGATGTAGTGTGTAGATTTCACTTAGATCCAGGTCAAATTGGGAACTTATATAAGGTGTGTGTGGGTTTGAGAGGTACGAGCTTGGGTTCGAACCCACTATCCTCTGCTGAGGCCATAGCTCGAACCAATAGGCTGCTAATTAGAAAAAAATATTCCTTGTCGTACTACGGCCAACAACTTTAATTGTTGAGCCACTATGAAACGCTGTCGTATAGACATTGCCAAACTTTAGCAACGTTCCAAACATGCTTATCAATGTTGACCGTACTATAATCAAAATTAGATGAATCTATTCGTTTGACAGCTGCCCCTCCCGTTCGCGCTGCAAGCGTGCGCGTATACGAGCAGTGCTGCCAGCTTTGAGAAGAACAAAATGGCGGACTGCACTGTCGGGTTGGAGTTTGTTGGAGAGGCGCTTGCGCATGATGGGGGACGGAAAGTCGTTGGACAGGTATTGTTAGATAAAATAAAAGCACGTCTTAATGCGTTTCAATTCCGACTCAGTTCAGGTTTCAGCTGTCATTTTTAGTATGGATCAGCGAGCAAACCTAAACTGGATTCGAAATTGGATAATGTAGTAGTTCACACGGATTTTTTGCAAAATTTTGTGGGATCACAACTGACACATTTAAAGGTTCATGCGACCAAAGCTGCGGGTCAAAGCCAGTCAAACATATACCAACGGCAAATAAAAAAGGTCTGTGGTTTTTGTGCAGGTCTGCTCATTACAGCGTCTTGGAACCCTAACAATATGGACGATAGTTCAAGAGAAAAAGCAAACGCATGACTTGGGAAAAGCCTTTTGGTCCAAGATGAAGTTAGAAAGGACGCAAACATTCTCACTGACTGATTATATAAATGCCAGAGAGCTAGGCAACTCCACCTTTAATCTAAGCGCTGCTAAAAAGAGGATGTTAAGTAGGAAACAAGAAAAGACACTGGCCAGAAGCTTTTCGCGCCAAAAGTCAGCTGACAGCTGTCAGAGTGACAGACCGTCCAGTGTTGCAAGCGCGAGGAAGTTGCCAGCGGAGAAAACTTTACCACATGAGTGGGAAACTGGCATAGTGTGTTGCGATTTGAAAATTGTACATTATAATAGTACTGATAGATATTTGGTGGCCAAAAATAATGGGGAGGTTTTGAGCTGTACGAAGAGTTTAGGCGTTTTTGCCGTTGAAAGGTTGTGTGTGTCATGTAAGTATGAGTTTATCAGTTTTTCTTTGTATTCTTGTTTCGCTTGCCCAATTGTCAGTGGGTCGATGTCTGTATTCTGTGTACCTACTCCAATCTTGCGTACTTCCAGTGGTCGAATTGACTTCGAATTTTGTGTTCGGTCGCAGAAACTGAATCAAGTACTTCTATTGAATCTTTTCTCGTACGATTTCGAATTAATTTGATTGGCAGGTGTAAGGTAAGTCATAATGACATTTGCAGTGAAAAGGTTCCACGGGGGTACGCAATACAGTTTCTTTCGCTGCATACACGTAGATAGAGTGATACGTGTACACTCATAGTACAGTCAGCAAAAAAATAGTGTAAGGTGCATTGAGGTAAATTCGAAATTGGGGGAATTTCGAAAATCGTGGATATCCACTAAATGGGGAACCATTCCATAATCTGGCAACGCTTATCTAGACGTCAAAGGAGCTTCTAAATTTCGAAATTCGAGTTTCTAAATTCCTCCAGTTTCGAATTTACCCCAATGCAGAATATTATTTTTTCACAAATTAAGCATTTAATGTTTGGAATATTTATTCTATTATATTATATTGATTGTCTTTTTAGCCGACACCTCTTCAATCACATGTCTAGACGTGTCCCCCCATGCATCGGCTTATTTCCTAGCGGCCACTGATTCCGGGACCATCCACCTCTACTCAATGCTCGAGGCCAGAGTTCTACTTACTCTGGACGCTAGGTAAGGATCGGCTGGCTTTTAGAATTCCTTATTATTACCTTTGTTCGTCTCCCCCAATCCATTTTTAATGTAACGGTTCTAATATTGCACCATAGACGAAATGACCAGAGTGGCTAAATGGTTATCCCATTATGGCAACACATCAGTTTATTTGCACTAACAGTATACTAGCACTTATTTTTCGCGATTGTTTTTCCTTTATCTCTAATTATAATTTTTAAATAAATTAGATTTTCGAAGTTCGTAGGTATCATACGATATGACACGAAATGTACTTCGAAAATCGAATTTTGCCCGCTTGACGGGTTAATTGGCGTATCTGAGTGAGACAGCTAGCCAATGACTGTGTCCTAAGCAGTGTCGGTTGTGGTATATCGCCGAGAGAGCACGCGCGAGTGGACTCCGGCGCACTCTATCTTTGTCTGACCATCGGCAGAAGCATGCTAGTGATAGCCGGCCGCCGGTAGGTGGCGCTGATACTTTTTAGATAAGAAATGGCGTATACGAGATGCCTTCGAATTATTGAATGCTGGTGGTTTGGTTAGTTAAACATATATGTACATAGAAACATATATACCGTCACGCCTCTTTCCCACTGGGGTAGGCATAGGCAGAGACTACTTTGTTCCACTTGCTACGATCCTGACATACCTCTTCGTTGGCTTTTTTTTTAAACTATATACATACGTACACAAATCACGTCTTTATTCCCTTACGGTGTAGACAGAGCCTAAGGCAACAAGGCTACAGGCCACGTTTAGCAAGACCAAGCAACACTAGCGAGGAGTGTTTTACTTACTCACGGGGTAGACAGAGCCTGAGGTTAATGAAAATTATGCATAAAAAGTCCGCAAAGTCTGTACCAAAATATTAATCTGGTTGATATGGCATCTTTTATTCCAGTAATACTGCAGATGCGACAGAGCGCCCTCAAGCGGATATTAAGGGCAGGTTTGTAAGCGATGTACCGAGGAGGCCTGTCCACAGTGGGACAGAGACGGATGTAGCTGGCAAGGTGAGAAAGCTAATTTATAGAAAAAATATTATGTATTAAGAACTTTCTCCGATGAAGTCGTTTAAAGACAGAGACGGATAAAATTTTATCGATTTTTGCTGATTGACGGTAGGTTCACTATTGTATTTTGACAGGTGTCAGTGCTGTCTGTGTCTTGGTCGCGCGTGAACCCGTGCCGCATGCTGTCTCTTTCCCGCACGGGTACGCTCGCCCTATGGGAGTTGACGCAGAGCGATATACACCCTAAGTACGTCGGGGGAAGGGCTATATTCGTCTCCATGGCGGCAGACGGGACTTTAGTAAGTATCTGCTTGATGATAATAACAAATATAACCTTGTTTTTTAAGACTTATGGTGGCTAGGGAGCTGGTGGGGTAGCTAATTATGTGATCAGTGATCATGATCACCGCCACCCATGGTCACTTGCAACACCAGAAGATTGCAGGTGCGTTGGCAGCCTGGTGGGCTAAGGTGGAATGCCTCGTGTCATGTGTCAGTAGTTTCACCGGCTGTCTCATACTGCTGCTTGGCGGTAGGATTACCTTTGTAATGTATACTAATATTATAAAGAGGTAAAGTTCGTAAGTTAGTGAGGTTGAAGAGATTTGAAAAATTCGTTTACCTATAGAAATTAACGTACATGTATATTTAATTCTCTGCGGATGAAGTCGCGGGCAACAGCTAGTATTACATAACTTAGTTTGGCCCAGGCTCTCTCAATCTGAGAGGAGGCCTGTGCCCAGCAGTGGGACCCGTACCTATAGGCTGGAGATGTTGATGTTTGTCTTGTCTCCAGGCCCTGGTGACTCCGGAAGGCGACGTTCAAGTGCATCGGATGCAGCAGCAACAGTCTGATCATTTGCAGCTGTTTCACAAATACGTAGCTTTACTGTAAGACCATAGGCACCTGGCCCTAGCGCCCCCCACGGGTCCCTGCCTCCCACTACAAGACCCTACCCCCCCAAACAGGTTCCTGGCGCCACTAAGTCCCTATCCTGTCCACGGGACTACAGCCCCCCACGGGTCCCTGCCTCCCATCAGAAGTCCCTACCCCTCCAAACAGGTCCTACCGCGAGGTTACTGTAAGTTAAGTTTAATTGAAATTCTATTGAGATGACATTTCATTTTATATTTAACTAGCGACCCGCCCCGGCTTCGCACGTTATATTATGCATGTATTATACATTATAAACTTTCCTCTTGAATCACTCTATCTATTAAAAAAACCCGCATCAATATCCGTTGTGTAGTTTTGAAGATATAAGCATACATACGGACTTGGAGACAGAAAAAGCGACTTTGTTTTATACTATGTACTGATAGTGATAGTGATGTAATGATATGCAATAAAAAGTCTTTGTTTGTTTATGCCTAGGATAGGGTGTGTGGGTGGATGAAGGAGTAGGGTTTAACAAGATGTCTTGCTAAGGGCGACAACCCAAAGTTTGGGAACCTATGCAGTAGTTAGACGAAGAACACTGATTTTTATAAACTCCTGACCAGTGGCGTAACTATAACGTCTGGGGCCCGCGGCAAATTCGTCAGATGGGGCTCCTTCCTCAATATAAAGAAGTGCATCAGCGTCCCTTCTGTGCTCTAAACCAAGCCAGTTCGGGGCCCCGTAGAGCTAGGGGCCCCTGGCATTTTGCCACCCCTGCCACCCTATAGTTACGCCACTGCTCCTGACTGTATATTAAAAATGAAAGCGGCTTATGATGATGAACTGGTTTTTAATAAGTATAGGAATAGAACTACATAAGATGAGTGACCTCGTGGCAGCAGCACCTACCGTAGTTCGTAAGGAACTGAATCAGTTATAAAAAATGAGATGCTGCTGTCACAAGGTTTACAACTGCCTATAAAATACATTTGGGCAGTAAAAAGGAGTTTATACTCCACACCTTCACTATTATTGTAAATAGTAATAGACTACAAGCCCATGGAAAAAAAAACATGTGAAGTGAACCAGCGTGAATGAAGCTTAGAAGGCTGTTGCTTTATCATAAAATAACTCTGAGCGCTATGCCGTCATTTCTGAGCGGTACATTTATGGAATTTCTCACTAATTATTAATTTACGGCTTTTTTATAGCTTATAGATGATTAAAAATAAATGTCGAAGAACCTAGTGTCGCTTTAAAGTCGTGGTGCCGGAAGTTAGTGCATTTTTTTTTTCAATGTATTTGAAAAAATCTGTACCTACCGCTCAGAAATGACGGCATAGCGCTCAGAGTTATTTAATGATATAGTAACAGCCTTCTAAGCTTCATTCACGCTGGTTCATTTCACATGTTTTTTTTGTCCATTATACTAAAATCAATAGTGCTCCTGATTCTGAGCAGAACTGCCATCGAAGTTGTATAGTTTGAGAAAAAGGGTGAGTGGATTTATTTTCAAAAAAATGCCTTTATAATCCTCAAATATGATTATTTGCTTCGCTGGTGGTCTATGGTAAGCTAAGGCTGGTCGACACGTTTCACAGAAATATAGTTAATTGAATAAAATTGGTACTAAATCTTTGACGAGTTTTATTTTATGCTAGCTGGTTACACGTGACTTCGTCCGCGCAGAATGGGGACTATTGTTTCTCTGCTCACCAGTTGGCGCCACTGGTGACTAAGGTCCAGAGGTATAGCTGTCAAAGGCGACTTTACAAGATGGCGCCGAAACAAAGTTTTAAATCTTGAATCTCATTAAGTTTATTAATTATAAATAACTATCATCATATCGAGTAGCTATGCCGCAATGTGCAGTTCCGTTTTGTTCGGAAAAAAACCGCTTTCAAAGCGCTCACATTCGTCGCCGAATAATCTATATTTCACGAAGGAGATCATTTTCAACGGGTAAATGAAAGAAATTATAATTTATGTCACGAAGCCCGCCACAATCAGTGAAAAGTTAATGTTATCCTCACGCGACACTAGCGCCTCTAGTGGCAAACTCACGCGATAGCCCCCATTCAATGGATATTACTATTTGTTGTTATTCTGTCCCAGTAGACAAGAATTTTCACGAATCACGTCTTTATCCCTTACGGGTTAGACAGAGCATAAGGTAACAAGACCTACAGGCCACGTTTAGCATGATTGTGAGCTTATACGTGGAAAATGGAATCAAAATAGTGATGGGTTGCTAGCCGCATCGCCTATAACATGACTCCTATTTTCGCCCATTCCCTCGATGGGCTTTTACCATCTGCGCGGCAAGAGAAGCAACTGGTACATTCTATGTTTTTTCTTTACTCCCAGACCAGCATGGAAGAGAAGTTTAGATTTTATAAATTGCATGTGCAGTCGACAAGAATTATTAAAAGTATTTCGGTAATCACATATTGATAAGGTATCTCTTATAAATAATCGTTGTTTAGTAAAAATATCACAGGCCCAATTCTTTTTATCACAACGCACCGAGCATTCATCTATACACGCAGGTAAGATAACTCATAATTAATATTATATCATTGTAATAAATTACATAATTTAAACTTCAATGGAGATATTATATTGAATCAGGCGTTACTTTGCGGAGGTCCATTTCAATGAACAAAAAATTTTAGCTTGCTACTCCGCTACTCGCGTGCAAGATAACCAAGCCTGTGTGAAATATAATATGTTTTTCATGCAATCCCGCGAAATTATTTTTATTTTTAGTTTCAAATTACCTTAACTTCTAACTGACGTCTACTAACCACTGTAAGCTAATTTGTCTTGTACAGTGCACTCCAAGGACTCAAGATACAGGCTCTGCCTAGTTTGGGGTCTCCCAGATAATCGTTTTTGTATACTGCTGATGTATTTTTTACGAAATAAATTTATTCTTATTCTTATTCTTAAATGCGTCAGTGTTTGTGTGGTGTAAGGGATAATTAAGTTTGTGGGATTTATGTGTGTTTTATCGGCAGTAGAATCCCTCCCGATTGCATGAAAACATATATATTTCACACAGGCTTGGTTATCTTGCACGTGAGTAGCGGAGTAGCAAGGTAAACATTTTTGTTCATTTCAATGGGGATATCTCGGTGCTGTGAGATTGAATAAAAAAGCGCTTAGACGCGGCGTAGACGAATTACCAAATTATCTACTTAAATCTATTTATTTACGTGGCCCCGGGCCGAAAGTAGCAATTTACCGCCCGCTACGAGAGCGGAAGTTTCCACTTCCTGGCCAGGGAAGACGTAAATAATTGTGTACACGCCTAGAGCGGTGATAAAGAAAGCACTATCAAGATAAATAATGAAGCAAGAATTTAACTTCTTGATTTTGTGGATTTATTTTTACGATTTTACACGTTAGAAATTTGATTTCTAAACGACACTGAACATTGGAACATATAGAAACTTTACTTTGGCTTTATTATGGGCTCCATAGTTTCGATTGGTAGGTATAGAATTTATCTAATAATCAAACTTAAAAAAAAAATTTTTTTTCAATTTTTAATTAAACATACCCTGGACTAAAATTTGTTAGGCAACCCATATGCAATATATTTATTGATATATTAAATTAAATATAAAATACGTTTCATCAAATAAACATCTCGGTGAAGGTCGTTGTATAGCGGGGTCTTAGGCTATTTGGGTGTCAGTACTTAACCACGAAAAACTTTTCCACGAAAACTTTTTCACGAACGACTTTACCACGAAAAACTTTACCACGAATAAACTTTACCACGAATAAACTTTACCACGAAAACTTTATCACGAAAACTTTACCACTAAAGACTTTATCACGAAAACTTTACCACGAATAGACTTTACCACGAAAACTTTATCACGAACAGACTTTACCACGAAAACTTTATCACGAACAGACTTTACCACGAATAGACTTTACCGGCTAATAACTTCTATACCCGTTAACCTACCCCCACCAAATTTCTGTGGTGGGTAGAGTTGAGGCAGAAGTAATTACCCTGTTAATAAGGATCGTTAGCAATAAGCGGTTGCTGAGATATAAATTGTCAAAAAACGCTTTGCGCCTGCAATTTATATCATAACAGCGCCTCAGGAAGTGTCTCATCTTGCTCAGTTTTAACGCTAAAATTCTGGTTTTGGTGTCAGGAGGTAGGGCTAGTCTTTCGCCCATTTTCGTCTCTGAAGTGCGGGGGAGTATCTCCACCCCATTTTGAGATACGATTTTTTTTTAAAGACGATTTAACACCTTTCGGCGCAATTTTCGATCACAAGGTCCTATTCGGATTTTGTTCAGAAAAATCCCAGAAAGGTCGCAAACGCTAGGGGTAGCCTAGCTAAAGCTGAGGGCTTTACTGAATCTAAAATAATGTTAAAAGAAAACAGCCATCTTTGCTGCACATTATAATCAGACTGACATTTTAATATAAAAACAAAAATAATTCTAAAATTGAAACATTCTAAAATAATAAAAAAGTATAAAAACATAAAACAATACAAAAAGGTTGTGCCTGCGGCACATTTCTCCCCTTTTTAGTCACACCAGCATCCGTACTAACTTCTTAAGAGGCTGACGAAGCACGTCGGCAGAAGTGACCACATCCGCCGCCCTGACGATTCCGTCTCGGCCAGGAAATAATGCTGTCACCCGCCCTCTGGGCCATGGACCCCGAGGCAAGTTGCCATCGGCAATGAGGACCAGGTCACCCACCAGCAGAGCCGGGGCTTCTCCATCGCCTGATCTCGGTACCAGAGTAGACAGGTATTCTCTGACCCAGCGTCGCCAAAAATGGTCGGTTAGATGTATTGCTCTGCGCCAGGTGCTCATGCTCAGTAGGTCAGCCTTGAAGGGCGGCGGCGCGCCCGCTTGAAGCTGGCGGGGCGGCAGCGCGCCCGCTCTAAACTTGAAGGGCGGCGGCGCGCCCGCTTGAAGCTGGCGGGGCGGCAGCGCGCCCGCTTGAAGCTGGCGGGGCGGCAGCGCGCCCGCTCTAAACTTGAAGGGCGGCGGCGCGCCCGCTTGAAGCTGGCGGGGCGGCAGCGCGCCCGCTCTAAACTTGAAGGGCGGCGGCGCGCCCGCTTGAAGCTGGCGGGGCGGCAGCGCGCCCGCTCTAAACTTGAAGGGCGGCGGCGCGCCCGCTTGAAGCTGGCGGGGCGGCAGCGCGCCCGCTCTAAGCTTGAAGGGCGGCGGCGCGCCTGCTTGAAGCTGGCGGGGCGGCAGCGCGCCCGCTCTAAACTTGAAGGGCGGCGGCGCGCCCGCTTGAAGCTGGCGGGGCGGCAGCGCGCCCGCTCTAAGCTTGAAGGGCGGCGGCGCGCCCGCTTGAAGCTGGCGGGGCGGCAGCGCGCCCGCTCTAAACTTGAAGGGCGGCGGCGCGCCCGCTTGAAGCTGGCGGGGCGGCAGCGCGCCCGCTCTAAACTTGAAGGGCGGCGGCGCGCCCGCTTGAAGCTGGCGGGGCGGCAGCGCGCCCGCTCTAAGCTTGAAGGGCGGCGGCGCGCCTGCTTGAAACTAGCGGGGCGGCGGCGTGCCCGCTGGAAGCTGGCCGAATGAGCCCTCTTCATTGGAATGGACGTCACCTCTATGGCGTCCACAAAGCCGTCGCTACCATCCGCCGTTTCCTCTTCTCCTCCTTAATGGGAAGGCAGAAGGAAGATCTGCTGGTTTGCCCCTTAAGGCAGGTCCACTTAATCGACCAGGTGATTTTTTTTTTCGGAGAGTTCAAGTCCCAAAAATTGGTCACAAAAGTAGGGCTAGGCCACCCCTAGCGTTTGCGACCTTCCTGGGATTTTTCTGAACAAAATCCGAATTTTCCACCTTTTTGTTCACCCAAACTGACGAATTTTCGACCTACGAGTTCCCATACATCACCTTCGACATAGGACCTTGTGATCGAAAATTACGCCGAAAGATGTTAAATCTTCTTTTAAAAAAAAATCGTATCTCAAAATGGGGTGGAGATACTCCCCCGCACTTCAGAGACGAAAATGGGCGAAAGACTAGCCCTACCTCCTGACACCAAAACCAGAAGTTTAGCGTTAAAACTGATCAAGATGAGACACTTCCTGAGGCGCTGTTATGATATAAATTGCAGGAAAAACGCTTTGGTTTTTTGACAATTTATATCTCAGCAACCGCTTATTGCTAACGATCCTAATTAACAGGGTAATTATTTCTGCCTCAACTCTACCTACCACAGAAATTTGGTGGGGGTAGGTCAACGGGTATAGAAGTTATTAGCCGGTAAAGTCTATTCGTGGTAAAGTCTGTTCGTGATAAAGTTTTCGTGGTAAAGTCTATTCGTGGTAAAGTCCGTTCGTGATAAAGTTTTCGTGGTAAAGTCTATTCGTGGTAAAGTCTACTCGTGGTAAAGTCTGTTCGTGATAAAGTTTTCGTGGTAAAGTCTTTAGTGGTAAAGTTTTCGTGAAAAAGTTTTTCGTGGTAAAGTCTATTCGTGGTAAAGTTTTTCGTGATAAAGTTTTCGTGGTAAAGTCGTTCGTGATAAAGTTTTTCGTGGAAAAATACTAGCGCCGGCTATTTGCTATCTCCGCAGTAATACTTCAAAAAAGTCAAAAGTATTTATTTGCCAGAATACAGTAGGTACAGGAAGGTATTTGTCACGAAGGTCATTGTGATTTTTTAAACGACTTCAATAAAAGGAGGAGGGTCTCAATTCGTCTGTATGTTTTTTTTTAACAGGGTTCGATTCCCGGCCATAGCTTTACTTTTCGGATTTTTCTGTGTTCTAATTTTCAGTGTTGTTTAGAACTTTGATAAAGAAAGCCTCTGGCCGTATGTTAATAAGTAGTAGAGAGTTATATTATCCTATGTTACTAATATTATAAATGCGATAGTTTGTGAGGATGTGAGTGTGTATGTTTGTTCCTTCTTCACGCTGAAATGACTGGACGGATTTAGATTAATTTTGGAACGGAGATAGCTGGTACCCTAGGTTAAAACATAGGCTACTTTTTATCCCGGAAAGTTGCATAGTTCCCGCGGGATAGCGATAAACAGCTGTCGTAGCTGCCTAGTCGCAACGTTAATAATTATTGCCGAATATGCTGTCTAATTCTACGCGTACAAAGTCGCAGGTAGAACCAGTGGCGGACTAACAGGGGGGTGGAAGGGGCGGCCCGCCCCGGGCCCCCGGTCTTTGGGGGCCCCAAATGCCTCCGCGTTCTCCTGATCAAATCCTAAACAAGACTTTAAAAATGTGCTTAGTAGTACCTACATAATGTCATCAAGATCAAAACACTACAGCCATCTAGATTTTTTACGCAGTACTAATGCTCTTTTAACTTTGCTGAACGCGTCCAATACGCTGAGGGAGGGGATTCCCATCTCTTGTGTAAGGACAAAACTACATATTTTTTTATGTTGGGGGGCCTCATTTAGTTTTTTCGCCCCGGGCCTCTGACGGGCTTAGTCCGCTACTGGGTAGAACCTAGTTATACGATAACTATGGAAAATAGTGAATATGCTCTTCAAGCCTAAATGCTGTATTTTCCAAAGGTTCCAAGTGCAGCCATGAAGCTGGTGCTGTCTGTCCTGGGCACGCTGGTCCTGGCGGAGGGTTACAGGATACTCTGCGTGTTCCCTGTGCCCACTCGGAGCCACAACACCCTGGGAAAGGGCATCGTCAGCTCGCTGCTCGAGGCTGGACATAGCGTGAGTTAAACCGACTTCAAAACCGGGATTGGACGGTTCCGGGCAAGTTAATATAAAACTGCACTTCACCTACATTGGGTTCTGCTGACACTGGATTTTTATGTTTCAAAAAAAAAACAAAAAAACAAAAATGTTTATTTGGTTTTTACATTTGTAGTTTACAGTCATACAGGTTGGAACCTTCCTTTGAGCATGAGAAATGCTTGTATCGGAATGTTCCGCTCTTTCTTAACTTGACGGTTACAAAAACCAAGAGAACCTAAACCAATTCTATCGCTAACTTTTTTTTTTTTATATGGCTATGCCTTTTAATTGAGCCAGCGCATGTCCCTTAGGGGGTAGACAGAGCCTAAGGCGACAAGACTTACAGGCCACGTTTAGCAAGATTATGGGCTTTAACACAAAATCAAACGAACCTCTCGATACTACTGCCATCTATAATTTGTTGTCCGAAAACGCTAATTGTCAAGGTGCTTCTTTATTCTTTCTTTATCTTTATTCTATATTCTTTAACTTTTCTTTTGGGTTAAAATTATTAATTAGAATTAGAATTTTATAAATAAAACAACTAACAATAGGTTAAGGCACTGTATTTAACTAACATTTTTGTATTGATCTCGGTCTGAAATAAAATTATTTTATTTTATTTTATTTATTTTAGGTATGCCGCTGTCATTTTTTATTCCTATTCTTTTCTCAGGTGTGGTGGGCGACCCCGTACCCTGGATTAGTAAAGAAGCCGGTGGAGAACTTAACACTAATCGACGTTAGTGCAACAATAGCTGTTTATGCGTGTACGTGTTACAATTAATTTGCACGCCATCTATTGACGACGGTCGGAACCTTTTAGTGTTTGCTATTCGACGATAGAGGGCGCTGTCGTGGTGTAAAGTTTTAACGATAGCCATCATAACTGTCAGTAGTTTTGCACGGTGCCAGTCTCATCCACAGTTTTCCGGCGAGTGCCAGATGCCATCTGACCAAAGGCTGGTGGTCTACTTAGAATTAATAACAGAACAAGTTCCAGCACTTTCAGATTTTTTGCCTGTTTGTCTGTTTATCTGTATATTTGCATTACTTAACCTTTTCGGCGCCACGTCAAATACAAGAGACGTCACCCATACGCCAGACGTCTTTATTGCGATGCCTTAAATTGAACCTAAACGCAATTGAACGAAGGCTGCTTTTGCATTGAAGTAATGGACGTATATATAGGTCGTTATCGTTGAACCTGCGGTGCTGATAGGTTAAAAACGGTTGAACAGATTTTAATGTAAACTCTACTAATCTCTCAAGGAAATTACCGGCCAGGTTATAGGCTACTTTTTATCCCCGAAAATTGCATATCTTCCGCGGGATAGCGACAAACATGTCAATTATACGCGGAAGCTAGTTACAAATAAAATCTCTTGCAGCGAAAAATATGTCCGACTTAAACAACTCGGACCCTTTTACTCATCTGCCGATGGCGACTGATATTGTGACCATCGCTGCGCAAGCACCGGAAATGGTCCAAGCCATGCTGTTTGAACAGTTCGACGCTGTCATCACCGAGTGGTTCATTTCCGACGTCCCTGCCGGGTGAGTGTCATAGCGTAAACACCAAACTCGACCGAGTTAAGTCTGCACTTTACGTCTTTACAAGATAGTCAAATAAAATGTCTAAATGACAGTGGCGTAACTATAGGGTGGCAGGGGTGGCAAAATGCCAGGGGCCCCTAGCTCTAGGGGGCCCCGAACTGGCTTGGTTTAGAGCACAGAAGGGACGCTGGTGCACTTCTTTATATTGAGGAAGGAGCCCCATCTGACGAATTTGCTGCGGGCCCCAGACGTTATAGTTACGCCATTGCTAAATGACACTGAAAATTAGAACACAGAAAAATCCGAAAAGTAAAGCTATGGAGGTGTAGGGGTATAGACTAGTACGCGTCACGGAATGACGAGGATCCGGGTTCGATTTCCGGCCATAGCCTTACTTTATATAATTTTCAGTGTCGTTTACAAATTTTATTTTATATAACACTAGCGACCCGCCCCGGCTTCGCAAGGTATATTATGCATGTATTATACATAATATAAACCTTCCTCTATCTATTAAAAAAACCACATTAAAATCCGTTGTATAGTTTTGAAGATATAAGCATACATAGGGACAAAGGGACAGAAAAAGCGACTTTATTTTATACTATGTAGTGAAGTGATTAACACTTCTCTCAAATTCCTCTTCAGATACGCAGCGGTCCAACAAGCCCCCTGGATCATGTTGAGCAGTGTCGTCACCCATCCGTACCTCGAGTATTTGGTGGATGACGTGACCAGCACGGCCGTGCTGCCGCTGCCCGTCCCCAGCAGCGCGGGTGACGTGCCCATGAGCTACTGGAAGCGACTACTGAACAGCATCCTGATTGGCGCGATGCAGTTGGGTAGCTGGTGAGTGCTTACGGCTGACGGGACCAGGGTTTACCATGACGGCGGGGAATCCGGAACCCGCATTCAACGGTGCCGTTGCCATCTGCCCCATCCCGGGGCGGCCAGTGGACGTTGCGGTGGTCACCGCAGTGCGCCCGCAACGCCCGCAGTTCAAGGCCAGGAGGGAACGTGTGTGTTTTTAGACGGTAGGCCTCTCCCCTCCTTCCTTAGGGAAGGCAGCGGCGAGCTGGAGAGCCCGTCATACCTCCGTTCATGCTGCCCCGAGGGCGGAGATGCATAAGGCGCATTTTCCACACGTTAAAAAAAAAACAAGGGTTTACCATGACGTCTTAATGCGTTTCAATGCCGATTCAGTTTAGGTTCGCTCGCTGTCAGATCCATACTAAAAATGACAGCTAAAACCTGCTCTGAGTTGGAACTGAAAGTGCGAGTCGGGTTACCGCCACGTGTGGTCATGCGCCTCACCCTGTGCATCGGTTAATGATTTGGCGATCTCCGAGGAATATCATTATCCGTTGGCTAAGAGCCCGGTAGGGTTTTTGACCGTGTTCCACCGTAAACGTTGCCGACATTTTGTCACCAGATTTTCGAATATATTTTAACTAGCTTCTGCCTGCGACTTCGTCCGTTAGCAATTGACATGTTAATCGCTATCACGCGGGAACTATGCAATTTTCCAGGATTAAAAGTAGCCTATAACCTGGCCGGTGATTTTCTCAACAGATTACTAAAGTTTTCATCAAAATCAGTTAGCCGTTTTCACGTGATGCGCTCGCAAATATACAGACAAACAGATATAAACAGACGAAAATTCTAAAAACTGTTGGGGACATTTTGAAAAGAGGTCAGGTCAAAAGTACCTACCCCAACCGACGAGCATGTATGAAGAGATTAATGAATGTGGATGAAGCGAAAGAGGTCAGGATCGTAGCGAATGGAACATAGTAGTTTCTGCCTGCCTGTGGTAAAAAGGCGTTACGGTATGTATGTATGTATTAGCCCAAATCCTTCTCATACTACCACTGAAAAAAAAACAAAATTGCTTCAGTTTTAAAGAAGGACTATGAATGTCCTAACCAGCTGATTCTAACTCCAGGGTTTTGCTCCACCTCCGGGCCGACCTGTACTTCGAGCTGTTCGGCATGATGGCGGCGACGCGTGGCACAGTGCTGCCCCCGCTGTCGTCTGTTTACAACAACGTGTCTGTGCTGCTGGTCAACTCGCACCCCGTGCTCGCGCCTGCGCAGAGCCTGCCGCCCAACGTCGTTGACATAGCGGGGTATCATATAGAAGAAAACCACCAGCTGCCTAAGGTGAGCTACTTGTTCCTCTGACTTCTGTTGATCGAGAATGCGCTATAATCATTTCAAAAAGACATGTAAAAGAGCCCTTGACGGCAATTTGCAAAAATAAAATTTCGATTTTTAATTTTTGATTTTGTGATGCTTAAGAAAAAGCCGATTTGTTTTTGTACAATCATTTACTTACTGACTGAAGCACGAAGACACGCTCTCTCCCCAGGACCTCCAGGAACTGCTAGACTCCTCCACCCAAGGATTCGTCTACTTCAGCATGGGTTCTGTGGTGATGATGTCCACGTTACCCTCCAGCCTGAAAGCCGACCTTGCTGCTATGTTCGGGGAGCTGCCGTACACAGTGCTGTGGCAGAGCGACCAGCCCCTCGAAGGTCTGCCGAAGAACGTGTATGTGAGGAGTTGGCTGCCGCAGCTTGCTGTTCTAGGTCAGTTAAAGAAAGAAAAGACAGAAAGAAGACAGTTAGTCGCTTTTATAACACATAAATATTTCATGCTGGTCTGGGAGCAAAGAAAAAACATAGAATGTGCCAGTTGCTTCTCTTCCCGCGCAGGTAAAAGGTCATCGAGGGATTGGGTGAAAATCTTAGGGATCATGTTATATAGGCGATGTGGCTAGCAAACTATCACTGTTTTGTTTCCCCTTTCCATCCATGCGCCTGCAATCATGCTAAACGTGGTCTTTAGAACTTGTTACCTTTGCTACAAAGACGTGATTTATGTATGTATGGAAAGAACATGACCGTACCCCGGTCGACCTTTGAGTTTATTTCAATTATCAACATGAGGCATATTGCGAAACCCAATCATAATTACACAAATGGATAAGTGAAGCTTCGGACTAGTTCGTCACCCTTGCTTTAGGAGTGCTCGCTCCGGCGGCAGCGAAACGAACACCCAACGAGCGCTCCAAGAGGAAGGACTACGAACTAATCCAAAACATGTCGAGTCATTTTAAATCTTTATCCCCAGCCCACTCAAACATCAAGCTGTTCATCACGCACGCTGGCTTACTATCCATCATCGAATCACTACACTATGGGGTGCCGTTGCTGGCCGTGCCGGTGTTCGGTGACCAGCCAATGAACGCTGAGCGCGCCGTCAGGAACGGCTACGCGACCAGGGTCGACTTCCACCAGGAAATGGCGTCGGAGATGCGAGTGCAGTTGAAGCAGATGGTTGATGATGATAGGTAACAAAATTTATCACTTAACTTAACATCATACAATTTTACGTCTTCCCCGGGCCAAGGATTGGAAATTTCCGCTCGTGTAGCGATCGGTAAATTGTTACTTACGAACCGGAGGGACGTAAAATGTGTGTCATCGGGCTTATTGTTTATAGCATAAAAGGCGTGTAGATGTTTTTGACGTCTTAGTAACGTACATATATTATATTTATGTCCTCAACTGTACCTATGTGCTTTCACAAATCCAGGCAGGGGCCCGATTTTTTAAAAGAACGTGTGTTTATATCTGCAATACTACAGCTCTAATCAATTTTTTGACTTGTTCACAAGATTAACATTCATAAAATGTAAATTTATTATTCATAAAATTTATCACCACTTTCGAGTGGTATTTTCAGACATGTGCTTTCAAAAATCGGGCCCCAGGACGAGTTTTAAAAAGATGAATAAGATCAATTGTCGATAAGAATAACACTGTATTCAAAATGTTATGATCACCCTTAGTCGATTTTCGACAAGTGATAAATTAATTTCGTTTTTACAGCTACTTTAAAACAGCGAAGCGTCTGTCCCAGCTTTTCCACAGCCGACCCGTGGCGCCCTCTAAGCTGATCTCGCACTACGTGGAAATAGCCATCGAAACCAAAGGTACGGCGCGAGCTTCTCAACAAGCTTCTATGAAATGTTATTATCGTCATCCGACTAACAAGTATGCAAAATGAACAAAAAATTTACCTTGCTACTCCGCTACTCACGTGCAAGATAACTAAGCCTGTGTGAAATATATATGTTTTTCATGCAACCCTCCCTCCACTGCTGCCAATAAAACACATATAAATCCCACAAACTTAATTATCCCCTACACCACACAAACACTGACGCGTTTCGATCCCTATACGGGATCATTATCAAAGTTTAATGAACACAACTGTTTCGCATGTGTAACAGTTGTGTTCATTAAACTTTGATGAGGGAGGGTTGCATGAAAAACATATATATTTCACACAGGCTTAGTTATCTTGCACGTGAGGAGCGGAGTAGCAAGGTAATTTTTTTTTTCATTGAAATGGACCTCCGCAAAGTAACGCCTGATTCTATAAAGTATGCAAATTTTCAGCTCAATCGGTTGTAGATTGCTTCAAAATTTAGTTACAACGGTTCCACCCGGACAACCTGCATAGCCTTCATGATTGCTAGGAGTTTCGCCCATTACCCTCGACGGGCGTATGCCATCTGCACGGGAAGAGAAGCAACGGTACATTCTATGTTTTACTTAACTCCCAGACAGTGGCGTAACTATAACGTCTGGGGCCCGTGGCAAATTCGTCCTTCCTCAATATTAAGAAGTGCATCAGCGTCCCTTCTGTGCTTAAACCAAGCCAGTTCGGGGCCCCGTAGAGCTAGGGCCCCTGGCATTTTGCCACCCCTGCCACCCTATAGTTACGCCACTGCTCCTAGACCAGCATGGAAAACTAACTATGTTAACAATTCATGCACAATAGAGAGATCTTTCCAGGCCCGAGCCCGAAGGAAGAGAGAAGAGAAAAAAACAATAAACCAAAATTTTGTTTTTGCAAATTGGCTGCCAAGGGCTCTTTTACATGTCTTTTTTGATACAATCAGCGCATTCGCAAAGACCAACAATGCCAAGAAGAATACGCCGCAAGAAACTTGGCAGAAAGTCACTTTTTTCAAAATAAATTACAGTAAGAATACTTAAATTTTACTTAAATTAAATACCTACATTTATATAAGGGATATATAAGGTCCCCGAGCCTTAAATTATATTAGTAGGAAGTTGTTAATGCGACGTAGAACACCGGCGCTAGCTACTAGAGCGTCATAGTAGTTTTGAAGTCAATAACTAGATGGCGGTGGGGTCGCTACAAAACTTTAGTATGCGATTTCTTATGATGAAGGTAATTATAGCTATTTCTTTCTTCCAGGCGCCTACCACCTTCGCTCATCAGCACGTCACTACAACTGGTTGCAACTGCGGCGTATTGATCAGCTGTTAGGCTGTATAATATTCTTCTACAGCCTCTATGTAGCCTGTGGAATACTGGCCAGAAAGTTCAAGAGGCCGGTGGAAAAGAAAAAGAAGAATTGACTTGTGGTAAGGCTATGGTCCTACTTATGAAGAGAAATTAAAAAGAAGAAACAGGGGGTCGATTATTGTAATCGCGTAGAATTAACGCTATTTTTTATCATTTTTTCAGATGTGATCTCAAATGATCCCTGAGTTGTTATTAATGTACTGTAAATAAATAAGGGTGATATGTAATACTTAATCTAACTATAAAAATTAAAAAAATCTCTCAAAAATATCATTTTTAATACAAGATTTTTTTGCTGGCTGTCGTTCGTCTTGCATAATTCGCACTCTTCGTGGAAGAAAGACGTAAGTCCTATTAAGCCTTAATACGACTTACGTCTTTCTTCCACGAAGGGTGCGAATTATGTGTACCAAATTTCAAATCGATCTGACCAGGCGTTGAAGAGTTCCCTCCTGCGGAGACGGTCCTGGCTGGGTCACCAGAACTCCACCACCAGATTATTGTACTGTCATCCGATTTAAATACGCAAGTATATGCAAAATTTCTGCTCAATCCGTTGAAGATCTTCACAATTTAGTCGCAAGATTCTACCCGGACAAACATATAAAATGAATGTTGCTATGCGCACAACTCGAGAATGGCTGGACTGATGATTGGGCTATATTTTTTCTTATGTTCCGTAAAACTACCCAACTACATATTTAGCTGTCATTTTAGTATGGATCTGACAGCGAGCGAACCTAAACCTGAATTGGCATTGTTCATTTTTTTTAAGCTGTGCTTTTAACACCTTTATTTGATAAAATGGACTATTTCAAGCAACTAATTTGAATATTATGCTTTTACGTAGCTTTGTTAATTAATAATAAATATTTTTTCGCTGTTTGATAATTCGTGAATTTAGACAGAATCCCAATCGCCTTTTATATCGGCTATAAAAAAAAACGGCTTTGTCTATGGTTTTGTAGATTTGACAGTGACACATGACAGTTGCCGTAGCCAAACTTTTTTTTTTCATTTTTGTGGCAAACATTCGATGCTGGATTCTGTCTAAAAACCCGGTCGTTCGGTCAAACAAAGGTTCAAAGTACTTTTACAAAAATATCTGCAATTATAAAGTATTTTTGAAATCGGACAAGATAAATCGGATAATTGACGGTTTTCCTCGAAATGGTTTTCGAATTGGAGCATACTAAAAAAAATGAACAATGCCAATTGAATTATGACCTCATGGTAACCTTTCATACTACAAACTATTGTCCATTACTACATACAAGCAAAATCGCCTGAACAAGTATTGGCTTTCAACAGAAAACTATCGTGAGACTTAATCATTATTACACATAAACGGATAACTCACGTATAAAAAAAAAGAAGTCTAGTGATGCTCGACATGTTTCGGACTATTTCGTAGTCCTTCTTCCTAGAGCGCTCGCCCCAGCGGCAGCGAAACGAACACTTTTTTTATACGTGAGATGTTCGTTTATGTGTAATGATGAAGTATTGGCTTGATGTATCTTCTTAAGTGGACTTAGTATGTTTTGTGTGAGTATATTTATGTAGTTTATTATGTAGTACATTTCTGACATATATTAGTTTATCGTATTTTTTAATTGTATTAGGGTGTACCGGTATTGTTGTGTTGGGGCATTCTTATTATTATTATTTAAATGCTTTATTTGTTTAGGTTAAGTTAGGGTCTTTGGTCTTAGCTTTTTAGTATGTCTACTCTCTATACTCTGATTTCTGTTGTCCTGTCAATCGTTCGAAGGTTAGCTGGAAGAAATCCCTTTAAAGGATAAGTTCGTCTTTGTACTTCTGTTTTTCTCATTAACTGTAAAATTAATGTGTTTTATGTACAATAAAGACATACATACATACGACTAGTATCCATACCAATATTCTTTTTTATTTTTTCCAAGTTTTTCCTTCATTTAACCATTGAACTTCCTCGAATAAAAGTCACAACTAAACGAAAGTATTTGTGTCATATTTGGACCATAGTTGGGAACTTTTGGACTATTGTTGCGCAGTTCTACGGTTCCTAATGGCACACGGAACGTTTTTATAGAGAAAAAAAAAGATATTCAGTGGCGCAAAATGTTGCCCAGTCTAACTCCATACAAAATTTCCTTTACCTATTGCATACATAACAATGAAGGCTACGATTTTTGCTGCTGAGTATATTTTAGAAAAAAATGGAGACGCCTCTCAGATTTTTGCCGCAGTATTTCTACAGGTTGGTCAGTTCGATCGACTGAACTCTGAACAACCCTATAAAGATTTTTCATTCAAATTTCTCATTCAAAATTTATTCCCGCCCATGACGCGGTTCACTTTAAGCTAGGGTTGCCAAAATTTTTTCAACAAAACACAGTATTTTTCAAAATAAACCACAAAAAATACGATTTATTAATCACAAAGATTATATAATAAGTAAATACAAAATAATTAAAGTATAAACTTAGGCTACCTTAAAATAACTTAGTAAAATAAAATTAATGTTAAAAATTAAAATAAATTTGGACCCTTAGGTAGGGTCGCCATCACGCAGGCAGCATTCCCGCGTTGTATCGCAATTGCGAGTCTTTGTGCGAGAAAGCTAAAAAATATAGTATTTTATGGAAAAATAAAAAAATAGACAAACATTTGTTTACTTCAAATTTATTTTTATAAAAACTATATTTGTTTTCAGATTTCGTTTGGTGTTGAAAATATAGTATTTTTGCGTACTGTATATTTCTTGAACAGTATAATAGTATGCAGACCGGAAATATAGTGCAATACTATATATTATAGTACGGTTGGCAACCGTACTTTGAGCATTGATCAATGTAAAAACATTTTCCAACTATGATTCAAAAATCCTGAAAAGCATTTACAAGGCTATTTAGGGCCGATTTTTCAATCCTCAGATAAGCACTTAACTGACAGATACCCATAGAGTTGTTCCTCGAATAGGACTTATCTGACGATTGAAAAATCGGCCCTTAGTTAAAGTACCTAACCGCCTGCTGAAAAAAAACTCATATTATAAAAGCGAAAGTTTGTGAGTGTGGATGGTTGGATGTTTGTTGCTCTTTTATGACAAAACGGCTTAACCGGTTTTATTGAAATTTGATACAGAGATACTTACAGTCCCGGGGAAAAATGTGGGATAGTTTTTTTCCGAAAAACAGCATAGTTCCCGCGGGATAAGCGAAAGCATCGCTAGTATGATATTCCTCGTATGTATGTTTGTCTGGGTGGAATCTTGCGACTCAATTTTGAAGCAGATTTCAACCGATTGAGAAGAAATGTTGCATACCTGAGTAGGTACTGTAGAGCTGCCCTGAAGAGGCACTTCAGACTGTACGGGAATCGGGTTATAATGTATCTAACCAAACTGTTGTTGCAGAAGGCCAAGTAAATTAGTTAAAACACAAACTCATTATATCTTGATTTTATTTCAAGTTTAAAATTATCTCATTACAAAATATTTAGGATCCCGCCTATGCGGCTTTCGGTTCGAGCTGTTCTGAGAGCCGTCCCAAGTTCCAAAAACAAAAACCTTCAAAATATCAAACGAGTGTTCGATATTCGGAACTTGAACTATCTCAAAGCAGCCAGCACCCAAAACCTGCCAGCATAAACTAGCCGAACCTATTCCTACAGTACTTAAGTCGGATGACAATACAATAATCTGGTGGTGGAGTTCTGGTGACCCAGCCAGGACCGTCTCCGCAGGAGGGAACTCTTCAACTGTGGTCCGACTGACTTGAAATTTGGTACAAATATGCAGGACGAACGTCAGCCAGCAAAAAAAGCTTGTATTAAAAATGATATTTTTGACAGATTTTTTAATTTTTACAGTTAGATTAAGTATTACATATCACCCTTATTTATTTACAATACATAAATAATACATCTGAAAAAATGATAAAAAATAGCGTTAATTCTATGCGATTTCAATAATCGACCCCCTGTTTCTTCTTTTTAATTTCTCTTCATAAGTAGGACCAAAGCCTAATACCACAAGTCAATTCTTCTTTTTCTTTTCCACTAGCCTCTTGCACTTTCTGACCAGTATTCCACAGGCTAAATAGAGGTTGTAGAATAATATTATACAGTCTAACAGCTGATCAATACGCCGCAGTTGCAACCAGTCGTAGTGACGTGCTGATGAGCGAAGGTGGTAGGCGCCTGGAAGAAATAAATAGCTATAATTACCTTCATCATTAAGAAATCGCATACTAAAGTTTTGTAGCGACCCCACCGCCATCTAGTGATTGACTTCAAAACTACTACGACGCTCTAGTACAGCGGTTCCCGAAAGGTGGTCCGCGGAACCCTGGGGTTCCGTGGAAGGGTAATAAGGGTTCCGTAAAAAATATTTTCATGTGCGGTGAGCAACGTTGTTCGCGCGCACTGATCTGTATGTTGTTTTTCATTTATACCTATTTTAAGGTGTTATCAAAGAAGGGTTCCGCTAGGAAAAATGTAATCAATTAGGGTTCCTTGACACAAAAAAATTGGGAACCCCTGCTCTAGTAGCTAGCGCCTGTGTTCTACATCGTATTTCCACTTCCTACTAATATAATTTAAGGCTCGGGGACCTTATGCATTCCTTTTATAAATGTACTAGCTTCTGCCCGCGACTTCGTCTGCGTAGATTTAAACATAAAAACCTTCCTCTTGAATCACTCTATTTATTAAAAAAACCGCATCAAAATCCGTTGTGTAGTTTTGAAGATATAAGCATACATAGGGACATGGGGACACAGGGACAGAGAAAGCGACTTTGTTTTATACTATGTAGTGATGATTTAATTTAAGTAGAATTTAAGTATTCTTACTGTATTTTATTTTGAAAAAAGTGACTTTCAGCCAAGTTTCTTGCCGCGCATTCTTCTTGGCATTGATGGTCTTTCCCAATAATAATAATAATAATAAAGGCGTTTTTATATTTTGTATTAATATTGTTTTATTACTTTTTATATGAATATTGTAAAAACCTAACTTAAGATAAAAATAAATATACAGAATAATAATAATAATAATTTATTTCAGACTGAGTCCATAAAATGGACTGGCAATGCGCTGGTAGTTTCAAAAAAGACATGAAAGAGCCCTTGGCGGCCAATTTGCAAAAATAAAATTTTGATTTTTTTTTCTACTCTCTTCCTTCGGGCTCGGGCCTGGAAAGATCTCTCTATTGTGTATGAATTGTTACCATAGTTAGTATTTCATGCTGGTCTGGGAGCAAAGAAAAACATAGAATGTACCAGTTGCTTCTCTTCCCGCGCAGATGGGCGAAAATCTTAGCAATCATGTTTAGGCGATGCGGCTCGTCCGGGTGGAACCATGCAACTCAATTTTGAAGCAATCTACAACCGATTGAGCTGAAAATTTGCATACTTGTAACACGGACGATATAACATTTCATAGAAGCTTGTCAAAAATGTCCCAGACATCCTTGAAACACAAATTGAGTACTTTATTTTTAAACAAACAAGTAAGTACTTATTAAAATCACTTGCTCTGGAAGGGTATAGGGCTCAATGTCGTGCCATGCACGCTTATTTATTTAATTGTAGGATAGATTGTTTTAGTTGTTTTAATTACTTATTACTTTGGACTGCTCTTTGGCTTTAATCTGATGCATTTTGTTGGTTTTGTGTAAATTCACCCAAATTGTTTTACTTAATTTTTTCTCTTTTTTTCTTCTTTGTTCGTTCAAACTTACCCGCGTAATGAAATGAGATTTACAAAGGAATAAATAGGGTTGGGCTGAAAATCAGCGATGTGTGCGTGCGCGCTCCCGCGGTGCGCACCCGCAGCACACGCTGAGCCCAATCCAATTGCCACGCTTAGTTTTAAGTTTGATTTACTTTATATAAATGTATGTATACTCTATTTGTGGTAATAAAATTCTATTCTATTCTATTCTATTCTAAAAAGCTCGCGCCGTACCTTTGGTTTCGATGGCTATTTCCACGTAGTGCGCTATCAGCTTAGAGGGCGCCACGGGTCGGCTGTGGAAAAGCTGGGACAGACGCTTCGCTGTTTTAAAGTAGCTGTAAAAACGAAATTAATTGATCACTTGAAAATCAACTGAGGTACATCATAACATTTCGCATACTGTATTATTCTTATCGACACTTCACCTCAATCATCTTTTTAAATCTCGTTCCTCGATATGTGAAAGTACACAAAGCCCGTGTTTATTGTTTATTATTTATTTATTTACATATAGTTATGCGGCCCGATTTTTGAAAGCACATGTGTGATATACCTACCACTCGAAAGTGGTGAAAATTTGTGCTGAATTTGAAATATACGAGTAGCTTAGAATAGAAGATACTTACGGCTCTCATTAATATTGTGAAGATTAGAGCTGTAGTTTTGAAGATATAAGCTAATTTATACCATTTTCGAGTGATGTGCTTTTAAAAATCAGGCGTCTGCTCGGTAATACGGTCTAAAGACCCCCCCCCTGTCGGGCTCTTAGCCGACGGTCAATGATATCCCTCAGAAACTACCAGGAAATTTAGCCGATGCCCAGGCTGCACCGGACCAAGCACTGCTCTTCTTCCCGGACGGATCCAAAAACGGACCGCAGTTCTTGACCACACGTGGAGGTAACCCGACTCGCACCCCCCCCCCCCCATTAATAAACGCTTTGTAGGCTTCTGCCAACTCAGCAATCGTTTGTCCTTATCTGTCACTTTGACATTTACCTTTCACAACGATTGCTAAGATAGCAGAGGCCTATTGAGCGTTTACAAATAAGGGGGTTGGGGTGCGAGTCGAGTTACCTCCGCGTGTGGTCAAGATTGCGGTTCGTTTTTGGATCCGTCCGGGGGGAAGAGCAGTGCTTGATCCGGGGCACCCTGAATATCGGCTAAAGATTTCCTGGCAGTTTCTGAAGGATATCATTGACCGTTGGCTAAGAGCCCGATAGGGGGGAGGGGGTCTTTGATCATTACCGTACAACGTTGCCGACATTTTGTCACAAGATTTTTGAATTATATTTTTGTTACTTTGACATTGGCGAAGTTGTCGTCGCTATAACGACTTGATACGCCACCAACAAGAAGACGAAGAAGAATAAGGGGGTTATTATTATAAATAAATAAATAAATAAAAAATTATGTGGAAATTTCGCTCGAAAGCCATTCAAATGCGCGAATTTTCGTTTTATTATCAAATGATCACCGTCTACTCGCTGCTCAAAAACTTCATCATCATCACCATCTCCAGCCTATATACGTCCCACTGCTGGGCATAGGCCTCCTCTCAGAACGAAAGGGCTTGGGCTATAGTTCCCACGCGGGCCCAGAGCGGATTGGGAACTTCACACACACCATTGAATTATTTCACAAATACATGATATATTCAAAATCTCAGAGGTGCGAGCCCGCGATTCGAACCCACGACCCTCTGCATGAGAGGCCACTATAGATTTCAAAAATGGGGCCGTCATCCATGGTAAATCTTAAGTCCAATTTCATAATTTTTGTACCAACTTGTTATGTATTTCAATGACGTTAAGTTAAGTGATAAATTTTATTAGGAACCTGTCATCATCAACCATCTTCTTCAACTGCACTCGCATCTCCGACGCCATTCCGTAGTGAAAGTCAACCCTGGTCGCGTAGCCGTTCCTGACGGCGCGCTCAGCGTTCATTAGCTGTTCGCCAAACACCGGCACGGCCAGCAACGGCACGCCATAGTGTAGTGATTCGATGACGGATAGTAAGTCAGCGTGCGTGATGAACAGCTTGATGTTTGGGTGGGCTGCGGATAAAGATTTAACATGACTCGACATGTTTTGGACTAGTTCGTAGTATGTATGTATGTATGTAAACTCTTTATTGCACATAAAAAATTAAAAAATATAGAAGTACACAGGAAATACTACAAAGGCGAACTTATCCCTAAGAAGGGATCTCTTCCAGCTAACCTGATACACAAAAAAATAGTTTACAAAGAAAGACATTATTATGCGCAAATAAGTAATATTAATACTTAATAAATTAACAACTAAAGTACATTATAAAACCATAATACAATAATATTTAAATAACGGAATAAAATTTAACCAATAAACTTACATAAACACTATCGAATAATATAAATACTCTAACCGAAATACAATATGAAAGGCAGCTACCGCCTCAGGTGCCAGTGCTTAGCCACAACTTCCTCAGCCCACCCCTGAACACCGCCACAGACTGAGATTCCCTCAACGTCAGGGGCAACTCGTTCCACAGCTTGACGGAGCGGATCGTGCAAGATTTGGCATAATGATCGTGCCTTGTTAGGCGGAAAGGCAAGTGTGAGGTTGGAGCTCGACCGCAAACGGTCCCCGCTTCCAGTGGCCAAGTAGCTAAATCTTTCACACAAGTAAGAAGGAGAAGTAGAATTAAAAAGAACATTGAAAAGGAGGCACAGGGTATGCATGTCTCTGCGACGTCGAATAGGCAGCCAGTTTAGCTGCTCGCAAAAGTGGGAGACACGATCATACTTGCGCAGATCATAAATGTACCTAATGCAAACATTTTGAAGGCGTTCAAGTTTGTCAAGCAGTTCCTCCGTCAAGTCAAGGAAAGCAATATCACCATAATCGAGTAGGGGTAAGAGAAGAGAACGAGCAAGGGTAAGTTTTGTTTGAAAAGGGTAAAAGTTCTGCAGACGTCTCAAGGAGTGCATCGATGCGAAAAGTCTACAGCTCACCTCAGACATGCGCAGTCCAGGAAAGAGTTTGGTCGATTATATCGGGCGCCCTTTCGCAGTTTTGCCCAGCTAAAACCGGTCTGGGATTCGAACGTGCTCACCCGGCGTATCAAGATTTCCCTCTTCAATTCCATAGCGAAGTCCGTTTTGCTTTTCGGCTGCGAGACCTGGAAGGAGACTAAGGGACTGACGAGCAGGCTACAAGTGTTCGTCAACAAATGCCTAAGATCCATCCTGCGCAGATTCTGGCCGAACACTATCAGCAACAAAGATCTATGGAATCGATGCCACCAAATCCCGATCAGGCAAGAAATCGCCCAACGGAAGTGGATGTGGATAGGGCATAACCTCCGAAGACCAGAGGACAACGCTGCCAGGGTCGCGTTCACGTGGAGGCCGCGCGGGAGCAGGCGGCGGGGCCGGCCGGCGCACACGTGGCAGCGCACCACCGACGCCGAGCTGCGGGCAGCCGGGCTGAGTTGGAGGGACGCGGAGCGAGAGGCGCAAGATAGGAGCGGATGGAGACGTCTCACGAAGGCCCTCTGTACCACTGGGGTACCATAGGAGAGCAACAACAACAACAACAACCTTTCGCAGTCCCCTTGTCGCGCACGGTGCGTGCCAGAAACGCGCCCACGACTAGGGCTCTCTCGCTCTTGAACGACATTCTTGTGCAGGTCCCGGATGCGGACATATTTTTTGATAACTTTAGTGAATTCATGAGAAAGGCTAATGTATTCCTATCGAAATTGTAATTACCTGCCTATAATAATATTATTGCTTGACATTATTGATTAATCTAGTTGACATAATTTTCAATTCAATTTGTGGCTGGATATTGAACTTTTTAATTCATTTTTAATTAATTTCAATCAGACATTTTCGTTTATTTTTTGATTATTATTTTATTTGATTTGTTCTTGTATTGTATTTAAATTGTAAATTGGATTCGCTTTGACACTGTAAGTTTAATATAATTTTTAATCTAATATTTCCCTTTTGACAGATATGTATTAATTTTATGTGTATTTAATTAATGTGTGAGTGTTTTGGTTCTGCACTGTAAAACTTGCATGTGTTTTCTATAAATAAATAAATAAATTAAATAAATAAATAAATAATACCCAAATTCTTAACGGTATTTGAATAAGGGATTGGAGCACCATCAAATATAATATTCGGCAACACAACCCCCGGTAATCTGCCCACGAAGTGAGGACTGCCAATAATTATGGCCTTTGACTTAGCAGCGTTAACCTTAAGGCCAAACCGCTCTGCCCAACTACTGATGCAGTCCAGGTCAGTATTAATTTGACCAATTATAGAAGGCAAATCATCGAAACCAGTCGCTGCAGAGATCTGCAGATCATCCGCATATAAATGATAGGAAGACTGAAGTGACTTTGTAATACCATCGATAAAAATTGAAAACAGAAGAGGAGACAGCACACCCCCCTGGGGAACACCAGCAGCAAGGTCGTGCCACTCCGAGAAATGATCATCAACCCTAACTCACTGGCGCCTTCCAAAGAGGTATGCGTGAAACCATGAGATGGCAGATGGGGAAAAAATTAAGTTCTGAAGGGTTCCAATTAAGAAGTCCTTCCTCTTGGAGCGCTCGTTGGGTGTTCGTTTCGCTGCCGCCGGAGCAAGCACTCCTAGAGCAAGGGTGACGAACTAGTCCGAAGCTTCACTTATCCATTTGTGTAATTAGGATTGGGTTTCACAATATGTCTCATGTTGATAATTGAAATAAACTCAAAGGTCGACCGGGGTACGGTCATGTTCTTTCCAAACATACGAAAATGACGTCTTTGTAGCTTAAGGTAACAAGTTCTAAAGGCCACGTTTAGCATGATTGCAGGCGCATGGATGGAAAGGGGAATCAAAACAGTGATAGTTTGCTAGCCACATCGCCTATATAACATGATCCCTAAGATTTTCACCCAATCCCTCGATGAGCTTGTACCTGCGCGGGAAGAGAAGCAACTGGCACATTCTATGTTATTTCTTTGCTCCCAGACCAGCATGGAATACTTATGTGTATTAAAGCGAATAACTGTCGTCTTTCTTTCTTTTCTTTCGTTAACTCACCTAGAAGAGCAAGCTGCGGGTCCCTTCTGCAAACAAGCACGTTCTTCGGCAGACCTTCGATTGGCTGGTCGCTCTGCCACAGCACTTTGTACGGCAGCTCCCCGAACATAGCAGCAAGGTCGGCCTTCAGGCTGGAGGGTAACGTGGACATCATCACCTCAGTACCCATGCTGAAGTAGACGAATCCTTCGGTGGACAAGTCTAGTATTCCCTGGAGGACCTGGGGAGAGAGCGTGTCTTTGTGCTTCGGCCAGTAAGTAAGTAAATGATTATACAAAAACAATTAACAAAAAATATAAGATGTACAATACAATTCAATGGCGCTTTCTTGAACATCACATAATAAACTTACTCCAATGCCTTCACAGTTCACTCTGCTAGGCTGTGGAATCGGTTACCGACCTCCATCAGGCAGTCTGCCTCCGTGGCGTCGTTCAGGGAGGGCTTAAGGAAGATGTGGCTCACGCTATCTCCTTAGACATTGTATGTGTGTACTCATATTGTATGTAGTGTGTATGTATGCATGTGTTTAATGATATTTAGTAGTTTATTTATGAATTGTTTGTTGTATTTTGAGATGTTACGCTCTATTGTGGTTTTCACTATATGGATATTTTAAACTCACTCTTTGTTTATCCCTCGCTTAATGCTCCTCTCATTTACTCAAAGTTTAACTGGTAGAGATCCCTTATAGGGATAAGTTCGCCTTTGTGCATATATTTAATGTCCTTTTTTGTGATTTGTCTCTGTTTCTTTACATGTATACAATAAAGCATTTACCTACTTACTTACTTACTTAAACAACATAGAAACAGGACCATAGAGAAAATCACTGGTTAAGCAATAAACCGCCTTATCACTAGAGAGTGATTTGTAAGGTTCTCAGAATTTTTCGAAATATTTCAGCAGATGGTTGAGTTAGTTAATTCTAATTCAATCTAATCAAAAATTCAAAATTCAAATTTTATATGGCCACCAAGGGCTCTTTTACATTATTTTTTGAAATGATTATAGCGCATTATCAATCAACAAGAGTCAGTGGAACAAGTAGCTCACCTTAGGCAACTGGACGTTTTCTTCTATATCAGGGGTGGCGAACCTTTTTTGGTGGACGTGCCATTTTTTCACAAATAAAGTAATATTTGGCTCTAACCTGTCTTCAAAGATCCTGTTGTCTTAAGAGTGTGTTGTTATTTTACGATCATATGACCACATTACCCGTTTTCCGCCCTATTTCATAATAAAAGAATCTTAAGTTGGTGATTTAATGGACAAAAATAAACCTTTTTTATTATTGGCGTGCCCAAATTACTTTGAAGCATGCCAACAGTGGCACGCGTGCCATTGGTTCGCCATCCCTGTTCTATATGATACCCCGCTATGTTAACAACGTTGGGTGGCAGGCTCTGCGCAGGCGCGAGCACGGGATGCGAGTTGACCAGCAGCACAGATACGTTGTTGTAAACAGACGACAGCGGGGGCAGCACTGTGCCGCGCCGGAGTCAGAGGAACAAGTAGCTCACCATATTCAGGTGGACGTTTTCTTCTATATGATACCCCGCTATGTCAACGACGTTAGGCGGCAGGCTCTGCGCAGGCGCGAGCACGGGATGCGAGTTGACCAGTAGCACAGACACGTTGTTGTAAACAGACGACAGCGGGGGCAGCACTGTGCCGCGCCGGAGTCAGAGGAACAAGTAGCTCACCATATTCAGGTGGACGTTTTCTTCTATATGATACCCCGCTATGTCAACGACGTTAGGCGGCAGGCTCTGCGCAGGCGCGAGCACGGGATGCGAGTTGACCAGCAGCACAGACACGTTGTTGTACACAGACGACAGCGGGGGCAGCACTGTGCCGCGCGTCGCCGCCATCATGCCGAACAGCTCGAAGTACAGGTCGGCCCGAAGGTGGAGCATAACCCTGGAGTTAGAATCAGCTGGTTAGGACGATATCCGGTCCATTCATAGTCCGGTGTTCCTTCTTTCAAACTGAAGCAATTTTGTTTTTTTTTTCCAGTGGTAGTATGAGAAGGATTTTGGCTATACATACATACCGTAACGCCTCTTTCCCACAGGCAGGCAGAAACTACGTTGTTCCACTTGCTACGATCCTGATAACCTCTTTCCCTTCATCCACATTCATTAATCTCTTCATACACGCTCGTCGGTTTAGAGTACTCTTGACTCTTGAGTTTTCCCAAATGTCCGCAACAGTTTTTAGAATTTTTGTCTGTTTGTCTGTATATTTGCGAGCGCATCACGTGAAAACAGCTGAACGGATGTTGATGCAAACTTTACTAATCTGTTGAGAAAATCACCGGCCAGGTTATAGGCTACTTTTTATCCCGGAAAATGTGTCAATTGCTAATTCTACGCGGACGAAGTCGCAGGCAAAAGCTAGTTAAAAATATATTCGAAAATCTTGTGACACAATGTCGGCAACGTTTACGGTAGAACACGGTCAAAGACCCTGCCGGGCTCTTGGCTAACGGATAATGATATTCCTTGGCGATCGCCAAGAAATCATTAACCGATGCACAGGGTGAGGGCAAAAAGGAACCGCAATTCTTGACCACACGCGGCGGTAACCCGACTCGCACTTTCAATTCCAACTCAGACCAGGTTTTAGCTGTAATTTTTAGTATGGATCTGATAGCGAGCGAACCTAAACTGAATCAGAATTGAAACGCATTAAGACGTCATGGTAAACCCTGGTCCCGTCAGCCGTAAGCACTCACCAGCTACCCAACTGCATCCCGCCAGTCAGGATGCTGTTCAGTAGTCGCTTCCAGTAGCTCATGGGCACGTCACCCGCGCTGCTGGGGACGGGCAGCGGCAGCACAGCCGTGCTGGTCACGTCATCCACCAAGTACTCGAGGTACGGATGGGTGACGACACTGCTCACCATGATCCACGGGGCTTGTTGGACCGCTGCGTATCTGAAGAGGAATTTGAGAGAAGTGTTAATGTTTGTGACGGATGTCACATGGTTGCGTGACATTAGTTTAAACATGTTCTTCTTCTCTCCTTAATGGCGGCCGTAAGGCTTGGGCCAATGTCAGTGTGGTAAAAATATAATTCAAAAATCTTGTGACAAAAATGTCGGCAACGTTGTATGGTAATGGTCAAAGACCCCCCTCCCCCCCTGTCGGGTTCTTAGCCAACGGATAACGATATCCCTCGGAGACCGCCGGAAATCATTAACCGGTGCCCAGGGTGCACCGGAACAAGCACTGCACTTCCCCTCGGACGGATCCAAAAACAAACCGCAGCTCTTGATCACACGCGGAGGTAACCCGACTCGCACCCCGTTTAAACATGTTGTATGTACACACAGCAAAGCTATTCGGTAAGCAGGATAGATACGGCGCGAGCGTGCGTAGGTGCTTACCTGATTATTTTGCCATGTGTACGTGTTTCTCTTTGGCAAACCCTGCTGGTAAAATGTTATATAAAATAAGATTTCTAAACGACACTGAAAATTATAACACAGAAAAATCCGAAAAGTAAAGCTATGGCTGGGAATCGAACCCGGATCCTCGTCATTCCGTGACGCGTGCTATCTCCAACTTATTTCTTTATCTTATTGGTTGTCTGGTAGAGATCGCTATTAAGAGATACCTAACACGCTAAATAGGCACTTAAGCGTAATAGGTATAAATAATGACCCCTCCTGCCCACACTGTGGGAAGGAGGAGACGAGCAAACATGTCCTCACCGAGTGCGTCATGTACGCGGCAGCGCGGCGTGATGATCTCGGGAGTGACGAACTGGAGGAGGACGAGCTAAGGAATGTCGAACTTAAAGATGTCCTTATGTTCGGCAGGAGAATAAGAAGATACGAGGAGAGTTGCTGACGATTCCCGGCCCTAGCTTTATTTTCGGATTTTTCTGTGTTCTAATTTTCAGAGTTATTTAGCGGTGGCGTAACTATAACGTCTGGGGCCCGCGCAAATTCGTCAGATGGGGCTCCTTCCTCAATATAAAGAAGTGCATCAGCGTCCCTTCTGTGCTCTAAACCAAGCCAGTTCGGGCCCCGTAGAGCTAGGGGCCCCTGACATTTTGCCACCCCTGCCACCCTGTAGTTACGCCACTGTCATTTAGACATTTTATTTGACTATTCTTGTAAAGACGTAAAGTGCAGACTTAACTCGGTCGAGTTTGGTGGTTACGCTATGACACTCACCCGGCAGGGACGTCGGAAATGAACCACTCGGTGATGACAGCGTCGAACTGTTCAAACAGCATGGCTTGGACCATTTCAGGCGCTTGCGTAGCGATGGTCACGATCTCCGTCGCCATGGGCAGCTGAGTCAGAGGGTCCGAGTAGTGTAAGTCAAACATATGTTTCGCTGCAAGAGATTTTATTTGTAATTTGTGAACATTTCAACAATATCCGTTCAGTAGTTTTTACGTGATGCTCAGTCAAACAAACAAACAAACAAACAAAAATTTAAAAAATGGTTTTAATATGTTCAGTTACCGATTTTAAGTCACCCTGGTCGGTTTTTTTTTTTAAATCTTCAATGTACAGATTTTTTGGTCTCAACGATTTTATTATATGTATAGACTAGCTTCCACGTACAACAGTGGTACAACCTTTTCAATGTCACTACCCCTGTGAACAAGTATGGAAATTGAGTTTACCCCTAGCTAATTTAAAATAATTAAAACCACACAAATTCGAACGAAAATATGTTTATTATGTAAGAAATTGCACGTTTAGGTAACTAGTAAGTAAAGTATATAAATCTCGGAGTTAACCATGCTACTATTTTGTTTATTGCTATTTTAATACTATTTCGTGCCATCCCGTGTTACCCCCCTAGAATCTCCGTTTTACCCCTGCGGGGGTAATTACCCCCAGGTTAGGAACCACTGGCGTAGAATAATTGACATGTTTATCGTTATCCCGCGGAAGCTATGCAGTTTTCCGGGATAAAAAGTAGCTTATAACTTGGCCAGGAATTTCCTTGACAGATTAGTAAAGTTTTCATTAAAATCTGTTCAACCGTTTTTAACCTTTTCAACGCCAACGACACATTAGCACCGCAGGTTCAACGCCAACGACCTATATATACGTCCATTACTTCAATGCAAAAGCAGCCTTCGTTCGATTGCGTTTAGGTTCAATTTAAGGCATCGCAATAAAGACGTCTGGCGTATGGGTGACGTCTCTTGTATTTGACGTGGCGCCGAAAAGGTTAAGCGATGCGCTAGCAAATATACAGATAAACAGACAAACAGGCAAAAAATCTGAAAGTGCTGGAACTTGTTCCGTTATTAATCCTAAGTAGACCACCAGCCCGTTGGTCAGATGGCATCTGGCATTCGCCGGAAAACTGTGGAAGAGACTGGCACAGGACCGGACAAAACTATACTTCATTTATTTTAGGATGAGAAACCACAACAACATTAAATTGCGTCTGGTCAACTATTTCTTACCTAGCAAATAGTACAGTGCAATAGTCTGGGAGCCGCAAAATAAAATTGTTTTAATGCCACTTTATTTTCGTGTCGTTTACAATTACTCTAGTACAAATTGCAAAGAGAGCACACTTCACGAGCCGCAATATAATGTTGTTGTGGTTTCTCATCCTAAATTAAATGAAGTATACTGACAATTTATGATGGCTATCGTTAAAACTTTACACCACGACAGCGCCCTCTATCGTCGAATAGCAAACACTAAAAGGTTCTGATCATCGTCAATAGATGGCGTGCAAATTAATTGTAGCACGTACTTGCATATGCATAAACAGCTATTGTCGCACTAACGTCGATTAGTGTTAAGTTCTCCACCGGCTTCTCTACTAATCCAGGGTACGGGGTCGCCCACCACACCTGAGAAAAGAATAGGAATAAATGACTGAAGAATATGACGAAAGAATAGGAATAAATATAGGTTCCAACCTATTGGGACCGAGCGCGACGACAGCGCCACGTCACAGGCGGCCATTATGGACATTATTGTCACCGCTGTCAAACAAGAAATAAGTAAATAATGTGAAAAATATTAATGAAATCTTGTGTTATTTTACTATATTACACAATTTTGGACAATGGTAGTCAGTAACATTATTGCCAATAATATTCAAATTGTTGTTTTCAGTGAAAATTTTAGAGGTTAGGTAACTTACTTTTTTTTTCTTACGGCAGATATCCACTTATTTCTTTGGTCTCGTTTCCACCATGGTCTTGGAAATTGGTAAAATTTACAGTCGCTATTCTTCTTGGTGTTATTACAATTCACAATAACACATCTTACCAGGACCATATTTTTATTTCAAAAACGATTAGAAAATGTTTACTGCAATATGGATTTGACAGCTCAAATCAGCGACAAAAATGACAATTTTAGCCATAGCGAGCGCTGTGATCGTTTAGGCTACCCCCTCCACCCGCTTTGCACTCTGCCAATACAAAATAAATGTAAAAAACCAAATAAACATTTTTGATTTTTTTTTGAAACATAAAAATCCGGTGTCAGCAGAACCCAATGTAGGTGAAGTGCAGTTTTATATTAACTTGCCCGGAACCGTCCAATCCCGGTTTTGAAGTCTTCGACTCACGCTATGTCCAGCCTGGAGCAGCGAGCTGACGATGCCCTTTCCCAGGGTGTTGTGGCTCCGGGTGGGCACAGGGAACACGCAGAGTATCCTGTACCCCTCCGCCAGGGCCAGCGTGACCAGGACAGACAGCACCAGCTTCATAGCTGGTAGCATTCGGAACCTTTGGAAAATACAGCATTTATTTAGGCTTGAAGAGCATATTCACTATTTTCCATAGTTATCGTATAACTAGGTTCTACCCGCGACTTTGTAAGCGTAGAATTACTTAAGAACTAAATGTTGACAGCATATTCTGCAATAATTATTTACGTTGCGACTAACCAGCTATGTTTATCGCTACCGTAGTTTAGTTAAGTTAGTTTAGTTTGGTTGGAGACTGAAAAACAGCGACCTCGCTGAGTCTCCCTTCCGTTTTACCTACGCATCTAATTCTACTTTGTAATTTTTGTATTTTTGTGATTTTTTTGTGTTGGTGAATAAAAAATTCTTCTATTCTATTCTATTCTATCCCGCGGGAACTATGCAATTTTCCGGGATAAAAAGTAGCCTATGTTTTAATTTAGGGTACCAGCTATCTCTGTTCCAAATATGCCAGTCGTTTTAGCGTGAAGAAGGAACAAACATACACACTCACATCCTCACAAACTATCGCATTTATAATATTAGTAACATAGGATAATATAACTCTCTACTACTTATTAACATACGGCCAGAGGCTTTCTTTATCAAATTTCTAAACGACACTGAAAATTAGAACACAAAAATCCGAAAAGTAAAGCTATGGCTGGGAATCGAACCCGGATCCTCATCATTCCGTGATGCGTGCTATACCCCTACACCACCGTCTGTATCTGTGAAAGGTAAATGTCAAAGTGACAGATAAGGACAAACGATTGCTAAGTTAGCAGAAGCCTACAGAGCGTTTATGAATAAGTGGGTAAGACTTGACTGCACTTGTTATGATTTTAATGTGTCTTAATTTTGCAATTACGTAGGTACATTCATACATACACAAATCACATTTTTATCCCTTACAGGGTAGACGGAGCCTAAGGTGACAAGACCTACAGGCCACATAATTTTGTAATTGAGATGGATAATTTGTAATTTTATTATAAATTAATCGCCTCTTAATAAAATATTTGAACGCCTGTGGGGCGATTTTTGAAAGCACGTACCTATGTGATAATACCACTCGAATGTGGTGAAAAATTGGGCTGAATTTGAAATACGAAGACAATCACCGCACTCATTAATCTTGTGAACTAGTCAAAACTTTGAATAGAGCTGTAGCTTGGGAGATATAAGCTGATTTATACCACATTCGAGTGTGCTTTCTAAAATCGGGCCACAGAATGCAGGCTGAATACACTGTTAAAAAAAACCACTGGCAAATAAATACTTTTGACTTTTTTGAAGTATTATCGCGGAGATAGCAAAGTAGTTTCTATATGTTCCAATTTTCAGTGTCGTTCAGAAATTAAATTTCTAACGAGTAAAATTGTAAAAATAAATACACAAAATCAAGAAGTTCAATTCTTGATTCGTTTATCTTGATAGTGCTTGCTTTGTCACCGCTCTAGGCGTGTACACAATTTACGTCTTCCCTGGCCAGGAAGTGGAAACTTCCGCTCTCGTAGCGGGCGGTAAATTGCTACTTTCGGCCCGGGGCCACGTAAATAAATAGATTTAAGTATGTAGATAATTTTGAAGATCCGTCTACGCCGCGTCTAAGCGCTTTTTCATTCAATCTCACACCACAGAAATATCTCCATTGAAATGAACAAACAATATATGTTTTTCATGCAATCCCTCCCTCCACTACTGCCGATAAAACACACATAAATCCCACAAACTTAATTATTACACCAAACAAACACTGACGCGTTTCGCGGGATTGCATGAAAAACATATATATTTCACACAGGCTTGGTTTTTTTGTGATTTGTCTCTACTTCTCTATATTTGTACAATAAAGCATTTACTTATTTACTTGGTTATCTTGCACGTGAGTAGCGGAGTAGCAAGCTAAAATTTTTTGTTCATTGAAATGGACCTCCGCAAAGTAACGCCTGATTCAATAAAATATCTCCATTGGAGTTTAAATTATATAATTTATTACAACGATAAATATTAACTAACTGTTGCCCGGGGTTTCGCCTCGCTGCAAATTTTTTTTTCAAAATTTTATTTTATACAAACTGTCCCAACAGTAACAAACACAACTAAAAAATAATTATCCAATTCGGTGCAGTCGTTTGGAAGTCATGCGTGTAGGTGTACATACATTTCGGCGATTCATTTTTATTTATATTGTATAGAAGATTTAATGTGACTTTAACTTCATTCCAAATATTTAAAAGTGAAGTGAATCAGTTGTCAAACGTTAGTTGCGAAATAAACGGATTCCTAGAAATCGAGACATTTGTCGATTCCACTTTTTTTTCTCATCCGTGACTAAGATACCTAACTGCTGTTGCCAAAACTCATGCCATTTCCATTTCGTTTTCGATCCATGTCCCCAAGTCCATGTTATTATTAGAACCTCCTGTATTTGTATATCCAACTTTGAAGCATTAAATACTTTTTTGAAATAAACAAACATGGCAAATCAATTTTGACATAATAGAGCCCAATAAAAAAGAAATTCAAAGTTGACGCAAGTCATTCATTGTAAACAAAGAAATCTTAAAACATTTTTTTGTATTTTGTATAATTATCTTAATACGTAAGTGTTGCGGATAAAATCAGGTAGGCTCAAAACAGATATTTTCTCATGCTGAACAACTTACAACAGGTTTCAGTCCAATAGATGTTATTATTACCTACTGTGTCATCTCACGTAAAAACACATGACACGGGTCACATTATACTGGCTGGTCGGGTAGCGCACAGTAGTTCATTAAAATTCATTTTTTTGTGGTTTTTCGTAAAAAAGTCGGACCATAACTGTACATCTGATGGCTTGTACAAAAATCGGCCTCGTGTATTATATATATAGATAGATTATAAGTTATCTTACCTGCGTGTATAGATGAATGCTCGGTGCGTTGTGATAAAGAGACTTGAGCCTGTTTTATTTTTACTAAACAACGATTATAAGAGATATCTTATCAATATGTGATAACTGAAACACTTTTGATAATTCTTGTCGACTGAACATGCAAATTATAAAATCTAAACTTTTACCCCCTTATTTATAAACGCTCTGTGGGCTTCTGCTAACTTAGCAATCGTTTGTTCTTATGTGACTTTCACATATACCTTTCACTGATAAGGACAAACGATTGCTAAGTTAGCAGAAGCCTATAGAGCGTTTACTTATGAATAAGGGGGTTATTCTTTAAGTAGGTTACTGCTAACTTCTTATTTATACAAATAAACGTATTAAGTAAACTTAAACTCACCTGAAACTCAGTTGACTTGTTACAAATATTACGCTATTACCGGCAAACATAAGTTTTAAACAATATTTTGTTTTTATTACATAAAAATTAAAAATACGTAAAATTAAAACACCAATGCCATCTATTGGTGTTTATGGGGTATGTATGTATGTTCAGCATCGTTTACCCAATCGATAATTTAAACGTACAAAAAAAAAATGTGTCCAATTACCTCCTTTGCAGTTCGTCACCTTTTTATTGGTGGTTTTTTTTATTATGTATGTGTGACGTACAGAAAAAACATTCCACAGTAAAATCTGGGGCACATTTTTGAAAAACGCTCAAATAACGACGTCAGGCGAAGTCGTGCGACGTTGCTTGCCCCATGCGTCGCTGGCGACACTGTGCCGCAGGACATTTAATTTTGTCCCCTAGTGTATCTGTGGATTAATAGTACATTACTGCACAGGCCGGGATGGAAGCGCTTGCCTGCCGTATAGATATAAGCGGCCGAGTGTAGCGAGACCAAATAGATATTTGCTATAAGGCTGCAAGCCTTTTTCACGCCGAAACATGGATGGAAATACGTATACATACACATATCACTTCTATACTCCTTATGGGGTAGACAGAGCCCAAGGCAACAAGATCTAAAGACCACGTGTAGTATATTGTGGGCGTATAGAAAGGGGAATCAAAATAGTGATGGATTGCGCATGTTAGTATAATAAGACACATTTCTTCCAACTGCACTATTCTTGTCCCCTTGTTACTTTAGGCATTGTCCACCGCGTAAGGGATATTGACGTGATATATGTATGTATGTAATATTTATTTTGATTCATACATTGCAGACTTTGCGGACTTTTCATGCATAATTTTCATTACAAGTCTTGTTACCTCTGCTCTGTCTACCCCGTAAGTCAGTAAAACAATCTTCGCTATTGTTGCTTGGTCTTGCTAAACGTGGCCTGTAGGTCTTGCATTGCCTTAGGCTCTGTCTACCCCGTAAGAGAATAAAGATGTGATTTGTGTACGTATGTTTAGGTCTTATACACGTGAGTCACAGACGGTTCTGGCTGAAAATCAGTGCTGCTGGTGTCTGACACCTCAGCGTAATGCTAAGCCAGCGAAATGGAAGAAATCCCTTCTTAGGGATAAGTTCGCCTTTGTACTATTTTCTGTCTATTTTCTGTCTATTTTTTATTTTTTTTATTTTTAATTTTTTTTATGTGCAATAAAGAGTTTACATACATACATACATACATACCGTTTCACTTTTGCGAAGACACACACAACGCTGGCATCTTTATTTTAATGTCTGTGTTTTTTTGCTATAAAATTGCGTATATTCTCTTATACTTGTGTGTCTTCCAAAAAGGAATAAATGTCTTCTTTCTTTCTATTAAAAAAATATGCGTAGATATGACTGATGATGATGACTATTTAAGATACCTACACATTAATAAAAGCGCTAAGTTAGAAGTCATCAAGTCTTGCCTTTTATTAATCATTGCCAAGGCTTTTCTCAGAAGCAATGACCTTAAGTAAAATACCGGGCATTGCTTAAATAAAACAACTGCTAAATAAAGTTGCACGCTACTCCTTTGCGGTGCGAACAAACAGGTTGTATATTAGAACAGGTCGTTTATTTTGTTCATCATTGACTTATTTCTACCTTGAGATATTAGTAGCCGTGTCCGCAATGAAAACAGACGTCTGGCATAATAAGCTGGCGTCTCAAGACTTTTGCGATTAAAAAAAAGTTTGACAGTGACGTAATTTTGAGCGGGAAATTTTAGGTTCTTTTTTAGGGAGTGATTGCGGAGTATTAAAAAAGGCAAAATGGTGTTTTTTAAGTTGTTGTTGTTGTTTTTGTTTGTTTATATAAAAGCTGAGCCACAAGGGCCCGGTTCCGGGCAAGATGGAAAATGTAAGTATTTTATCTAATAAATTAAAAACCTTTAAACGAGCTATTCTTATAGGTACCTAGGCATATGTATACATGTAGTATTACTTATTAAATGTTTTTTTTATTGTCCTACTTAGTTACTAATATGTACTACTTTGTTATTATTATTTTTTGTATGTAACTAACACTTATAGATTATGTCCGAAATAAATGGTTATTATTATTATTCTGTATATTTTATTTTTATCTCTAGTTAGGTTTTACAATATTCATTTTATAATTATGTAATTTTAATCTTGAAAACGGCTGCAACGATTTTCATGAAGTTGGATGCAGGGGGTTTCGGGAACGATAAATCGAACTAGCTAGGTATCATTTTTAGAAATCGTAGGTACCAAGAAAAATACCGAGAAAAGCTCGGTCTTCATAATTTACGAGTAAGTAAGTGCTTAATTTCAATTTAAAAATTATTTAATGGATAGTATTTTATACGTACTATAATAATAAATAACGTCAAATACGTAAATAAAAAACCAGATACAACACACCAGATAGACTTAAGACTTACAAAGTGGACATACGATTAAGAATACGTAAAGTAGACTCTATTACCAAACAGTAGAGCTGGTTTTTTTATGACGCACTGTCTGTCTGTTGAATATCACATGGATTTTCCTTGATCACTTTTTAATAGCGACTAAAACCGGACCGTGAATAAAAAAAATATAATATTTTGTTTATCAACTGGAGTCATCACTGGGTATAGATGTTTTATGAAGTTTTTTTCTTACTTGCAACAGTTAAGTTTGTGTTTATTGTAAATACTAGGTGCTGCCCACGACTTCGTCACTATAACTACTTTTTAGACTCATCCTGTAAATCAAAGTCACCCCGGTTTACTGTAATAATTTATGTAGATTCGATGAAAATACAATACAGTATATAAAAATTATATTTTTAGTTCATAGTCTGTAAATAATAGACTACTCTGCGGTTTTGCCCCTATGGACGAATAAGAGATAAGAAAATACTCTATCTCGCTCGTGGGGATTTAGCAAAATCCCTTATTTATGCATCTCTATGATAATCACGCAATAGAGGCTGTATGTATAGACTCCACACGTTTACCTTCCTCGCTGCTTAAAAATTGGCTGCAACCGATGTACCAATTCAAATGTAGAGAGAATCTATTTTTTTTTGTTAGAAAATTGTTGGATATTTGGATGAGACCTCGTTAATGGCTCAGCTAGTTCAATTAAAACAAAAATGTACGAAATTCACACGTCTTTAATAATAAAGATGTTAATAATAACATCCTGTTTTCCTGTTGCGGTGCAAGTATAACAAAAACCAGCTAACAAATTCCAAGGGCATATTTTGTATTGTTAACTAAAAAACACCCAATTATTGCGACCTAGAAAAAAGTTATAACTCATACACAAAAACACATTGCGTCACCGATAAATTCTTTAATTGGTTATTCTATATCAAAAGAATCAAACTTAATTAGCGTTTTTATGTTTTTTATGAATTAAAATTTATACGATAATTCGTTGTAACTTATTTTAATTAATTGTGTATATGAAATAGAGATAATAGAAGCCCAAAATAGTTAAATTCTGGCAAAAATTACATGATTTTTTTTGAAAAACGCTCAATCGCTGTCTAGTTCGTAGTTTAAATTTCTTATATTTTCCGTATTTCTTGACCGATATCAGTTTTAATTGCAGTTTTTGTCATCTCTTTTACTATATTTTTGTACTTTACAGCTGTTGTGCTTACACACATCACATTGTTATCCGTCCGCAGTGGCGTAGCTAGGTAACCAAGGGCCCTGGTGCAAATAAAAAAATGGGGCCCCACTACTATCTAAACTGGTTACGTTTTAATAATAATAGTTCGATCGAGATTTTCTGGTATTCGAGGGCCCTCTGGGCTTGAGGGCCCCGAGCACTGCCCCGCCTAGTCCCTAGCTACGCCACTGTCCGTCCGTAACCTTTTTCTCAGGAACGCGTAGAGGCATAAAGTTAAAATACTTCATTCAACTGTCCCTTGGAGTTGTGAAAAAACAACCCAAAGGCAACTGAATCCAAAGATACAGTCATTAGGAAACGTTCTCTGTTTCTTTTCTTTTTATTTGGCCTTAGTCTGATATCTGTAGGATTATTTCTAATGTTAAATGTTAAATGCAAAAAGCATTGCTGGACATCTTCCTCGGACAGCGTAATAATATCGCTGTCCAAAAGGGGAATGCTGCCAGCGTCTGTGGTACTATACCACGGGGGCCCTCCTTTGTTAATTATTTTATTTTAAGATTAGTTTTAGTTTATTTTGTTTTTAAGTACCTTTTTGTATTTTTTGCATTAATAAAAGCAAGATATTGTGCATATTAAGTTAGGCAATCCAGTCATGGTTATAGGTAGCTACACGAGTTAAGTACACACGGGTATCGACAATTTGATTACCTCCGTACATTCTTAAACAGTCAGTATGTATCTGTAAAATTATAGAGATGTTGTCAAGTTAGCTGCGGGTTTTCCTTAAAGTTTCTTAGAACTGCGGCCTGAGCATAAAGAAGTCTACTTTTTTAAATAAACTATTCACTGAATAGACACGTCTTAAGGATAATTTTCACCAAACGGCTCGCACCGCATTGGATCGGAAAGGTTACTCGCAGTGGCGTAACTATAGGGTGGCAGGGGTGGCAAAATGCCACGGGCCCCTAGCTCTACGGGGCCCCGAACTGGCTTGGTTTAGAGCACAGAAGAAGCTGATGCACTTCTTTATATTGAGGAAGGAGCCCTGACGAATTCGCCGCGGGCCCCAGACGTTATAGTTACGCCACTGGTAATATGGATCGCGATATGCGAGGATCACGCGATAGTATTGGCGCGATACCAATGGAGGACCAGTGGAACTGACTACGGAACCCTAGACGGCGCCGGCGCGACAGGCACTTGTTATTTACCTTTACTTGGCCCAAGGTATTCCCCGAGACGCCGTGTCGACACGCTATGACGTCAGAATACAGACTTAGCTGGAAGATAAATTCCATGTTTTAATTGTGGCAACAAGGAAAGTGTAGCGCCACCTAGTTGGCCTCTACATAACCGTAGAGCTACGGCCATTTTTTTGGCACATCACTATATATTTTGTGCCACTAGTGTAGAGGGTGCCGTATGGCAAGTGAATATGAAATCCGGTGTTAGCTGAGCCCTGCTCCCAAGCAAAATGTAGGCCGTGCGAGGTCATTTTATACTGGTTACTTGGTAGACAGACAGAGACAGACAATATAATTAGATTTGTAGGTTTATTTCATTAGTTGGCTTAAGAATAAGATACCTTTTTGGAAGAATGACTTTACAATTGGAAGTAAACTGTTTTTTTAGGAGCACGTTCCATGCTGATCTGGGAGTAAAGGAAAAACATAGAATATACCAGTTGCTTCTCGTCCCACGCAGATGGTAAAACCCATCGAGGAAATGGGCGAAATTCTTAGGAATCATGTTATAGGTGATGCGGCTAGCAACCCATCGCTATCATGATTCCTTTTTCCACCTCGCCTACAATCATGCTAAACGTGGCCTTTTGCTTTTGTTACCTTGGGCTCCGTCTACCCCGTAAGGGATATATGATTTGTATATGTGTATGTATGTATTACAAGATAAGGCTTCCGTTTTCCTCTTGAGGTACCAGTGGCGTAACTATAGGGTGCCAGGGGTGGCAAAATGCCAGGGGCCCCTAGCTCTACGGGGCGAACTGGCTTGTTTTAGAGCACAGAAGGGACGCTGATGCACTTCTTTATACAATACAATACAATACAATACAAATACTCTTTATTGAACACCACAAATCAGTACAAAACAATACAGAAACAAAGAACAAAGTAGACAATAGGCGGTCTTATCGCTTAATAGCGATCTCTTCCAGACAAACAACCTTTATATTGAGGAAGGAGCCCTGACGAATTTGCCGCGGGCCCCAGACGTTATAGTTACGCCACTGTGAGGTAGGTTATATATAAAGCCTGAAAGTGTGTATGTAGGTAATGAAATGACTAATAATTATACGTAACAGTTCTCGGGCCTTGATCGCAAGATTTACCCAACACAAGGAAAATGAACATCGATGCTAACAAGTTCTTGAGAATGTCAAGATGTCGATGGCACAACGTGTCGGATCGCCATTTAAAATATACAAATGGAGACCACGACCTTGGACATACCTATATTATTATGATGAGAATGCACGCAGCCAAAACATACCTTTTTTTTTCTTTTTTTTACTACGAACTGACCAGTGATTAACCTCTATCTCACTTGGTGGAAGGTGCAGATGAGGCCAAAGGTGTAACTCACTGGTTCAGTAATAGCCTATGCACGCTAGCCTTGAAGAGCCCTAGATTGTATCTGTCCGGAAATACAGACGATGGGAGCGAATTCCATTCCCTAGCAGTTCGCATTAGGAAGGATGAAGCAAACCGCCTCGTGCGGGCCAATGGTATGTTGACAACAAACCTAACCTAATGTTAATCCTTCTTAATGAAAATGCAAATGGCCGGCATTTGTACCGTTTACTTTTTTTCAAACTAACGTTGCCCGCAACTTCGTCTGAATTACGCAATTTTCCGGGATAAAAAGTAGCCTATAGTTATTCCAGACTATAATCTATCTATGTTCCATATTTCATCGATTTTTGAAAGCACATCACTCGAAAGTAGTAATTGAATTATGAATTATGAATTAAGTAGTATAAATCTGGTTATATCTTCAAAACTACAGCTCTAATCAAACTTTTGACTGGGTCACAAGATTAATGAGAGCCGTAAGTATCTTCTAAGCTCGTATTTAAAATTCAGCCCAATTTTTCACCACGAGTGGTATTTTGACACACGTGCTTTCAATGTACCAGTTGCTTCTCGTCTCGCGCAGATGGTAAAAGCCCATCGAGGGAATGGGCGAGTCTTAGGAATCATGTTATAGGCGATGCGGCTAGCAACCCATCACTATTTTGATTCCCCTTTCCACCTGTACGCCTACAATCGTGCTAAACGTGGCCTTTAGGTCTCGTTACCTCAGGCTCTGTCTACCCCGTAAGGGATATAGACGTGATTTGTGTGTGTGTGTGTGTGTGTGTGTGTGTGTGTGCTTTCAAAAATCGGCTCCCAGTTCAGGTTTTAGCTGTCATCTTTAGCATGGAGCCGACAGCGAGCGAATCTTAACTGAATTGGAATTGAATCGCTAAACATGGTAATCCCAGTTATCGCCGATCGGTTTGGCGTTTTATGTTGTTTGCGACTTCTCTATAGAGAAGTATGTATACATAAGTACGTGTGCATGTTTGCATTGGTATTGGGACGGGTCACACGAGTCTTGCAAAGCGAGGACCAAAAAAAAAATGGCGTCCGGCTTGGCGACCTTGAGCGCGGCGCGGGCGCAGCTCTGCGGGCAGAAGACCTCTGCATAGAGCTACACACGCTATAATTACATCCTACTTATCCTATTTCTTTTTTTAATAAGTAACCTATGTTTACAATACAATACGATACAAATACTCTTTATTGAACACCACATATAACAACCAAAACAGAAAAAAGGTATACAAAATATTACAAGGTAACAATAGGCGGCCTTATCGCTACAGAGCGATCTCTACCAGGCAACCATAATGGACTGGAGAACAGAACTGATCTGAGCAGGTGGTGCAATTTCAATAAGTACTGAAATACATAATATATTATACATGAAACACACATTTATAATAAATGGAGATATAAATAGACACATACACACATACCTAAAAAAGCCAGCTACAAGATTCATGCACAAGAAGAAAGAGGACTCAAATGTTAACTGGTAGAGATCCCTTATAGGGATAGTTTCGCCTTTGTGCATACCTATATTAATGTTATTTTTATTTTTTTGTGAATTGTATCTATATGTTTCTTTATATTTGTACAATAAAGCATTTACTTCCTTAACATTACACATAAACGGATAACTCACGTTTAAAAAATCGAGTGATGCTCGACATGTTTCGGACTATTTTTATTTATTTATTTATTGGCGCGCAGTGTTCGTTTCGCTGCCGCCGGGGCGAGCGCTCTAGGAAGAAGGACTACGAAATAGTCCGAAACATGTCGAGCATTACTCGACTTTATAACGTGAGTTATCCGTTTATGTGTAATGATGATTAAGTCTCACGGTAGTTTCATGTTGAACATTTACTTACTTACTTACAAGAAGATAAATATAGCTTAGAGATGATGTTCAAAAATTAAATTTACGTAGGCGTTAACCTTTTAATCTCTAAATTAATGGCAAATAAATGTAGGCCAAGGCGTATGACGCCATTAAATGTAAGGCCTGTCAAACTCAACAATTACCTGTCAGCCGAGTGATTACAAACAAACGGTTTAAAAAATAACAAATGGCATAGAAATGTGTGGGTTTGTATGGTGTGGATGAGGACTTAACGCAGGCGTGGAGAGTAGGCGCCGGCGAAATTACTGGTTCAGATGCTACACACACACACACACACACACACACACACACACACACACACACACACACACACACACACACACACACACACACACACACACGCGCACACACACACACACACACACACATACACACACGCACGCACGCACACACCCAGCACAGCAGCGTGTGCACCCAGCACACGCTGAGACTGGTACCCGTTGCCGGAACATAGCCCGCCTAGTGTGTCTCTTGTTTTTTTTTTCTTTAGTCTAATCTGTTGTCAACTTAACTTCTATCTGCTTATGTTTTGGTAATAAATGTTTTTTTATTTTATTTCATTTTTAACTAGCGACTCGCCCCGGCTTCGCACAGTATATTATGCATGTATTTAACATATAAACCTTCCTCTTGAATCACTCTATCTATTAAAAAAACCCGCATCAAAATCCGTTGTGTAGTTTTGAAGATATTTAGCATACATACGTCATCATTCATTTGAAGGATCATAGAACACAAGTGCAGTGATATACACGTACTCGTATCAGCTCAAAGAGCTGCTAGTGTATAATTTTAAATAATAATAATAATAATAATACGGACTTGAGGACAGAAAAAGCGACTTTGTTTTATACTATGTAGTGATGATAAATAAAATAAGATATTTTTATTATCAGACAACTTTGAGGTCCACAGTTTGCTATGCTATGTTATTTGTTCATAATCATAATATTGTTCCAGTGCGCTTGTGCCTAGTGGAGGGCCGCGGGGCGTACAAAAGAACCAGCAAGTTCTGCCCCGTGCTGGACCATTCCGACTGCGGCGTCGAGTGCGTCATCGCAAGAGACAGGTACATGTACACACGTACACACACGTCTTTTCTTTATACTAGCTGACCCGGCGAACTTTGTTCCGCCTTAAATTTGAAAAATTCCAGTGGTTTGGGCTGTGCTATCCCGCGGGAACTATGCAATTTTCCGGGACAAAAACTATCCTATGTCCTTTCCCGGGACTCAAAGTATCTGTATATTAAATTTCAACTAAATCGGCCCAGCGGTTTAAGCGTGAAAAGGTAACAGACAGACAGACAGACAGACAGACAGACAGACAGACAGAGTTACTTTCGCATTTATATTAGTAAAGGATGGGTTAGACAGAGCCTTTTTTTACCCGAACTAAACTCTCCGGCGTTGCCTCAATCTGGTGTGATCGGATGCTATGGGATGCCACTAGGGCAGGGGTGGCCAACTTGATTAGACCCAAGATCTCCTGATCACTGTTGAACCCCTGTGCGATCTACCAATTACATACTTCATGAAACCTTAAATCAGCAGTTGGTGATTACGTTGCGCAGTCTGGTCTACGTATTTATGTTTTTTGCCTTTCCACGATCGACTGCACTAACAGTCGCGATCGACCGGTCAATCGCGATCGACCTGTTGGCCACCCCTGCACTAGGGTTTCACCACAAAGCCGGTGGCCCCGGCTTTCGCCAGACCGCGCCAAGGGGTGGGCCCGTACGCTGGGCCCGTCTTCCCTTAGGCTTAGCACGCACTGCGGTTTTTAAAAAGCGGTTCCGCTACCGCTAAAAATGTAACGTACGGCATTCTTTACAAGCGCACGCACTTGCGATTTATTTCAGTGACTGATTTTAAAAACGCAACTTGCTACATTTTGTTTCGCGGTTTGCAACCGCGCGTTTTTATGTATCCCATACTTCATGTACGGCAGCGCCCCCACTGCGGTTCGTAAAAAGCGGTTTTTTCGTCAGTTCGGCTCAGAGAGCGGAGCAGTGAGGTGTGCGTTGTGCGCTGCATTATGTCGTCGGAGTCCGAAAGTTCCCTTCCCTAAGTATCCCTTCAAATATCTTTGATCTGTTAGAGCAGGGGTGGCCAACTTGATTAGATCCAAGATCTCCTGTTTACTAACGAAACCTTGTGCGATCTACCAATTACATACTTCATGAAACCTTAAATCAGCAGTTGGTGATTACGTTGCGCAGTCTGATCCACATATTTATATTTTTTGCCTTGCCGCGATCGACTGGACTAACAGGCGCGATCGACCAGTCGATCGCGATCGACCCGTTGGCCACCCCTGTGTTAGAGGATGCACCCAATACTTATGTTGACGAAGACGTTTTCTATTTTTTTATTTCTTAAAACTAAGGCCACAACACATACTACTCTGAGGAAATCCATTGTCATACTGAACGGGAAAACCGCGGAAACGCGAAGTGCGAGTTCCTCCGCGGTTCGGCGTTTTCGGCCAGACCGCAACCGCAAGAAAAAAACCGCAGTGCCTGCCTAAGCCTTAAGCCAGGTTCACATTTGTCTGTCGTGTTGTGTTGTGATGCTCTCTGTCGTGATGGCTACTGTTAACATTTGCATGACGTGTTATGACGCATTTTTTTAACAGTTCCATCTTGGCACCCGAAGAGTTCACACGCTCGCAATGTTTTTTCAAGATTCTTCCGATTCCGATTCAGATATTGAAGATATGCACTTATTGACGTTGGCACCGCTTCTAATAAAACAAAGAAAGAGGAGAAGATCCATCGTCCATAGTTCACGTGCAGCTCTGACGTGTCACAACACAACACTGGCCGCGTGCACACTATCCTGACGTGACGCTGCACCGCCCCCCGCACCTCACCCGTTCTGTCGCAGACCGGGATCGCTTGTGATGCGACACAACATAAGCCGTCACAACACACGGCATCAGAGAAATGTGAACGCAACCGAATTAAATGCATGAAACACAACACAACACGACAGACAAATGTGAATGCGGCTTTAGATAATGAGACCGTGCAATGCGGGTAGGTAATGCCCGCAACGCCTGGCCGCGTCTCTTCTGGCCTACGTCTTAAACCATTATTTTCCAGGCTGGACTGCTTGCGGCGCATGAGCAAGGGCGAGGTGGACTTCGGCGTGTTCAGCCCCGAGGACCTGGTGGCCACCCAGTGGGCCAACATCGCCGTGCTGGTCACGGACGAGCTCCAGGCCAAGCCACGTAAGTCTTCGACAGGCTAAAGACCAAGGGCTTTGGGGCAAAGAACATGCAGTGGTTTTAAAACCACAAAGCAAGTGAAACTTTTGAAGGCATTTAACTGAAAATTTGAATTGTAAACAATTGAAAACAAAAGACACAAATACCGCGGAGCACTGATGAATAAGTAAGAATGTAAATGCTACCCGGTCAGCTGATGCGAGCTATGGGCGCCGCCATATTGGCTGCTCTGCCGAGCGCCTGTCACTTTATCCCCACTCCACAGCCTGTATACATGTAATGCTTGCAACACCGGATAGATGGACGATAAAATTTGAGGCGAGGGATAAACGTTCCACTTTAAAACTGGGGTCCCAATGTTTTGTTGTTGTGTAGTTTGTATATAACCTTTGTGTCTATTACAGACGAATTATGGTGTATCGTGTGGGAAACGCCTTCTAAATAGACTAATAAACTACGAGAGCCACATAATTTGTCGCACACAAGCATGAGAAGAGAAGTCCAGTTCAAGAGTTTTGCTAATTCGGTTTAGCCTTTCCCTCCGAGCTTGGGGGCGCCGAGGCAATGCCCCACCTAACCCCTCGATAACTAAATAGATATTGAGATATTGCCTCATTTGTTTGCAGGGAAGTTTGCAACCAGTATAGTAGCAGTGATAAATCGGAAGCTGTTGCCTCAGCTGGACAGCCCGTCGTCTGTGCAAGCGATACTGCGCGGGAGCACGCTGTGCCACGTCGGGCTCGGCGCTGACGACCGCCGCCCGCTCAGCGACACGCTGACTGAGGTAACCCAGGGTTAACTCAAAGCCTCTAGTGCCCCCTAGTAACCTGTCGGGAACGGACTGCTGCGGGAGCTGCGAGGAATCAACTTTTTTTTTTAAATCTAACGGAGGAGGGCGGGGAATCCCGAGCCTGCACTCAACGGTGCCGCGGTGACACTAGCATTACACCAAAGACACGTTACCAAAGTTGCGAAATTTTCTAATATTAATAGATGTGCCTCCTGAGGCTCCGTAGATTCTAAGGCGTAGAATGACAACACAGGATAGGGCACACCAACGTATAATAAAGTGATATCAAAAGGAATAGAATATTAACAATAAATCAATGTAAGGAACTGTAAAGGCAATTAAGTTAGGGAGCTAAGAGCATCGACTGCAGCAGCAAGGGCTAGTTCGTGAGACGTCTGTGATGCTGGTTCGAAGGCGAATGGGGGTCCTCGGCATTTCGAACGGCCGCGCAGTTCCACGCGCCGGTTTACAGATGTTGCGACACTAGCCTGCCAGCACGCTTAACCGACTGCGGGGGTAATGAATGTATCTGGCCGCTTTTCAGCGATTAGATAAGTAATCAGTTTCGCAACTGATTACTTATCTAATGAAAATGCAATAAAAAAACATTAAAACCTAAGAAGTTTTTGGAAAATTCCCGTCAGAAGCTTTCGTTTAGGGCACTTACTATAAATTGTAGTGGAAACTCTAGAAACCTTCTGTGAACATTCATGCATCAAACCTCTCAAGGCCCCAAACGAAGACCCTGAATCCTTTCACAACCCGGAACCTGTTCACATTCCAGTATCTGACCACGCTGGTGACGAAGAGATCCTGCAACACCAGCCTCTCGGTGGAAGAGAACCGCATCAAAGTAATGGCGGAGTTCTTCGAAGGCGCCTGCAGAGCCGGACCCTGGGTGCTGGATGCAACACGTGATGCTCAACTGAGTGAGTCGTCGTTGTCTTGTCGTCATCCTTCTATTTTCCTTTCTCAAGTTTTAACCCTCGCACTCGCTCAGAGATGGCGCTGTATACAAAGTTAGAATTGAAATGCTAGATGGCGCTGTGAGAGGTGCCATAAGAGAGAGAGAGATCTCTCTCCAGGCAGATGCTATGCCTATATGAAAGTTGAAAGTCGTATTTATGCAGCCGCATTGAGAAACTTCGTTAGCAGAATGTAGAACGATGTGACAGCTGTCATTACAACTGGCGCTAGCTACTCGTGCGTCGTAGTAGTTATGTAGAGGCCAACTAGGTGGCGCTACAGCGCTACTATACCTTAATTAACATCTTCCTCTTCCTACTAATATTATAAATAGCTGTTGCCCGCGACTTCGTCCGCGTGTGTTTTTGTGATACTTACGGCTTTTCTCGATATCAAAATTATTATTATTATGACTATTAACACGTTCACTGCGGGTTGAGGTAAAACCGCCTCAAGCTCGACATTACGTCGGTGCGGGGCTAAAAGTTGTGATATCTCTCTCGTGCGGGAGCTATTGCCGCTTACTTACAAGGCGTATGATAAAGACAAATATACATTTCTTTATGTTTCTCAAACGCTGACTCTTTTATACAGAAAAAAGGTTAGAGGTCTAAATAAGCCTCGAACGCACTGGGCATATATTTTTTTCACACAGTGCGGGTTGAGGTTTATTCAGCCTCAAGGAATTTGACCCCAATGCCGCACAGAGCGGGGGGCGGGCGACGCGGGAGTCGACAGCTTGACGTTAGTGCGGTGCTAGTTATCGACGCTGAACCACGCGTGTTTTACGTAAATATTTAGTAGGTATTGAATACGTCGTAACCGATCGATAGTGTTTGCTAGATAATTTCTATTATTTTTTTTTATCATACATATAAGTATCTGCACTGTATAATGTTATAAATGAATGGGTTTTATTTAACATAAACCAAAATTTATTTTCTTCCTGATAGAGCATTTATACAAACCTACCTCTAAACTAAACAAAGCTTGTACTATTGCTACTAAGCGGCAATTAACAAATGTATGTATAGATAAATAAATACTTATATAGATAAGCAACCATGACCCAGGAACAAATATTTGTTATAACACAATTAAACGCCTTTAAAGATGTTCGATAAGATGATCATTCTTTTATCGATAATTTACCTATAAGTGCTATTCCCTACTCTAGTCTCAGATAAAATTTAGTGCGATTTGAGGTCTAAAAGATCTCAAAAATTCTTTAGGTATTTTTTCTTAAGCCAGAGGTCAGAACCAAGGGCGAAGCTAAGTGTATTTAAAATATTTACTAAGCAATGACTACAACACAAAAAAAAAACCCTGGTCCTATTCTTGGCAAAGTTATGAAGGATCTAAGTAACTCCTGAAATTTGAGAGCGATTCGGCCTCACCCGCACTGTAAAAGAGTTCCAGATTGGGCTGATTCGATCTCAACCGCACCAGCCAAAAGTCTTTCAAGTTGAGCCCCGCAGCGAACGTGTTAACTTCGTCACATTAACCACTGAAAGTGTACGAAACTATACTTTTAGAATTACGTCATGAAAATAATAATTTGCGACACGGAATCTTGAAAAAAAAAACAGGTGTAAACTGGTTAATGACTCATCACATTTATTTATACCTTATTTTACAAATAGTTTTATTTATAGTTTTGTTTATAGTTTCTTTATTCAAAAAAGCGAAGTACAGTTTTAGTTACATCACTATTAATTTCGCCAAACTATGACGCTTATTGGCGAATACTGCGCTCACTTTAACGATATTTGTACCCTGATTAATTTAAAAAATTAAATCTATTCTACCCAAATAATACATTTATAAATGTTTACCTGTTTTTACCTTACGACTAACAATTCATTTACTAATCCGTTTTTTTAATTAATATTTTGCGACTAAATTTTTTCTAGCAGAAGCTTTTTTAATTTATTTTCTATGTTTACGTACGTAATTACAGATTATTAACACTTATTATCATTCTACAAATTAATTACCTACAGGGGCCTTGCCATGATGTCTTAATGCGATTCAGTTTAGGTTCGCTCGCTGTCAGATTCATACTAAAAGCACCAACTTTTCACAATAAAATTCTGTCATGTTCGTAGCGCAGGCGTAAACGCGCCCTTTGATTTTGCTTTTTATAGGCAAAGGTACCAAGAGCATGTCAGCCAAGCGTTTCGCGCCGCCCTCATAATAATATCAGGTTTTCAAATAAGAGTGTGTTCAAAAATCGAACGCGTTGTGAATAATCGCGCAATAAATAAAAACAAAAGTAACGGTATTGCATATTGAACTTTAGGTGTTAGGTAAAGAACACTATTTAGGACGCCAATTTAGGTTGATTATTTAGGTTTGACAAAAATCTCTTCGTTGAAAAAACGCCTGTACAGCATGTAATTATTATATTAATAATGTTTTTTCACAATTGACACGCTTTTCCGCTTATATGACTTATTTACATTCGTATCTATCTATTTTCTTCGTAGTATTATTTTGTTTGTAATTATTACCAACTACTTGTACCGAGGAAAGCTGATTTTCTTGAGTTCCGCTATTTTGTGCGTAATCACCTCAAAAATCAAATTTCAAGAAAACTGAGAAATTATATTTACCTGTATTAAATTGGAAGTATTATGTAGTAATTTTAAAAGGTTACACTTCATTGGTTTTTATTGTATAGGTGTATGAAGTTAATTAATTTTAAACACAAAACCCTCTTTTTTGCGTCTCTGGATGAGATTTAAAAAAAATGCTTAAACAGGTATTACTTTATTTTTATTACTAAGTATTTATTCTGAGTTTCATGATTCTAGAACAATCTAATTTTCTTTTTTCATACAAACTTTAACCCCCCTTTTCACCCCCTTTTTCCAAAATTTTCCAAAATTTCTGTAGCCTATATCCTATTCTGAATTTATTGAAATCGATTTGTGAACATTTCATCAATATCCGTTCAGTAGTTTTTACGTGATGCTCAGTCAAACAAACAAACAAACAAACAAACAAAAATTTTGAAAATGGTTTTTATATGTTCAGTTACCGATTTTAAGTCATCCTGGTCGGTTTTTTTTTTAAATCTTCAATGTACAGATTTTTTGGTCTCAACGATTTTATTATATGTATAGATAATAGATGCGAAAGTTTGTGAGTATAGTTGCTTTGTTACTCTTTCACGTCAGAACGACTGAACAAAGTCACGGGCACCAGCTAATACAATTAAAAGTATTGTTTTGATTAAATTTTACTATGTTTGCAGAGGCGAAGTATCCCTCCCTGTGCGCGGCCTGCAGTGCCGACTGCTCCACGCACGACCGCTACTGGGGCCCCGCCGGAGCCCTAGCCTGCCTTTCTGAAAACGCGGGATCTGTCACCTTCGCGGAGGCCGACAATGTGGCCAGATACTTTGGAGTAAGTAAGAGCTACTGAAAGGCAAAATATCCAAGGAAGCTAAAAACCGGACAAGTGCAAATCGGGATCCACCCAGGGTTCAGTACTAATTCAGCTAGGGAATATAAATCCAGTGTTAACAGAGCCCTCTGTACAGTGTGAGGTCAGTTTATATTGGTTACTTTAATAGACAGATACAAATAAAAGAATAACCCCCTTATTCATAAACGCTCTGTAGACTTCTGCTAACTTAGCAACCGTTTGTCCTTATCTGTCACTTTGACATTTACGTGTCACAGATAAGAACAAAGTAAACGATTGCCAAGTTAGCAGAAGCCTATAGAGCCTTTATGAATAAGGGGTTAGATTTTTAGTATTAATTTGTTGTTATGACGGCAACAGAAATACATCATCTGTGAAAGTTTCAACTGCCTAGCTATCACGATTCCTGAGATATAGCCTGATGAGGGTGACAGATGGGCAGCGTAGTCTTATAAAAAATGGAATGTACTAGCTGCTTCTCCTCCCGCGCAGATGGTAAATGCCCATCGAGGGAATAGGCGAAAATCATAGGAATCATGTTATAGAATATAGGCGATACCCATCACTATTTTGATTCCCCTTTCCGTGGCTTTTAGGTCTTGTTACCGTAGGATAAGACATGAGTTTCCCAAACCTGCATTGCACAGGTGCCGCGAAGAGGGAACCCCATTCCGGGGTAGTCGTGGGGCGTCGCGGTAACACCGAGTCTTCACCGAGTGCTTGTAACGCCTCACATACCACCGAATAAGGAATCCGTGTGGTTTTAGTGGGTATGCCTGCCGTCGCGGGAGAGCCCCACATACCCCCGGTGAAAAAAAGGGGTATTGCTCGAAGTGGAGCATTGGGCGGGGCGTGCAGCGGCAAAGGCCTTTACAGCGTCGACTCAGGACACCAGTATGAGTATCATTTGTTTAACATACACGCACGCCCCGCCCGCCGCTCAACTCGAGCGTCCACTCAGGACCAGTGGCGTAACTATAACGTCTGGGGCCCGCGGCAAATTCGTCAGGGCTCCTTCCTCAATATAAAGAAATGCATCAGCATCCCTTCTGTGCTCTGAACTAAGCCAGTTTGGGGCCCCGTAGACCTAGGGGCCCCTAGCATTTTGCCACCCCTGCCACCCTATAGTTACGCCACTGCTCACCCTAAGGGATAAAGACGTGATTTATGTATGCGACACGTCACCTTTGTGTCCAACAGGAGCACAACACGACGGCGTACGGGGACCCGGCGGAGTTCGCGTACCTGTGCCGTGACGGCTCCTGGCAGGGGATCTCCGGCAACTCGGAGCCCTGTGCTTGGCTGTTGCGCCCGTGGCCGCTGCTGGTCGCCAAGACGTAAGTGATGAGGTCCTGGCTCTTCGATTTTTAACCCCCGATGCAATAAGAGGGGTGTTACAAGTTTAACGTCAATGTCTCTCAAAGCCAGTTTTCTTCCGGTGGTCTTTGCCATATTTGGTAAATATTGGTCCAGCAGTTTGAAGAAAATTGAAAATTAAATTTCTAAATGTCAGTGAAAATTAGAACACATAGAAAATTCCGAAAAGTAAAGCTAAGTAAAGATATGGCTATAATTTCTAACGGTAAAACCGAAAAAGTAAAACATTAAAATCAAGAAACAAAATTCTTGATTCATTTGATAGTGCTTATCATTTGAAAAACAGCGCCTTCTCTCGTCCCTGGTGAGCAGTAGATGTTCCACGGGAGTTTGTAATTGTGTCGTACAGACACATCATTCAAACAGATAACGCTTGGCGACAAAAATTCGCATAGTAACAAAGGTCACGTGACAGCTGCTAGTAACTAACAGGTAGAAAAATTCGGAGACTACCCACCTGCTATGGGTGGTGTAGGGGTATAGCACGCGTCACGGAATGACGAGGATCCGGGTTCGATTCCCGGCCATAATTTATTATACGGCTCTAAATTATTTTATCTATAGTAGAGATGTATAAAGTCTCTACTAGTGAAAAGCACAAAAAAAAAATAAGTTCAGTGGAAGTGTAAAACGCCTCTGCCGTCAAATAAACTAATTGAAGATGTCTCCAATGTCGAAGAGAAAAAAAAAACAAAATTATGAAATACTAGCTGTTGCCCGCAACTTCGTCTGCATATAATTCGTTTATCGCTATCCCGCGGGAATTACGCAATTTTCCGAGATAAAAAGTAGCCTATGTGTTATTCCAGACTATAATCTATGTATGTTCCAAATTTCATCCAAATCTGTCCAGTCGTTCTGGCGTGAAAGAGTAACAAACATCCAAACATACAAACTTTCACATTTATAATATTAGTAGGATTTGTTACCCAAAGGGCGCTGCAGGCCAATATGTAGAGTCAACTTCGTTAACGGTCTTTGCTTGCAGTAAAGTGGCAGCAGCGGTGAGCACCCTGGCGGGCAACCTGAGCAGCTCGTCGGCGCTGGTGGCGGGCGGCTGGCGCGGCGCGCTGGCGGCGCTGCTGCAGCTGAACTCCGCGCTGCCCGCGCCGCTGCAGCCGCCGCAGGCGCCGCTTGACTACCTGGCCGGCGCCCGGGGGCTCCGCGAAGCCTACAGCCAGACCGGCTGCCAAGCCTCCAGGTAATGTCCAGCCCGGCTAGTACGCGAGCGCGCGAGATGGACTACCCGTCTCTTTCTGGGATGAACAGTAAGAAAAAGACGGGCAACCTATCTCGCGCGCGACGCGACTCTTTTGCGCTCTCGTGCTAGACGTGCAGGTGTTCCAGGTAGGTCTCATCCTTCTCTACGGCATTCTTTTTAATCCTGCAACTCATTACCTCAAAGAGCGATTTAGTTACGTTACCTCTGTAAGATGTTCACAAAATTTTCTCCTTACTGTACCTCGTTCTAAGTCCCAATTCTATGTATATTCTTACCCCCTTATTCATAAACGCTCTATAGGCTTCTGCTAACTTAGCAATCGTTTGTCCTTATCTGTGCAAGGTAAATGTCAACGTGACAGATAAGGACAAACGATTGCTAAGTTAGCAGAAGCCTATAGAGCGTTTATGAATAAGAGGGTTATACTGTTCAGGCTTTGCGGTTGTGGAATTCCTTGCCTATAATCATAAGGCGCGCTAAATCCTTACCCATATTTAAATCTAAATTGCACCATACCTGCTCAGATCTGTTCTGTTCTCCAATCCATTATGGTTGCCTGGAAGAGATCGCTCTGTAGCGATAAGGCCGCCTATTGTTACCTTGTAATATTCTGTACACCTTTTTTCTGTTTTGGTTGTTATATGTGGTGTTCAATAAAGAGTTATTGTATTGTATTGTATTGTATTGTAATGGAACTGTTTCAAATTTGTGCGTAGATAATTGCTATAAAAGTCAATTCAAATAAAATTTCGTCGATGACATTTTAAATTCAGCACAATTTGACACCATTTTAGAATGATGATTGATGATAGACTGGTCGATGTTCTATCGAAAATAGTATAGTTATGGTTATACGTGTTAGCTATGGTTAAATATAAGAAGTCTTAATTTTGGATTCAATTTCGACTCAGTCCTCAACGCTGTAATTTTGATATGGGTCTGACAGCGAGCGAACCTAAATGGAATCGGAATTGAATCGCATTAAGACGACATGGGAAGGCCCCAGACAGAGTTTCGTACCACAAAAGGAAAAATGGAAGCCTCAATATAAACATTTTGTTGGCCGTCCGTCCATCTGTCAAGAACCTTTTTCGCAGGAACGTAACCTAGAAACGAAACCGCTTAGATATGTGAGAAAATCGACCCTCTGATTCAACTCAACCAAAAGATTACAAAAGAAATTGTTATTCATTAGAAAAGGTAGTTCCATACAAATTACCGTAGGTACTTTTAAAAAAATGGGGGGTACTTCAGTTATAGAAATTCGAAATTTGGCATGAAGGTAGCTCTTATAGCACAAATGAAACGAGTCTAAACATCTTACTTTTTTGTCTCTGTCTGTCTATGCAAATCAGTCGCGTGCACTTCATAAAGACAACAAGACATAGAGCTGGTTAATTACTTTCATATTTACCAACTAGACAACAAAATAAACAAGCAGCATTCTTTCTGCAAAACTCTGTGCACGCCACTGATGCAAATAACCATTATAAAATAACCTCGCATTGCCTACATTTTGGTTGGGAGCAGGGCTCTGCTAACACTGGATGCCATATTTACTAGCCTAATTTACACTGAACCCTCAGTGGACGACTCCGACTTGCACGGTGTTTTTTACCTTTACGAAACTGAATATTCTAGAATTGACTTTTCTGATGCTAACGTGGCACGCCTTCCCCAATTCCTCAGACACATAACTCTGTGCACGACTTCGGTCCTGGAGCAGAACAAGTGTGAATGGCTGAGCGAGGCAGCCGCGGTGTACGGCGTGGAGCCCCCGCTGCAGTGCGCGCGGCAGCCGGGCCCTGAGGAGTGCCTACGGGCTGTCGGCGAAGGCAGCAGCGACGCCACCGTCGGTAGCGCTGACTGGCTCGTGGCAGCCATGAGGTGAGCCAGGCCTTTTGCACGCCGAACACTCCTTAGTGTAGTCTGTGGAAACTAGTAAAATTAAACAATTTAAATTATAGTAAAAATTCAACACGCAGCGCTGACAAGAGCAATGACACGACGCTCTTTTGTTTTTGTTTTCTTTTAGCGCTGCGTGCATTTAACTTTATTTGTGGCCAGTGCCAAAATATAATAAGACAAAAAGGTAGCTGCCTAAATAGGTGTGTCGCCTGCACTTAGTTTGTCCATGGCTAGTACCATCAAATAATGATGTTAATTCTCTTGCAGGGATATGTCTCTCACTCCGATCCTTCACGAGTCGACGAACATCCTCAATCAGAGCACCACAGTCGTCGCGTACGTCAGGAATGACAGCAGCATAAACAAAATGGCCGACTTGCGGGGGAAACGCGCCGCTTTCCCGCGTTTCGACGGAATCGCGTGGCATTCCGTTTTACGCTACCTCGCTAATGTGGAACAAAGCACGTGCAAAGATATTATACATGGATTCTTTGGCTCTGTTTGTGCTCCTGGAATTGAAAAGAGTAATATTAGCCAAGATTTGAAGAAGAAATGGACGGAGAATTGCCATGTTGAAGGTGGGAGAGTTTTGGATGGAGAGCAGCAGGCACTGCGGTTGCTGGTGGAAGGGAAGACTGATGTAGCGTTCTTAAGCATGAATACTTACAATCAGTACATGGGTAAGTGTTTTGTCATCTTCAGCTGGATAACGTCCCACTGCTAAGCACAGGCCTCCTAAGAAAGAGGGTTGATTTTTTCTGAGCGAGAAGTATCCTAAAAAGGTTGATACATCCCCACAATTTATACCCTTAGTGCTTGAGGTTAATTTTAACGTGATAACTCTATCCATTACGTACTAAGATAATAGTCGTTACAAGTACGGACAGCCTGATGAACTTATCCTAGATCCTTTTCATTTAAAGACCCTTAAAAACTGTAGTTCTTTCAAACTAATAATGTTTTTCATATTCCAGCTCATCAGATCCCTGAACTTTGGACCGCAGACGTCAAAATAAAACCCATATGCACCGAAGAAAGCGGCAAATACTGCTTCATCTCTTGGTCCAACATTGGCCACCTATTCGCAAAGAACTCATCGACTACGCGCGTTCAAGAAATCATCAATGTATTCACCAAATATGACCAATTGTTCGGCAAACATTTTCCCTTCCACACGGCCATGTTTTCCCTATACGGCCCTTACAACCATCAGAGTAATGTAATTTTCGATGACAACACCAAAATGCTGGCAACCCGTGATATATTTAAAACGCACCCGTATGACAAATTTCCGTTGAATTTCGAACGCAGTTTAAAGTCGGTTGACAGCTGTCATCTGTCAGATTTGACAGGTTTCGGAGTGAGAACGGCGCCAACGTTTATCGTATTTGTGTCACTACTTTTGGTTCTGTTTAGTTGATTTTTTAGGCCGACTGAAATAGTAAAATAGAATATCTTGTTTAAGTACATCTGCTTTAGGTACCTTATCTTATTTTAGTCTAGGGGTCCCTACGGATACACTTCGACCCATTCGTGGATCTTTTGTGAAATTACCCCTCCTTCGCACTATACCATCGCTTTTACCACCTCATTCATGAATTGGGTGATTGGGCGCAGTGGTAGTGCGTTGAAATCTCCTGGTTCAGGGTATCCGATGCCGAGGAGTTTCATTCTCAGTCTGGCGAGGGCATCACATTCGCACATAATGTGTTCCATTGTTTCAACCTCTTCGCCACATATTTATTGGGGTTTGAAGTTAGAACGGAGTGGTCTGTGAAAGAAACAACTTTAGAGACTTACACCTTCTGTCTATTGCCCTGCAGCGGAGCAAGCACACGGAAAGAGAAAGAGCACGCATTATATCTAACAGGGCAAAGACAATACTCACTCGCGCTCTTTGTCGGTCTCTCGCTTAATGCTCCTCTCATTTACTCAAAGGTTAGAAGCATTTAAGGTTAGGTGCATATATTTAAGGTCTTTTTTGTGATTTGTCTCTGCTTCTTTATATTTGTACAATAAAGCATTTACTTGCTTACAATAACCATAGTCAAAAAAGTAGAGTAAATGAAGGCCATTCACTGTTCACTATACAACTTAAGCTTAAGGCTTCTCATGCATTAAGAATATTCTGTGCTTTTGCTTTAGGGATGTAGCTACTGTTACTTCGAGTATCATAGCATTAGCACCGGCCTACCTTGGCGACTACCAGGAGGGGTGAATGACGTGAATCTCTATGGTCGGTTATTATGACTCTATTGTTTACGTTGTGTCAGATGTATTTTAAAGCTGAATAAATTGATAGTTATAGACAGTTAAAGACAAACCAGCATCAAACTTGGCTTTATTCAGGTTTAAAATACATCTGACACAACCATTGACGTACAATAAACAACTAGACTCCCAATCACGCTCAAAACTGTCCGAAGCAAAAGTCTGCACGACGCGTCTATTGTGCAGAGTTTTTGTTTAGTTGTGTTTCGACCGCGCTTTGATAACAATGCATATGTCTCTTTCGCACCGTAATCTTACTATTGAGAACAAAAGAGACAGACAGGTTTCCAGCGCGTGGCGTCGTGTCATTACTTCTCATGCCACGAAATAAGGTGTCAATTTGAACGAATATGTTAATGTTATCTGTCTAAGTCGATGTGTTAACACACACAACACATAGACAAAGCAACTCGGACGTTTCTTGAAGAACCTTTGTTAGCGACTGAGAGTCTAGTTGTTCATTGTAAGTCAATGGACACAACGTAAATAATAGAGTCATAGTAACCGACCATAGATTCACGTCACAGTAATTCCTTTGTAAACTGGGGTAATTTTACTAAATAACCCTGTAAATGTTTTCCAGGACTCGTATAATGACAGTTTTTATCCCGGAAAACAGCATAATTCCCGCGGGATTGCAATAAGCTAAATCTTAGTCTAGTATTTCATAAAAACATGTAGGTATGTGCAGGGGCGTGCAGTGGGTTCTGACAGAGGGTAGGCATATTGGCAACAAAACCCGTACCTATTGGTACGAAGCGTGTCGGACACATTTACGTATGCTTACAAGCACTGCTTATATGCCTGTAAGGGATGAACGCGTCTGGGTATGTGATGTAAAGAGCAGGTGTCTTGGAGTAGCTAATTCTCAAGCTCGAGTTAATTGAGAAAGTATTAGTTAAGATGGCAACTATGTTATACATAAGTATACTAGTGCATTTCGAATTTAAGGTTATTTGTATATTTTATAAACGACACCGAAAATTAGAACACATAGAAAAATCCGAAAAGTAAAGCTATGGCCGGGAATCGAACCCGGATCCTCGTTATTCTGTGACGCGTGCTATACCCCTACACTACCCGTAGCAAGTGGGTAAGCCTTCGAATTTTTCTATCTGTTGCTAGCTGTCACGTGTGTTACTATGCGAATTTTTGTCGCCAAGCGTCATCTGTTTGAAAGATGTGTCTGTACACAAATTACAAATTATATTTTGTATAATGTCGAATTAGCTAAGCTAACCTAATACACAAGTCTTGTAAATATTATTTTATTATTAAGTACAAGAAACATAAATAATTAATAAAACATTTTATTGTGATCCTTTGCCTTTTAATTCTTAGGTAGGTAACTATCTCCGTGGGTTATTTATTACATTGTATGTTAAAATTAATCCAGAATAGTAGTTTCTTTTAAACCCCTATAAAATACCTTTCAGCATTTTAACCGTCGTTAGTAAAGTTTCCATAAGGTCGATGTTAAAATTACGATGAAATACCCTTACAGTCCCTGTTCAGTTAGACTAATTTCCTCAACTCCATGTTGGTCTGGGAGTAAAGAAAAAACATAGAACGTAGGTACCAGTTGCTCCTCTTCCCGCGCACAGTAAAAACCCATCTTCTTCTTATTTGTGGCGTTTCGAGTCGTTATAGCGACGACAACTTCGCCAATGTCAAAGTAACAAAAATATGATTAAAAAATCTTGTGACAAAATGTCGGCAACGTTGTACGGTAATGGTCAAATTTCGGGCTCTTAGCCAACGGTCAATGATATCCCTCAGAATCTGCCAGGAAATCATTAGCCGAAGCCCAGGGTGCACCGGATCAAGCACTGCTCTTCCCCCCGGACGGATCCAAAAAGGAACCGCAGCTCTTGACCACACGTGGAGGTAACCCAACTCGCACCCCTACAAACCCATCGAGGCTTCACAGGCTTGCTTTAGGTATGATGGTCTTTCCGAATGCGCTGATAGTTTTAAAAAAGACATGTAAAAGATCGACGCCTCAGGGGACCCAAGAGCTGGCGTGTATTTATCCCAGCGGATCGCACTTGCGGTCCAAAGGGGTAATGCCGCCAGCAACATGGGGACCCTGCCACAGCCAGTAGGGTTAGACGGGGTTTTCTTTTTATAACTTTTTTTATTTGTAAATATAGGTTTTTTATAGTTATTCTTAATTATTATATTTTTAATTGATTATGTGTACCTAATATTATTAATAAACGTAAAAGAGCCCTTGGCGGCCAATTTGCAAAAATGAATTTTGAATTTTGAATTTGAATTTTTGCTGTCTACTCCGTAAGGGATAAGCTGATTTATGTATGTAATTGACAGTGATGGGTAAAGACTTTCCTTTTCTTTAGCCACTGTCCTCTTTTGAAAGTAGGTATGCTCATCTCATTGTATTTTCAGATGCCTTTGCTTAACAGTGAAATAGGTACTACATATTACGGGCTAGTAAAAATATGTCGTCTATAATATCTAATGTAAGTATAGTACTAACAACATATGTGTCACTTAGTTACACGAAATAAATGGATTTTATTTTATTTATAATATCTAATAAGTTAGAAAAATTAACAGTTTCGCTAGTAATCTTCTGATCAATTCTATTTTTTTTTGTAGAGTTAACCTCACAAGTAAACAAACTTTCGTGCCTAATTACCCTATTTAGTATGAATGGTAAGTTCATTAAGTCTTTGAAGAGTTTAAAGGGACCTTGTCTCAATAAATAACAGAATAAGATGACAACGTTCCGCAAGGAAGTCAGTTCGATATTCATAACGAAAGGGTTTCAGTAGTCCAAAACAGACTATCAATTGCCTTAAGTGAATCATAAAGATGAGGAAAACGTATGCATGAGCCCTGACGCACTGTTTCTGTGTATTCTTTAATGTTAGTGTAGTTTTTGTTCCAAAGGATAGTGATCACTAAATGGCTGCCTCAGGAATTCGGTTTTGGCACTCAATTATTTATGGTAAGTGGTTTCACTATTAAATTCATAACATGGTGCCCAAAACACAACCCTGTGGGACAGCACTTTAGCAGAATAGACCCAACATTCAACAGTGTAGTGTTGACCTGTTTTACAAGCAATCCAGATTTACTTTTCCTTTGAAAATATTTTCACGGATTTCAATTTGCCGAAAATGAAGATGGAAAATACAATTTAGATTGTGTACAATCGACACTATTGGACAAATCACAAAGGGGTTTAACAGAAAACCAGTATTAATTAAATTTGTATGAGATCAAACTAAGAAAGCAACTCCGTACAGGCTATAAGTTGTAAGCCAAGTGCCAAGTAGAATCATTTTTACAACTTCAATCCTGCAATTAAATTTTAACCCACTTCCAGTATTCGGATTGATGTGAAATTTGGCATACCTAATTCTTACCAACGCAAAAATCTGGTGTCAATACAATAATCTTAAAATGAAACTGTTTGACTGGCTAGGATCGTTTCCGATTGACTTGCAATTAGGTAGGGTTATGTACAGATGACAATGCAAGTACAGACACTAGACTCTTTTTAACCGACTTCAAAAAAAGGAGGAGGTTCTCAATTCGTCTGTATTTTTTTTTTTTTTTTTTATGTTTGTTACCTCATAACTTTCGACTGGGCGAAGCGATTTTAATGATTCTTTTTTTCTTTGAAAGCTGGTGCTTACCGTGTGGTCCCATTTCAATTTAGTCCAGTTCTGACAATGGCACCCATGAGAAAACCATATAAGTCTGAAATTAGCATTAAGTCATCATCATCATCATCTCAGCCATTACAAGTCCACTGCTGGACGTAGGCCTCTCCTTTAGACCTCCATTTAGCATTAAGTATGTGTGCGACAAATCGTCAGTTTCATTTAAACGGCGCTGTCATATGAGCAGCACGTTTAGTAGGTCTACCCATATTCAGAAAAAAATGTTAGTGTACTTCAGATTCACTAAAAATCAAAAAATAAACAAAAATTTTAACAAAAAAAAACCGACTTATATTATTTATAATATTTGATACATTTTTAGTGAATCTGAAGTACACTAACATTTTTTTCTAAATATGGGTAGACCTACTAAACGTGCTGCTCATATGACAGCGCCGTTTAAATGAAACGGACGATTTGTCGCACACATAGATACTTAATAATGCTAATTTCAGACTTATACGGTTTTTTCAGGGGTGCCATTGTCAGAACTGGACCAAATTGAAATGGCAGCACGTTTAGTAGGTCTACCCATATTCAGAAAAAAGTGTTAGTGTTCTTCAGATTCACTAAAAATTTAAAAATAAACAAACATTTTAACAAAAAAAAACCGACTTCACTACGCACTAAAAAGAAAAAAATAATTGCATAATATTCTTCTACAACTTAATAATTAACTTACTTTTTCTACTTATCAATATAAATATAGGTACGATCTAATGTTGTTACAATTATTGTTATTTTTGTAGTCGGTGTCAGCCAAGGAAACACTACAATATACCCAGCAACAATAATACGAGAATACTTTAACAAATACTTTTTCACAAATTAACTTTGATACGGGAGCGGATCAGAATACATAAAGTTTAAAATGTAGGTATAATGGGTTAAAATACATAATGGTTCAAATTGTATAACGCAATTTTCTGTAAAACTATTAGCTAAATGAACTTTTTTGATATCGTAATCTATAGATTGGTTTAGGTTAGGTTAGGTTTGTTTTATAACAATCCTGTTAATTTGTAACTTTCTGAGAAAATCGCATTATATATTATAAACCATTATGTATTTTAACCCATTATACATTTTAAACTTTATGTATTTTAATACGTACCCCTTTTATACACAAGCACATCTCACCTGTAACTATGTATGTAGTTACAAGCGTATGTTGGCTGACACCGACTCCAGAAATAACAATAATTGTAACAACATTAGATCGTACCTATATATTGATAAGTAGAAAAAGTAAGTTAATTATTAAGTTGTAGAAGAATATTATGCAATTATTTTTTTCTTTTTAGTGCGTAGTGAAGTCGGTTTTTTTTTGTTAAAATGTTTGTTTATCTATGGATAAAATAACATCTATATTTGTCTAATGTACGGCAGCGATAGTTGGGTATGGCAAAATAAGCATGAAAGTAAAATAAATGCAGTAGAAATGAGAGCGTTAAGAAGTATGGAAGGGGTGAAACTGAAAGAAAGAATAACGAATAGTGTGATAAGGGAACGTGCTGGCGTGAAAGAAGATATAGTGACTAGGATAGAAAGAGGTATGCTTAGTTGGTTTGGTCACGTAGAGAGTATGGATGAAAGTAGACTAACTAAACAGATCTATATGGGGAGTGTGAATGGTTGCGTCGGGAGGGGAAGGCCTAGACGGACGTTCCTGGGCCAAATAGGAGACGTTTTGAAAAAAGGGCAGGTCAGGAGTACCCGAAACCGACGAGCATGGTATGAAGAGATTGATGAATGTGGATGAAGCGAAAGAGGTATGTCAGAATCGTAGTAAGTGGAACAAAGTAGTCTCTGCCTACCTCTATGGGAAAGAGGCGTGACTGTATGTACGTAAGTATAGAACCTATGTATGTTTCAGGGACCTGTGCCATAGTGGTCACATCTGCTGTCTTCCGAAGCACCGCGTGTCGGTAAGTAACCTAACATTATATTGGTTGGTGGTGGTATATTGGTTTTATCAAATGAATCAAGAATTTTGGTTGTACGGTAAGTAGTACGACAAACAAAAGGGGGGAGAATATCTGGGGGCACGGCAGTGCGGGCCAAGTCGAGCAAAAAAAGAGGCACGGCCGTACCATCCTGTTCTCGAAGCAGTTTAGGCCATTTTCGACCCCCCTTTAACTTCGTTGTGAATAAAACTAGAAGCCTGAATTATCTGTAGCCAAGCAGGCATTGTATAAATATGTATAAAACACAATTTTTCTCACAAGTAATACAGATTATATTAAATTGATGGGTTAATGCGAATGCCAAGTCAATTAATTTATTTATAACATAAACGATTTTTATTTTTGATATTGGCATTACATATATAATTTCTAAATGTCTGTGAAAATCAGAACAGATAGAAAAATCCATTATATGTTGTTAGGTTAGCTAATTACGTAATAACTTAAGACAGGCGGTCTCTTTAGTAGGGACTGAATAAATTAACCGACTTGGTATTACATGGATCTCACAACTTTTTACGGTAGAAGAACTGGAGTTGCGAGACTTGGTTTTTTTACAAGTTTTTTTTATGGGATATATTATTTGTCACGGACTTGTGTACCTACATTTGTCAAATATAAAGATAATGGTTTGAAGTGTAGGAAAGTCAAATTTTAATTCTGCGTAGGAATTCACGGGCCACAGAGCAAATAATAACTAGTAGTATTATGCAGTGTAAGTTATCTAACAAATATAGAAGTTACCTTAGTAAAGTTACCGCTTGAATGAGTCCTTGCCCGCGCGGCACAGGGGCGCAGGGTAGGACGACAAAGGGGACCGAGAGAGGTGCGGGCGGGTAGTGCACCTGCCGCCCGCACCTCTCTCGGCCCCCTTTGTCCTCCCACCCCGCGCCTGCACCGCGCATTCGAGGGCTTAATTTAAGCGGTTCCTCTATGAATGTGGTGCTGTTCCAGGAATGCGAGCGAGACATCATGTCGGAACGGGCAGTGCATCTTGAGGACGCTAGAATGCGACGGACGGATCCACTGCGAAGACGGCAGCGACGAGACACTGCAACGCTGCCGGCACTTTGTTGGGTAAGAAGCAGTGGCGTAGCTCCCTAGGGACTAGGTGAGGCAGTGCCCCGGGGCCCTCAAGCTCAGAGGGCCCTCGAATCCTTACCAGAAAATCTCGATCGAACTATTATTACTAAAACGTAACCAGTTTAGATAGTAGTGGGGCCCCATTTTTTTATTTGCACTAGGCCCTTGGTTACCTAGCTACGCCACTGGTAAGAAGACCTAAATACAGTGTTTCTTAACTTTTTGAGATCACGGACCACATGGAAGTCTACGCTTATTAGGTATACATACATAATAAATCAAGTGTTTATCCTTTAGTGGGTAGGTAGTCAGAGCCTGTGGTACCAAGACCTAAAGGCCGTCTTTAGCATGATTGTGGCCGTATGTGGTTTCCCTCGACGGGTCTTACCATCTGCGCGGGAATAGAAGCAACTGGTACATTCTGTATTTTCTTTGCTCCCTAACCAGCTTGTATTAGGTATAGCATAACCTCAGGTACCTCTCTAGGCCCCCTTTGTCGTCCAACCCCGCACGCCTGTACCGCGCGGGCGAGGAGAGATAGTAGTTTAGCATATACTTTTCCCTTCAACTTAATTTATTCTACATCAGGTTTTTTTGCAGACTGTACCGGAAACCTATCTAGTTTAATATACTTGTTCTACAATTGTGCTGTTTCTATGTCGAGGACTCTACTTTCGAGGCCGAGGTAGGTTAGAGACTGAGATGCATTTTTTATTGACGTTGTTTCTTTCCAGGAGACCTTTATGGCCGATCATATTCCACTGCTCCGTGGGTTGGGCTCGCGACATGTACGAGGGCGTCTGCCCCGACGTTTGTCATCATCATAAAACTCAGGAGTACTGCACATACGCGCTCCTCTCGGAGTATGGGGAGCCGTGAGTATCAAATAGAGAGATCTCTCTCCAGGCAGCTGCTATGCCTGGGGACCGAAGCCCGAAGGAAGAGAGTTGAAAGTTGTATTTATGCAGCCGCGTTGAGAAACTTCTTCTTCTCTCATTAATGGCGGCCGTAAGGCTTGGGCCAATGTCAGTGTGGTAAAAATATAATTCAAAAATCTTGTGACAAAAATGTCGGCAACGTTGTACGGTAATGGTCAAAGACCCCCCTCCCCCCCTGTCGGGCTCTTAGCCAACGGATAACGATATCCCTCGGAGAACGCCAGGAAATCATTAACCGGTGCCCAGGGTGCACCGGAACAAGCACTGCACTTCCCCTCGGACGGATCCAAAAACGAACCGCAGCTCTTGAGAAACTTCGTTAGCGGGATGTAGAACGATGTGACAGCTGTCATTAGAACTGGCGCTAGCTACTCGTGCGTCGTAGTAGTTATGTAGAGGCCAACTAGGTGGCGCTAGGTCCCGATCAAACCTTTTTATATTAATTAACAAAAAATATACCTTGCTACTTCGCTACTCATGTGCAAGGATAACCAAGCGTGTGCGACATGTATATGTTTTTCATGCAATGCCCTCCACTATTGCCACACAAAACACATAAAAATCCCACAAATTTAATTATTCCTTACACCACACAAACACTGACGCGTTTCGATCCCTCTACGGGATCATTAGCACAACTGTTACACATGCAAACCAACGTCGTACGCTTTATAGTAATCATTACAATCATGTTATAAAAAAAGTCGTCCACAAAGTCTGTCTGTCCGTCTGTCTGTTCCTTCGAGATAAACTCAGAAACTCCCAAACGGATTTCAAAATGGCTTTGCCCAATATAATCCAGGAAATCCAATATAATCCTTCATTCCAGGAAAACCTGTAAGCTCCCTCCGTTTCCGGAGCAGGGTTACTACCATGTCGAGGACTTCGGTAGTACGGACACGTTCTCGCTGTACTACTCTTGCAACGCCAACTACGACTTGGACGGACCCAACTACCCTCGCTGTGAGGGGGGCTTCTGGCTCAACAAACATCCTAACTGCATACGTAAGTATAGCAGTGGCAACACCAACTGGCGAGTCCTTAATCGTCAGAATCAGGCTATCTCTTTCGCACCTGCACTGCCTTATGGAACGGGCCGTGCAACAATAGCGCAGTAAGGTTCAGTAGGCTTATTAACTCGCTCGCAATCGCCATCGTGTTCATTTTGACAGTTCGTGTATGGGCTGACAATTGGCATCGGAATCAGCTAGCTGTCACATTTATGTAATAAGCCTACTGTAGGTCAAGACCCTTTCCAGGAACGCGTGAAGTTATCAGGCTAAAATGACCTAATATTAAATACTCAGACCGTCCATCAGGGCCGTCTGAACACCCCTCAAAGTTTTGTATCGCAGGTTTAATTGTTTTGACAATGTGCGCCGGCCTTATTAACCACTATGCACCGAGCTACGAAAATGTCGAAAATACTGTCAAAAATATTTTAAAGTTACTATGGGTACTTTCATGTTTCATATCTTTGCAGTTGTTACCGGGTCACCTGGCGTTGACGATGAAGATATAAGAAAATAGTGTTTTTTTTACAATTATGATAGTTATATCATGTATCTTGTAAATTTGTAAATAATATTAAATTATTGTAAATAAATTGTTCTTATTTCCTTTTTTCAATTATCGTTTGTGTGCGCTTAGAGAAGAATTTTTTTGTTCCGTTTTAGCTTTAGTTCTAGACATACCCTAGTAGTTTACTTTTGCGTTTTGTTGATGTTTAGAAAGGCTCAGAGGAATATTTAAAAAAATTTAAAAATGTTTACCGAAAATGTTAATGTCAAAGAGAATAATAACACTATGTTAATGTAAAGCAGACTTTAGGTTAAAAGTAAAAAGTCGCGTGCTCGAAGTACGTTAGGACATTGTGTATTCTTTTGACATTTACTTGATTGAGTTTGCTAGTGACTACATTATAGCAAACTTCGTAAACGAAATGACTACAGATAAACACATTATTTACGAGCAAAACGAATTTCAGTCCAGACTTTTATGCTCTACATTTTTTACGCCATCTATAGTTTGTGCCTTCAAACAAAATAGTTAATTTTGTTCGTTATTTTGTATGAGATTACTTTTATTTTGTTGTACTAAAGCGAAGACATTCTATTATTATCAGATAAAGTAATGATTGAAGATAAACAGATCACATTTTGTAGAAGGAAACCATTCGTTTCTAAGCAGCAGTGTCGATTTCTATGTACCATTTATCAGATGTCGCTGTAATCGCCGTCAGAAAATAGTTTGTAGTTTTCCATCAGAAACATAAAAAATCACCTGACGTTTCTTAATGAAAATTAAGAATCGTACATCAACATCATTAAAAAAAATGTTTTAACTGAAAACAAACCGAGAAAATGGAAGAAAATTCGGAAAAGGCGAAAAACGCGAAAACCGAAGCTAGACCAAAGCGATATCCCTGGAAGAAAATACTTCGCAATTCATTTCTCGGCACTTTCGGTAATGTAATACGTGAAATTGTTACTTGTTTCATTTTCGTGTTTTCATCCCTGTTTTTTTTTTAATATTTGTGTCGAGAGCAACAATCTGTAGCTAATGCAGCTCCTGCATTACCAAATTATTTGGTATTGCATTTCTAAATCCTGAAATAGGCATTTATTCTGTCACTATGATATCAAAACATGGCTTAAAATTAAGTTGTAAAATTACATCATGTGTCTGCAGCAATATCCCTCGGATACCTCCACTACGTATACGTTTCCAACCTCTTCGAGAATGACCGGAACTTCTCTTACCTCTCTGAAGTGGAGCGAGAGATGTCCCTCCGCACAGAGATGGGGTTCTACTACTCATACTACAAGACGGTGGTCGAAGAGCGTCCATTCGTAGGCGGAATATCGAAGCTCATGTATGACAGGCTGGTAGAGTTCCCGAAGGATGTTAATACTTTCAACAGGTTCAACATAGTGCCTGAGGTGAGTAGCTAAAATAAAATAAATAAATATCTTGGGACAAATGACACCAATTGACCCAGCCCCAAACTAAGCAAAGCTTGTGCTATGGGTACCAGGCAACGGATAAATATACTTATATAATGTAGATAAATACATACTTAAATACAGCTAGAAGTAATCTTCGGTTAACTGGTAGAGATCCCTTATAATAAGTTCGCCTTTGTGCATATATTTAAGGTCTTTTTTTGTGATTTGTCTCTGCTTCTTTATATTTGTACAATAAAGCATTTACTTACTTACTTAATCTTGGATAGACATTTTTTTAGGGTTCCATACATATATCACATCTTTATACCTTAATATGGGGTAGAGAGAGCCTAAGGTAACAAAACGTTAAGGCCATGTTCTTCCATGCTGGTCTGGGAGTAAAGAAAAGATAGAATTTACCAGTTGCTTCTCGTCCCGCGCAGATGGTGAACCCATCGAGGGAATGGGTTAAAGTCCTAGGAATCATAGTTATAGGCAATGCGGCTAGCAACCCATCACTATTTTGATTTCCATTTCCTGCTATATGCCCTTTATCATACTTACCATGGCCTTAAGGTTTTTTGTTTTGTTCCGTGCCCAAAGAGTAAAAATGGACCCCATTACTGAGACTCAACTATCTGTCTGTCACATGGCTGTATCTAATGAACCATGGTAGCTAGACAGTCTGAATTCTCACATGATGTATTTCTGATGCAGTATTATCAAAAAATACTAAAAGAGTTCTTTTTATATCTTTAAAATTTATAACAGGTTAAATGTATATATTTTTTTAATGTTTTCTTCGTCTTCTTTTTTAATAATGGCCCCATTGATAAATGCGATCATTTCAGCAATGTCAAAGTAATAAATACAGTATTCAAAAATCTTGTGTCAAAAATGTCAGCAACATTGTACGGTAGGACACGGTCAAAAGACCCCCTACACCCTGTCGGGCTCTTAGCCAACGGATAACGATATCCCTCAGAATCTGCTAAGAAATCATTAACCGATGCCCAGGGTGCACCGGACCAACCGGACGGATCCAAAAACGAACCGCAGCTCTTGACCACACGCGGAGGTAACCCGACGCGCACCCCTCATTGCTTTCTCCTTTGCTGTATATTCAATTCAATTTTTGGGAATATGGCTCCATCATACTTTTGATGATTCTGCCAATGTCGAGGTTGGATAAGACACGGCCAATAGACTTTAGTCCTGCTGTACGGTAGCGCTGCCAGTTTTCGGTAGGGTATCAGCCAGAATCCATCTACAACAAACACAAACAAAATGCCTTCACCACTATGATGTAATAATTATCAAAAACTATTTTTAAAAATACATTTTATGAACTACGAGGACCCTTGCTGTACAGAAAACGAATTAAGAAAAAAAAAACCAGCACCCTTGGAAATGAGGGGTAATCCTTACAAACCATTGACATATTATTTTGACAGCTGATCAAATATAAGTATGCGTGTGTGTGTATGTGTGTGTGCAAATTGTATAGGTACGGCGATTCATGACACTTCAAAGCAATAACTTACAACAACCCCACTATTTGAGTTGGAAACAAAAGCATGTAACTACCCTATTCCCTAATCTACACTTTAAAATTACACTCAAAGTCGAGTACCGAGCAACCATCTTATAGGGATAAGTTCGCCTTTGTGCATATATTTAAGGTCTTTTGTTGTGATTTGTCTCTGCTTCTTTATATTTGTACAATAAAGCATTTACTTACTTACTTACTTAATCTTGGATAGACATTTTTTTAGGGTACCATACATGTATCACGTCTTTATGCCTTACGGGGTAGACAGAGTCTAAGGTAACAAAACCTTAAGGCCACATTCTTCCATGCTGGTCTGGGAGTAAAGAAAAGATAGAATTTACTAGTTGCTTCTCTTCCCGCGCAGATGGTGATCCCATCGAGGGAATGGCCGAAAGTCTTAGGAATCATGGTTATAGGTGATGCGGCTAGCAACCCATCACTATTTTGATTTAAATTTCCTGCTATATGCCCTTAATCATGCTAAACATGGCCTTAAGGTTTTTGTTTTGTTCCATACCCAAAGAGTAAAAATGGACCCCATTACTAAGACAATTATCTGTCTGTCACATGGCTGTATCTAATAAACCATGGTAGCTAGACAGTCTGAATTCTCACAGATGATGTATTTCTGATGCCGCTTTATCAAAAAATACTAAAAGCAGAATGCCTTCACCACCACTATACAACAACCACTACGATGTAATAATTATCAAAAAACAATTTTTAAAAATACATTTTATGAACTATGAGGACCCTTGCTGTATAGAAAACGAATTAAGAAAAAAAAAATACCAGCACCCTTGGAAATGAGGGGTAATCCTTAAAAAACATTGATATATTTTGACAGATGCTCAAGTAGAAGTATACCTACCCACATTCTATTGACATAGTTTTAGATTTGGCTCAATATGACAAGTGGTATTCTTAAATCTAATTTAATTAAAGCAAAAAAATATCTATTAGCAGTTCAGTCAGGTTGTCTGTCGACGTAGGCCTCCCCCAATGGTTTCCACCTGTCTTTGGCAAACCTCCTTCCCTTTTTAATCTCATTAAAATAATATGATTGAGTAACTTGGAAATCTGTGAAATGTCTTTTAGAGGAATAACTGCCCAAGTAAGTAGAACACTTATATTCAAATACGGGAAAGACCAAAAAGTTACACACTATTAATAGTGTTGATGTTGGGTGGGGACGCCCTGGGTCAGGCGGGCTGCATTACCTACCTGCATTGCACGGTCTCATTGTCTAAGGGAAGACGGGCCCAGCGTACGGGCCCTCCCCTTCTTGGCGCGGTCCTGGCGGAAGCCGGGGCCACCAGGGGGGCGTTTGTGGTGACACCCTAGTGGCATCCCATTGCGTCCCCGTCACACCGGATTGAGGCAACGCCGGAGAGTTTTTAGTTCGGGTATACCCCTTCGGGGGAGTCCCACATATCCCTAGGCATGCCCGTGCCTAGGGCATCCATAAAGATTTCCTCTCCGTCAAAAAAAAAAAAAAGGGTCAGGCGGTCTGTTGATTTTGGCGATCATTCAGCCCAGTTCCCCTTGGTCGAAGCCGGTTACTGTCCCAGCAGCGCTTTCACACAGCAACTCCTCGAATCTTATTCTCTGCCGAGCATAAGGACATCTTTTAGTTCGACATCCCTTAGCTCGTCCTCCTCCAGTTCGTCGCGAATGCTTCGCGCCGCGCTGCCGCGTACATGACGCATTCGGTGAGGACATGTTTAGATTAGAATAGATTTATTTATCACCCTTTTAAAAATACAATTAAATGTCAAACAAGTGATTCAAAAAAGGATCGTCAATTGTAATAAAATAGTAATAATAATTATAATAACTGAAATTAAATAAAAAACAAAATAACAACAAACAAAAATAAAGCTTAATGAAATGTCAATGTAAATTCACAAAAAGATCGTCATAGGCACATAAAAAGAGAAAATAATAATAATTTAAATAAAACCTTTTTTATAAGCAATTTAAAATGTCAAATAATAAATATAAAACCACAAAATGTGGAAATATTGTTAGAACATAACTAAATAACAAAAATATTAAATAATAATAAATGAGGTCCTATAATGGTACAAAGTTCTCTTGGTGGGAATTGGTTTAGGGTGCTGGCTATGTCTACTGCACTACGTTCTAAATATTTGATATAAATTGTGTCTGTATCTGTTTTTTTCCCCAATAAAGAAAATAAAATAAAAGTTTGCTTGTCTCTTTCCCACAGTGTGGGCAGGAGGGATTGTTCTTTATACCTACTATGCTTAAGTGCCTGTTTAGCGTGTTGTGGCTGGTGATAATGCCAGTTATTGTTCTAAAGCTTTAAATCTCAGGGTCGTGGGTTCGGCCCCCACGTTAAAGTTACGTTAGTTAGTTAAAATAACCACTAACTTTTACCATTGCTCCAGATTTAAAATATTGCTATGCCCTTGCAGGGTGTCACATCTGTACTACTTTATGATTATGATTTCCACCTTTATACTTACGGGTAAGCCGTAAGGGATATAGTCGTGATATGTGTATGTATGTGTGTGTATGTTATTTATCGTTGCTAAAGCAGGAATTAATTTGTAACTATCTTATTTTAGTGAACCAAGTTGGCATAATGCATATTTTGTTTTTTTATGTTAGAGAGGCCAGACATACGAACTAGTGGGTCACCTGATGGTAAATGATCACCACTGTCCATAGACACCCGCAACGCTTCACGCGATGCCGGTGGGTTGTCGGCCCTGAAATGGTGAAGTTAACGTTTTGCTGACTTGTCCTTCGTCGGACAGAGCTTAGCATGTATAAATTTGTGCAGCATTCCCCTCGGATGCTGCATGAATTTTGATGCTTGGCTGGTTTTAAAAAAGAACTTATTTCAGGTTATAATTGGGGCTGTGTACCGCTATTTGGAACCTTACCTCAACACGTCAGCGTACTTGGAATGCCACATGGTGTACAGAGGCGACGGCGTGGAGCCAGTCAGGAGCTGCGTGGGCTTGGGGCAGCCCATCATGTTCTACCTGGAGGCCATCTGGGGCCTGGCCGGGGTCCTTGTGGCGGTCATATTCCTCTCGGCTTACAGTTTGAGGTAATTTTAATTTCATCATGCTAAACGTGGTCTTTAGGTCTTGTCACCTTAGGCCCTGTCTACCCCGTCATTACCTACCAGCATTGCACGGTCTTATTGTCTAAGGGATGGGGGCCCAGCGTACGGGCCCTCCCCTTCTTGGCGCGGTCCTGGCGAAAGCCGGGGCCACCGGGGGGGCGTTTGTGGTTGAAACCCTAGTGGCATCCCACTGCGTCCCCATCACACCGGATTGAGGCAACGCCGGAGAGTTTTAAGCCCTGTCTACCCCGTAAGGGATAAAGACGTGATTTATGTATGTATGAATGTATTTTAATTCCATATAGTGCATTGTGGTGAATTCGGAATGGGGGTCATTTCGAAACTCGTGGATATCCACTGAACGGGGAACAATTGGCATTGTTCATTTTTTTAGTATGCTCCAATTCGAAAACCATTTCGAGGAAAACCATCAATTATCCGATTTATCTTGTCCGATTTCAAAAATACTTTATGATTGCAGATATTTTTGTAAAAGTACTTTGAACCTTTGTTTGACCGAACGACCGGGTTTTTAGACAGAATCCAGCATCGAATGTTTGCCACAAAAATGAAAAAAAAAGTTTGGCTACGGCAACTGTCACGTGTCACTGTCAAATCTACAAAACCATAGACAAAACCGTTTTTTTTTATAGCCAGCCGAACGAAGGCGATTGGGATTCTGTCTAAATTCACGAATTATCAAACAGCGAAAAAATATTTATTATTAATTAACAAAGCTACGTAAAAGCATAATATTCAAATTAGTTGCTTGAAATAGTCCATTTTATCAAATAAAGGTGTTAAAGCACAGCTTAAAAAAAATGAACAATGCCAATTACATAATAGCAACGCTTACCTAGAAGCTCTAATGTCTTTGGCTGAAAAAGCAACTGGTACATTCTATGTTTTTTCTTTGGTCCCAGACCACCATGGAAATACATACATATACATATATCACGTCGTTATCCCTTACGGGGTACTCGAGTTTCAAACAGAGTGATAAAATTTTACTCGGAAATCAAAAATCAAAATTTTATTTTTGCAAATTGACTGCCATGGGCTCTTTTACATGTCTTTTTTGAAACTACCAGCGCATTCGGAAAAACCATCATTGCCAAGGAGAATGCGCTGCAAGAAACTTGGCAGCAGGTCATTTTTTTTTAATAAAATACAATAAGAATGCTTAAAGTCTACTTAAGTTGAAAACATTTATAAAAGAGATGTATAACGTCCCGGAGACTTAAATTGTATTACTCTATAGTAGAGATGTAATTATAAAGTCTCTACTAGTCAAAGTAAAACAAAGTAGCTATGGAAAAAAAAGAAAGAGAAAAAAACAATAAAAACAATTTAGTTCAGTGGAGGTGTAAACCGCCTCCACCGTTAAATAAATTAATTGGAAACTATAGCATTCACCCCAAGTTGTGACGGGAAATCCGATCACTGGCCATTAGTAGTTTATTGACTGGTAGGTTTTAGGAGTTTATGTATTATATTCGGTAAAGTTATGTATTGTGGCTCTCAGTGTTTGCAATTTTTAAATTCACTCCTCCATCCCTAATATAATACTCCTTTCATCCACTCAAAGGTTGACTGGAAGAGATCCCTTAAATGGATAAGTCCGCCTTTGTGCATGTATCTCAGTGTTTGTCAATTGTATTTTGTCTTGTTTATTTTGCACAATAAAGAGTTTACATACATACATACATACCTACATTAGTGCTGTGTGGCGCCATCTACCGCAACTTCACGCAAGTCACGAGCTTGTCGCGTTCGTCCACAGCAACAGCGTGCTCGGCGGCACCCTGGCCGTGGTGCAGTACTTCGCGAACCACGCGGAGTGCACCCGGGTGCAGTGGGCGCCCAACGAGCGCGAGAACCTTGCGGCGCCGCTGCTGGCGCTGCAGCTGGCGCTCGTGGCCGCGCAGCTGCGGGGCGGCGGCTGCCGGCTGCAGGTGACACACATACACACACACACACAATGGCATTGACGTACACGAGTGACACACTGACATGCGTGACATGCTGACGTTGACATAGATACGAGGGTGACGCGCTGACACAGACAAATAGATGACCTATTTATACACGGGTGTTACAGATACTGACGCTGGCATACGTTGGTGATGCACTGACACTCACACAGGGGGGTGACACGCTAAAACAGACACAAACAGGTGACGTATTGACACACGGGTGACTCAGACATTGATATGTACGTGGGACACACAAGGGTGACACACGCGGGTGATACTGACGCTGCCATACGTGGGTGATGCACTGACACTGACACGGGGGTGACACGCTGACACAGACACAAACAGGTGACGTATTGACACACGGGTGACTCAGACATCGATATATACGTGGGAGACACAAGGGTGACACACGCGGGTGATACTGACGCTGCCATACGTGGGTGATGCACTGACACTGACACGGGGGTGACACGCTGACACAGACACAAACAGGTGACGTATTGACACACGGGTGACTCAGACATTGATATATACGTGGGAGACACAAGGGAGACACGCAGGTGATGCTGACGCTGCCATACGTGGGTATACGCTGACACTGACACAGGAGGGTGGCATTCTGACACAGACACATGACGCGGACGACACGTGAACTCTGACAATAAATTAATATAATTAGCCGTTTCTCTATCACACCAAGACACAACTTGATAAGACTAAAACTTGCAGACGATTTAACATTATACCTACTAAATTAAAGTCTTGAGAGTCTTGTACTGTGTCTGAGTGAATATCACGAAAATTTTAAAATTCTGCTTTCAAACGAACTGGCTCATGTTTAAGACGACTATCTTGTTCCAGGTGTCAATATTCTTCTTGAACTGTTTCTGCCTGCTCTTCTGGCAGTTCTCCCAGTTCATATTCCTGACGCAGACCGCCATATTCTTCGTCATGGAGCAACTCAGGATCATCGATATCAAAGTCCTTTGCATTTTCCTGCACACACACTTCTGTGGTCTTCACACGGCTGTCTTGCTCTTACAGGGTAACGATATGCTGAAAACTAGTTTGTACACATCGTTTTTTCTAGTTGTGTCGGTTTACTGTTTGATTTTCAGCGGTTTTAGAATAAAGATACGTAGCAAATTGGACTTGTGCGTAGAGGCTTGGTTGGTTGTGCTGAGGATCTCCATTGTTGTGACTGCCTCTTTCTATCTCAAGCGTTTGATCGGTGAATTTCTCGAAGTGCACGACGATTCTCACATTTGGGATATACTCTATTCGAAGTTTAGTAATTTTAAAAGTTTTCATACAATGATTTATACTTGTTCGGAGGTTTTCGACTTCTTGCCTTTGAGTTCCGTTCAGAATATGACGAAGACGTGTTTGATACCTATTGTCGTGTTCAATATTTTTAATTGTTGTTACACGTGGGTTATAAAGGCTGTTAGGGACACGAGATGTCCTAAAAAAAATGATAAAAAGACCATAGATGATACTCAAGATGAGAGTGACAGTGGTATAGAGAATAATAGCGAAAAGACTGAGAATAAAGTTGAAAGCAGGAAGAATTTAGACGTCATTAATAAAGAAATAGAAGAGAATTGTGAAGAAGCTGTGACGGATAATGTGTTGTTGTTTTTTATGAATTTGAAGATAGAGCCGGTGGTGTTTTATAATATTGCTCAGTTGGTTGTTTTTGGAGTGATGGCGGTCCTTGTAATGAGACTGAAACTGCTGTTCGGGACGCAGATGTGCATAGTGTCATCGCTGTTCATGAACACAAAGAATTATGTGTAAGTGTGTCTATAAGCTTTTTTACTTTACTTGTTATAGGCGCATCTAGCACCTCATCACTTTTTTGATCCTTATTTCCACCTATATATTCACAGTCAAGCCAAACCTGGCCCTTGGTCATGTTACTATAGGCCAGTGGTGGATTTGCAGTGTCGGCCGCCCTAGGCCCCAAGCCATCAGCCGCCCCTTTCTCAGCATCCACCATATAGACTACATAATGAAAGGGGTCATTCAAGTATTACGTAAGCAGATTTTTTACAATTATTTACCCCCCCCCCCCTACCCGTGTCAGCAAAAGTAAGCAAACCTCTTACCCCCCCCCCCTCCCATGCTTACGTAATCATTGGTACCTATATGCATTTTTCTTTTAATGGATTCTGTTTTTTATTGATTCGTGAGCAGCAGTTCGAATCGAAGCTGCTGACGTAATCACCATATCGACCCCCCCGCCCCCCTCAAGCGCTTACGTAATACTTGAACGCCCCCAAATTACTTTATGGCCAACTTTTTTTGACACGACTGGGGCCGCCCCTAAATCTAGCCGCCCTAGGGCCGGGTCTACCGGGCATTAGGGTAAATCCGCCACTGCTCTAGGCTATGTCTCCCCCTGTTTAATGTGTGTGTATGTATGTTTCTCCATTCACCTGTCCTGGTGTCTGTCTGTAATCGATCTTTCAAGTGTATTATTTAACAGGTATACTTATGTAAGTCCGGTGACAAAATAATCTTGAAGTGCCCTGGTGGCCTGGCCAGGATCGTCTCCGAGGGAAGGAACTCTTCAACGGTTGGTCCGATTGACTTGAAATTTGGTATACATTGATGACACATTCAACCAAAAGTTCAGTCACCAAAACACTTGTTAAATAGGAAATGCTTATCAAACCTGTGTCTTTATTTTATCGTTAATTCACTAATTTTTTTAGGCTTCCTAAATCTGTGATGAAGTACCTGCCTGTATGTTGGTTTGTCTTCATGGCGTCTCTCGCGTATCAGCTAAACGAGAACATTGCAGCAGAAATGTCGCACGTTGGTAAGTAATACATACATACATACATACACAAATCACGTCTTTATCCCTTATGGGTAAGTAAGGTACAGAGTAAACTAGTCCTAAACCATAGAAACCAAATAGTGGAGTGCAATAAAAAAAGTTAGTTTCATTACGGACTTCTTTTAGGTACGGTCAAGTGCAAAAATAAGTATCGATAGGAGCTTCTCAAAAATATGTCCCACGACCTTATTACGCTAGCGTAAGAGCGTATGGTACTTATTTTTGAAACTTTGTCTAGATACATATTATTACACTTGACTGTACCTACATCGGAATAATAATCATGTTTTTCATCTGAAAAAAATATTTTTTTTTGCCGAGTTTATTACTGATGGCTTTGTTAGTTTCAAAAAAAAAATTATTTGTGCATATATTAATGTTATTTTTATTTTTTGTGAATTGTATCTGTTTCTTTATATTTGTACAATAAAGCATTTACTTACTTACTTACTTATTATGCAGAAGAGTTTCCTATCATTCATTAATTATTACCTATATCAATGGTACAAAACGTAAATCGCAATTCCAAAAATAGCTATTTCAATTTTTATATGACTTTGTAATAACTAGCTGTTGCCCGCAACTTCGTCTGCATCCAATTCTTTTATCGCTATCCCGCAGGAGATAAGCAAATTTTCCGGGATAAAAAGTAGCCTATGTATTATTCCAGACTAATCTATCTATGATGAAGATATAAACAGATTTATACCACTTTCGAGTGATGTGCTTTCAAAAATCGGCCCCCTATATCCTTAATTTCAGTAATTATTTTTGTAGGAGAGTTCAGTGACTTCCCCCAAGAAGAGCTGCTCGACTGGATCAGCAGGGAGACTGTCCCGGGGGCCGCGTTCGCGGGTTCGATGCCCGTGCTGGCCACCGTCATGCTGGTCACCAGGAGGCCCATCGTGGCCCATCCCCACTACGAGAACAAGGAGGCCAGGTATAATTTATGGGATTTCAATCAAGAAGTAAAAATTCTTGATTCATTTGATAGAGTCTGGCAAACGAAAGCGTGACCTGGACTTTTTTTCAAGTTTTAATATGGCAACATTATTGATCTGTCAATGGCACGTCAAAGCACTCGCCAAAGACTTTGGTTAGAGTTGTCAGTATTTTGTGAACTCAATAATTTTTAATGTGCGAAAGCTGCTACATACTCAGGTTAATATTTCTAAAGATGTGGTGTGTTCCTTGTGTAAGAAACTAGCTGTTGCCCGCGACTCCATCTCGATAGGGGTATAAAAAATAGCCCACAACTTATTCTCAGACCTACCGAATACAGACAAAAACGTTTCATAAAATCGGTCTAGCCATGTTTGATTAAGTTCGCAAACAACTATTATACAAATTGATTGTCATAAATACAAAAAAAAAACCAGTATCAAAACATTTTTTTCCTACTATAATTAGTAATACCACATGTATATTTTTTGAATTTGCCGCGGTTTCTCAGGTCACGCTTTCGTTTGCCAGACTCTAGTAGGTACCTATCATTTGAAAAACAGCGTCTTCTCTCGTCCCTGGTGAGCAGTAGATGTTCCACGGGAGTTTGTAATTGTGTCGTACAGACACATCATTCAAACAGATGACGCTTGGCGATAAAAATTCGCATAGTAACAAGGTCACGTGACATCTAGTAACAGGTAGAAAAAATCGAAGACTACCCACCTGTTATGGGTGGTGTAACGGTATAGCACGCGTCACGGAACGACGAGGATCCGGGTTCGATTCCCGGCCACAGCTTTACTTTTTGGATTTTTCTATGTGTTCTAATTCTGAGTGTCGTTTAGAAATTTAATTTTTAACGGTAAAACCGTAAAAGTGAACATAAAAAATCAAGAAGTATATTTTTATTCGTTTGATAGTAAAAGTGGACTGCAAAAAAAATTTTTTTTTTAGGGATCGGACGTACGTCGTGTACAAAATGTACGGCAAGTTTCCAACGGAGGAACTGTACAAGGAGTTGACGGCTCTCAAAGCCATGTTCCTCATCGTGGAGCAGCAGTACTGCTACGGCAGGAGCAGGTTAGTGTCTGACACGGGCAGGGACTTTTTTTTTTTTTTTTTTTTTTTTTTTTTATGAATAGGAAGGCAAACGAGCAAGTGGGTTACCTGATGGTAAGTGATCACTGCCCATAGAAACCCGCAACCCCAGAGGAATTGCAGATGCGTTGCCAACCTAGAGGACTAAGATGAAATGCCTCTTGTGCCCGTAATTTCCCCGGCTGTCTTACTCTCCACACCGGAACACAGCAGTGCAAGCACACGTTGTCGTAAATGTCGTCATTGTATTCTTAGTATATTATATATAATTACTAGCTTCTGCCCGCGACTTCGTCTGCGTAGAATTATACATAAAAACCTTCCTCTTGAATCACTCTATCTATTAAAAAAAACCGCATCAAAATCCGTTGTGTAGTTTTGACAGCTGAGTTGTCTTCTCGTCATCCATACCGCTATGCTTGAAAACTAAAGTTTGACCATGACCTACGGAGCTGAGACGTGGACACTCACGGTAGGGTTAGTTCACCAGTTCAAAGTCGCTCAGCGAGCTATGGAAAGAGCTATGCTCGGAGTCTCTCTGAAGGACAGGATTCGTAACGAATACATCCGACAGAGAACCAGAGTTACCGACATAGCTCAAAGAATTAGCAAGCTGAAGTGGCAGTGGGCCGGCCATATCTCGCGAAGAACCGACAACCGCTGGGGGAAACGTGTTCTTGAGTGGAGACCGCGACTCGGCAAACGTAGTGTAGGACGCCCTCCGGCCAGGTGGGATGACGATCTGCGAAAGGCTGCAGGCAGATGCTGGATGCGTCAAGCTGAAGACAGGGCGCTATGGCGCTCATTAGGGGAGGCCTATGTCCAGCAGTGGACTAATAATAATAATAATAATAATAATAAAGATATTTATTGCCACAACACAAAAAAGACATGATACATAATTATCCAAAAGATGCACACAATAATAATTTTGAAAACAAAAAAAAAAAAACAACAACAATATTTGTACATAGCACAATATAATATAGGCTGATGATGATGATGATGATGACTTAAACTGTCTCCGACTCATTTCTCTGTCTTATTGGTTGTCTGGTAGAGATCGCTATTAAGCTATAAAACCGCCTATTGTCTACTTTGTTCTTTGATTCTGTATTTTGTACTGATTTGTGGTGTTCATTATTTTTATTTGTATTTGTATTTGTAGTCGATCCACCGTTTTTTTTAAATTACAGTAAAGGTTGTTCTTTCGAAGACATCTGGGACGTAGAAGCGCCGCAGCACAGGGACAGGCCGCGCGCGTGCCACCGGCTCCTTACGGAGCCGGTTGATCACTTCTATCCGGTTTTCCGGAACACGCACTACGCCGTATTCCGGATACATGACTACAGTGTCAGGTAATTTGTCTATACCATCGAAACCTATGTGTACTATTTATCTATGTCCGGTCAAGCATTCCAAAGTGAACTGGAACAAATCTTTTTTAGGGATAAGTTCGATTTGTGCTTTTGTGTCGTCCTGTGTTCATCTTTTTCATGTGTTTTATGTAGGTACAATAAAGAGTTATACATACAAATACATACATATAAAACATATAAATTTAAACTCTACAGTTTGCTTAGGAGGCAGGGCTCAGGTAACACTGGGCTTTGAATTTGTTTCAAAATTAAAAAATGTAGTGAAATGAAAAAAAATTACATGTTTCTGATTTTTTCTTTTGTGTTCACCCAACTAAAGTCGTCGCAAAATAAAAGGCCCGTTTTGACATTTGTCTTCGCGACGTAACTAGTGACGTAACCATACGACTCGGTACTCGATACTCACGATAAATCGATTCAAGTTTGCATGAGTACTTGATCGATTTGAATATATATTGTAAAGTGCATTGGATTAAAGTTCTGTTTAGAAAATTTAACTTACACTGATGTTATAGATTTTGAAATGATACAATGTTACAAGCTCATAATTTTCAGTAAAGATCACTACACAGCTGGTGAAAGTCAGTAATTAATTGATTGATGAACATTAGTATTTAATTAAATAAAACCGGCCAAGTGCGAGTCGGCCTTAAAAAAATATCTTGATCGATTTATTTTTTTCTTTAACCGATTATTATTAGTCTGTGGACAATATGAAAAAATCGTTATGCACAGCACTTAGCCGAGTGGGCGGTACCCATCAATGAAAAATATAATTACCTTCAGAACATTTCGTTCGGTAAAAAATAGAGAACTTCATAGGCGTGAACTGTCAAAACGGGCCTTTTATTTTGCGACGAGTTTACCTATCTGGATGCCAAATTGGAACTTTCTAGGTCATCTAGAATTGGATATCATTTTGATTGCAGGTCAGATAATTAATTATAATATCTAATGCAAGGATAATAAAATTATCGGACGGTAACGGGAATTATTATTATTGTATGAAACAAAAAATATTACCCCGCAATACTCAAATAATTTATGTTTTTAATTGATTCTTAAGTTATTAATTACGTACCCTGAAAATATCCGCACCTAATCTTCTAGCACCTGCTATAATATCACTATCACTACATAGTATAAAATAAAGTCGCTTTCTCTGACCCTATGTCCCTGTATGTATAATTCTACGCAGACGAAGTCGCGGGCAGAAGCTAGTATTATATATTATATACTAACTTTTGCCCGCTACTTTGTCTGCGTAGATACATATAAACCTTCCTCTCGAATCACTCTTATATATTAAAAGAATAGCATCAAAATCCGTTCCGTAGTTTTAAAGATATAAGCATACATAGGGACAGACAGACAGCGGAAAGTGATTTTTTTAATACTATCTACTGATTACTTCCATGGTGGTCTGGGAGCAAAGAAAAAACATAGAATGTACCAGTTGCTTCTCTTCCCGCGCAAATGGTAACAACCCATCGAGGGAATGGGCGAAAATCATAGGAATCATGTTATAGGCGATGCGGCTAGCAACCCATCACTATTTTGATTCCACTTTCCACCTCTAGGCAATCAGTGTCTTGCTAAACGTGGCCTGTAGGTCTTGTTGCCTTAGGCTCTGTTTACCCCGTAAGGGATAAAGACATGATTTGTGTATGTATGTATGTATGTATCTAGTGATGATACATTAAAATGTCCTTCCTCGGTACTCATACTGAATTTCGTGTATATGGACAGACACACATTTTCGCATTTGTAATTATTAGTATAAAATTATTACAGGTACATGCCCCGAAGCTTCGACACTTGACATTGGCTGTCACAGCCGGGCGAGACAGACGACGCGATCCACCAGCTGCTAGAGTGAGACACCCAATCAGACAGTATATTTGAATTAATTAAATTGTACACAGATGTACATAACAGTGGGTTCCTTGACTTATTAAATAATAATAAACAATATGTATCATGGGACAATTAACACCAATGGGGAATATTAATGATTTTTTTCATGGCTTTCATTAAAAGCTCGTGTACGTAATAAACATTATTTTTTTCAAATAACTATAAAAATAACCGAGCTATCAAAGAATATATACCATAGATAACTGAGACACGATGACTGGAACTTGACAGAGAGTTGTGAAACAGACCCAAATTGAAACAGAATAAGGTATAATCTACGAATAATAATAAGTCAAGAAGCGTAACTAAGCCCGAAAAATCATTCCACGCGAAGTGAACCGCAGGGGGCGGGGCTTAAAATATGTACCGCGCGGAGAATTAGTTCGGCCGGGACGCTCGAGCCGTTATCGTGACGTTATCATTGTATTTTTGTGCTAATACATTAGAAAAATATGCCATCGTGTTGTGTGAAGTGGTGTAAAGCCATTCAGATATGAAAAATAGAGGACTCGCCAGTGGCGTAATTATACCAGCTGGGGCCCGCGGCAAATTCTTTTGATGGGGCCCTATCAGTAATAATCGTCACGTTGTACTCAGTTTAATTTTAATATTTTTGAGCTCGCGGCCTCTTCGGCCGGGGCGCTCTTGGGTCGGGGGCCCCTGGTATTTTGCCAGTCCTGCCACCCTATTGTTACGCCACTGGGACTCGCCTTTCATATGTATATGTAAATAAATATTTTAGGACACCATACTTACTTCCCTTACCGCAAGTGGGCGGACACGATCACGACGCGCGGACTAATCGCGTGCAAGTATTGTCTGTGTGAGTGACAGGTGTCACGTTTGCATTGCTGTTAGTTTGTGTGCGTAAGTGGAATGACAATCGAAGCGGCAACTGTTAGGGAATTACGCTTGACTTATTATTATTCATAGGGATACACTGTGAAAATTATAATTAGATTACGGGCCCGTTTTACCACTGTCTGTTAAGTTCTAGTTATCTTAAGTGTCAGTTGTTTATGATTCCGTCTGTATTTGTTACTACGGAACAGACGGAGACGGCATCACAGATAATTGACACTTAAGATAACTTAATTAGTAGTTAAGTGTGAGGTAAAAAGGTTGTAAATGGAATTAATATTGCGTAAGAACTGTCGCTTTCGAATGTGTTTTTTAAGTTAACTCCGGGTCTGTAGCTATAAATTGTAAACAGTGTTTTAAATCTATATATTATATAAAAGAAAGTCGTGTTAGACTAATTATAACTCGAGAACGGCTGAACCGATTTGGCTGAAAATTGGTGGGGAGGTAGCTTAGAACCTGGAGACGGATATAGGATACTTTTTATCCCGATTTTCCCGCGGTATTGGCATATCCCGAAATGTTGTACCAATAAAACTACATTACATTTGGCATGCCTACATGTTATTCCTAGATTAGTATAAAAGTGCAATACAAAGGAGTTTTTCAAATTTTCCACGGGATAAAAGCACGAGGTAAATAATTAAGATTGTAATTAGTAGATAATATACCTAGAGGACCACGTAGATGCTCTAAGAAGGGATTTTCCAAATTTCCCACGGGATAGGCAATAAAAACCTTATACTTGGAGACATGAGTGGATGTATGGGGTATGTCGTCACTCTGACGTCATCTGCGCGGACGAAGTCGCGGGCAAAAGCTAGTAATTAATCAATTTTATCCAGCATACTTCAGTAGGTATTTTGTGTACTTGACGCGTCTGTAAATGATTTTCAGGCTTAAAAAAATATGCATTACTAGCTGTTGCCCGCAACTTCGTCTGCATAGAATTCTTTTATCGCTATCCCGCAGGTATTACGCAATTTTCCGGGATAAAAAGTGGCCTATGTGTTATTCCAGACTAATCTATCTATGTTTCAAATTTCATACAGATCTGTCCAGCTGTTCTGGCGTGAAAGAGTAACAAACATCCATCCATCCATACTTACAAACTTTCGCGTTTATAATATTAGTAGGATGCAATTCACGTCTTTACCTAAAAAGTATAAAATGACCTCGAACTACTTACGTTTTGCTTAGGAGGCAGAGCTCTGTTAACACTGGATATATTCACTTGCCGAATTTCGAGTCCGATTCGTACTTTGCCAGTTTTATTTTATAATATGCTTTTTGTCGCTACAGACCCTTTGGCTTTCTGTTTTATGTGCGCGCCATCGCATTCACAGTTTCTGTTAAAGGTTGTAACTATATGAGTGAGAGAGAGGGATGGCGCGCTTGTTATGTATTAAGCTAAGTGAAAAAGTATTATGTAAATATTTAATAGAATTAAGAGAGAATATTAAATTTGCATTTAATAACCATTGACTTACAATAAACAACTAGACTCTCAGTCGCTAACAAAGGTTCCTCAAGAAACGTCCGAGTTGCTTTGTCTATGTGTTGTGTGTGTCAACACATCGACTTAGACAGATAACATTAACATATTCGTCCAAATTGACACCTTATTTCGTGGCAGTAATGTTTAATATCAATGGCGTAGGATCGTGAGAAGTAATGACACGACGCCACGCGCTGGAAACCTGCCTGTCTCTTTTGTTCTCAATAGTAAGATTACGGTGCGAAAGAGACATATACATTGATCAAAGCGCGGTCGAAACACAACTGAACAAAAACTCTGCACAATAGACGCGTGTTCAGACTTTTGCTTCGGACAGTTTTTGAGCGTGATTGGGAGTCTAGTTGTTTATTGTACGTCAATGTTAATAACGGAAATTGTATGTGAAAGCAAATCACTATTGTAATAAGGCCTGCCGGCAAAAAGGCCTGTTGGATAATAAGGCCTTTCGGGTAATAAGGCCTGCCTCTGACAAGGCAATACACGACGGTTTTGATCGGTGATAAGGGGCCCGATCGTGTATAATATGTGCCTGGGGCCCGATTTTTTAAAGCACGTGTCAAAATACCACTCGAAAGTGGTGAAAAATTGCGCTGAATTTGAAATACGAGTGGCTTAGAAGATAATTACGGCTCTCATTAATTTTGTGAACTAGTCAGAAATTTGATTAGAGCTCTAGTTTTGGAGATATAAGCTGACAAGATATAAGCTTTATATTAACTTGCGGGTGGAATCTTGCGACTCAATTTTGAAGCAGATATCTTTATCGGATTGAGCTGAAATTTTGCAGACTTGTGTAAGGCAGATGACAATACAATAATCTGTTGGTAGAACTGGTGGTCCAGCCAGGACGTCTCCGCAGGAGGGAACTCTTCAACGGTTGGTCCAATTGCTTTGAAATTTGGTTCACACCTGTATTACGGATGACAACGCAAGTACAGTCAGCAAAAGGCTTGTATCTAAAATGTAATTTTTAGGTTAGGTTATTTTTGCTGTCTGTGCTGTTATATTTTTTCTTCTATAAGAATCAGTAGTTATTGATTCTGAATAGGAATAACTCGAATTTTTTAAGGCGTTTTCTATTAAATAAAATCAATATGTAAGGAAAGGTGAATGTGCGGTTTGGTTATAAGGCTATAGAGTTTTGCCGAAGTAGTTTAAATGTACTTAATGTATTTTTGATTTGAAACTACTAGCCTAGGGGCGTTCAAGTATTACGTAAGCACTTGTGGGGGGGGGGGGGGGGTTTGCTTTACTTATTTTTGATGACATGGTGGGTGGGGGATCCATTAAAAGAAAAATGCATATAGGTACCAATGATTACGTTAGCATGGGAGGGGGTAAGAGGTTTGCTTACTTTTGCTGACAAGGGGAAGGGGGGTAAATAACTGTAAATCTGCTTACGTAATACTTGAATGGCCCCCTAGGGGTAGGGTGGGACTGAACCATAACACCATAGGATTTGAGAAATAATAAATAAATAAATATCTTGGGACAAATTACACCAATTGACCCAGCCCCAAACTAAGCAAAGCTTGTACTATGGGTACCAGGCAACAGATAAACATACTTAAATAATGTAGATAAATACATACTTAAATACATACAACATCCGTGACTCGGGCACAAGCATTCGTATTCATCATACAACTGTCTGCCCCTACCGGGATTCGAACCCAAGACCTCTAGCTTCATAGTCAGGGTCACTAACCACTAGACTATCCGGTATTTTTATTAATTAAAAGAAAAATTGTCGGTGCCCCGCCAGCGGGGCTCCTACTCCTGGGTGGTTTGCCCTTCGGGCATAAGGAGCTACGACTGACCTAACCTACCTAATACCCGTAGCTTACAGCACTACGGTGGTATGGTTCAGCCCCCCCCCCCTGGGGTAGAAACAGGGGTATGGTGGGTCTTAACTATTGACTTACAATAAACAACTAGACTCTCAGTCGCTAACAAAGGTTCCTCAAGAAACGTCCGAATTGCTTTGTCTATGTGTTGTGTGTGTCAACACATCGACTTAGACAGATAACATTAACATATTCGTTCAAATTGACACCTTATTTCGTGGCAGTAATGTTTAATATCAATGGCGTAGCGTGAGAAGTAATGACACGACGCCACGCGCTGGAAGCCTGCCTGTTTTTTTTGTTCTCAATAGTAAGATTACGGTGCGAAAGAGACATATACATTGTTATCAAAGCGCGGTCGAAACACAACTGAACAAAAACTCTGCACAATAGACGCGTCGTGCAGACTTTTGCTTCGGACAGTTTTTGAGCGTGATTGGGAGTCTAGTTGTTTATTGTAGGTACGTCAATGGTCTTAACCCAGTTTTATTACGTTGAACTTTGTTCGTATGGCCGTTACTTTTGAAGAATAGTGACGAAAAATGGTTTTATTACTGTTAGGGTCGATTTTTCAATCCTGCACTTAACTGACGGATACCCATAGAATAGTTCGTCGAATAGCTATCTGACGATTGAAAAATCGACCTTTAATGATAGTATACCTACATTCCCGACATCTGATTTTGATAAAACAAAGCTGATACGCAAGGTAAATTAAACAGTGAAAATGCTATGAAAATACGTTCAATAGTTCCAACATTAGCGCGAGTAGAAATACAAACAAACAAACAATAATGTGAACCCCTGAAGAGTAGTTTTAAATATCTTTAATGTGCAGATTTTTCCTCTGTTTTGTTATAACTATGTTATATGATATGTTTACCTGTAGATAGAAAATGTACTTAAATAATGAATAAAATCAGTTTATTAAATTGTATGTTTTGCGTTTAATTATAGGTACATCCGGATCGCTACTACCATCTTACTCGCTAATCCTGCCGCTAAGTAGCAGTGCTTGCACTGCTGTGTTCCGGTGTGGAGAGTAAGACAGCCGGGGAAATTACGGGCACAAGAGGCATTTCATCTTAGTCCTCTAGGTTGGCAACGCATCTGCAATCCCTCCGGGGTTGCGGGTGTCTATGGGAAGTGGTGATCACTTACCATCAGGTGACCCACTTGTTCGTTTGCCTTCCTATTCATATAAAAAAAAATCTGCCGGGTAGTTTGACAAGTGAAAGTGTTGCAAGGCATGAAAACAAATTGACCGTTTCGCCGCCATGGGAAATACAAGAGACGTAATTTTTCTGGATAATACATACGTACACCAATCACGTCTTTATCCCGTGGTAGACAGAGCCTAAGGTACCAGGTACCTACAGGGCACATTTAGCAAGATTGTGGGCGTATGGAATCAAAACAGTCATCGCCTATAACAAGATTCCTCTGATTCCGGGATAAAAATGTAGCCTATACCTGGCCGGTAATTTTCTCAACAGGTTAGTAAAGTTTGCGTAAAACCGTAAATGTAAACAAAAAATCATACATACACATACACAAATCACGTCTTTATCCCTTACGGAGTAGACAGAGCCTAAGATAACAAGACCTACAGGCCACGTTTAGCAAGATTGTGGGCGCATAGGTGGAAAAAGGAATCAAAATAGTGATGGGTTGCTAGCCGCATCGCCTATAACATAATTCCTAAGAATTACGCCCATTCCCTCGATGGGCTTTTACCATTAGCGCGGGACGAGAAGCAACTGGTACATTCTATGTTTTTCCTTTGCTCCCAGACCAGCATGGAAGTGGAACAAAAAATCAAGAAACAAAAATTCTTGATTCTATCACTACATAGTATAAAACAAAGTCGCTTTTTCTGTCGTCAAGTCCGTATGTATGCTTATATCTTCAAAACTACACAATGGATTTTGGTGCGGGTTTTTTTAATAGATAGAGTGATTCAAGGGGAAGGTTTATATGTATAATATATGCATAATATACCATGCGAAGCCGGGGCGGGTCGCTAGTTGATAATAAAACAAAAATTAAAGTCAAGTGCCTCCGTAAATAACTGCTGTTTGCAAAGTTTTGGCTGCCCGTTTTTTGCAATAGTTTTATTCGCACTCTATTAGCCGTTTCCTCTATGTGCTTCTGTATTCGGCCCCCGAACTATGCTCCTTGGTAACGTTATAGCGGACCTCAGTTCACCGACGGAGTCCCGGGGACAGCACGCCTCTACAATGCGTCCGTCGTATTTATTACTCATCACTGGTGAGTAACATTACTATTTTTATCACTGTACAGGCTTATCCGTACCTTAGTAGTTACTCGAGTAATAAAACCGCATTTTTTTTTGCCAAGACTTACAACACTACAACTGTTGTTCGGCTGGACCGATTTTTACCAAACACGGCTAAGAACCACCGCAAGGAAATGGCTTTTCGAATTAAACAAACCGCATCGGAATCGGTTCATCGGCTTCATAATCATAATCATTTATTTGCATAAAACATGTATTACATATATTGTGGTATGAAAGAAAAAGAGTGTCACATGTTTTGTCACTATATGACGTACAAATTTAAATTACAAATTTATGTTATTATTTTTAATAACTTAATTGAACTTCTTATTGGGTTACAGTCTAAATACATTAAAAATTATGTAAAGGTATATCATTTTGTTCTTAATAAATAGCTGACTGACAGTAAAAATTAGTGGATGTCAAAATAGTGGCTAATAGTAGAATAATATAATATATATCAATAAATAATAATTTCCGAATGTACAATTTTTAATAGCCACGCCCAATTTGGTTTCGTTTTAAAAATTCATTCAGCGAGTAAAAACATTCATTTTGGAGCCAGTGAGAGTAGGTAGCACATCGAAATATTAGATTTGTATTTCTAGCGTGTAATTAAGTAATTAAATGTTTTATTGTACACATACAAAGAAACAGACACAAATCACATTATAAATAACTTTAAATACATGCACAAAGGCAAACTTATTCCTAAAAGGGATCTCTACCAGTTAACCTATGAGTAGATGAGAGGAGCATTACGAGGGACCGACAAAGAGTGAATTTAAAATTCCAGATAGTGAAAGCCTAATGGAGATTAACACAATTTGTTATGAAATCTATAGGCGACAGGCTAAATTTGAGGGAGGACCTATTTTTTATTTATTTGGATTATTGAATAGATTTACACACACACACACACACACACACACACACACACAGAAAGAGAGAGAGAGAATCGACGTCAAACTTCATAACACCCCCTTTTTGCGTCGGGTAGCGTTTTGATATCGTTTTGAAATCCTACTCCGATTGGATCGTTACCATCTCAGTCGCTAATGCCGCCAAGCAGTAGTACCTCGTTGAATAATGTACTATTTTTACAAGCTTTTATTTGCTGCCCCAAAAATGTTTTTTTTTAGGAAAGCTAAAAATTTTTTTTCTTTTCCAGTTAGTTGTTGTTTTGCCGCAGTTTCCGGGGATTATCGGTGAGTACCAGCAATGGCTGTTCACTCCGGGAGCTCTTAGAACGTCATTTGGGTTGTCTTGCTCTCACTGTGAGGGGAGTGAGGGAGACAATTGATATATACCTTCACCATTTCACCTTTTCATCTCTATGCTTTGTTACCCGGGTTACGGCTGTTACTGTTATTTATGTCATTCAATAAATTCATGTTTTGATACAAATCACGAATTTATCACTGGCGACGAGATTCTATGAACCCATGAATCCATTCAATGTATCAAAGGCCCGCCGGGCGCGGGCAGTGCTGCGCGGTGCACTTACAAAAACGCAAAACCTAATTTCTACCCAGACCAACTTTAACATTGACGAAATCAATGTACGTTTACAATATTTGACGGACAACTTAAACAAATTTCAAGAACTACAATCAAACATTGAGTTGGAAACGGAAGAGGAAAATATTAACAGTGAAGTGGAATACAGGCAAGATTTTGAGGAAACAACGATACAATTGAAATTAAAATTACTATCTTACAAAAATAATATTGACTCGCAAGTTTTCTTAAGTACGTCAAGTAACGTCAATATTCCTCCTTCCGTAAGTCAGTTGCATCAATCTATCCCAAAATTACAATTTCAACCGTTCAATGAAAGCGAATCCATGAATAATTTCGTAAAACGTCTGGAACTATATCTTGCTTTGAACAATATATCTGATTCGAAAACGAAGACCTATACGTTTCTATCCACCTTACCGCCTCACCTCCATGAACAGATATATGTGCTATGCTCACCAGAAAACCCCATGACAATGCAATTCGAACAACTAACACAGACACTTGAAGAATTTTTAGACCCTAAACCTAGCATTTGGGTACTACAACATAAATTTATTACAAGAAAACAAAATACGGATGAAACTATAGCACAATATGCAACTGAATTGAAAAAGCTAACTTTTAATTGCGAATTTCGATGTCATGGTTGCGAAAAATCCATATCTGAAAATTTCCTATGCTTGCAATTTATAAGAGGTATACAGGATGAAGACATTCGCACAAAAATCCTCCAGAACAACAAAACCTCTACCTTTTCGGAACTTATTAGAATAGCCACAGCAATGGAATTGGGTAAAAATGAAAATAAACTTATAACGAATTTTGAAAATATCAAGAGTGATTCCTTGAACAAAATTACTTCTACGCGGCAACAACACTACAACGTGCCATCGACTAGCCGACCGGGCATTGTCACTATAAAAGACCTCAAAGGCAAATGCTACAGATGTGGTCAGAGTGATCACAGAGCCAACGAATGTGAACATATCTCTAATATCTGCCAACGATGCAATCGTAGAGGCCATTTACCTAAAGTTTGCTTGCAACGCAACCAACAAAGCCACCAAATACAAATTAGAGATACGGACTTTTCGGACGATACAAACTTAGAAAACAACATGAACAATCAAATCAAGCTCAATAGCTCAAACGTCTCAGTTGAGAGTTTATGCGACATTCATTTACTGCGAACAGATTCATCGGACAAATACACGATCACTTTAGAAATAAATTCAAAGACAGTAAAGATGGAATTTGATACTGGAGCAGCGTTATCGTCAATGTCCTTTAAACAATACAGAGAGTTGAACCTTGGAACCAAAATTTATAAAACCGATATCAGATTAAAAACTTACACAGGAGAAATAATAATCCCGCTTGGAGTCACCTACGTTAAGTGTAAATACAATGGCCAAAATTTCAACGGAAAACTATACATCATCGATCAAGACGTAGACGCTATCTTTGGAAGAAGCTGGATAAAAGAATTTAAATTGGAACTTGCCGACATAAAAACTCTACAGGTACAACAGCATTCGAAATTGAACGAACTCCTACAAGAATTCTCAGACTCTATATTCAAACCAGATCTTGGGAAAATCCCAAATTACAAAGGTCATCTTAGTCTAGTGGAAAATACACACCCCATATTTATAAAGCCGAGACGAGTACCTTATGCATTAAGACAAAAGGTTGATGACGAAATTGAAAGACTTTGTTCATCAGGAGTAATTACCAAGATCGATCAAGCAGAATGGGGAACACCTATAGTACCTATTGTTAAACCCAATGGCTCAATTCGACTTTGCGCCGATTACAAAGTTACACTCAACAAAGCTATCAAGGATGAACAATATCCTATACCAATAATCGAAGATATCCTCTCAAAAATGAACGGTGGCCAACTATTTTGCACCCTGGATATTAGTCAGGCCTATTTACACATGGAAATGGACGAAGAAAGCGCTTTACTACAAACGCTAAGTACACATAAAGGAACTTACAAGGTTAATCGATTAATGTTTGGTGTAAAAACGGCCCCCAATCTATGGCAAAAATTTATGGATCAACTATTACAAGGAATTGAAGGAGTACAGTGTTTCTTTGACGATATAATTATACAGGGCATATCTGAAGACCAATTACTTATTCGCCTTAAACAGGTGTTTCAGAAAATAAAAGATTACAATTTACGGTTAAATAAAGACAAATGCCAATTTTTTCAACGCAGCATCAATTATCTGGGTCACACAATTGACAGCAATGGATTACACAAAAACAAGGAGAAGACACAAGCCCTCATGAATGCAGAACGTCCTTCCAACGTAAGTGAACTACGCACCCTCCTCGGAATGGCTAACTATTACAACCGATTTATACCACACCTTGCCACCATTACAAATCCTTTAAACGAACTATTGAAAAAGGGTATACAATTTCATTGGTCTGATGAATGCGAAAAGAGTTTTAACGCTATCAAGAACGAAATTTCAGGTGAACGAATTCTTATTCATTTTGATCCTAAAAAGACTCTTGTTTTAGCAACGGATGCTTCACCCTCGGGCCTCGGCGCGGTTCTATCTCATCGACTACGCGATGGCTCCGAGAGACCAATAGCATTCGCCTCGAGAAGTCTAACAGCAAGTGAGAAAAAATATAGTCAGATCGACAAAGAGGCTACAGCCATCCACTGGGGCCTAAAGAAATTCTTCCATTATTGCTACGGAAGAAAATTTATTCTAATTACGGATCATAAGCCCCTTACAAGCATATTTCACCCACATAAGACACTCCCAGCAATGAGCACCATGCGGCTGTTTCATTATGCACATTTCTTGTCCGGATTCGATTACGATATTGAATATCGCACCTCGGCAGGCAATTCCAACGCCGATTATTTATCAAGATTTCCATCAGAACGAACATCAGAGAATAAAATAGATCAACATTCGGTTTTCCAAACACAACAAATTAATAACCTGTCAGTAAACATTCAAAATATTGTCAGAGAAACACAGAACGATCCGGAGCTCCAGACGATCCTACATGCCCTACAAACAGGAAGAAGTTTAAGACAATTCGGCTATAGCGATAATGAATTTACATTACAAGACGGCTGTATTCTGAAAGGCATCCGAGTTTCGATCCCCAGAACCTTACGCGAAGCCGTACTCAACGAACTTCACGTCGGGCATCTTGGGATTGTTAAAATGAAGCTTTTGGCACGCAGTTTTATTTATTGGAAGAACATTGATAAAGATATCGAAAACAAAGTTAAAACGTGCAGAGCTTGTAGGTTAAAACAAAATGAACCAAAAAAGGAACCAATACACCACTGGGAAGAACCTACTGAACCATGGCAACGCATTCACATTGATTTCGCTGGCCCTATCAATGGAAATCAACTTTTTATAATTATTGATGCTTTTACAAAGTGGGTGGAAATTATTCCAACCAAAACCACAACGAGCTCTTGGTGCATCAGCAAACTCAAAGAAATCTTCAGCATATTTGGATTCCCACATATCTTAGTTTCTGATAACGGACGCCAACTGACTTCAAACGAGTTCGAACAATTCCTAACGAATAACGGCATTTTACACAGAACTTCCGCGCCTTACCATCCTGCTTCGAATGGGCAAGCAGAACGTTGCGTACAAACAGTAAAGAAAGCTCTAAGCAGCATGACGTCAAATTCTGGTACTCTATATGATAAATTACACCTGATTAAAACACAGTTAAGGAGGACCCCAAATCAGTCCGGTCACAGTGCGTATCAGTTAATGTTCGGAAGAGATATTCGGACCACACTCCATGTCATGCTAGGAGAAAACTTCCCTCGTACAACAACAGATTACGGCAACTTAGGCATCAGAAAAGTTTTCTCAGAAGGAGACAGAGTACAAGTGCGCAACTACTTGCACCCAAACAAGAAATGGGAGTTCGGTTTCGTGACGGAGAGGCTGGGCCGCCTGCACTACCGCGTGACCACGGACGGGGGCGAGAGCTGGCGCCGCCACGCCGACCAGATGCTGCCCGCCGCCGGGGTCCCTCCGGCCGATTAACGGGGGAGACCTGATATATACCTTCACCATTTCACCTTTTCATCTCTATGCTTTGTTACCCGGGTTACGGCTGTTACTGTTATTTATGTCATTCAATAAATTCATGTTTTGATACAAATCACGAATTTATCAACAATGGCGTAGCTAACCAAGGGCCCTGGTGGAAATAAAAAATAGGGCCCCACTACTATCTAAACGGGTTAGGTTTTCGAAAGTTCAGTTGGATCGAAATTCTCTGGTAAGGATCGAGGGCCCCTTGAGCTCGAGGGCCCCGGGGCACCGCACCGCCTAGCCCCTTGCTAGCTACGCCCTCAGGGAGACAGCAAGACGCGACCCCGTGATAACCCATGGCGATATCCCTGTATCTGTAAGTTACTCGGTGATCAAACTGGATTTACCTATTACGATTATAAAAACCAAAGGTCAGGGGCAGCAGTATGGAAAATAGGCTTATTTTTTTAAATAAATACTACGCTCCAATAGGGAGTTAGGGTTGTCGATTTAATTTTTGTAAAATTGAAACGCTTTTTGATTAATTAGCGCTATCTCAGTTAAAGTAACTAGCGACACTTAATAATGTGTGCGTTCGTTTCGACCGTTTTGTACGTAGTTAGCTTACTGCTTTAGCTTATATACTATATAAATACTGTGTCAGGTTACTAGATTCAGTTTAGGTTAGCTTGCTGTCAGATCCATACTAAAAATGACAGCTAAAACCAGTACCTATGGGCTTAGGGTCTACCTTATTTGCTATAAAATCAAAAGCTATAAATTTAAAATCTATAAGTTCATATGCTATAAAATCACTTGCTATAAACATTCATTTGCTATAAAAGTCACATGCTATAACATTCAAAATCTATAATTTCAAAATCTATAACATTCATAATCTATAACATTCAAAATCTATAATTTCATAATCTATAACATTCAAAATCTATAAAATTGTTTTCTATAATGATTATTTTCTATAACATTCATAATCTATAACATTCAAAATCTATAACATTCACATTCTATAAGCATCAAAATCTATAAAACAGAGCCAGGTGTTCAAATGTAAAGTCGACGGAGCCCCGCTGGGCGGGGCTCCTATTTTCTGCTCTGAGGGACATTAGGTAACTAACAAACCTATCTGTCTTAAATTGGATGTTGGTAGCGTGTTTTTCTAATGGCGGGGGCTGCGCCCCCGAGCCCCCCCTGTGGGGGGCCCTGCCCCCCACACCCCCCTTTTCCGCGACTTTTCAGTTGTAGTACCGCTGCCTAAGTAAAGTTTAGAGATTTCAATAGTTATAGAAAACAAATGTTATACTATCTAATCCTTATAGCAAATGAGTGTTATAGCAAATGAATATTATAGCAAATGAATGTTATAGCAAATGAATATTATAGCAAATGAATGTTATAGATTTTGAATTTATAGAAAGTAACTTTAGAGAATTTAAGTGTTATAGCAAGTGAGCATTATAGCAAGCAATGATTATATCATCTGAATTTATAGAAAGTGAATCATTATAGCAAATGGTTTTATAGAATGTGATTTTATAGCCATTGATTTTATAGCAAATAAGGGGATACCATGGGCTTATTGTCTAACTCGCTCGCAATCGCCGTCGTGTTCATTTAGACCAAAACGGTAAAACGGAGATTCTAGGGGGGTAACGGGATGGCACGAAATAGTATTAAAATAGCAATAAACAAAATAATAGTACGGTAAACGGTAGCACGGCGCTCTCATGCGAGCGGCTTTTCTTACTTTACTTACTAGTTAAGTAAACGTGCAATTTCTTACATAATAAACATATTTTCGTTCGAATTGGTGTGGTTTTAATTATTTTAAATTAGCTAGGGGTAAACTCAAACTTGTTCACAGGGGTAGTGACATTGAAAAGGTTAGGAACCACTGATTTAGACAGTTCTTGTATGAATGTGGAAGCTAGCGGATTCCGATGCCAATTGTCAGCCCATACATGAACTGTCAAAATGAACACGATGGCGATTGCGAGCGAGTTAGACAATAAGCCTACTGAACTGAGTCGGAATTAAATCGCTTTAAGCCGTCAAGGAAAGGCCCTTGTATGTAGATTAGGATGGGTATAGGTACAAGGAAAATAACGCAAAATTACCAAATAAATGGACGAAATAATATTTAAATTTGTTCCTGTTTAAAATGATTATATTAAGGAAAACCGATATAGGTACATTGTCGCCATGTTGTTATCAGTTGATAAATAATAATTTGTGGGTACGTGCAGTCTGACTCAATATTACAGCTAATACCTTTTTTATTTATTTATCCGCTACACGTTTTTTAGGTATTTTTTGCGCTTGTTACAGACTTATTTCTTACTTTACACATCATAGCTACAAAAATCAGTTTAACATACATACATACACATATCACGCCTATGTCCCTTACGACGTAGACAGGGCCTTTGGTAACAAGACCTAAAGGCCACGATTAGCATAATTGTGGGCATATAGATGAAATGGGGAATCATAATAGTGATGGGTTGCTAGCCGCATCGCCTATAAGAATGATTCCAAAGAATTAAGCTCAATTCCCTCGATGGGCTTTTACCATCAGCGCGGGCAGAGAAGCAACTGGTACATTCTATGTTATTTCTTTGCTTCCAGACCAGCGTGGAAGCAATTGGCATGTATTGCAAATTCAGTACAATGTTTCACCGCTTTCGAGTGGTATTTTCACAATTGTGCTTTCAAAAATCGCCCCCCAGATTTACTTGCCTTGATAGAAGATAGAAAACACTGAAATATTGAAATAACACATCTTACTTCATCAATAGTCACTACCGTACCCGTATAATTGTGGCGTGGCTTCAAGTATATCAGAAGGCAAGCCGAAGGGAATTTAACTAGCCTTTCCTAACTGCGCAATAAAGTGCACTGCCTTAAAATAGGCAGGCCAGTAGGAATCGAGTTCTATGGACGCCACGCCACTGCTGTATGGTCTCATTTCGCACAATCTTGACACTTGTTACCATAGGTGAGTCAGGTACAGTTTACACCCAAGATCATAAATTGTACGTTAACAAGACGTCCAAAAATATCTATACACCTTTAGGCCACAAACAATAAGGTCAGTGACACATTGTCATACGAGAGAGCCTTTTTTATGGTGCGAAAAATGCGCCTTTACCGGGTGTATGCGGGTTTACCGGGGGTATGTGGGGCTCTCCCGCGATGGCAGGCATACCCACTATAAACAACACGGATTCCCTATTCCGTCGTATGTGAGGCGTTACGGGAGCACTCGGTGTCACCGCGACAAGACCTAAAAAAGGCCATGTTTATCATGATTGTAGGCGTATAGGTGGAAAGGGGAATCAAAAATAGTGATGGTTTAGCCGCATCGCCTATAACATGATTCCTAAGATTTTCGCCCATTTCATCGATATTCCTTATATTATAAGGAAATAGGTCTCTTCGTTTTGAAAACACCTCTATTATGCATTATACCAACGTACCTAACACATAATGTTACTGATAATTTTTAACATTATTTTGTCTTTATCTCTCGCTTTGTTTTTCCTTTTGCCAGATACTACACAAATTTACCCATAATAAGTCTGTAATTTTTGGAGCAATGACCAACGAGATAACTTGGAGACAATCTCGGGTAAAACCCAAAGACTGCAGAAACAATAAAACCCGGATAACAGAACAGACGTGCGCAAATAAGTTTAACACAGTAAAAAAAGCTGATAACATGCTTGCGCAGAAAAAATAACAGATGTAATACTTAAGCAACTAAATTATCTGTAGGCTTAATACCTAACTCGCTCGCAATCGCCATCGCGTTCTTCTTTTTCTAATATGGCCCCATCGATCGATGCGATGATTTCGCCAATGTCAAAGTAATAAATACAGTATTAAAAATGTTGTAACAAAAATGTCGGCAACGTTGTGCGGTAGAACACAGTCAAAAGACTCCTCCCCCTATCGGGCTCTTAGCCGACGGATAATGATAATAATATGAATTGTCAAATGAATTGAGAACCACCACTAGAGCCACTGGATGTTGCTCACAAAATACAGCTGTCTCGGCGCTCAATATCATTCCTTTGCTTTCGGTGTCGAGACTATACTAACTAAGCCGCGATATTTATTTGGGATTTGGAGAATTTTAAATACATAGATCGATAGAGAAAAAAAAACTGAGCAAGGCTGCATTCAAATCTTATTTTAGTCAAAATGGCTTATACGACAATATTGAGCCCCAAGGTAGCGATATGTTCAATTGAATCTCAGGTGTATTTTTAGTTAATTCGCCTTAGAACATTGACGTACAATAAACAACTACAATCCCAATCACGCTCAAAAACTGTCCGAAGCAAAAGTCTGAACGACGCGTCTATTGTTCAGAGTTTTGGTTCAGTTGTGTTTCGACCGCGCTTTGATAACAATGTATATGTATTGTCTCTTTCGCACCGTAATCTTACTATTGAGAACAAAAGAGACAGGCAGGTTTCCAGCGCGTGGCGTCGTGTCATTACTTTTCACGATCCTACGCCATTGATATTAAACATTACTGCCACGAAATAAGGTGTCAATTTGAACGAATATGTTAATGTTATCTGTCTAAGTCGATGTGTTGACACACACAACACATAGACAAAGCAACTCGGACGTTTCTTGAGGAACCTTTGTTAGCGACTGAGAGTCTAGTTGTTTATTGTAAGTCAATGCCTTAGAATATATTCGAAATCAATTTTTCCATGACACAAATTACCGGTCGCCATGTTCAACATAATTATGTTCGTCGAAGTTAACACGTTCAATGCTATACGTCTCAAAAATAAGCGATCGCGTAGTTTGCGTCGGTGCGGAAGCGATTAACCTCTACCTGTCCTAACTTGCGGGAGCCATAAAAACCACAAATTTTAAAACCTGAAAGAGACAAATATATGTTTGGGCATCATTTGTCAAGTAGTACTTGAAAATACTGTTTTAAAAGTACGAATCATTTTTAATACTAACGCACTGCATCGTAATAATTTCACTTCAGTGCTATACGTATCAACTTTTATGGTTTTACTTCAGTGCTATACGTATTAGTTATAATACGTACCGCCATTTTGTTTTGGCGAATAGAAAATAGTGCAGTCGACTGTCGATAGTAATTATTTATTGAAAAGAACAAAAAAGTTATAATTACAATACTAAACGGGACTTATCACGCAATTTATATTTATATTTACCTCGACGTTGCGGCCACATTGCAGCAACCGTATTTACAACCGTAGTTAACTCGTGACCACGGTTGCTGCAATGTGGCCGAAACGTCGAGGTAATTATAAATATAAATTGTGTGATAAGTCCCGTTTAGTATTGTAATTATAACTTTTTTTGTTCTTTTCAATAAATAATTAGGTACTATCGATAGTCGATATATATTTGTTTAATTTCACTTCCCTATTCATTTATCGATAAAAAATAAATAGGTGCGGTACGAATCAATTTTAACTCGTAAAATTGGCAAATGTAGATACTCCTGTGCTATACGAATCAAATTCAATACATAACTTTGATACCTATTAACTCAGAAACTATGCTTAAGACCCTTGTGCTATGAGAATAGGGTGTAGTTTGGTTTAAGAACATTCCATTTTAGCGATAAACACCTATGAATATAAGTTCTCGAAAAAAATACCGACCCGTGAAGGTAGGTCTAGTTACGTATTGAAAGTGATCCGTAACGTAGGAATGGCTAGTCAGTAATGAGTCAAATTTGATACGTACCGCATTTGTGGATAGTTTTTAATATTCAGAGCCGCATTGAACGTGTTAAACGGTGACGGTGGAGCTAACACTGATTCCATTTCTATTTGTATAATAATAATAATAATAATAATAATGATTATGAGTATGCTTCACTATTCACTGTGTCAATTGTCTACTTACTTTTTAATGCCTTTATTTTAACTTTTCTATATGGGAAGTGTGGATGATTACGTTGGGAGGGGAAGGCCTAGATGGACGTTCCGAGACCAAATAGGAGACGTATTGGAAAAAGGTCTGGTCAGATGTACCCGAAACCGACGAGCATGTATGAAGAGAATGATGACTGTGGATGAAGCGAAAGAAATATGTCAGGATCGTAGCAAGTGGAACGAAGTAGTCTCTGCCTATCCCTGGGGGAAAGAGGCGTGACAGTATGTATGTGTGTATGTTAAATTAAATTATCGGCTGCGCCATGTCATGATACGTGAAACACGACAAATCAAACACAGGTTCAAGCAATGAACTAATATTTTTATTTTCCTTTAGGGTACACCACACATGTCGCCTACCTACATATTATGACAGGCGGTAAGTAAGGAATTACGACCGAGGCCCTAGTAGAAGCCCGAAGTCGAAGACTGAGGGCTTTCTGAGTCGAGGTTCGTAATTCCCGTACCGCCCGTGAAACACAATGTTTTTCAAATATTTTGGAATTAGGAAATTACTAACTATTTATAAGTCATAAAAAAGTATTGAAACAATAGTTAAAAAGGTATGGAATTTGATGACTTTGTATTGAAACAATTGTTAAAAAGGTATGGAATTTGATGACAATTTTTATTTCATTTTTATTTACTATAGCAGTACTATTTGTCCTTGAAAAATAGCTCCGGCGTAAACTTTTGAAAAATCGATGTTAAAAGACCGTGTCGTGTTATAACACGTGAAGACAAATTCAATATTTTCTTCTATAACGCACTTCGTTTAAACTTTATCTTTCTAAAACCTTTCGAAATTTCTGAAAAACTTCCATTACGTGGCCTTAAAAAGAGCTCCCGAAACTTGTGATTTTTACCGACATTTTCTTTCTTTTTCACTATACCCACAAGGTGTCTAAGAATTGCTCCTGAAAAAATCATTTAAATATGCTTAAATTATATCCAAAATCACAATCTTTGGACTCAGTGTCTCGGTCTCACTACACCAGCTATCGAAGGTCATTTTACGAGGTTACGTCAATGACCTTCCGAAGTAGTCCACAGCTCAAAGGTCCTTTCCTTCCAGGCCGCCGTCAGCAGCGTCGTGTCCCTACCCGCGAGTCATCGAGCACGGACGCGTGTCCGTCAACGGCGAGATCGATCTCATCAACAACACGGCATCTCACGGCTCTGATCTCCGATTCTCCTGCGACGATTGGTACGATCTCATCGGAAAGTCGAAGGTTTACTGCCAATTTGGCACGTGGTCCGAGGAATTCCCGAAATGCGTGCGTGAGTAGTGTTTTCCTTGTCTTTGGTGTTTCACAAATCAGAACTAAATCGTACATACATACATGCCGTCACGCCTCTTTCCCACAGGGGTACGCAGAGACAGCTTTGTTCTACTTGCTACGATCCTGACTTACCTCTTTCGCTTCATCCACATTTATCAATCTCTTCATACAGAACGTCCGTCTAGGCCTTCCCCTCCCAACGCAACCATTCAAATCATTGAAATGGACCTCCGCAAAGTAACGCCTGATTCAATAAAATATCTACCAGACAATTTAGATACAGAAATTAATTTGAAACGTTAATAAAACAAAAACGTTAAAAAACCTTTTACTCCTCTTTCCAGGGTCATCAAGAGACCGTTGCATTCTCCCGCAATACCCTGATCACGGCTGGTACGCAGTTCCCAGCAAAAACGACTCCCGCCCTGGCGAGCATTTTGAAGTCGTGTATCTGAGCTACGGATGCGACCCGGGGTACGAACTCATGGGCGATAGCATTGTCACGTGCCAACGAGGTGTCTGGGCTCCTGATTTCCCGACATGTGCAAGTACGTACAAATGTGTTACTTTTACAAGCTTTACATCATGTTCAACTGTTCGGGAGTCTGTCAGCACAGCTAGCATAAGCGCGCTCGAGAGACACGCCGTTTTCTTATCGTTAGTTCTGTAAAGCGAAGGACATGTCTCGCGCGCGACTCAACCCTCGCGCTCTAGACTTTTCTAATCCTTCTTTCAAGACACGCAAGCTGCAGTACTTTGGTCACATAATGCGTAGTGCTAAATACGACCCTCAACTCATCATGCAGCGGAAAATCCAGGGAAAGCGACCACCCGGAAGGCGTACTTCGTGGCTTAAGAATCTCCGGACATGGTTGAACCTTAGCACAAGCTCACTGTTCCGAGCTGCTGTGTCGAAATTAAAGATAGCACTGATGACAGCCGACATCTGGTAGGAGATGGCACCTTAAGAAGAGAAGAGTTCTTCTTTAGGAACCTAAAGTTTTTGGCTACTAAGACAAATATTTGTTTTAGAGCTCTGCAAGCTGAATTCCCACCCCAGCGTAAACCATAAATGCCACATGCCAAGTGGTGGTTTCCGTCCGTGTAATTCCTACGAGCGAGACGGGACGATGGTGACCCCGGAGTGCAACCGTCCTGACTACTACCATGCCGGGCTCTTGAAGATAATGACCTGCATGGACGGAGACTGGGACTACGTACCAGTATGTGAGCCGGGTAAGTCACACAATTAAACATTAGGTACGCTGTGTCTTCGGCGGTTTATATTGACATGGAGAGGCAACGGAGGTCCCTGGCTGTCAGATGCAACATGTTGGCCCGAAGGTTCGCGCTATGTACCTACTAAGCAAGTTAATATTACGCTTTTCAAAGCTTTTTGCCAATCTTTCTATGTGTGCAGTTTGTGGACTGTCTTTCGGCAGACGACATAATAATAGCCTGCAAGTCCAGTATAATAACGCGTTCCGGGTGCTGATGGGGCTGCCGCCATTTTGTAGTGCCTCGGGTATGTTTGCGGAGGCGTACACAGCCGGCTTAGCGGCAATAATGCGAAGTAGACGTGCCTCTCTGCTACACCGACTCCGCGGCAGCCCCAACCGCACCCCGTAAGTCTACCCCGTAAGTAATAAAGACGTAATGTATGTATGTAATCTATTTGCTGAAATAATCCGGAAGAGTTTTAAGAGACTAACATTACACAAGCTACATACTCGTAAACTGGCGATGATAATGATGAATTTGAACAGAATGTGGCAGAGTCACGCCTGCTGGTAGGATATTGAGGGCGATTGGAGGAAGATCAGCCCACCACGGGGAGCTGCCCTGGCACGCTGGCATCTACCAGAAGACCACTACCCCGTACTTACAGATCTGCGGAGGGTCCCTCGTCAGCACCACCATGGTCATATCAGGTTAGTTTCTCCTTCGCGGGCAGGACGTCATGCAAGGTCCTGGTTGCTACCATTGTCTTATTCGCTAATCCTGCTGCCAAGCAGTGCTTGCGCTGCTGTTTTGGCATGAAGAGTAAGTCGGTGAAATTACTCCAACTCTAGGGTTCCGGGAGGCGATAGATGGTGGCGTTCACCTACCATCAGATGTCCCCCTTGCTTGTCATCCATGTCAATAAAGAGATGATGACTCCTGTCTCCTTGCATCTTACACTTTGATGGTAGGCGAGTCCACCACGCAAGTGAAGCGCTGGAACCTTAGGGTTTGTAGGTCGTCTTGGCTCTGGCGTGCTTTGGTTCTACAATTTGTAAGCGCTGGCCCTGATGACCCCCACTGCACGTCCTAGGAGTTAAAGAGAAGGGGTGCGACGTCGGAAACCTCCTCGAGAGCTCTAGCGTTACAGTTCCCTTCTAACAGAGGCTCTTGGCCTCACAGGTAACACTTAGGCTGGTGCACCCTGGGCAACAACGGTTAATTAATTAATTTTGTAAGTTAGTTGACTGTTGGCTAATATCCGACTGGGGGGGAGGGGTGGTAAGGTGAACCCGCAATTCGTTGCGGGGGATCTGAGCCAGCGGGTCCAGAAATGGACATGCAGTGAAGGCGGCGCCTCTGGGCGCCTTTTTGATGGAGGCAAACCTGAGCCAAGTACCTGCAGGGAAAGGTGAGGGCAAGCCTTATGGACGGGGGCGAAAGTTCACCGTCGGAGCGGTGCGACCTACGGGTTGCGATCGCGGAGCGGAGTGACTTCGGTCACTGCCGGTCAACACGAAACCCGGCCCGTGGTGGTCCTGGTTTGGAGGGCCCGTACGATGGGCCCGTCTTCCCTTAGACGATGAAACCGCGAAATGCAGGGAGGTAATGTCCCCGTAACTATTCCTGCTGACCTCGAGGGATCGGGCGAGCGGTGCTAGACCGCGTTCGCCTGTTCCACCCACGCCTGTGCAAGGAGTAAGCCAGGTTCCTACCTTGCATGTACGCTCTAACGCTGTGGTTGTTTTTGCAGCTGCTCATTGCTTCTGGGATGGCACCAGGAAGAGGCTATCCCCTTTCACTGACTACGCGGTCGGGCTTGGCAAGATCTACCGCTCCTGGGGCAACACTCATGACGAAGGACGTCAAACCTTCAACGTAAGCATAATTACTGTAAATGCAGAGTGCCTTTCTGTCTGTTACACCTCATCACGCTGAAACCGTAGAACCGGTTTAGTTGAAATTTGGTGTAATTTGACAAAAATTGTAAAGTTTCCGCTGGATAGTGATGACTGAGTTCTGCGTAGACGGAGTCGCGGGCAACAGCTAGTATAATGTTAAACATTTTACTTCCTAATTTAGGTTTTTATTATTTACATACAATTACATCCTATCCTACTAATATTATAACGCGAAAGTTTGTAAGTATGGATAGATCGATGGATGGATGTTTGTTTCTCTTTCACGCCAGAACGGCTGGATAGGTCTGGTTGAAATTTGGAACATAGATAGATTATAGTCTGGAATAACACATAAGCTACTATTTATAGATAGCGATAAACGAATTCTATGCAGACGAAGTTGCGGGCAACAGCTAGTTTAATGTAATCTAATCTTAAAGCTAGGGGTCTTTACAAGGGCCTTACAAATACACTTCGACCCATTCGTGGATCTTTTGTGTAATTACCCTTCTCGCTCTATTCCATCGCTTTTCCTACTCATTCATGAATTGGGTGATTTGGCGCAGTAGATACATACTTTCTTTATCCTTTACAGGGTAGTAAGGCCTGAAGGAAACAAGACCTAAAGGCGACGTTTAGTGATTTGCTTGCCACATCGCCTATGCCCTATAGCATGATTCCTAAGATTTTCGACAATTCCCTTGATGGGCTTTTATATTCTTTGTTTTTCTTTGCTCCTATACTAGTTTTGGGTTAGTTAGCTTGGTGTAAACACAAACACTCCTTGATTTTACACGTTTATTAAATCGTTCACCAGTCCTAGCTACTAGGCTTACCGTTTATAGAATGAGTAAACGCAAGAACCGCGATCTCAAGGCGCAGCATGAGTCGAGCCGGTTTTTAGGTTAGCGGCAAAGCAGCTAGTGTTGGCAATGACGTTTTTGTTTTTATCGGTCCTGTAACCGGCCAATCAGCGACGACCGCCGCGCGTCGTACGCGGCTGCTGATTGGTCGGTTTGGAATTGGGCACAGCTTAAAATTAGTGGTGGGGTAATGCGGCGCGCAGGTAGTCGTTAGTGGCGCCACACTATCGTGGAACAGAGATTATATCATATTTATTACAAGCCCGTACTCTTCGCTTCCATCCAGGTAAGCGACTTGAAGATAGCACCGCGCTTCCGTGGCAGTGAGACGCTGTACCAAGAAGACATAGCGCTGGTGTTCCTGGAGAAGCCAGCGGTGTACCAGCCCCACGTGCGTCCTATATGCCTCGACTTCGACGTCAACTTCGACAGGAGGCAGCTCGAAGACGGCAAGAAGGGGAAGGTGAGAACAGTCTTTAGAGCGCCATCTAGTATCGAATACAATACAATAATAGGTACAAGGGCGCTCGGAGGAAACTCTTCAACCATTGGTCCGATTGTCGTGAAGTTTGGTACACATAATGTCACGGACGTCTATGCATAATGTAAGACGGATGACAACGGAAGTACAGTTAGCAAAGAAACTTGTATTCAAAGTGGAATTTTTCGTATATGGTTACAGATAGCCGGCTGGGGGCTGACGGTAACGGACGCGCCAACTTCGGCGCCGATACTGCAGGTGCTGGAGCTGCCCATCGTGTCGCTCAGCGAGTGCATCACGCGCGTGCACAGCAGCTTCCGGCAGTACATCACCAGCGACAAGTTCTGCGCTGGCTACTGGAATGGTACTTCGGGTTTTTTTGGAATCCATACTCTTGATAGTCTATCAAAAGACAATGGACAGTGGACTATAGAGAGACAGCTTTTTTTTATATAATATGAATAGGAAGGCAAACGAGCAAGTCGGTCACCTGATGGTAAGTGATCATGATCACCACTGCCCATAGACACCCGCAACCCCGGAGGGATTGGAGATGCGTTGCCAACCTAGAGGACTAAGATGAAATGCCTCTTGTGCCCGTAATTTCCCCGGCTGTTGAGAGCTCCAGTTGAGACGCCTCGTGTCCATTTTTAACCTCCAACGCAGAAAGAGAGGTGTTATAAGTTTGACGTTGATGTCTCTCTGTGTGTCTGTCTGTGGCATCGTAGCTCTCGAGCCACTGAACCGATTTGGATGCGGTCTATTCATTCGCAAGCCAGTTTTGTTGCGGTGGTTCTTTGCCATGTTTGGTTAAAATCGATCCAGCTGTGAAGAGTATCAGCTCTTTCCAAAATGAAGTATGGTATTCTCGGCATGCAATTGTTTTTTTTTTACTTTTTAAAGGTGGTTTCTTACCCCTTTATTCATAAACGCTCTATAGGCTTCTGCTAACTTAGCAATCGTTTGTCCTTATCTGTCACTGTGACATTTACCTTTCACAGATAAGGACAAACGATTGCTAAGTTAGCAGAAGCCTATAGAGCGTTTATGAATAAGGAGGTTAAACTATAACATACATACCGACATACATACATAAATCATGTCTTTATCCCTTACGGGGTAGACAGAGAGCCTAAGACCACATTTAGCATGATGGCGTGTGGATGGAAAGGGGGATCAAAAGTGATGGGTTGCTAGCCACATCGGCTATATAACGTAATCCCTAAGATTTCCGCTCAATCCCTCGATGGGCTTTTAGCATCTGCGCGGGAAGAGAGGCAACTGGTACATTCTGTGTTCTTTCTTTGCTCCCAGAAGCATGGAAGAAACTATAAGTCTTTTTAAAGTGGGGTTGAGGTTTTAGTTTTTTAAGTGTTATTTCTTTTGATATGTTGATGCTCGTAATTTTCAGAGAGTAGGGCCCTTGTCTCTCAAGACATCGGAAGTGGACTGGCCTTCGCGGAGTCCGAGCGCAGTACGGATCGCTTCTACCTGCGCGGCGTGGCCTCCAGCAACACCGGCACTGTCACCCTCTTCTCCATGATATCGAGGCACGAGCTGTTCATCAAGCAGTATCTCCGGATCTAAATAACAGATGGCGCTATTATCATATTTGAGTAATAGAAAACAGTGTTGAAATCTTAAAACTTAACAAACGAAATGTAGAAACTAAGTATAGATCTGACTTTAATGGTCCCTCGTTTAATGCTCCTCTCATCTACTCAAAGGTTAACTGGCAGAGATCCCTTATAGGGATAAGTTCGCCTTTGTGCATTATATTAATGTTATTTTTATTTTTTTGTGAATTGTATGTTTCTTTATATTTGTACAATAAAGCATTTACTTACTTACTTACTTTAAATTTAATGAATCTGGCGTACCCCAAGGCCAAGTGTTCAGTGGAGGTGTAAAACGCCTCCACCGTCAAATAAACTAATTGGAGATGTCTACAATGTCGCAGGAAAAAAAAATATAAAACAAAATTATGAAATATACATTTCATGTCAAGTAAGTAACCAATAAGCTTTTGGATTCCGAAGGCAAGCTTACGTCTGCCGCCCCCAATGTTGGCTTTCACGCACTCATGTCCTGCTCTGAAAGCAGAGCGGTACCGAGGGCATGTCTCGCTTCCGTCCCCATAGGCACACTATTTTAAGAACTTCGACGTCGCTAAACAGTAACTAAACAGTAAAAGAAAAAAAAGAAAAAATGAAACCGGAAATCCATAAGCTTAACAATATACCTTTTTTTTTTTTTTTTTTTTTTTACTACAAACTACATAACATTAAAACACACCTACCTAAACCTACATAACATTAGAACACGCAATTCGTCACAAATATAAGAGCAGCGACGTTCTGATGTTATTATAATGGCGTGTAGCGACCCTAGCCTGCTGGCGACGCGTCACGGAATGTCGAGGTTCCGGGTTCGATCCCCGGCCATAGCTTTACTTTTCGGATTTTCTGTGTTCTAATTTTCAGTGTCGTTTAGAAATTTTATTTCTAACGGTAAAACCGTAAAAGTAAACAAAAAATCAAGAATTAAAAATTCTTGATTCATTTGATAGTTAAGCATCTGAATAAATAATACACATAGACGATGATAATAATTGTTTATTTTGGAAATAAGGTTTCTTTTTGTTACATTATTCGTTTAAGCGCTATGTTACCTACGCTAAGAAAACAGAAATCACGTCTTTATTCCTTACGGGGTAAACAGAGCCTAAGGTTACAAGACCAAGACGCCACGTTTAGCATGAATGTGGGCGTATAGGTAGAAAGGGGAATCAAAATAGTGATGGGTTACTAGCCGCATCGCCTATAACTTGATTAAAAAGTTTGCAATAATAAATATTTGGTTTCTTCCATGCTGGTCTGGGAGTAAAGAAAGAACATAGAATTTACAAGTTGCTTCTCTTCCCGCGCAGATGGTAAAAGCCAATCGAGGGAATGGGCGAGTCTTAGGAATCATGTTATAGGCGATGCGGCTAGCCACCCATCACTATTTTGATTTCCCTTTCCACCTAACGCCCTTAAGCATGCTAAACGTGGCCCTTAAGTTTTGTTACCATAGGCTCTGTCTACCCCGTCAGGGATAAAGACGTGATATATGTATGTATGGATGGTGGCAAATAAATCTAATTTTGGTGGGAACCAAATTACTAAAATCATTAATATCTTTAAAACTACTATGTATAACGAAAGGCTATTACTACACAATATTAATTGTGACTACTAATTACGTATTGTTGGCACATAATTTAGACATAAACAACAAAAATAAAGGGGTGCGAGTCGGGTTACCTCCGCGTGTGGTCAAGAGCTGCGGTTCGTTTTTGGATCCGTCCGAGGGGATGAGTAGTGCTTGGTCCGGTGCACCCTGGACATCGGTTAATGATTTCTTGGCAGATTCTGAGGGATATCATTGACCGTTGGCTAAGAGTCCGACAGGGGGGTCTTTTGACCGTGTTCTACCGTACAAACATTGCCGATATTTTTGTCACAAGATTTTTGAATACTGCATTTATTAGGTACTTTGATATTGGCGAAATCACCGAATCGATCGATGGGGCCATATTTAAAAAAGAAGAAAAACAAAAATAAAAAATCCCACCAAAATTAGGCAAATTTTGGACCTGTCGAAATTCACCATGTAATTGCGCCACCGAATTTTTTTTACCACTTTCGAGATCGATACAAATACAAATACAAATACAAATACAAATAACTTTATTTCGCTTGAAACATGGTACAGAAGATGGAGCACAAATAAAATTGGACAGTTCACACATTTCACCAGTATAATAACTAGCATGCAAAATTTTACAAATTAAGTATTTACTTAGGTACAATTAAAATAATCAAATCAGGTATAGGTACATTATTGGTCAAAAGAGGAAAAGTATTCAGCCACAGAGTAGAAGGCTTTTTCCACAAGCCATGCCTTGAGTTTATGTTTAAATATTTTAAAAGGTAACTGCCTAATGTCACTGTTAAGTTTATTATAAACTAGCGACCCGCCCCGGCTTCGCACGGTATATTATGCATGTATTATACATATAAACCTTCCTCTTGAATCACTCTATCTATTAAAAAAACTGCATTAAAATCCGTTGTGTAGTTTTGAAGATATAAGCATACACCGGGACACGGGGACAGAGAAAGCGACTTTATTTTATACTATGTAGTGATTTTTATCGCCATGCAAAAGGTGTTTCTGCCATACATAGCTGTTCTTTTGCGAGGTGCAACTAATGTATCAGGGTGCCTCGTGTTAAAATTGTACACATCTTGAAATGTCTTAAAGAGTCCTGGATTCGTTTTTACATACATACACATACACAAATCACGTCTTTATCCCTTACGGGGTAGACAGAGCCTAAGATAACAAGACCTACGGGCCACGTTTAGCAAGATTGTGGGCGTATAGGTGGAAAAAGGAATCAAAATAGTGATGGGTTGCTAGCCGCATCGCCTATAACATAATTCCTAAGAATTATTCCCTCGATGGGCTTCTACCATCTGCGCGGGACGAGAAGCAACTGGTACATTCTATATTTTTCCTTTGCTCCCAGACCAGCATGGAAGTGAGTCGTTTTTACAAACACACATATATCTCATGTATACCTATAGATGCATGGTACCGTCATTAATATAGTATTTACATTTCGTCTGTTTTACTACTAAATGTATTGCGAGTAAACTATCTCACAGCTGCGACTGTTTTACAGCGCCATCTGTTATTTAGATCCGGAGATACTCCTTGATAAACATCTCGTGCCTTGATATCATGGAGAAGGTGGTGACGGTGCCGGCGTTGCAGAGGGCGACACTGTCTTTGTCCACCGTGGAGGCCACGCCGCGCAGGTAGAAACGCTCAGTCTTGCGCTCGGACTCCGCGAAGGCCAGTCCACCTCCGCTGTCTCCAAGGCAAAGGGCCTTACCCTCTGAAAATGACGAGCATCAACATGAAATGATATGAAATGAAATAATTTATTTTGCTTTAGACATGGTAAGTAAAAAAATTGTGTCTTAAAAATAGCGTTACAGTGCGCTGACATGTCTAACCAGAATATTGGCATGCAAACATTTTCTTATACTAATCTACATACATACATACATACCGTCACGCCTCTTTCCCGTAGGGTAGAGACTACTTTGTTCCACCTGCTACGATCCTGACATACCTCTTTCGCCTCATCCACAGTCATCAATCTCTTCATACATGCTAGTCGGTTTCGGGTACTCCTGACCTGACCTTTTTCCAAAACGTCTCCTATTTGGTCTCGGAACGTCCGTCTAGGCCTTCCCCTCCTAACGTAACCATTCACACTCTCCATATAGATCTGTTTAGTTAGTCTACTTTCATCCATCCGCTCTACATGCCCAAACCAACTAAGCATACTTTTTTCTATCCTAGTCACTATATCCTCTTTCACACCAGCACGTTCTCTTATCACATTGTTCCTTATTCTATCTTTCAGCGCTACACCTTCCATACTCCTGAACGCTCTCATTTCTACTGCATTTATTCTACTTTCATGCTTCTTTTGCAGAATTAAATTATTAAAATTAAATAGATCATTGATATTGAAATAGTTAACCAAAATTATACATAACACTTAAAAATTTAAAAACTCAACCCCCCACTTTAAGAAAACTTATAGTTTCTTCCATGCTAGTATGGGAGCAAAGAAAAAATATAGAATGTACCAGTTGCTTTTCAACTACAAATAGGCGTATCAACTGGAGCTGGCCCTCTATAGTCCACTGTCCATTGTCTTTTGATAGACTATCAAGAGTAGAAATCCTAAAAAAAACCGAAGTACCATTCCAGTAGCCAGCGCAGAACTTGTCGCTGGTGATGTACTGCCGGAAGCTGCTGTGCACGCGCGTGATGCACTCGCTGAGCGACACGATGGGCAGCTCTAGCACCTGCAGTATCGGCGCCGAAGTTGGCGCGTCCGTTACCGTCAGCCCCCAGCCGGCTATCTGTAACCATGTACGAAAAATTCCACTTTGAATACGAGTTTCTTTGCTAACTGTACTTGCGTTGTCATCCGTCTTACATTATGCATAGACGTCCGTGACATTATGTGTACCAAACTTCACGACAATCGGACCAATGGTTGAAGAGTTTCCTCCGATTTCCTGCGCCCCTGTACCTATTATTGTATTGTATTCGATACTAGATGGCGCTCTAAAGACTGTTCTCACCTTCCCCTTCTTGCCGTCTTCGAGCTGCCTCCTGTCGAAGTTGACGTCGAAGTCGAGGCATATAGGACGCACGTGGGGCTGGTACACCGCTGGCTTCCCCAGAAACACCAGCGCTATGTCTTCTTGGTACAGCGTCTCACTGCCACGGAAGCGCGGTGTTATCTTCAAGTCGCTTACCTGGATGGAAGCGAAGAGTACGGGCTTGTAATAAATATGATATAATCTCTGTTCCACGCTTGTGAGGCGCCACTAGCGACTGGCTGCGCGCCGCATTACCCCGCCACGAATTTTAAGCTGTGCCCAATTCCAAACCGACCAATCAGCAGCCGCGTACGACGCGCGGCGGTCGTCGCTGATTGGCCGGTTACAGGACCGATAAAAACAAAAACGTCATTGCCAACACTAGCTGCTTTACCGCTAACCTAAAAACCGGCTCGACTCATGCTGCGCCTTGAGATCGCGGTTCTTGCGTTTACTCATTCTATAAACGGTAAGCCTAGTAGCTAGGACTGGTGAACGATTTAATAAACGTGTAAAATCAAGGAGTGTTTGTGTTGACACCAAGCTAACAAACCCCAAACTAGTATAGGAGCAAAGAAAAACAAAGAATATAAATGCCCATCAAGGGAATTGACGAAAATCTTAGGAATCATGCTATAGGCGATTTGGTAAGCAAATAACTAAACGTCGCCTTTAGATCTTGTTTCCTTGAGGCCTTACTACCCTGTAAAGGATAAAGACAGTATGTATCTACTGCGCCAAATCACCCAATTCATGAATGAGGAGGAAAAAGCGATGGAATAGAGCGAGAAGGGTAATTACACAAAAGATCCACGAATGGGTCGAAGTGTATTTGTAAGGCCCCTAGCTTTAAGATTAGATTAGATTAGACTAGCTGTTGCCCGCAACTTCGTCTGCATAGAATTCGTTTATCGCTATCCCGCAGGAATTAGGTACCTACGCAATTTTCCGGAATAAATAGTAGCCTCTTCGCTATTCCAGACTATAATCTATCTATGTTCCAAATTTCATCCCGACCTGTCCAGCCGTTCTGGCGTGAAAGAGTGACAACCATCCATCCATACTTACAAACTTTCGCGTTAATATTATAGTAGGATAGGATGTAATTGTATGTAAATAATAAAAACCTAAATTAGGAAGTAAAATGTTTAACATTATACTAGCTGTTGCCCGCGACTCCGTCTACGCAGAACTCAACCATCACTATCCAGCGGAAACTATACAATTTTTGTCAAATTACACCAAATTTCAACTAAATCGGTTCTACGGTTTCAGCGTGAAGAGGCAGGTAACAGACAAACTAGCACTCTGCATTTACAGTAATTATGCTTACGTCGAACGTTTGACGTCCTTCGTCACGAGTGTTGCCCCAGGGGCGGTAGATTTTGCCAAGCCCGACCGCGTAGTTACTGGCCGCGTATAGAATCTTCCTGGTGTCATCCCAGAAGCAATGAGCAGCTGCAAAAACAACCACAGCGTTAGAGCGTACATGCAAGGAACCTGGCTCACTCCTTGCACAGGCGTGGGTGGAACAGGCGAACGCGGTCTAGCACCGCTCGCCCGATCCTTCGAGGCCAGGAGGAATTGTTATGGGGACATTACCTTAATGCATTTCACGGTTTCATCGTCTAAGGGAAGACGGGCCCATCGTACGGGCCCTCCAAACCAGGAACACCACGGGCGGGGGGCGTTTCTGGTGAAACCCTTGCGGCACGGTAGTCGCACATACACCTAGGCATCTCCGTGACTTGGACACCCGTTAAGATTTCCTCTCTGGCACATAAAAGGAACTTGCCTCACGGCGAGTAGGGCTTATTGTAGTATCTAAAATGCAATGCAATTATCCCTAATTCACTAAATTTCAAACTGCCATGGGCTCCTAATACCTAAATATCAAATTGTCTCCTCCCAATAATGAACAAATTATCATAATTACGCTAACCTAAAACGTCTCATGTCCGAAATGTCTAAATATTGAAACGTAGGTACAAATGTTTGGGTTTTGGAGGTACCTTGTTGCTGCCTATTGTTTCTAATCCATTGCCACATCTACCACAAACTCTTAGTGGGAACTGGTTCAGGGTATGGGCTAGGTTTACTGGCCTACGTTCCTAATAGTTTTGTTGTAATTGTGTCTTTATCTGTTTTTTTCCCCCAATAAAGGAGATAAAATAAATAAAATACATCTAAAAATACTCCTTAAACTGGAAACTCCAGAACGACTATACGTCATATGTTAAAAAAGCCTAACTTTCTGTTGTCATGTCTTTGCTCTCGTCCATGCTGAGTGTTATTCTGGTTGCAAATATCATTGTGGTTGCATATTGAAAATTGATTAATTTATAGTTTTTACAGTCTATAGTATTAAATTGTTTTTCAATCCACGCTACGAGCATTCCAAATTGATTACCGGCCAATCTTAAATATAGAGTAACCCCCTTATTCATAAACGCTCTGTAGGCTTCTGCTAACTTAGCAATCGTTTGTCCTTATCTGTCGCTTTGACATTTACCTTTCACAGATAAGGACAAACGATTGCTAAGTTAGCAGAAGCCTACAGAGCGTTTATGAATAAGGGGGTAAACCTTTTACACGCACTTAAATGCGTCGCCAACGGAGCTGCACGCGGACTTGCTCCGGGCTCTTCTCTTTAACTCCTAGGACGTGCAGTGGGGGTCATCAGGGCCAGCGCTTACAAATTCTAGAACCAAAGCACGCCAGAGCCAAGACGACCTACAAACCCTAAGGTTCCAGCGCGTCACTTGCGTGGCGGACTCGCCTACCATCAAAGTGCAAGATGCAAGGAGACAGGAGTCATCATCTCTTTATTGACACGGATGACAAGCAAGGGGGTCATCTGATGGTAGGTGAACGCCACCTATCGCCTCCCGGAACACTAGAGTCGGAGTAATTTCACCAACTTACTCTTCACGCCAAAACAGCGCAAGCACTGCTTGGCAGCAGGGTTAGCGAATAAGACAATGGTAGCAACCAGGTGGCTTATTACCTAACTCGCTCGCAATCGCCATCGTGTTCATTTTGACAGTTCTTGTATGAATGTCACAGCTAGCTGATTCCGATGCCAATTGTCAGTTAGGTAATAAGCCTACTGGACCTTGCACGACGTTCTACCCGCGTAGGTGAAACTAACCTGATATGACCATGGTGGTGCTGACGAGGGACCCTCCGCAGATCTGTAAGTACGGGGTAGTGGTCTTCTGGTAGATGCCAGCGTGCCAGGGCAGCTCCCCGTGATGGGCTGATCTTCCCCCAATCACCGTCGGTACCCCATCAGGCGTGACTCTGCCACATTCTGTTCAAAATCATCATTATCATCGCCAGCTTACAAGTATGCCGCCCGCTGTTACTTGACTTTATGCAGTCTTATCCAACGAGCGAGAATAGGGGAGTCCCAGCGGTCTGTCACGACGTTCATGATGCGGTTGGGGCTGCCGCGGATTCTGCGTAGCAGAGAGGCACATCTACTTCGCATTACTGCCGCAAAGCCGGCTGTGTGCGCCTCCGCAAACATACCCGAGGCACTACAAAATGGCGGCAGCCCCATCAGCACCCGGAACGCGTTATAGTGGACTCACAGGCTATTATATGTCGTCTTCCTAAAGCTAGTCAAACTGCACACATAAAAAGATTGGCAAAAAGCTTTGAAAAGCGTAATCTTTACTAGCTTAGTACACAACGCGAACCTTCGGGCCGACATGTTGCATCTGACAGCCAGGGACCTACGTTCCCTCTCCATGTCAATATAAACCGCGTCAAGGTAGCTGTTACCGGGTCCCCTAAGACACGCGTACCTAACGTTTAATAGTGTGACTTACCCGGCTCACATACTGGTACGTAGTCCCAGTCTCCGTCCATGCAGGTCATTATCTTCAAGACGCCGGCGTGGTAGTAGTCAGGACTGTTGCATTCCGGCGTCACCAACGTCCCGTCTCGCTCGTAGGCATCACACGGACGGAAACCACCGAAGCCAGTTGGCATGTGGCATTTATGGTTTACGCTGGGGTGGGAATTCAGCTTGCAGAGCTCTAAAACAAATATTTGTCTTAGTAGCCAAAATCTTTAGGTTCCTAAAGAAGAACCCTTCTCTTCTTGAGGTGCCATCTCCTACCATCGTCAGCTATCATCAGTGCTAACTTTAATTTCGACACAGCAGCTCGGAACAGTGAGCTTGTGCTAAGGTTGAACCATGTCCGGAGATTCTTAAGCCACGAAGTACGCCTTCCAGGTGGTCGCTTTCCCTGGATTTTCCGCTGGATGATGAGTTGAAGGTCGTATTCAGCACTACGCATTATGTGACCAAAGTACTGCAGCTTGCGTTTCTTGAAAGAAGGATTAGAACAGTCTAGAGCGCGAGGGTTGAGTCGCGCGCGAGACCATGTCCTTCGCTTTACAGAACTAACAATAAGAAAACGGCGTCTCTCGAGCGCGCTTATGCTAGCTGTGCTGACAGACTCCCGAACAGCTGAACATGATGTAAAGCTTGTAAAAGTAACACATTTGTACGTACTTGCACATGTCGGGAAATCAGGAGCCCAGACACCTCGTTGGCACGTGACAATTCTGTCGCCCATGAGTTCGTATCCCGGGTCGCATCCGTAGCTCAGATACACGACATCAAAATGGTCGCCAGGGCGGGACTCGTTTTTGCTGGGAACTGCGTACCAGCCGTGATCAGGGTAATGCGGGAGAATGCAACGGTCTCTTGATGACCCTGGAAAGAGGAGTAAAAGGTTTTTTAACGTTTTTGTTTTGTTAACGTTTCAAATTAATTTCTGTATCTAAATTGTCTGGTAGAGTTTGGTTTTTACCGATATATAAGACCGCCTGTTGTCTATCCTGCGTTTTTAGTTTTGTGATCTCATTGTGTACTGATTTGTAGTGCTCCTAAACAGAGATTTGAGCAAAATGCTTGTATTTTTTTACGAAGCGTACCCACATTCGGTAATTTTATTCATACAACTTTTAAAAACATATGTAAAGACATGCCCGCGACTTCGTCTGCGTAGCATTATACATTATATAAACCTTCCTCTTTAATCACTCTAGGTATCTATTAAAAAGCTGCATCAAAATCCGTTGCGTAGTTTTAAAGACCTAAGCATACAGACAGACAGACAGCCGAAAGCGTGATGATAGTGATAGTACAAATTTGAAAAGACTGGCTTGCGAGATCCTGTTGATTTTAAAGGGTCCTGGGGCCTTACCATGACGTCTTAATGCGATTCAATTCTAATTCAGTTCAGGTTCTAGGTGTCATTTGTATGGATCTGACAGGGAACGAATCTAAACTGAATCGCATTTTAAGACGTCAAAACCCAATACACCTCGAAAAAACTTTTACTAAGGACATTTTCCATTATTTAATAAGCAGATGTGTTCCCCTCGCCCACCATCTCCTCTTTGAGTTTGTGTACGACTTTCTAGACACCTACGATTTAGTTGCGTCTGGCTGTCCACAGAGGGGTGCTTGTTCCAACATTAATAATGCACGATAGCGAAACTTGGGTATGGCAAATGAAGCAAGAAAGTAGAACAAATGCAGTAGAAATGAGAGCGTTAAGAAGTATGGAAGGTGTATCACTGAAGGATAGAATAAGGGATAGTGTGATAAGGGAACGTGCGGGTGTGAAAAAGGATATAGTGACTAGGATAAAAAAAGTAAGCGTAGTTGGTTTAGTCACGTAGAGCGGATGGATGAAAGTAGACTAACTAAACAGATCTATATGGGGAGTGTGAACGGTTGCGTTGGGAGGGGAAGGCCTAGACGGACGTTCTGTATGAAGAGATTGATAAATGTGGATGAAGCGAAAGAGGTAAGTCAGGATCGTAGCAGTAGAACAAAGTAGTATCTGCGTACTCCTGTGGGAAAGAGGCGTGACGGCATGTATGTATGTATGTACGATTTAGTTCTATTTTGTGAAACACCAAAGACAAGGAAAACACTACTCACGCACGCATTTCGGGAATTCCTCGGACCACGTGCCAAATTGGCAGTAAACCTTCGACTTTCCGATGAGATCGTACCAATCGTCGCAGGAGAATCGGAGATCAGAGCCGTGAGATGCCGTGTTGTTGATGAGATCGATCTCGCCGTTGACGGACACGCGACCGTGCTCGATGACTCGCGGGTAGGGACACGACGCTGCTGACGGCGGCCTAGAAGGAAAGGACCTTTGAGCTGTGGACTACTTCGGAAGGTCATTGACGTAACCTCGTAATGTGACCTTCGATAGCTGGTGTAGTGAGACCGAGACACTGAGTCCAAAGATTGTGATTTTGGATATAATATAAGCATATTTTACTGCTGTGTTCCGGTGTGGAGAGTAAGACAGCCGAGGAAATTACGGGCACAAGAGGCATTTCATCTTAGTCCTCTAGGTTGGCAACGCATCTGCAATTCCTCCGGGGTTTCGGGTGTCTATGGGCAGTGGTGATCACTTACCATCAGGTGACCTACTTGCTCGTTTGCCTTCCTATTCATATAAAAAAATATATATATTTAAATGATTTTTTCAGGAGCAATTCTTAGACACCTTGTGGGTATAGTGAAAAAGAAAGAAAATGTTGGTGAAAATCACAAGTTTCGGGAGCTCTTTTTAAGGCCGCATATGGCAGTTTTTCAGAAATTTCGAAAGGTTTTATCTTTATAAAGTCTAAACGAAGTGCGCTATAGAAGAAAATATTGAATTTGTCTTCACGTGTTATAACACGACACGGTCTTTTAACATCGATTTTTCAAAAGTTTACGCCGGAGCTATTTTTCAAGGACAAATAAAATTGCTATAGTAAATAAAAATAAAATAAAAATTGTACTTTTCTGATGCAAAATTTAGTTGACAAGTGCACTACAGAGGCCAATCGACGAAATGTATACAGTTTATTGAAATAAACAATATCAGATATAGGCAAAGTCATCAAATTCCATACCTTTTTAACAATAAAATTGTTTCAATACTTTTTTATGACTTATAAATAGTTAGTTATTTCCTAATTCCAAAATATTTTTAAGTAAAATGGCTTTGATTATTTTACACAATTTTTTGAATTCGAATATAAAACGAGACACGAACGGGGACCGTGAAAAGTAAGCGAGTAACTGTTTTACTGAACAAATACAAAGAAACAAACACAGTTCACAAAAAAGAACAGATACCTAAAAAAAACAGAAAAAATTGTTTTAAGAGTTTGACTTATTACGAAAACCTTGAACGCTTTTAATCGAGTTTCACTCATTTAGCTGATTTATGTCTTATATAGAAATTACATTGCATTTCCTCTGTATTAGGATGTCTACTCTACGGTCCATAAAGCTATATCGAATAGAGTTTCATCCATATCACAAAAATACTGACTAGTAGAGACTTTATACATCTTTACTATGAATAGACTAATATGATTTTCATCAGGCTTACTCGTAAACGGTATCAAAACATACAGGTTAACTTGGCCGTAACGCCCCATATCACTATCACTATCACTTCACTATCACTTCACTATCACTACTCACTACATAGTATAAAATAAAGTCGCTTTCTCTGTCCCCATATCTCTATGTATGCTTAAATCTTTAAAACTACGCAACGGATTTGGATGCGGTTTTTTTTAATAGATAGAGTGATTCAAGAGGAAGGTTTATATGTATAATACATGCATAATATACCGTGCGAAGCCGGGGCGGGTCGCTAGTAATATATATATCTAATCCTAAAGTCATAGCACTGAACTTCATTGCATGCAAATGTTAAGCGCTTGAACTCGTTGATCAACACATGTACTTGGGATTAATTATAGATAGCAGTGGCGTAACTACAGTGTGGCAGGAGTGGCACAATGCCACGGGTCCCTAGCTCTACGGGGCGAACTGGCTTGGTTTAGAGCACAGAAGGGACGCTGATGATCTTAATAATGAGGAAGGAGCATCTGACGAATTTGCCACGGGCCCCAGACGTTATAGTAACCACTGATAGTAGCAACTTTACTTGGAGACCGCGCGTTGACAAAGTCTGCTCAAAACCGATCTATCATGGCCAAGATAGCGATTCTGAAATCTAGACTTCCATATCGTTACGTAAGTACAGTTATCTGCAAAAAAGTCATTTCGAGATAATTCAATTTTAATGTTCGTGAGTTTTTTTTACCAACAAACGCGTGTATTAGTCATTCCAATTATGTTTTTTCTTTAGTCTATCTCAATATATTCTAGACTTTCTAGTGAAAATTGTAATATTTGGGCATGTTGCTGAGAAAATGCGATTTATATAACGCAGTCGGGTTTTCCTCGACACTTAACTGGTTTTGGCTTGGAAAATTGGAATGCAAAAAAACATTAAATAACAATACATTGTTTTACCTGTAGACGTAAACAAAAATCGTTATATTAACATACACATTACAGTTTTTTCCCTACTATTTTGCTGTTAAATGACTGTTAAGGGACTTTAAGCATTTAGCGTGGCTTAGCTATCTTCGCAACGGAATGAGCTATCGAAAAACGGGTTTTACCAGTTTGTAGAGCTTGAAGAGTACATTCTAATGGTGTAATAAAATCATTTTTGACATATCGTCACTTAACTGGTATTTGCAGTAACAGGGCGATATAAAACATTTCGAATGCTTTACCTATCACTGGCGGATTCAGTAATTTGCTACGGCATTATTAGTTATGGACGGACTTATGTAACCTACGTAAAACAAATTTACAAACGTCAACTAGCTTTATTAAAAACAATGGTAACACATGACCCACTTGCTCGTTTGCCTATTCATATAAAAAATAAAAATATAAAGTCAAAAATACCAATACCGATACCAATATCGGAAGACCAGCGCTGGCTGCGAGGCCAGCATTATGCTGAGATGGGACCATTTCGTGATAGTCCTTATGTTTATTATTTACTTCTTTTTTTGTTTTTGTAGTATATATCACGTTTATTCTTATCTCCATTATGCAACGATTGTATAAAATACTATTGTAACCTCTCACTCTTAACTACCTACCAAATGAGTTAATGCGCGAGCTAGTGAGCGTTATCAATAATAGCCCTAACAAATGTAAATCGCTTCTTAAAAAACACTACCTACTTGAATTGTGAACCGAAAAGATAATTGCCTCGCCAATAAACTTAATAAACTTACTTTGTTAGCTTAAATTAAAAATATAAGATGTGTTGTTTGTATTCACACGAGGGAGCGCATCGAACCGCGATCTCGCCACTTATTACATAAACCTCTTAGGTTTTCAATGGTGGCTCAATTTGTAAAAACGTTATTGTAAAACTTAAAGTAAATTATGAATAAATTAAAAAATATATAGGTATACGAAACCCTTGGGGTTTTTTCTTTTGACGAAACCCTAGGACGCTAAACACCGCCCGCCACGCCTTCTCCCCTGTGTCTACCGCCGCCGCCCGCGCAGCAGCCCAGGCAACATCCCACCCCCCAGGAACCCGCGGCGCGCCGCCGCCTCCCGCGACCGCGCCTGGCCAAACACCGTTAGCCCAGCACGGGGTTTTTCGGCATCTATAATTTTATATATTTTACTCTTCTTCTTCTTATTTGTGGCGTTTCAAGTCGTTATAGCGACGACAACTTCGCCAATGTCAAAGTAACAAATATATGATTAAAAATCTTGTGACAAAATGTCGGCAACGTTGTACGGTAATGGTAATGGTCAAAGACCCCCTTCCCCCTGTCGGGCTCTTAGCCAACGGTCAATGATATCCCTCAGAAACTGCCAGGAAATCATTAGCCGTTGCCCAGGGTGCACCGGATCAAGCACTGCTCTTCCCCCCGGACGGATCCAAAAAGGAACCGCAGCTCTTGACCACACGTGAAGGTAACCCGACTGGCACCCACCTACATATATATTTACTCGCGAATGTGATGAAAAACATTGCGTGTTTCACGGGCGGTACGGGAATTACGAACCTCGACTCAGAAAGCCCCCCGTCTTCGACTTCGGGCTTCTACTAGGGCCTCGGTCGTAATTCCTTACTTACCGCCTGTCATAATATGTACCTAGGTAGGCGACAGATGTGTGGTGTACCCTAAAGGAAAATAAAAATATTAGTTCATTGCTTGAACCTGTGTTTGATTTGTCGTGTTTCCCGTATCATGACATGGTGCAGCCGATAATTTAATTTAACATACACACATACATACTGTCACGCCTCTTTCCCCCAGGGATAGGCAGAGACTACTTCGTTCCACTTGCTACGATCCTGACATATTTCTTTCGCTTCATCCACAGTCATCATTCTCTTCATACAATACATGCTCGTCGGTTTCGGGTACTCCTTACCAGACCTTTTCCAAAAAGTCTCCTATTTGGTCTCGGAACGTCCATCTAGGCCTTCCCCTCCCAACGCAACCATTCTCACTCCCCGTATAGATCTGTTTAGTTAGTCTACTTTCATCCATCCGCTCTACGTGACTAAACCAACTACGCATACTTTTTTTTATCCTAGTCACTATATTCTTTTTCACACCCGCACGTTCCCTTGTCACACTATCCCTTATTCTATCCTTCAGTGATACACCTTCCATACTTCTTAACGCTCTCATTTCTTTATAGAAAAGTTAAAATAAAGGCATTAAAAAGTAAGTAGACAATTGACACAGTGAATAGTGAAGCATACAAATAGAAATGGAATCAGTGTTAGCTCCACCGTCACCATTTAACTTCGACGAACATAATAATATGTTGAACATGGCGACCGGTAACTTGTGTCATGGAAAAATTGATTTCGTATATATTCTAAGGCGAATAACTAAAAAGACACCTGAGATTCAATTGAACATATCGCTACCTTGGGGCTCAATATTGTCGTATATGCCATTTTGACGAATATGAGATTTGAATGCTCAGTTTTTTTTTCTCTATCGATGTGTATTTAAAACTCTCCAAATCCCAAAAAATATCGAATACAACCTCAATTTTCTGTTGCTCGAAACAGGAAATTTAAAAAAACGACCTCTAAAAGCCAGCTACTCAGAGAGTGAAAGATGCAAAGTATTAATAACCCTAAATCAAGATCTATAATTGGCATAAAGGACATTACTTATCAAAGTTGGCGTATACGACCTTAACAATTTCTGAAAATTGAACTAAGTTTATCATACAACCTGCAATTACGTTTCATTTTTAAGATGTGGCTTATGCGACAATTGAGCCCCCGCTATTGTCTCTCGTATGTACTATATAATATAAAACAAAGGAATGTTAATGAAGTGAACGTGGGTACGGACATAAATAGTCAAATAAACGTCATACGGCGAAAAGGCGGATATTCTGGAGTGAGATTTCGCGAGAGAAGCTGTGACCAGCGCGGCGGCGGCGCCGGACTCGCTTGGCGCGGGCACGGGCGCGGCAGCAGCGCACCGGGGGCGGCCGGATGCGCGCGCCGGCTGGCGGGCGCGGCCAGTGCGGCGGCTAGCACCGGAGGTACGGATGTCCGGGCTTCGGGAAGACCTGACGAGGTGCTCGCGGATGAACCACTTTGCCCGAGTGTGGTGTGTACACGGTCGAGGAATCGAAACAACAGGTAATCCATTCCATTAATGATAACAATAATGTGTGGAACGTGTGTGTGGAGCGTGTGTCTTCCATGCTGGTCTGGGAGCAAAGAAAAAACATAGAATATACCAGTTGCTTCTCTACCCGCGCAGATGGTAAAAGCCCATCGAGGGAATGGGCGAAAATAATAGGAATCATGTTATAGGCGATGAGGCTAGCAACCCATCACTATGTTGATTCCATTTTCCACCTATACGCCTACAATCTTGCTAAACGTGGCCTGTAGGTACCTGTTACCTCGGGCTCTGCCTACCCCGTAAGGGATAAAGGCGTGATTGTGTATATGTATATATATGTATATGTGTGGAATGTGGAATTAGAAATAAATATTGCATTTATACGCTTTGAATTAGATACGGGAGCAGACAATGCATTATGGACCTCAAAGTTGTCTGATAATAAAGATATATATATTTTTTATTACTTAAAAGTTATTTGAATAAAATTGGAATTTCGTGTAAAGATGTGCTCTAAACTAATACGAGGGTAACAGGGTACTCGGGTGCTAGCATAGAAGTCATAGGAAAGGTTTTCTTAAGAATCTACCATAAGAATAATAATTATGCACAGCTCTAGTGTGTGCTGTGCCGTGTCCTCCGCCGCGCCTGGGTCTGAACCTGGTCCCAACACCAGTTCCCACCACCATCACCATATACCACTGCCAATTATTGTAATGCAATCCCTCTAAGGAGTAATCATTGAAAATGAAAATTTATTTTTACATGTCTCTTTGAAACTACCAGCGCATTCGGAAAGACTACCGTTGCCAAGAAGAATGCGCCGCAAGAAACTTGACAGAAAGTATTTTTTTCAAAATAAAAAAACCGGTCAAGTGCGAGTCGGACTCGCGCACCGAGGGTTCCGTATCATTATCTATAAATATCTAAAACCAGTGTAAGCAGAGCCCTGTTCCAAAGCAAAATGTACGCAGTGTGGGTTTACTTTATATTAGTCACTGCTATATACAGACATACATACACATTTACGGTTTTCGCAATTATTCTTTAATCTGTGCTATAAGACCTACCTTCATACCAAATTTCAAGATTCTGCGTTCACGGGAACTACCTTGTAGGTTTTGATTCCCTTGAGAGTTGAAAATTTGCGGAAATTTGCGGCATAAACGGCTGTATCTTTTGATTACGTTGGCTTAGAAGTTTGATTTTTTCACAGCTTCAAGGGACAGTAGACCTGAGTAATTGATATAAATTTCAGCTTCATACCTCCACGCGTTCCTGAGAAAAAGGGTCTTGACAGACGGACGGACAGACGGACAACAAAGTGATCCTATAAGGGTTCCGTTTTTTCCTTTTGAGGTACGGAACCCTAATACAGTAAGAATACTTAAATTCTACTTAAATTAAATACATTTATAAAAGGGATTTATAAGGTCCCGAGCCTTAAATTATATTAATCTATAGCAGAGATGTATAGTCTCTAACTAGTCAAAACAACAAAAAAAAATTAAGTTCCGTGGAGGTGTAAAACGCCTCCACCGTCAAATAAATCAATTGGAGATGTCTCCAATGTCGAAGAGAAAAAAAAATTAAACAAAATTATGAAATACTAGCCTTCCGTCCGCAGCTTCGCCCGCGATAAATTAATTTTCCCGTAGGAAAAGGTATTTTCCCGCGGTAAAAAGTAGCCTATGTCACTCGGTGATAATGTAGCTTTCTAACGGCAAAATAATTTTTGAAATCGGCCCAGTAGTTTCGGAGCCTATTCAATGCAAACAAACAAACAATCAAAATTTTCCTCTTTATAATATTAGTAATAGATACATTTCATGTCAAGTAAGTAACGGTATGTACATTTAAGTACTTTTATGATTGTGTATAATGCCATAAAAAAAAAAAGTACTTTTATAAACGGTATGTGGACTCAGGTGCCAGCATGCGCATGCCCAACCTTTTTCTTAGAGAAAATATTGTGAAGAATAAAGTTAAGTTTTTATTTGTGAATGGTTGTAATATGGTAGCTGACAGGGGCGGCGACTTTTAGAAAACCTCGTGGGTGCTCATGCTTATTTGATGACTCGAAAACGGGTCGTCAGGTAATGAAAAAATACCTATCCCTAAAAGGCGATTACTGATCTGTTTCGTGATGTCTATTCTCAGGGGTGCTCGGCACCCACTGTTTATTTCTCATGGGTGCTCGAGCCCCCGAGCACCCACGGAGTCGGCGCCCCTGGTAGCTGATAACTTAACTAAAGGAACCACGCTTGTGAAACATTTGTATTGTATTAGTAAAATGGGTTTGCGTTCTGTAGGGAGTGTTAGATAATTAGAACGCACCCTTAATTTATTTTCTATGGTCATACTCTTATCTGTCACTTGATCTTGTTCCTTTACATTAGGTACGTTGAATATACACGACTTTTTTCTCCTCTTAAATATTTTATTTCTGGTATTCTACCTAAACTCATCACAAAATAAAAGGCCCGTTTTGACATTTGTCTTCGCGACGTAACTAGTGATGTAACCATACGACTCGATACTCACGATAAATCGATTCCAGTATGAATGGGTATTTGATCAATTTGAATATGCACTGTAAAGTGCATTGGATTAAGGTTCTGATAAGATAATTTAACTTAAACTGATGTTGTAGGTATTTTGAACTGATACAATGTTACGATAGGTCGATTTTCTTTCATTTGATATTTTTGTTACAACATTCACTTAATCATAAAAAGAAATCATTAATTAATTTGTCTAAACACTAGTAGGTAATTAAAGAAATAAAACCGGGCAAGCTCGAGTCGGCCTTAAAAAAAATCGATTTACTTTTTCCTTAACCGATTATTAATAGTCTGTGGGCAACATGAAAAAAATGTTGTTTACAGCACTAAGCAGAGTGGGCGGTAACCATCAATGAAAAATGTAATTACCTTCAAAACATTTCGATCTGTACAAAATAGAGAACTTCATGGGCGTGAACTGTCAAAACGGGCCTTTTATTTTGTGACGAGTTTAATTTTTTTTTTTTTTTTACTACAAACTGACCAGTGATTGACCACTATCTCACTTGGTGGAAGGTGCAGATGAGGCCAAAGGTGTAATTCACTGGTTCAGTAATAGCCTATTCACTCTAGCCTTGAAGAGCCCTTTTTTTTTTTTTTTTTATGGTGTGGAAAATGCGCCTTATGCATCCGGCCCGGTACGGGAATACCGAGGGTATCTGGGGCTCTCCCGTAAGGCGTCAGGCATACCCAGTAAAAAACACACGGATTCCCACATTTGGCACTGTTGCAGGGGGCCGCGGGAGAACTTTCGTGAACCGCGACAGCCTTGAAGAGCCCTAGGTTGTATCTATCCGGAAATACAGACGATGGGAGCGAATTCCATTCCCTAGTAGTTCGCATTAGGAAGGATGAAGCAAATCGCCTCGTGCGGGCCAATGGTATGTTGACAACAAATGGGTGAAAACGCTCCCCCCGCCTGGAAGTCCGTTGGCGAAACTGAGATGGAACTATAAGGTCGTGCAGTTCCTATTAATAATGTCATCAATTTTGGTAAGACATACTTGACAATAGGCGTTTGCACCGTCAACGCCCCTAGATGGAGCCCGCAGTCGATGGGGTTGCTGACGCAGCTGGCTGGGCAAACGTCGTCCAGGGTGCTGCGGACCTGGGCGTTGCCGCATACGAAGACAAGGCTCCAAATCGGCCTGCTGTTGGACAAATAGAAGGTACATAAGAGGGTGTCGAGCGTTGTACGCAACCAGAATTTTATGTGTGTTTATTCATTCCCTTGGCAACAATATTGGTTGCACAAGGAAATTATGAAGAAGGAAACTGAGCTCGCAGGTGAAAGGAAAACTGTTTGACACATGTATACTACCAGTCCTAACATACGGCTGCTAAACATGGGCACCCACCAAAATTAACCTAAGCAAATTAAACTCATGCCAACACAGTATGGAGAGAAGTATGACAGGAAGGAGGAAAATAGAAAAAGTAAATCACACCATCATCAGGAAACAAACCAAAGTACAAGATCTTACACTAAAAATAAAAAAATAAAATGGAGATGGGCAGGCCATACAGCAAGAGGAGAAGAAAAATGGAGTAAGAAAGTGTTATCTTGGTGCCCTAGAGAAGGCAAAAGAGGCAGAGGAAGACAAAGGAAAAGATGGGAGGATGAAATGGTCGAAATGGCCGGCAGGACGTGGACAAGACAAGCACAAAACAGAGAAGAGTGGAAAAGGTTGGGGGAGGCCTTTGCCGCCAAGCAAGCAGATAGATAAGGGGAAAATAAAAATAATAATAACAATAATAGTTAAAATTACGTAATGTTTTTTTTCTTAATAATTAATATAAATGTATTAAACTGTATCTGAATAAAGGCTAATAATATTAATATTCATTGCCTACAGTACCCATTAGCAAAAGCTTTGATTAGTTTATTAACGATTTTTATGACTAATGAAAATTATCGGACAAAAGGAATACGGGGACTTAAGCCTTAGCCTCGTAAAAATTTTAGATTAAAAAAAAAGACTTACAATATGCCACGGCAGTCGGTCATGGTCTCGTCGCTCCAGTCGAGGCAGTCGGCCTGCCCGTTGCACTGCTTACGCCTGTCCACGCAGCTCCCATCGCGGCACTGGAACTGGTTGCTATAACATGACGTCCAGTTTGTTTATTTCATGTAAGTATGAATAAATGCAGTAGAAATGTATGTATGTATAACTCTTTATTGTACATAAAACACAAGAAAAAGATGAATACCTACAGGATAACACACATGCACAAAGGCGAACTTATCCCTAAAAGGGATCTCTTCCAGTTAACCTTTGAACGATTGACAGGACATAAGTATTAGGCAAGAGTAGACACACAGAAAAAGTAAAAGAACCGATCGAAACTTAAAATAATCCTAAATGACTAAATTTTAAATAATGTAAGATATAATAATAAACTACACATAATAGATAAATACGATAAACTAATACACAATAAATAAAATATACTACATAATATATAAATATATAAATACACACACAAGTTACAAAACACATCACATTCATTTAAGAGGATCCATCGAGCCAATACGCCTTCAAGCGACTGCGCAGGGTAGCAACAGTCTGCGATTGCCTGATATCATTTGGCAACCGATTCCAGAGTCGAACAGCGTGCATGGAAAAGGAGTTGGAATAGAATTTGGATCTGGAGACGGGAAAAGCGAGAGAAAGATTGAAAAATCGAATCGAAAAATGAGAGCGTTAAGGAGCATGGAAGGTGTATCTCTGAAAGATAGAATAAGGAACAGTGTGATAAGAGAACGTGCTGGTGTGAAAGAGGATAATTATAGTGACTAGGATAGAAAAAAGTATGCTTAGTTGGTTTGGGCATGTAGAGCGGATAAATGAAAGTAGACTAACTAAACAGATCTATATGGGGAGTGTGAATGGTTACTTTGGGAGGGGAAGGCCTAGACGGACGTTCCGAGACCAAATAGGAGACGTTTTGGAAAAAGGTCAGGTCAGGAGTACCCGAAACCGACGAGCATGAAGAGATTGATGACTGTGGATGAAGCGAAAGAAATATGTCAGGATCGTAGCAAGTGGAACAAAGTAGTCTCTGCCTACCCCTATGGGAAAGAGGCGTGACGGTATGTATCTATGTAAGTATGAAAAAACAGAAACTTAAAATGTAAATACGAAACTAAAACTACAATCATATTAAAATAACTAAATAAACTTTAAAATTTGAAAATTAAAACACATAAAATCCGAAAACTAAAGCTATGGCCGGGAATGGGACCCGGATCCTCGTCATTCCATGACCCGTGCTATACCCCTACACCACCCATAGCAGTAGGTAGTCTTCGAATTTTTCTACCTGATAATAGCTGTCACGAGACCCTGTTACCATGCGATTTTTTGTCGTTAAGCGTCATCTGTTTGAATGATGTGTCTGTACGACACAATTACAAACTCCCGTGGAACATCTACTGCTCACCAGGGACGAGAGAAAAAAATAATTATAAAAGAGAGGTCTCTTGGCAGGGTGTCCATCACGCAGGCAGCATTCCCGCGCTGAACTGCGATTGCGATTCTTTGCGCGAGAAGGCTGCCGGCGCGAGGGTCGCCTGTTGCCTCTCTCAATCTCTTGCTGAGCTCTCTGTGTAGCTCCAGCGCACCCTTACCCCAAGGACCTAGAGTCTCGACACCGAAAGCAAAGAAATGATATTGGGCGCCGAGACAGCTGTATTTTGTGAACAACATCCAGTGGCTCTGGTGGTTCTCAATTCATTTGACAATTCTTATCGTTATCCGTCGGCTAAGAGCTCGATTGGGACCGAGCGCGACGACAGCGCTACGTGACAGGCGGCCATTATGGACACTATTGTCACCGCTGTCAAACAAGAAGTACCTAAGTAAATATTGTGAAAAATATTAATGAAATCTTGTGTTATTTTACTATATTACACAATTTTGGACAATGGTAGTCAGTAACATTATTGCCAATAATATTAAAATTGTTGTTTTCAGTGAAATTTTAGAGGTTAGGTAACTTACTTTTTTTTTCTTACGGCAAATATCCACTTATTTCTTTGGTCTCGTTTCCACCATGGTCTTGGAAATTGGTAAAATTTACAGTCGCTATTCTTCTTGGTGTTATTACAATTCACAACAACACATCTTACTAGGACCATTATTTTTATCTTAAAAACGATTAGAAAATGTTTACTGCAATATGGATTTGACAGCTCAAGTCAGCGACAAAAATGACAATTTTAGCCGTAGTGAGCGCAGTGATCGTTTAGGCTACCCCCTCCACCCGCTTTGCACTCTGCCAATAGGTGGAGGAGTCTTTTGACCGTGTTCTACCGTACAACGTTGCCGACATTTTTGTTACAAGATTTTTAATACTGTATTTATTACTTTGACATTGGCGAAATCATCGCATCGATCGATGAGGCCATATTAGAAAAAGAAGAAGTACGCGATGGCGATTGCGAGCGAGGTAGGTATTAAGCCTACAGATCATTTAGTTGCTTAAGTATTACATCTGTTATTTTTTCTGCGCAAGCATGTTATCAGCTTTTTTTACTGTGTAAAACTTATTTGCGCACGTCTGTACTGTTTCTGCAGTCTTTGGGTTTTACCCGAGATTGTCTCCAAGTTATCTCGTTGGTGATTACTAACTAAATAAATTATAATTATAAAAAAATACGGACTTATTATGAGTAAATTTGTGTAGTATCTGGCAAAAGGAAAAACAAAGCGAAAGAATAAGAGACAAAGACAAAATAATGTTAAAAATTATCAGTAACATTATGTGTTAGGTACGTAGGTATAATGCATAATAGAGGTGTTTTCAAAACGAAGAGACCTATTTCCTTATATGGTTGCTGACTTAAGGAATATCGATGAAATGGGCGAAATTCTTTGGAATCATTGTTATAGGCGATGCGGCTAGCAACCCATCATTATTATGATTCCCCATTTCATCTATATGCCCATGCTAATCGTGGCCTTTAGGTCTTGGTACCAAAGGCCACAATTAGTATAACGATAACTGAAAACAACATGGCGACAATGTACCTAAGTTATATCGGTTTTCCTTAATATAATCATTTTAAACAGGAACAAATTTAAATATTATTTCGTCCATTTATTTGGTAATTTTGCGTTATTTTCCTTGTACCTTACCTATACCTATCCTAATCTACATATAAGGGCCTTTCCTTGACGTCTTAAAGCGATTCAATTCCGACTCAGTTCAGTAGGCTTATTGTCTGACTCGCTCGCAATCGCCATCGTGTTCATTTTGACAGTTCATGTATGGGCTGACAATTGGCATCGGAATCAGCTAGCTGTCACATTCATACAAGAACTGTCTAAATGAACACGACGGCGATTGCGAGCGAGTTAGACAATAAGCCTATACTGGTTTTAGCTGTCATTTTTAGGATGGATCTGACAGCAAGATAACCTAAACTGAATCTAGTAAGGCCCCTGACACAGTATACATTATATAAGCTAAAGCAGTAAGCAAACTACGAAAAAAACGGTCGAAACGAACGCACACATTATTAAGTGTCGCTAGCAGTGGCGGACTAAGCCCGTCAGAGGCCCGGGGCGACAAAACTAAATGAGGCCCCCCAGCTTAAAAAATATGTAGTTTTGTCCGTACACAGAGATGGAAACCGCCTCCTTCAGCGTATTGGACGCGTTCAGCAAAGTTAAAAGAACATTAGTGCTGCGTAAAAATTCTAGATGGCTGTAGTGTTTTGATCTTGATAACATTATGTAGGTACTAACTACCTACTAGGCACATTTTTAAAGTCTTGTTTAGGATTTGACCAGGAGAACGCGGAGGCCTTTGGGGCCCCCCAAAGACCGGGGGCCCGGGGCGGGTCGCCTCTTCCGCCCCCTGTTAGTCCGCCACAGGTCGCTAGTTACTTTAACTGAGATAGCGCTAATTAAACAAAAAGCGTTTCAATTTTACAAAAATTAAATCGGCAACCCTAGCTCCCTATTGGAGCGTAGTATTTATTTAAAAAAATAAGCCTAGTTTCCATACTGCTCTATTTATTTATTGTGCCCCTGACCTTGGGTTTTTATAATCGTAATAGGTAAATCCAGTTTGATCACCGAGTAACTTACAGATACAGGGATATCGCCATGGGTTATCACGGGGTCGCGTCTTGCTGTCTCCCTGAGTGGCGCAGCTAGCAAGGGGCTAGGCGGTGCGGTGCCCCGGGGCCCTCAAGCTCAAGGGGCCCTCGAATCCTTACCAGAAAATTTCGATTCAACTGAACTTTCGAAAACCTAACCCGTTTAGATAGTAGTGGGCCCCTATTTTTTATTTCCACCAGGGCCCTTGGTTAGCTACGCCATTGTCTCCCTCACTCCCCCCCTCACAGTGAGAGCAAGACAAAGCCAAATGACGTTCTAAGAGCTCCCGGAGTGAACAGCCATTGCTGGTACTCACCGACAATCCCCGGAAACTGCGGCAAAACAACAAGTAACTGGAAAAGAAAAAAATTTTTTAGCTAACCTAAAAAAACATTTTTAAGGGGGCGTCCATTAATTACGTGAGGTATTTTTAACGATTTTTCGACCCCCCCTTGGTGATGTCGTAAGATTTTTCTCGACCCCTACCCCCTACCCCAATCTCACGTGAGATTTTTCAAAACTCGTACTTTGAGTATAAAAGTGTTGGATTTATTAAAAAACATACCTAACACAATTTTTTAAATTACTTTTATACTTTAATTTAGCTTAATTTTCACGACCCCCTCCCCACGAGATCTCCCCCAAGTGAGATTTAGTAAGATTCAGTTCGAACCCAAAATATCTCGCGTAATTAATGGACGCCCACTAATGCAAGATTTTTTGCTGACTGTACTTTTAATTGACCGCACTTCATTGTCATCTATCTTGCATACGCATACCATATTTCAAGTCAATCGGACAAACCGTTGAAGAGTTTCCTTCTGCGGAGACAGGCCTGGTTGGCTCTCCAGAAATTTATCAAGATTAAATCGGAGAGAGAGAGAGAGAGAGAGAGAAACATTTATTTACACACATTCGATACACGTAGGTAGATGTATAATAGGAAGAAATACAATATACTTAGGAATAGTACCGGAATGGTACATTATTCAACGAGGGGGAAAAGTACCGATAGTAAGATGCCTTGTACTCTCCACCCTGGAACGCGTGCGCCGGTACTGCTGCTTGGCGGCATTAGCGACTGAGATGGTAACGATCCAATCAGAGTAGGATTTCAAAACGCTATTAAATATCCGACGCAAAAAGGGGGTGTTATGAAGTTTGACGTCGATTCTCTCTCTCTCTCTCTCTCTCTCTCTCTCTCTCTTTCTGTGTGTCTGTGTGTGTATATGTGTAAATCTATTCAATAATCCAAATAAATAAAAAAAAGATCCTCCCTCAAATGTAGCCTGTCGCCTATAGATTTCATAACAAATTGTGTTAATCTCTATTAGGCTTTCACTATCTGGAATTTTAAATTCACTCTTTGTCGGTCCCTCGTAATGCTCCTCTCATCTAATCATAGGTTAACTGGTAGAGATCCCTTTTAGGAATAAGTTTGCCTTTGTGCATATATTTTAAGTTATTTTTAATGTGATTTGTGTCTGTTTCTTTATGTATGTACAATAAAGCATTTACTTAATTACACACTAGAAATACAAATCTATACTTATTAAGCCGATGAACCGATTTTGATGCGGTTAGTTTAATTAGAAAGGCAATTTTCTTGCGGTGGTTCTTAGCCGTGTTTGGTAAAAATCGGTCCAGCCGAACAATAGCTGTTTTCAAGTGTTGAAATCTTGGCAAAAAAATAATATTTTTTTAATTTACGGTTTGATTACTCGAGTAACTACTAAGGTACGGATAAGCCTGTGATAAAAATAGTAATGTTACTCACCAGTGATGAGTAATAAATACGACGGACGCATTGTAGAGGCGTGCTGTCCCCGGGACTCCCTCGGCCAACTGAGGTCCGCTATAACGTTACCAAGGAAACTTCGGGGGCCGAATACAGAAGCACATAGAGGAAACGGCTAATAGAGTGGAAATAAAACTATTGCAAAAAAACGGGCAGCCAAATCTTTGCAAACCACAGCAGTTATTTACGGAGGCACTTGATTTTAATTTTTTTTATATAAGAGGGGGCAAACGAGCAGACGGGTCACCTGATGGAAAGTAATCACCATCGTCCATTATGTTTTATTATCAATAGAATCAAGAATTTTTGTTTCTTGATTTTTTGTTTATTTTTGCAAATTGGCCGCCAAGGGTACTTTTACATGTCTTTTTGAAACTACTAGCGCATTCGGAAAGACCATCATTGCCAAGAGGAATGCGCAGCAAGAAACTTGGCAGAAAGTCATTTTTTCAAAATAAAATACAGTAATAATACTTAAATTCTACTTAAATTAGACACATTTATAAAAGGGATGTAATAGGTCCCCGAACCTTAAATTATATTAATCTATAGTAGAGATGTATAAAGTGTCTACTAGTCAAAACAACTAAAAAAAATTTAAGTTAAGTGGAGGTGTAAAACGCCTCCACCATCAAATAAATTAATCTACATCTCCAGTCTCCAATGTCGAAGAAAAAAATATATAAAACAGAATTATGAAATATGTCAAAGTAATAAATACAGTATTCAAAAATCTTGTGACAAAAATATCGGCAATGTTGTACGGTAAAACACGGTCAAAATTTCGCCAATGTCAAAGTAATAAATAAAGTATTCTATAATCTATTGCAGGGGTGGCCAACTTGATTAGACCCAAGATCTCCTGTTCATTAAAGAAATCCTGTGCGATCTACCAATTACATACTTCATGAAACCTTAAATCAGCAGTTGGTGATAACGTTGCGCAGTCTGGTCTACGTATTTATATTTTTTCCTTGCCACGATCGACTGGACTAACAGTTGCGATCGACCGGTCGATCGCGATCGACCTGTTGGCCACCCCTGGTCTATTGTGACAACACAGTCAAAAAACTCTTTCCCTCATGTCGGGCTCTCAGCCAACCGGTCAATGATATCCCTCGGAGACCGCCAGGAAATCATTAGCCGATGCCCGATGCGAGTCGGGTTACCTCCACGTGTGGTCAAGAGCTGCGGTTCGTTTTTGGATCCGTTCGAGTGGAAAAGCAGTGCTTGGTGCGGTGCACCCTGGGCATCGGCTAATGATTTCCTGGCAGTTTCTGAGGGATATCATTGACCGTTAGCTAAGAGTCCGACAGAGGGTCTTTGACCATCACCGTACGGTCAAGTGCAAAAATAAATATCGATACGAACTTCTCAAAAATATGTCCCACGACTTTATTACGCCGGCGTAAGAGTGTATGGTACTTATTTTTGAAACTTTGACTAGATACATATTATTACACTTGACTGTACAACGTTGCCGACATTAATTTGTTACAAGATTTTGGTTATTTTGACATTGGCGAAGTTGTCGTCGCTATAACGACACGCCACAAAGAAGAAAAAGAAGTGCAGATGGGAAAAATATGACCAAGATTGGTCGAAAAATGCTTACCATCAATAACATGGATGGTAAAGTGTCACATGTCAAAATAGAAAGGAAAACTTGCGTATTTCCACAAAAACAATTAAAAATTATATGTATTATTGTTATATCGAGAAATGTCAGATGTCAACGGCGTTGCTGAATTGTATAAGGGGTGCGAGTCGGCTTACCTCCGCGTGTGATCAAGAGCTGCGGTTCGTTTTTGGATCCGTCCGGGGGGAAGAGCAGTACTTGGTCCGGTGCGCCCTGGGCATCGGCTAATGATTTCCTGGCAGTTTCTGCGGGATATCATTGACCGTTGGCTAAGAGCCCGACAGGGAGGGAGGGGGGGTCTTTGACCATTACCGTACAACGTTGCCGACATTTTGTCACAAGATTTTTTAATAATATTTTTTTACATTGACATTGGCGAAGTTGACGTCGCTATAACGACTTGATACGCCACAAATAAAAAGAAGAAGAAGAAGAATTGCATAAATCCCATGTTAACTCTATTTGGTTAATTCCTCTGTGCAATATATGACGCCACGCTTTATACAATCATATACAATGTTTTACCTACATAATAAGTAATCAGTGACAACTTCTTGGCCTTAAACTAGCGATAGTGGTAGTAGGTACTTGAGTTGAGACAGCCAGTATAATAAATAACATAATGATTTTGACCTTGCCAAATTGAAAAGATTATTGAGGAAGAGGGTCTTTTGACCGTGTTGTAGCGACCCTAGCGCCACCTAGTTAGCCTCTACATAACTCCTACGACGCACGAGTAGCTAGCGCCAGTTCTAATGACAGCTGTCACTTCATTCCACGTCCCTCTAACGAAGTTTCTCAACGCGGCTGCATAAATACAACTTTCAACTCTCTTCCTTCGGACTTCGGTCCCCTGGCATAACATCTGCCTGGAGAGAGATCTCTCTATGTGGCACTCTCCACAGTGTAACGGCGCAATGGCCGACATGTTTTAAAACTGTATTTTACTTAGACACTGGCAGAAACGGACTAGAGTTGTGGGTGTCGGAACTAGGATAACACAGCTGAAGCGGCGATGGGCGGGGCACTTGGCAAGATGGAATGACGGCAGATGGTCGTAGGCGGTCACAGAGTGGTGGCCAGGGTCGAAGGTCAGTGGGCAGACCATCAGCCCCGTTAGTCAAATGACATCTGTCATTCGGCTGGAAAACTGTCGATGAGACTGGCACGGGACCGGGCAAAGTGGCGTGAAAATGAAGAAGAAAGAAAGAAGACATTTATTTTATTCCTTTTTGCAAGACACACAAAGATAAGAGAATATACACAATTATATAGCACAAGAACACAAGAAAAAAAACACAGACATTAAAAATAGATCATCAGCGTTGTTGTGTCTTCGCAAAAGTGAAACGGTCGCTGGCTCAGCATTACGCTGAGGTGCTAGACACCTGCAGCACTGATTTTCAGCGAGTATGCTTAGTGTAAGTCTTCGGTCACAAAATACGTCTCGAACGCGTTTGCGTTAAAATGACAAATTCGATCCGCAAGGGGCATAATTGATTTAGTAATTGAGAAGTTTACGTGAACGCGCTTGAGACGTTTTTATATGCTAAAACTTACACTTGAGACTCGTAACCGTCTAATGACTCACAAAACGATACACAGATATAATATACTACATAATCTATGAACTTTTACGTAGACAAAGCAATAAATAGATAGAACCCGACTTATGTGTAACTTAAAAAAAAACAATACATAGATTAATCAAATAATCACTGTGCTATCACTATCACTACATACCTAGGTATTATTACTAATCTATAAATAGTAGAGATGTATAAAGTATCTACTAGTCAAAATAAAAAACAATATGCCGCAGGAGGGCCTTTTAGATGGTGTTTTCTTTTTATAGTTTGGTATATTTATTTAGTTTTAAGTATTGTATATTTAGTTAACTTTTAGATCTTGTAAATATATTTTTAATACAGTTGCTCAAAAAGTGGCGTATTGCAGGGACATATAGCGTTCGGGATGTGGGCTATTACACACTCGTGCTTTTTCTTTACCTTTTCCGAACTCGTGCGTTCTCTTTCCCAACTGTCAAAATAATGTCTATTAAAAAGAAAAAACCAACCACAAAGTTCTTACTAAAAAAAATCATAGAAGTTTTTATGATTCATGTAAATATTTCTAAAAAGAAGCTGCTAATTTGTTTCAATATCAGATTTAATGATTTGATTCACTGAGTTAGGTTAGGTTTAATTTCATTTCGTCTCATTAAATTTCATGTTCATTTCATATCGATAAAAAAAATCTACTGAAGACTTGGCTGTATGGGCATAGTTCCCTTTGCCTACCCAGAATGGGTGAAGAAAACAAAAGAAAATCTCTGCTTATATTCTTTTACGGTTGGCGCCGATTCCGAAAATGTTTTTTGCGAGTTTAGTTCTGTTGTTTGTTGCACAAAATGAGAAATTTCGACGATATTTTATTTGAATTTACCACCACCGGAACTCAGTATAATTGTACAAAATGCTTCGGAGAACATATTTTACCGGAAAAGTCAATAAGTCGCTACATACGACGAATTTATTGCGTGGAGAGAAGAGAAAAAAGCAAATAGTTTTTCAGAAAATGTTATGTTGGCATACTAAACTTCTCCGAACTCTCAGCAAAATTAAAATCTTCTACGTTATGGTCGAGGTTTACGATGATAAAAAGGATGCTGGAAATAAGGAACAACGTGGATATAAGTGAATACCCAAAACTAAATGCTTTCTTAAAACGACAATCAGACGGTTTTACAACTAAAGTCTTCCCCAGTAAGTATAAAAAACTGTACCAATTTCAATGTAGGTATACGTGAATTATAACTTTTATAAGAAATAAATGATTAGTTAGTTGAGTTTATTCTATTTTTATTATTTTATTAAATTGCTTCATTTTTTCGCAACTGTATTAAAAATAGTTGTTCAGTGCACGTGCGGAACCGTCATTGCAACTTGTTCCGACTGTCAACCCTCACCTTCGGCTGCGCCTCGGCTCGGGTAGACATTTGTTGGAACTCTTGGCAATGACAGGCTTTCCGCACTCGTAATGAAATATACTATTGTTTTTTAGGGTTCCGTACCTCAAAAGGAAAAAACGGAACCCTTATAGGATCACTTTGTTGTCCGTCTGTCCGTCCGTCTGTCAAGACCCTTTTTCTCAGGAACGCGTGGAGGTATGAAGCTGAAATTTATATCAATTACTCAGGTCTACTGTCCCTTGAAGCTGTGAAAAAATCAAACTTCTAAGCCAACGCAATCAAAAGATACAGCCGTTTATGCCGCAAATTTCCGCAAATTTTCAACTCTCAAGGGAATCAAAACCTACAAGGTAGTTCCCGTGAACGCAGAATCTTGAAATTTGGTATGAAGGTAGGTCTTATAGCACAGATTAAAGAATAATTGCGAAAACCGTAAATGTGTATGTATGTCTGTATATAGCAGTGACCAATATAAAGTAACCCCACACTGCGTACATTTTGCTTTGGAACAGGGCTCTGCTTACACTGGTTTTAGATATTTATAGATAATGATACGGAACCCTCGGTGCGCGAGTCCGACTCGCACTTGACCGGTTTTTTTATCTCTACTTATAACCGTATATGTACAATTGTACCGAATAGGGAATCCGTGTGGTTTTTAGTGGGTATACCTGCCGTCGCGAGAGGACATAGGTACCCTCGGTAAACCCGTACCGGGCGGATGCACAAGGCGCATTTTCCACATCATAAACAAAAGGCCTCATGAAGACGAGTAATGACACTTGCCGGGCTAAGCATCGATATGTAATATTCCGCACGTGTGCGGAAAAGGATTTCCATACGTTTTTCCTGCACGGGTCTAGCGTCATCCAGAAAATACGCACTTTCTACGCATACCACACATAAAAAGTCAGTTTAAGAGCATTAACTTTTAACTTGTAAATATGTTTGTTTCGGTATTTTTATCATTATGTAGAACTAATAAACGAGTTTAAAAAAAAAAAAAAAGTTTAAGAGCATTATGCTTTGTAAAGATTATTGCTTGAAAACTAATCGCAGGCGTATTTATTACTGATCGACCGTTGTATTTCTTCTCCTACCTTACCTGGGCTCACACCATCTCCTTAGATATTGTATATGTGTAATCTTATTGTATTTTGTATGTATACATGTGTGTAATGATATTTAGTAGTTTATTTTATGATTTGTTCATTGTATTTAGATCTATTGTGGCTTTCACTATCTGGAATTTTAAACTCACACTTTGTCGGTCCCTCGTTTAGTGCTCCTCTCATCTACTCAAAGATTAACTTATTAAGACCCAAGAGCTGCCGTGTATTTATCCCAGCAGATCGCACTTGCGGCCCAAAGGGGTAATGCCGCCAGCGTCATGGGGGCCCTGCCGCAGCCAGTAGGATTAGACGGGGTTTTCTTTTTATAACTTTTCCTATTTGTAAATATAGGTTTTTATAGTTATTTTTAGCATAGATATGTAGGTTTTTAGGATTAGTGTGTGGGGAGTGCCACAATAGAGAGATCTCTCTCCAGGCAGCTGTTATGCCTGGGGACCGAAGTCAGAAGGAGGAGAGTTGAAAGTTGTATTTATGCAGCCGCATTGAGAAACTTCGTTAGCGGCATGTAGAACGATGTGACAGCTATCATTAGAAATGGCGCTAGCTACTCGTGCGTCGTGAGGCCAACTAGGTGGCGCTAGGGTCGCTACAAGTGTTTGTATATATATATATATATAATAAACTCTGTAACTTATAATTATAAATAAAAATGTTTAATCCATTTTATTTGAAAACTTTAATATTTAATTACAAATAACTATCATAATCACTATCACTATCATAATGATCAGTTGGGGTCACATCCTGAGTAACAATGTCGCTAACGTGACTTTTTAAAAAGTTTTGGTGCACCAATATGTGTGTAAAAAGGATGTAAGTCTTGACGTTGCAGCGGTCCTCGCTAGAGGGCGCCGTGGACACCACACCGCGGAGGTAGTAGCGCTGGCGGCCTCCACTGTCCACTGCTGGGAACGCCAGGCCGCCCCCACTGTCACCTCGGCATATGACAGTCCCTGCAAAGCAATGATTAGTTTAGCAAATTTTTTTTTTTTTTTTTTATATGAATAGGAAGGCAAACGAGCAAGTGGGTCACCTGATGGTAAGTGATCACCACTGCCCATAGACACCCGCAACCCCGGAGGGATTGCAGATGCGTTGCCAACCTAGAGGACTAAGATGAAATGCCTCTTGTGCCCGTAATTTCCCCGGCTGTCTTACTCTCCACACCGGAACACAGCAGTGCAAGCACTGCTACTTAGCGGCAGGATTAGCGAGTAAGATGGTGGTAGCGATCCGGACGGACCTTGCACAAGGCCCTACCACCCGCAATACAGCCCTGCAGTATCTACTGCTCTAATGCGGAAAAGCGTGGTAATAATGGCTCCAAAACTATTCAATAAACTGCCAGCGGATTTAAAAAATTTAGATTTAAAAAGATTTAAAAGCATATTATTTAAAATTCTTCAGAAGAAATGCTATTATAATATTAAGGATTATTTTTGTGATGTTGACATGAATCTAAAACTTATGACTTGTGAGGAAATGTAATTTATTTTTCTTCTATGACAAGTTAATTGAAATTCCGTTTTAATGACTATACTTGTTTTAATGATGCCTTTTCAAAATTTTGTGATATATGTGTGAAAATACCACTCGAAAGTGGTGAAAAATTGTGCTGAATTTGAAATGCGAGTAGCATAGAAGACAATAACAGCTCTCATAAATCTTGTGAACTAGTCAAAACTTTGATTAGAGCTGTAGTTTTCGAGATATAAGCTGATTTACACCACTTTCGAGTGGTACTTTCGAGTGATATGCTTTCAAAAATCGAGCCCCAGTACTATTTTAATAATTCCTATGATCTTGTATATCCTACCTGTGATTACGAAATAAATGTATTTGTAACATAAAAAAAAAAAAAAATGTATTTGTATTTGTATGTATTTGTACAAGGATCTATTTGGGGCGCGAGTCGGGTTACCTCCGCGTGTGATCAAGAGCTGCGGTTCGTTTTTGGATCCGTCCGAGGGGAAGTGCAGTGCTTGTTCCGGTGCACCCTGGGCACCGGTTAATGATTTCCTGGCGGTCTCCGAGGGATATCATTATCCGTTGGCTAAGAGCCCGACAGGGGGGGGAGGGTTTTGACCATGTTCTACCGTACAACGTTGCCGACATTTTTGTCACAAGATTTTTAATACTGTATTTATTACTTTGACATTGGCGAAATCATCGCATCGTTCGATGGGGCCATATTAAAAAAAAGAAGATAAGAAGGATCTATTTTCTCGTGCATTATCGTAATAGGAAAACAGCGCCATTTGTACCTTAAACTGAGTACTATTAAATATTGACAGATTCAAGTAGTCATTGGAAAATGAGCGTTTCAAAAAAAAATGCCATATGAACATTTTTTCCAGAATTTAACTATTTTAGGTTTTTCTTACACAGAATCGTTTACCCCATCGATCCTTATAGAAGAAAAAATGTGTCCTAAAATTTTCATTTAAGTTCGTCATTTTTTTTAATATTCTTAGGTACCTATGTATGGAACGTGACGAACAGGAAAATAAATTCCATAGTTAAATATGGGCCACACTTTTTCCTGTATGAGAATCGATAGGGTAAACGATTCTGAGTAAGAAAAACCCAAAATATTTTCTGGAAAAAATGTTAATGTGGACTTTTTAGGAAAACGCTAAAATACAATGGGCGATTGTGCACTACAATGATTTTTACCGTCCGGCAGTCGGATGTTTTATTACATACACATGCATACATATATCACGTCTTTATCCCTTACGGGGTAGACAGAGCCTAAGGTAAAAAGACCTTAAGGCCACGTTTAGCATGATTGTGAGCGTATGGACGGAAAGGGGAATCAAAACAGTGGTGGTTGCTAGCCGCATCGCCTATAACATGATTCCTAAGCCTTTCGCCCATTCCCTCGATGGGCTTTTACCATCTGCGCGGGAACAGAAGCAACTGGTAGCTAAATTCTATGTTTTTTCTTTACTCCCAGACCAGGGTGGAAGGAATTTTTAAAAATAGATAAAATGATAGCTATTGAGTGGACTGTATGAATGAAAAGCTGAAAGGTAAGTAGAAACACGGGTTTAATCACAATAATAGGCTAGGACAGGATCACTACCACTTGACAACTGACATTGTAAAATAAAAACAAGATATAGAGCAATAACGTGACAAAAGGATTATAAAAAAGGCCACACTGCAGCCAGTCGCCAACATTCTCAAAAATGAAAGTTTTTCGTTAGGTTATTTTGAAACTTCGCATAATTATCCTGTTTATTGCAATTCCAATAAACTTGCAAGTTATGGTTACAGGCTTAATTAGACCACAGAATGTAGATAAACTAACCAGCTGTATAAACCCTAACTAATGTTTTATTATAAGGAAACTTGTGTAGCCATTCCAAATGGAAACATTCTTCTGTTTCCCGTTAAAAATGACAAACACTATGAGAACAGTTTGTTGCCGTTTCGGTCCGCTAGAGGCGGTGCCAATTTTTCCATAGTAATTGAGACGTTTTTCATCTCAAAATAAGAAACTAGAAACTTTGAAGAAACTGAACTTTTGTCACAACTTTGGTACCTACTTGATTTATAAGCTTATGTGATTTTTATTCCATGCTTATGTCCGGGAGCAAAGAAAAAATATAGAATGTACCAGTTGCTTCTCTTTCCGCGCAGATGGTAAAAGCCCATCGAGGGATTGGGTGAAAATCTTAGGGATCATGTTATATAGGCGACGTGGCTAGCAACCCATCACTGTTTCGATTCCCCTTTCCATCCATACGCCCACGATAATGCTAAACGTGGTCTTTAGGTCTTGTCACCTTAAGCCCTGTCTACCCCGTAGGGGATAAAGACGTGATTTATGTATGTATGTGATTTAAAATTCAACATTCACACATAAATGATGTCTTTATCCCTTACAGGGTAGACAGAACCCAAGGTAACAAGACCTAAAGGCTACGCTTGGCACGATTGTGGGCGTAAAGGGGAATCAGAAGTGATGGGTTGCTAGCTTCGCCTCTATAACATGATTCCTAAGATTCTCGCCCATTGCGATGGGGTTTTACCGTCTGTGCGGGACGAGAAGCAACTGGTACATTCTAGGTTTTTCTTTACTCACAAAGCAGCCAACCATATTTAAATCTATGTTGAAGTCTATCTGTTATCTTGTGCATGAATCTTGTAGCTGGCTTTTTTAGGTATGTGTGTACGTGTCTGTTTATATCTCCATTTATTATAAACCAGCGACCCGCCCCGGCTTCGCACTATAAACCTTCCTCTTGAATCACTCTATCTATTTAAAAAAACCGCATCAAAATCCGTTGACTGGTTTTGAAGATATAAGCATACATACGGACACGGGGACAGAAAAAGCGACTTTATTTTATACTATGTAGTGATGATGTGTCTTTCATATATAATATAATTATGTATTTTCAGTATTATTATGCTTCCACGCTGGTCTGGGAGCAAAGAAAAAACATAGAATGTACCAGTTGCATCTCTTCCCGCGCAGATGGTAAACCCATCGAGAGAATTGGCAACATAGGAATCATGTTATAGGCGATGAGGGAACCCATCACTATTTTGATTCCTTTTCCATCTATACGCCCACAATCTTGCTAAACCTGGTCTTGTCACCTTAGGCTCTGTCTACCCCGTAAGGGATAAAGACGTGATTTGTGTATGTGTATGTGTGTATGCATGTATTTTCAGTACTTAGTATATTAATATATATTCTAAATTGCACCACCTGCTCCGATCTGTTCTTTTGTCCAGTCCATTATGGTTGCCTGGTAGAGATCGCTCTGTAGCGATAAGGCCGCCTATTGTTACCTTGTAATATTCTGTATACCTTATTTTCTGTTTTGATTGTTATATGTGGTGTTCAATTGGCATTGTTCATTTTTTTTAGTATGCTCCAATTCGAAAACCATTTCGAGGAAACCCATCATTTATCCGATTTATCTTGTCCGATTTCAAAAATACTTTATGATTGCAGATATTTTTGTAAAAGTACTTTGAACCTTTGTTTGACCGAACGACCCGGTTTTTAGACAGAATCCAGCATCGAATGTTTGCCACAAAAATGAAAAAAAAAGTTTAGCTATGGCAACTGTCACGTGGCACTGTCAAATCAACAAAACCATAGACAAAGCCGTTTTTTTTATAGCCAGCCGAACGAAGGCGATTGGGATTCTGACTAAATTCACGAATTATCAAACAGCGAAAAAATATTTATTATTAATTAACAAAGCTACGTAAAAGCATAATATTCAAATAAGTTGCTTGAAATAGTCCATTTTATCAAAATAAATAAAGGTGTTAAAAGCACAGCTTAAAAAAAATGAACTATGCCAATTAAGAATTGTATTGTATTGTTTTGTAAACCAGCGTGGAAAAAACAAATTCAAACTGAAATGGAATAATGTCGTACGTTATTAAATCAGGACAGGATATTTACAGGGACAAATTGCTAGGTTTTCCTTGTTTTCGTTCTGTGATGTAAATGGGAATTACATTTTGATTGAATCATCGTCTAATTTAATTAATACAAATGGCTACGAGAGGTAATCGAGACGCTGGTAATTTTTAACCTAAGGCGCCAAAAGCAGAGCCGTAAACAGCCTTCTCTGCGCCCTGCGCCAGCTTCTATAATAATAATAATAATATCTTGGGACAATTGACACCAATTGACCTAGCCCCAAACTAAGCAAAGCTTGTAATATGGGCACTAGACAACGTATAAACATACTTATATACATAGATACATACTTAAATACATATTAAACATCCAAGACTCGAGAACAAACATTCGTATTTTTCATACAAATATCTGCCCCGACCGGGGATCGAACCCGGGACCTCAAGCTTCATAGTCAGGTTCTCTAACGACTGGGCCATCCGGTCGTCAAACTGCGCCCTTGGTTTTTTTAGATATTATAGGTACCCTAGAGCAATGCTATGTATAGGCCTACTTTATTTCATTCAGGGTGATAAAATAAAGCACAAGGAACTTGGTGTTGGACCAATTATCTAATATTGTCTTGCCAGCTGGCCTGGTCTGGCCATTTAATTCTTGCGCCCCCCAGAGTCTACGCCCTGTGCCTGGGCACCGGTGGCACCGCCCTATTTACGGCACTGGCCAAAAGAGGTGTGTTATTAACAGAGATCGGACAGATTTGCGTCATCGTTCGCAACAAAGTGGACATGACTCAAAAATTAATCAAATAATTAATCATTTAATTAATTTGTCGAAATAAAATTTGAACTCCCGGAGATAAATATTTACACATGCATAAAATTATTAGCAAAATGTTAATTAAAGTGGCAGTTGTCGTTCTCGTAAATATTTTTATATCATTAAGAAATCACAATACAATACAATACAAATACTCTTTATTGAACACCACAAATCAGTACAAAACAATACAGAAACAAAGAACAAAGTAGACAATAGGCGGTCTTATCGCTTAATAGCGATCTCTTCCAGACAACCAATGCAAGAAATAAGTTGGAGACAGTTTAAGTAAACACGAACCACGAATCACGATCCTGCTAGATATGGTTATTATTTGTGACAAAAAAGTTTTCTAGTTCTATAGGTATAAAACCACCGTGGATATAATTATACTTAATACACATGTATTTTGACATATTTGATTAATTTTGGAGTCATGTCCACATTATTGCGAGCAATGACGCAAATTTGTCCGATCTCTGGTTATTAGTTTGCCGTCATTGTATGTATGTATGTAAACTCTTTATTGTGCAAAATAAACGAAAGAAATACAATTGCCAAACACTGAGATACATGCACAAAGGTGGATTATCTGCCTGTCTGTTGCATTGTAGCTCTTTAAACGAATAGACCGGATGGAATGGATTCCGTTTTATTCTTTCGAAAGGCAGTTTCCTTGCGGTGCTCCTTAGCCTTTGGTAATAATCGATCCATCAGTTTGAGGAATAAAGCTTTCAGCAGAGGCATTTTTGACATAAAGTCTTTGTTTGTGTGTTTGTTACGATTATTTATTATTACTCGATTAATGCGTGGTTTTCATTTGTTTAATTAAATGTTATTTCAGTAATTGGAGCTGTATAAGTTGCCGTCTCTGCGTCAGCTGACGACGCGTTGAATGACGTCATAGGATGAGGTCATTTTGTTGTTTCATTCGTCGATTCCCAGCGCGAGCCTGTCCCCTCCTATTGCCTCCCCACAGCCACCGCATCTTGCCGATTGACCCTCCCCTCAGCCTCGCGGGACCATTGGGTATCCGTCACTCGACCGACCCACGCGCCCCGTTCTCGACCCGAGTACGACGCGCCGCGACCCAGCGGCCCATCCGCCATGTTCGACGTTTTCGGCTCGGTCAAGAGCTTGCTCAAGCTCGAGGCTGTGTGCATCGACAACAACATCTTCCGGCTGCACTACAAAGCCACCGTGATCATACTACTCGCCTTCTCGCTGCTCGTTACCTCGCGACAGTACATCGGCGACCCGATCGACTGCATCGTCGACAAGATACAGCCCTCAGTGATGGACACTTATTGCTGGATATACTCGACCTTTACGATCCCGAACCGGATCGCCGGCCGCGTGGGGCAGGACATGGCCTACCCCGGCGTCGCCACGGCCGAAGGGAAAGACGATGTCAAATACCACAAGTATTACCAGTGGGTGTGTTTCGTGTTGTTCTTCCAAGCCATCATGTTTTACGTGCCGCGGTACCTGTGGAAGACCTGGGAGGGCGGCCGCATGAAGATGCTCGTTCTCGACCTCAACCACCCGATCGTCGACGAAGAAAACAAGTGCGACCGCAAGAAGCTGATCGTAGACTATTTCTGCGCAAACTTGCACACGCAAAACTTTTACGCGTTCCGCTTCTTCATCTGTGAAGTGTTGAACTTCATTAACGTAGTCGGGCAGATCTATCTCATGGACTACTTCCTGGGCGGGGAATTCATGACCTACGGCAGCGACGTGGTCCGCTTCACACAGATGGAGCCCGAACAGCGCACCGACCCCATGGCTAGAGTGTTCCCGAAGATAACGAAGTGCACCTTCCGAAAGTACGGTCCTAGTGGCACGGTGGAGAAGCTTGACGGTCTGTGCGTGCTGCCGCTGAACATCGTCAACGAGAAGATCTACGTGTTCCTCTGGTTCTGGTTCATCATCCTTTCGATCCTGAGCGGGATCTCGCTGGTGTACCGCGCGGCGGTGGTGGCCGCCCCGCAGGTACGGCTGCACCTTCTCCGCGCGCGCAGCCAGCTCGCGGTCCAGAAACAGGTAGAAACCGTTGCCAGCAAGCTACAGATCGGCGACTGGTTTGTCCTCTACCAGCTCGGCAAGAGCATGGACCCGCTCATTTACAAGGAGCTGATGTACGATTTGTCAGAGAAGTTCAAGGCGAAGGAATACTTGCGCGCGTAGATCGGGAATGACAAGTTTATTAATTAAGTTGAGTCTTTAGGACGCATTTGAGGAGCGGATAGAATTGGTTTTAAAGACGCTCAGGGTGGCAACGTTGCTTCTGCGCTGCATTCCATAACCGTTGGAATTTATTTAGATACTTTAATAAAAAGGATTATAAAATTATATGTAATAAAGTTCATGCATTTATAAGTACTTATATATGTCGTTAACGTTGTACGTTAGCACTGTCAAAAAACTCCCCCCCCCCCCCTGTCGGATTCTTAGCCAACGGATAATGATATCCCTAAGAATCTGCTAGGAAACCATTAACCGATGCCAAGGGTGCACCGGACCAAGCACTGCTCTTCCCCCTGGACGGATACAAAAACGAACCGCAGTTCTTGACCACACGAGGAGGTAACCCGACTCGCACCCCTAAAGAAAAAATGACTTTCTGCCAAGTTTCTTGCGGCGCATTCTTCTTGGCAATGATGGTCTTTCCGAATGCGCTGGTAGTTTCAATAAAAACATATAAAGGAGCCCTTGGTTATTTTCGCTGTTTCATTTGTCCGCCATTATTACCGTCGCTTCAACCTATTTTTAAAAACCATTTCAAATCTCACTATTTATCACTAATTTAATCCACTTCCTGTCTTTAGTACCTTATCTTTTCTTTTTGCTTCTGATCAAATCCTTTCCTGTTATATGGCCTTCTTATTTTTCATTGTTACATTGTCGCATTTATTTTATCTTAAGTATTATACAGTAATGTTATGTGTGTATGTATGTATTATTTTATTTATTTAGCTATGTATTATGTATTATATTTATGTTGGTATTGTTGTTTTTACTATCCCTCCGTTTATCCTGTCTATTTGTTTCCGCCACCTACTTAAGCTGTCTCTAACTCATTTCTCTGTCTTATTGGCTACTAGCGACCCGCCCCGGCTTCGCACGGTATATTATGCATGTATTATACATATAAACCTTCCTCTTGAATCATTCTATCTGTTAAAAAAACCCGCATCAAAATCCGTTGTGTAGTTTTGAAGATATAAGCATACATTGGGACATGAGGACAGAAAAAGCGACTTTATTTTATACTATGTAGTGATTATTAAGCGATAAGACCGCCTATTGTCTTTGTTCTTTGATTCTCTATTGTTTTGTACTGATTTGTGGTGTTCAATAAAGAGTATTTGTATTGTATTGTTGTACGCGCCAGCTCTGGGATCACCGACAAATTTTCCTGTAAATAAATTCTTGCCTTTAACAGCTTCGCCGCATATTTTGTCGCTAGTCATGTACTCTCTAAAGTGTTCAGGCAAGCTTGTTATGCACCTCTCCGCCCCTACATGCAGGATTTCCTTGGTTTTCAGCAACACGGAAGGCGGACCATTAGCTGATGTCAATCCCCAGCCAGCTACCTGCGGTCAAAATAATACACATACATACACAAATCACGTCTTAATCCCTTACGGGGTAGACAGAGCCTCAGGTAACAGATACCTAAAGGCCACATTTAGCAAGATTGTGGGCGTATAAGTGGAAAATGAAATCAAAATAGTGATGGGTAGCATGCCTCATCGCCTATAATATGGTTACTATGATTGTCGTCCATTCCCTCGATGGGTTTTTACCATCTGCACGGGTAGAGAAGCAACTGGTATATTCTATGTTTTTTCTTTGCTTCCAGACCAGCATGGAAGACATGATAATAATTGATGCTCAAAATCAAAATTAATTTAATTAAATTTAGTAATTTTGTACTTTGAAAATTCTCTATTTCAACATAAATCACGCAAATCAATTTCATGACATCTGTACAATCTGGCTTAAGATAAATCTCTCTTAAAATGCTCGTTCAAACCTTCGCGCGCAACTACGCGGTCAGTGACCTTACTGGGTGGAAAACTTCCACATCACGCCACGTGATGGCGCCACTACTCGCTCCACCTTTGAATATACAAGCCGGCCGGCGTGAGCTCTCAATCCTTACTAGTCCTTACTTCCTTACTAATATTATAAATGCGGAAGTAACTCTGTCTGTCTGTCTGTCTGTCTGTCTGTCTGTTACCTTTTCACGCTTAAACCGCTGGGCCGATTTAGTTGAAATTTGGTATACAGATAGTTTGAGTCCCGGGAAAGGACATAGGATAGTTTTTATCCCGGAAAATTGCATAGTTCCCGAGGGATAGCACAGCCCAAACCACTGGAATTTTAAACCGCTGGGCCGATTTAGTTGAAATTTGGTATACAGATAGTTTGAGTCCCGGGAAAGGACATAGGATAGTTTTTATCCCGGAAAATTGCATAGTTCCCGAGGGATAGCACAGCCCAAACCACTGGAATTTTAAACCGCTGGGCCGATTTAGTTGAAATTTGGTATACAGATAGTTTGAGTCCCGGGAAAGGACATAGGATAGTTTTTATCCCGGAAAATGGCATAGTTCCCGCGGGATAGCACAGCCCAAACCACTGGAATTTTTCAAATTTAAGGCGTAAGAGTTATCTATTGTGACCACTCTCATACGACCATCGATTGTTTAAATAAAGGTCCTACTACAAGCTAGTTTATAATATTCAGCACTGAGAAAACGCTGTGAATTTTTATGAAAGTGTCGTGGACGTGTCCCTGGATTGAAGGAGCACGCTAAACCTATGGAACTGTATGTGAGAACTCTATCTTTTGCCCAATTGTCGAATTTTCTGTGTCATTATTATCTTAGTTCAACCAACATCGTTAATTGGCATTGTTAATTTTTTTTAGTATGCTCCAATTCGAAAACCATTTCGGGGAAAACCATCATTTATCCGATTTATCTTGTCCGATTTCAAAAATACTTTATGATTGCAGATATTTTTGTAAAAGTACTTTGAACCTTTGTTTGACCGAACGACCCGGTTTTTAGATAGAATCCAGCATCGAATGTTTGCCACAAAAATGAAAAAAAAAGTTTAGCTATGGCAACTGTCACGTGTCACTGTCAAATCAACATAACCATAGACAAAGCCGTTTTTTTTTATAGCCCGCCGAACGAAGGCGATTGGGATTCTGTCTAAATTCACGAATTATCAAGCAGCGAAAAAATATTTATTATTAATTAACAAAGCTACGTAAAAGCATAATATTCAAATTAGTTGCTTGAAATAGTCCATTTTATCAAATAAAGGTGTTAAAAGCACAGCTTAAAAAAATGAACTATGCCAATTCTTGCATCTCACTAAGTCACATGACTATTTTGATCCATCGTCCATCATCATCAGCCTATATTAGTCCACTGCTGGACATAGGCCTCCCCTAATGAGCGCCATAACGCCCTGTCTTCAGCTTGACGCATCCAGCATCTGCCTGCAGCCTTTCGCAGATCGTCATCCCACCTGGCCGGAGGGCGTCCTACACTACGTTTGCCGAGTCGCGGTCTCCACTCAAGAACACGTTTCCCCCAGCGGCTGTCGGTTCTTCGCGAGATATGGCCGGCCCACTGCCACTTCAGCTTGCTAATTCTTTGAGCTATGTCGGTAACTCTGGTTCTCTGTCGGATGTATTCGTTCCGAATTCTGTCCTTCAGAGAGACTCCGTGCATAGCTCTTTCCATAGCTCGCTGAGCGACTTTGAACTGGTGGGCCCTACCGTGAGTGTCCACTATTTGATATTCGCCATAAACTGACAACAGACTAGAATCTCACCTTCCCCACGCTTGTGTCAAGCTGGATCCTGTTGAACTTCGGTCTGAAGTCAAGGCAGATGGGCCGTATGTGCATGCTGTACTCAACTGACGTCACCATAACCACGAGCGCTATGTCATCTTGAAAATTGCTGGCAACGCCCACGAAACGATTTGGTACCGTAATGTTTTTAACCTGAAACAAGAAAACAAACCGAACTTAACCTAATCCTTACTTCCTTACTAATATTATAAATGAGAAAGTAACTCTGTCTGTCTGTCTGTTACCTTTTCACGCTTAAACCGATGGGCCGATTTAGATGAAATTTGGAATATAGATAGTTTGAGTCCCGGGAAAGGACATAGGATAGTTTGTATCCCGGAAAATTGCATAGTTCCCGCGGGGTAGCACAGCCCAAACCACTGGAATATTTTAAATTTAAGGCGGAACAAAGTTCGCCGGGTCAGCTAGCCTATATTTATAAAAGAAAGTCGTGTTAGTTACACTATTTCTTTTTAATATTTATAACCCGAGAACGGCTGAACCGATTCGGCTGAAAATTGGTGGGGGCGTAGCTTAGAATCAGGAGACGGATATAGGATTTTTATCCCGATTTTCCCGCGGGATTGGAAAATCCCGAAATGTTGTACCAATAAAGCTACATTACATTTGGCATACCTACATACCTAATTATTCCTTCATTAGTATGAAGTTGCACTACAAAGGAATTTTTCAAATTTCCCACGGGATAAAAACACGAGGTAAATAATTAAGACTATAATTAGTAGATAATATTCCTAGAGGATAAGGATTTTCCGAATTTCCCACAGGATAGGAAATAAAAACCTTATATTTAGAGACATGAGTGGATGTATGGGGTATATCGTCACTCTGACCTTATCTGCGTGGACGAAGTCGCGGGCAAAAGCTGGTATTTCTAATATCAAGATAAGGCCGCCTATTGTCCCCAATTTTAATATATTTTTCATAGTTAATTAATTTATTAGTCTTCCATTTTCATTTGTTGTTACTTTCTAATGTATCTTTCTATATATAGTTTATAGAATACTAGCTTTTGCCCGCGACTTCGTCCGCGCAGATAACGTCAGAGTGACGACATACCCTATACATCCACTCATGTCTCCAATATAAGGTTTTTATTTCCTATCCCATGGGAAATTCGGAAAATCCCTTCTTAGAGCACACACGTGATCCTGTAGGAATATTATCTACTAATAGTCTTAATAATAACCGCGTGTTTTTATCCCGAGGGAAATTAGAAAAAATCCCTTGTAATGCACCTTTATACTAATCAAGGAATGATCATGTAGGCATGCCAAATCTAATGTCTGTAACTTTATTGGTACAACATTTCGTGATTTTCCAATCCCGCGGGAAAATCGGAATAAAAATAATCCTATTGAGAGTTGAACAGCGTAGTTATGCGGCATATAAGAATATAAGGGCGTCGCCAAGGGGGGGCAGGGACAGCTGCCCCCCCCCCCCCCCCTAGAGATTCTAAAAAAGTTGCCAAATATAATGCAACCAAAGTCCTAGACTAGTCATAGAGAATGAGAAAAGTATGAATTGTAGTAGGTTCCGGGTTAGGTGTTCCGGTGTGGAGAGTAAGACAGCCGGGGAAATTACGGGCACAAGAGGCATTGCATCTTAGTCCCCTAGGTTGGCAACGCATCTGCAATCCCTCCGGAGTTGCGGGTGTCTATGGGCAGTGGTGATCACTTACCATCAGGTGACCCACTTGCTCGTTTGCCTTCCTATTCATATAAAAAAAAGGTAAAGTCAACTTGCCCCCCCCCCCCCCCTGCGCCATCGGCTGGCGACGCCCTTGGCCGGTGGTCAGAGACTGAAATCGGGTCTAGGGCTCCAGATGCGTGACTTGGGGGTCATGAAGGTTCACCATGAAACTCACATCAGACTTGTGGACATCACTGTCTCTGGGCTCCTTCCAGGGTCGATAGATCTTTCCGAGAGCCACCGCGTAGTTAAAGACCGGTTGTAGTCTACTATTGGACCTCCAAAAGCAATGCGCTGCTGCAAAGAGACGTCGACAGCAATGTTACGGAAACTCTATCCAGTAAAAAACCTTGGTAAGTATTTAACCCACTATATTTAATAGTACATTACAGACCTAGGGCAGGAGTCGGCAACCTTTTGAGTCGGAAGAGCCAAAAATTACTATTTACAAAATTTCAAGTTTTTAAAGAGCCACAAAATTTTTTCTCGCCAAGAATAAAAAGCCTCAATACTTTCATTAAGTTTGTTGATAAAAAAAAGTAATCTATTTATTCATAAGAAAAATATCTATTTATTTTTTTATAAAATAAATAATTATGTGCGAATGGAACTAAAGAGCCGCAGCCTCACATCCAAAGAGCCGCATGTGGCTCGCGAGCCGCAGGTTGCCGACCCCTGACCTAGGGCGGTGATTTCGAAATTGTCCTAGATCGCAGGTGTTTTGTGGCTCGAACCGAACGTGAGGGCCATAAATATACGATCTGGGGCTCTACGAATTACCGCCCGTGGTTTGTATAAAGTTTTACGTCTATTACGGCCTAGGGTGACGTGAACTTCTAAACGACACTGAAAATTAGAACAAATTAGAAACGAATACTGCGCGCCAGCCGCGCGAACAAAGCGCTGGCGCGCAGTATTCGTTTCGCTGCCGCCGGGGCGAGCGCTCCAGGAAGAAGGACTAGGAATACATAGTCCGAAACATGTCGAGCACCACTCGACTTTTTATACGTGAGTTATCCATACATACATACATAAATCACGTCTTTATTCCTTACGGGGTAGACATAGCCTAAGGTGACAAGACCTAAAGACCACGTTTAGCATGATTGTGGGCGTATGGATGGAAAGGGGAATCAGAACAGTGATGGGTTGCTAGCCACATCGCCTATATAACGTGATCCCTAAGATTTTCGCCCAATCCCTCGATGGGCTTTTACCATCTGCGCGGGAAGAGAAGCAACTGGTACATTCTATGTTTTTTCTTTGCTCCCAGACCAGCATGGAAGAAGTGAGTTATCCGTTTATATGTAATTGTGATGAAATCGAATAAAAACTCAAGTGACAAAGAACTTCGCCTCATCATTTGTAGATTGGTACTTGCAGTGACATCTATCGGGAGCTTTAGCGATTAACTTGGCGTGCTGTACGTGTCTGGTTATTGTCATTGTATTAAGTTCCAAGTCTCTTCCTTCAGGCTTCGGTCACCAGGACATCCGCCCGGCGAGAGGTCTCTCTATAGTGGCTTTTCCCCACAAATACTTGCCAGATATGACGACCGTGGTAGTGACCAGCGAACCGCCGCAGATCTGCATGGCTGGTTGATATGACTTATCATAAACTCCCGCGTGCCAAGGTATCCTGCCGTGTGTGGCGGTACCGCATTCTGAAAGCAAAGCAACTAGGTACCTAAGTATTCTAAAAATAGAATAAAGAATCCTTTCTCAAACATTGTCGTGAATGTCGTCATTGTATTCTAAGTAACAGAACACGAAGGGCCTTGTCGACGGCCGAATTACATTGCAGGCGCGATTTTCTGACCATAAATCGGATTGCTGGACTGTTTTTCATTTGTTTTTAACTTTTTTAAAAATCAAAGAGACTATGGAATAATAAACAACAATGTCATACAGCCAAGTCGATGGCCGAGGAGTGCGCGTTTTATTCGAGTCTAACGTTTTTATCAATGTCTCAAATAGCTTACGGTGACAGATGACATTAAAAAAAATTAAGAAATAAGGGCGGGAACGTGAAAACCACCTAGGATGCGAGGAAGTTTATTGCAAACATTTTTTTCATTTCCTCTCAATGTTTGAGAAAAACATTATATTTGCCTCAGCTGGAAGAGCAATGGATTCGTAACTTTAAAAAATACTCACCTGCGGTTCGTGTCTTTAATGGGGCGACATCTATCGAAAGCTTTTGCACTTAGCTTGGCGTGGTCGCGCTTTCGAATGGCAACTGTCAGTGCTGTCTAGTTTGGCATGATGGCTACTTACGACTGCATTGTGGCATTTCCTCATTGGACCAGACACCGTAACGGCATTGCAGGATGGTCCTCCCCATCACTTCGTAGCCAGGGTTGCAGGTGATGACCACCACCACGCTGGGGTAAGCTTGCCCAGGCGCAGCTAGCGGCTGGTCGACTACCGAGTAACTCCCATGTTCAGGGTACTTGGGCAGAACACACATTTTGGATTTTCTGAGGACGGTTATGTTGGAATGTAAATTTTATGATAATGTTTTGATGCGAACCTTGTTTAGCTTGCTTTAGAAACGCGTCTTTTAAGTTTTCATATGTGGCCGCATGGTGGCGCCTCGTTCTTTTACAAAAGCAATGTACGGTTGAAACCTTCGTCGTTCTTAATAGCGATATTATGGAAGTTTAATTGAAAACTGTCCAATAAGTCGTTATTAAAAACAATTTTGCTAATTTTTTTTTTTTATTATATATTTATGTAATATAGGTATTTAAAATAGTCTGTCCAGGATTTTTTTAGCCAACCCATTTTTATTATATTTTCTAATATACTAAATTTATTATAAAATACTAGCGACCCGCCCCGGCTTCGCACGGTATATTATGCATGTATTATTACATGTAAACCTTCCTCTTGAATCACTCTATCTATTTAAAAAACCCGCATCAAAATCCGTTGTGTAGTTTTGAAGATATAAGCATACCTACATACGGATTTGGGGACAGAAAAAGCGACTTTGTTTTATACTATGTAGTGAAGTGATGTTTCATTCTATTATCAGCTCGGTGCAGATCGACGTTGTATTCGGATCTTACACTAGTAGACTTACGGTCCATCGGCGCAGGCGCGCTCGTCGCTGCCGTCGGCGCAGTCCGGCGCGCCGTCACAGCGCCGCTCGAGCCCCACGCATGCGCCGTCCGTGCACGGGAACTGCGACTCGCTGCGCATACACAGTCGTTTAATTGCTGCACTTGAGGCAATCATAACTTGATCCGCTCTCCGGCAGGCATTATACGGAGTCAGGCGTCTTATGCTGTTGGTCGTGCGCTGACCAGTTGACCAGACACACGGCTCCGTGTAAGAAATAGGAAATTTCGGGTCAAGTTATGTTGCGTGTTACCCAAGGCAGACGTTTATTGTTAGTTCCGCTATGATCTTGAAACATATCTAAAGAGAGAGAGAGAGAGAGAGAAACATTTATTTACACACATTCGATACACGTAGACATAAAACAAGGACAAATACAATATACAAAGGAATAGTACCGATATGGTGTAAAGTGGACCCCACTCAGCATAATGTTGCGGCAAGCCGCAACGCTGTTTTTCAGTGGGACCCATTTGAACACGTTTGAAACCTCGCATATAGAGGTGGAAGGGGTAGTGTTGTAAAAGATTTAACCAGACTTTGTTAACGTAAAAGCGTTCATTATTAGAATAACAATAAAATTGGCTGTGGCGCGTTGCTAGAGACAGTGCCGAATAAAATTTACACAGGAGCCTCTGTTTATTAAATCCACAAAACAAATAGGCTTGTTACCTAACTCGCTCGCAATCGCCATCGCGTTAATTTTGACAGTTCTTGTATGAATGTGGCAGCTAGCTGATTCCGATGCCAACTGTCAGCCCATACGTGAACTGTCAAAATGAACACGACGGCGATTGCGAGCGAGTTAGGTAATAAACCTACAGTACTTACATGCAACTGTGATTTCCAAAGGCATAGATTGCTGACACGGCAGAAGACGACGCTGAAATTAAAGATGACAAACCTAAATAAAATAAATAAACAAATAAGTATCGTGTGATTTTCACCGATCCAGTCCAAGTAGAATAAGAATGCCTCCTTAATTTAAAACGCATAATAGTGAACGCAGAACTTATGAAACTAAACTTTTCCTTTTGAATGCTTTTCAAATGTATCTATTACTAGCGACCTCGGCATAGCATCGCACGGGTGTTATGTAAATACTGTCAATTGGCATTGTTCATTTTTTTTAGTATGCTCCAATTCGAAAAACATTTCGAGGAAAACCATCATTTATCCGATTTATCTTGTCCGATTTCAAAAATACTTTATGATTGCAGATATTTTTGTAAAAGTACTTTGAACCTTTGTTTGACCGAACGACCTGGTTTTTAGACAGAATCCAGCATCGAATGTTTGCCACAAAAATGAAAAAAAAAGTTTAGCTATGGCAACTGTCACGTGTCACTGTCAAATCGACAAAACCATAGACAAAGCCGGTTTTTTTTATAGCCAGCCGAACGAAGGCGATTGGGATTCTGTCTAAATTCACGAATTATCAAACAGCGAAAAAATATTTATTATTAATTAACAAAGCTACGTAAAAGCATAATATTCAAATAAGTTGCTTGAAATAGTCCATTTTATCAAATAAAGGTGTTAAAAGCACAGCTTAAAAAAAATGAACAATGCCATTTCTCGTCAAAGCCTGGTTACCTGGTATACAGCGAGGGAAGCCTGCAGACCAGACGCCGCTGACGCAGCGAGGGTTCTTGCCCAAGAGCCTGTACTCTGCAGGACAGGAGTAGCTCAGGGAGAAGTCAGCGAGACTGGCGCCGCGTGGTGAGATGTCCGTGATGCTGTAGCTTCCCACACTCGGGAACGGGGGGAAGACGCAAGTCCCGCTGGCAAGAACATAAAATCATCCAAATCAGCCACAGCACAGCTGACCGTTTGTTAGAGTCAGGAACAACCATTGGCTCGAGCTCTATAGTCCCAAAATCATCTCCACTGAACGCCATTTCTGGATAGAAATAGTGGGTAAAGCGGTTGAATTAAAACCCCTTTTGTTTTTACTGTAGTCGGAATTTTTTTTGAAGGTAGTTGTTTGTGTACAATAAAAATCATAAATAATAGGGTAGTTTGGGAAAATATATGAATGTAGGTACATTATGCTTATTTATACATTTCGATTCAGTACGACGTTGGTTTGCATGTGTAACATTTGTGTTCATTAAACTTTGATAATGATCCCGTAGAGGGATCGAAACGAGTCAGTGTTTGTGTGGTGTAAGGGATAATTAAGTTTGTGGGATTTATATGTGTTTTATTGGCAGCAATGGAGGGAGGGTTTGGATGAAAAATGAGGATCCCCATCCCCCGCCAGCAGGCACCACTAGGGGAGGGCAGCAGCGAACTGCCGCCGACTCCTCCCCGTCCGTCTGCGCCGGAGCGGGGCCGCGAGGGGGCCATTCTCGCGCTCCCGCTCCATCTCCTCCTTCTGCGAGACAACGTCCTCGCAGGAGGCGACGGCCTCCCAGGACCCCTCGCTCCCGACCATGGCGTGTATTACGCCGGGAAGCGAGAGGTCGCCACCAGAGCACGGCGCTGGTGGGACCAGGCAGGGCACATCTCCACAGTGTGCTGTGCCGTGTCCTCATCCGCGCCGCACTCGTGGTACGACGCCGTCTCCTCCCTACCGACTCTTTAAGGTACCGCCCGAAGAGCCATGCCCGGACAGTACCTGGGTGAGTCGGTAGTTGTGTTGTTGGTCGTGCGTTGAGTACAATAGTCAACTCACGGCTCTCTGTGTAAAGCGGCGAGGGCGTAGTGGCAGTACTCCGGCCATTTACGACACGCCTCTGGGCACACCGCAGCGTGCACCGGCGTCCAAGGCTCCAAGCACAGCAGCAGCAGCCCCAGGAGCGGCCGCCTGCAACCATCAGTCACATAATCTCATATCCAGCTCATTCCATAAAAGACCGGCCATGCGAGTCGGACTCTGCTTCGAAGCAAAGTGTTTATTTTAAACTAGCTGATGCCCGCAACTTCGTCTGCATAGAATTCGTTTATCGCTATCCCGCAGGGATTACGCAATTTTCCGGGATAAAAAGTAGCCTATGTGCTATTCGAGACCATAATCAATCTATGTACCAAATTTTATCCAGATCTATCCAGCCGTTTTGGCGTGAAAGAGTAACAAACATCCAAACATACTCACAAATTTTCACATTTATAATATTAGTAGGATTGAAAGACACACAAATATAAGAGAATGTACAAAATTTTATAGAAAAGATACAAGAAAAAAAACACAGATAAGAAAAATAGATCATCAGCGTCGTGTTCGCAAAAGTGAAACGGTCGCTGGCTCAGCGTTACGCTGAGGTGTTAGATACAGCACTGATTTTCAACCAGAACCGTCTATAACTCACGAAACGATAGACATTACTTTTTTGATTTGGTTATTTACAAAGACAGAGAGACATAAAGAAATTTAGATTTTTAGGCGCACTTCTTAAAACTGCCTTCGTACCAAATTTTACGAGTAAATTTCTAGGACAACTGGAACTATCCTGAATTTTTGGGAGCTTAGAAGTGTCGCGAACGCGTTCGGCTTAAGTTGCTTGGCGACGGTTGTTAGAAAAATTCTTTTGATGGAATGGAGAAAAGCTAACATACGTTTTTCTTAAACTCAATCCGTTTCGTCATTTTTTCACATGGCGACCGTGACAGGACCGTGTAAGAAGATTGTTTTTTCACAGCTCCATGACACCGCAGACTTAGTATTTGATATTAATTTCCACTTTATACCTTTAAGTGTTCCTGAGAATAAGGGTTTTGGCAGACAGACGGACGGAGTGTGTGTGAGGGCACCATTTTTTCTTTTGAGCTTGGGAACCTTAAAAATATCGTTTCTGAAAGACTAAGTCAAATGATAACGGTTTTTAATGAAATAAATACAAAAGGGGAAATAAAAACTAATTAAACTATAATAAAATAAAAAAAACTACTAAACTAAACTAAAACTAATCTTAAAACAAAACTACTACTACTAAACTAAAACTAATCTTAAAACAAAATAGTTAAAAAAGGAGGGACCCCCGTGGCATGGTACCGCAGACGCCGGCAGCATTCCCCCTTTCAACAGCGATACTAATACGCTGTCCAAGGAAGCTGCCAGCTCTGCGGTCACCCGTAGCGTCTATTAGCCTCTTCGAAATATCTTTGAAGATACTAATAGCACTAGGATCCCACAAACCAAGGGTCTCAACACCGAAAGGGACAAAGTTGTAATCGGTGCTGAGACCCCTATATTTTTTATCTTGCCTGATTCGGCCGCTTCTGCAGCCGCGCCTGCTCTACTCGTGGTTCCGCGAAGGTGAGACGAGGCTAGTGTGTCTGCACGTTGCATCCCACACCAGCTCACGACCCACACTCCACGGAATCATTGACATAACGTCCGGTCTCTTGCCTTCGTCCCTAACAAGACTTAAGTTAAACCCTACGAGTGTACTGATTGATGAAGATTTATAATAGCGACGTGTAATAGAATTGATAAATTGTAAATTGTAAGCATAATTCTTATATAAGGTATGGGTATCGGAAGTGGTGATTTCGTAAACCAGCATGAACTGGGATGTGTGCCTGGTGACAGCCACCTCTGTAACTCTGTAACTGGCGTCACTGAAAATCAGCGTCACGACATTATCCTGGATCTTATCGTGACACATACTCGTAGCTGAGTGGCGGTATGTACAATATTCTGTTTGTCTTTCAGTATCAGTTTAAAAAGTTTTTTATTCTAAGGCTAAGTTCAGATGACCGCGCGGCGCAGCGCGGTTGGCTCGGCGCGTGGTTCAAGATTGTAACAAAATCTATGTTGCCGCGCGGGACAAGAATTTGCGCGCGGTGCACGGCGGCGCGCGCGGTCCCGCGCGGCACCGCGCGCTCATGTACACAGCAACATAGATTTGTTACAATCTTGAACCGCGCGCCGAGCCAACCGCGCGTCGCCGCGGGACAAGAACTACAGTCCTGTCTCGACCTGTTCAGATGATCCGCGCGGTTTGAGGCGGTTGGACGCACGGAGCGACGTACAAAATGGAGGAGGAAATATGTCTCGATTTACTTATTGACGAAATTGAAAAAAGAGATGCGATTAGGAATCTTAACTCGAAGCAATATTCAAATAAAATAATAAAGAGAAGATCATGGGAAGAATTAGTTATGATATTTTACAACCATGATGACTCTGAAGAGATAAATAAAGTCTTAGTAAAGTCACAAACAGGCTTAAATTAAGTCTTTGACTTGGAAGAGGGTGCACCCAGTATAGTCTTTGCTTTCGACAAGCAAATTGCCTGCTCCATTTCCATCCTCGCTGAATGTCCACGATAGACTGCCGCGCGCAAGCCGCCGTCATGTGAACAGCTGGCCCGCGCGGCACCGCGCGGCGACGCGCGGTTGGCTCGGCGCGCGGTTCAAGATTGTAACAAATCTATGTTGCCGCGCGGGACAAGAACTTGCGCGCAGTTCACGGCGGCGCGCGCGGTCCCGCGCGGCACCGCGCGCTCAGCAACATAGATTTGTTACGATCTTGAACCACGCGCCGAGCCAACCGCGCTGCGCAGCGATGATATTTTACAACCATGATGACTCTGAAGAGATAAATAAAGTCTTAGTAAAGTCACAAACAGGCTTAAATTAAGTCTTTGACTTGGAAGAGGGTGCACCCAGTATAGTCTTTGCTTTCGACAAGCAAATTGCCTGCTCCATTTCCATCCTCGCTGAATGTCCACGATAGACTGCCGCGCGCAAGCCGCCGTCATGTGAACAGCTGGCCCGCGCGGCACCGCGCTGCGCAGCGCGGTTGGCTCGGCGCGTGGTTCAAGATCGTAACAAATCTATGTTGCTGTGTACATGAGCGCGCGGTGCCGCGCGGGACCGCGCGCGCCGCCGTGCACCGCGCGCAAATTCTTGTCCCGCGCGGCAACATAGATTTTGTTACAATCTTGAACCGCGCGCCGAGCCAACCGCGCGTCGCCGCGCGGTCATCTGAACTTAGCCTTATTCTTATTATGTGAGGGTTTACTTGGTGCCCTTGCAAAGCGCTAGAGCCTCGTCGCTGCCGTCCTGGCACTGCAGCGCGCCGTCGCACGCCGCGCCCACTCCCGCGCAGCTCCGGTCGCCGCAGCGCCACTCGCCCGCCCTAAGAAGCATTGAAAGTAACAGTGTTTAGAACAAGATATTATTGGTTATGGTATTTCTTTAGATGAGAATGGGTGTTGGGAGGCAACTAATGGCAGAGTTCCGAGAAAAATACTACATACATACATATATCACGTCTTTATCCCTTACGGAGTAGACAGCCTTTTTTTTAACGCGTGGAAATGCTTATGCATTTTCGCGCTCTGGGCAGCAACGGGGGTATAACTTCCCTATGGAAGGAGGGGAGAGGCCTACCGTCTAAAAACACGCACGTTCCCTCCTGGCCATGGACTGTGAGCGTTACGGGAGCAGTATGGTGTCACCGCGAGAGTAGACATAGCCTGAGGTAACAAAACGTTGAGGCCACGTTTAGCATGGTTAAGGGCGTATAAGTAGAAAGGGAAATCAAAATAGTGATGGGTCGCTAGCCGCATCGCCTATAACATGATTCTTAAGAGTTTCGCCCATTCCCTCGATAGGCTTTTATCATCTGCGCCGGAAGAGATGCAACTGGTAAATTCTATGTTTTTTTTACTCCCAGACCAGCATGGAAGAAAGAGCTAGTAGATACTCTGTACCCGGTATGTAAGTAACTATGAAGTAAAATATTATTGTTCACTTACTTGCATTCTATAATGTCTTCTGATATGACTGGTATCGACAGAGCAGCCACTGAAAATGAACCAGCAAATTTTGTAACACGAATTGGTTCCACACAAGATGTCTGCAAAAAATTCGTTTATCGCTATCCTGTGGGAGAAATGCAATTTTGGGCATGTAGACTGGGGCACGGAGTTCTTCGTTTAGGAAAGAAAGAAATAATGAAAACATTTATTCGTGACATATAATACAAAAACAAAAAAAGAAGTAAATAAAAAACATAAGGACATACTGGCAGGTTAGCTGGAAGAGATCCCTTCTTAGGGATAAGTTCGCCTTTGTACTATTTTCTCTGTATTACTGTATTTTATATTTTTTATGTGCAATAAAGAGTTTACATACATACATACATACATATAACTCACACGTTTCGGAAGCTTTTTAAAGGCCAGATATGGCAGATTTTTAGAATATTCGAAAGGTGGAGCATGCACACTGGCGCCGTAACGCGTTAAGTTACGCAGCGGTTTCCGGTTACCTTCCGATAAGAAGTTATCACTTCAAAATCTAACCGGCCATTAACTTATCGATATACAATATCGACATACCCTCATCTCTTTTTTCTTTCTCCGTGACGTCACCCCTGCCGCCCGCTTACCTCGCGTTCCGCCAATGCCGGCAGAAATGTTTGCTTAGAAATTCGTAAAGATTGCAAGTCTCTGGGGGTAGGTAGTCTATGGCCTGACCTGACAAGAGAAAGCCAAGCCAAATTGTGACGGCAACAAATTTCAATGCCCAGCATTGCTTTTTAGCGCAAGGATAATTAAACATATACTAATAGTTTCTGAGGGATATCATTGACCGTTGGCTAAGAGCCCGACAGGGGGGGAGGGGGTCTTTGACCATTACCGTACAACGTTGCCGACATTTTGTCACAAGATTTTAATCATATTTTTGTTACTTTGACATTGGCGAAGTTGTCGTCGCTATAACGACTTGAAACGCCACAAACAAGAAGAAGAAGACATACATATACTAATAATTACCAAAATCACTCCATGCAAGCCTCCGCACACTCAACATACATTCATCCATTTACACTCTTTTACAAAAAGCTGTAATCCTAAATACATGCCGCATAGTACGCAAATTTCTTTCAATATAAGTAGGTATAGTCACATAATCATCACGTAGGTTTAAGTAAATAAACTCGGTGAAGCGCTTGGCTTAGGCCCGCGCAAAAATTTACCTCCTGGCTTAGGAGAGAAAAAAAAATGTATAAATATAAAAATAATAATAATAAATAATAATATCCTGGGACACTTGACATTGACACCAATTGACCTAGCCCCAAACTAAGCAAAGCTTGTAATATGGGCACTTGACAAACGGATAAACATACTTATATAGATAAATACATACTTAAATACATATTAAACATCCAAGACTCGAGAACAAACATTCGTATTTTCATACAAATATCTGCCCCGACCGGGGATCGAACCCGCGACCTCAAGCTTCATAGTCAGGATCTCTGACCACTGGGCCATCCGGTCGTCAAACTGACAACAAAAATGATAAATGATGTACATTCATAATTATCACTATCACTACATAGTATAAAATAAAGTCGCTTTCTCAGTCCCTATGTCCCTATGTCCCTATGTCCCTATGTATGCTTATATCTTCAAAACTACACAACGGATTTTGATGCGGTTTTTTTTTAATAGATAGAGTGATTCAACAGAAAGGTTTATATGTATAATACATGCATAATATACCGTGCGAAGCCGGGGCGGGTCGCTAGTACTAATTAAAACAAAAAACAGTCAAGAAAAATACACTCATTATACTTATACACTCATTATACATATTAGGTACTTTCATTTATTAAGTACGTAGTCGTAGAAAAAGTATTGTATGCAACGTTGCACACGGCAATATAATCAGGTAAGCACCTACGCACGCTCGCGCCGTATCTATCCTGCTTACCGAATAGCTTTGCTGTGTGTACAAGCAAGTCAAAGAAAGCTGGTGGCGCATTTCTTGCGATGTTCTCTACGCTCACATCGTAACCCACGCCACTCCCTGACCCCTCTATACTTCATTTAATTTAGTTTGGTCAACTATTTCTTGCCTAGCAAATAGTACAGTGCAATAGTCTGGGAGCCGCAAAATAAAATTGTTTTAATGCCACTTTATTTTCGTGTCGTTTACAATTACTCCAGTACAAATTGCAAAGAGAGCACACTTCATGAGCCGCAATATAATGTTGTTGTGGTTTCATCCTAAATTAAATGAAGTATAAATACAACTGTTGCATAAAATACGTGCACTCATAGCGTGTTTTTCTAGTGTTTTTGACAACTTACGTATTAAAAGGATCACTTTTTTCCAATCACACACCATATTGTATATAACAGTTAGACATTCAGCCTAAGACATTACGCGTGGTTATAATATTTCCTACAGACACTAAATACGATCATTTAATTTTTAAAGTGAATCATAGGCAGGTTATTTCCTTCTTCCTTTGCCTTATGTTGTATTATTACTAGTTATTGAACTAGTACCAACCTTCCTCTTAAATCATAAATACGATCAACTTGAATATAAGTTTATTAGACTGGAGTAATTATATTTTTAATGAAAACTAGCTGACCCGGCGAACTCTGTTCCGCCTTAAATTTGAAAAATTCCTTTGGAAGTGCATCTTTATACTAATCAAGGAATAATGTGTAGGCATGCTAAATTTAATGTCTGTAGCTTTATTAGTACAACATTTCGGAGTTTTCCAATCCCGTGGGAAAATTGGGACAAAAAGTATCCTATGTCCGTCTCCTGGTTCTAAGCTACCTCCCTACCAATTTTCAGCCAAATCGGTTTAGCCGTTCTCGAGTTATAAATAGTGTAACTAACACGACTTTCTTTTATATACATATATATATAGATGTAGATCCTCATTGCTAATGTTGGTACAACTGATCAGACTGATTAAATTCATGAAATAAATATTAATATTGTTACGATTATAATGTAAATGTATGTTTTATTTACTCCGAAAATTGTGGTACAAATGACCCGTAGTAGGGGTCAATAGTAGCAGTGGGAATCACCGAACAAAAACTCGATTATTGGCTAAACTGCTGTTCTAGTGAAAAAATCAAAAACGTATAAAGAGTGAACCTGGCATGTCATACGTTGATGAAGTTTTTAGAAATTTTCGGATTCTGTTCTGTGCTATGTTCCGTTATTTGCAAAGTGTGAGTTATGGCATGCCTTACCACTAATAAACTTTTCTATGACTTACACATGTTAAGTCGTAGTATTTGGACCTTAACTACACCAGACTAGTCATTTTCGACATGAAACTACTACTACTACTAGACTAGGCATATTTAAAAAAAAATGTATGGTAGGCGAAGATTGGCTGAAGTCTGAAGTCTGAGTCTTGTTTCATACATTTTCTATAACGATGGTGGCCGCCAAAAATTAACCAACATACCAAACAAAGGGGAGTAATAGTTTACAATAAAAAATATATAATTTTCAACATTTTAATAGAAAGGTTTTATTTTAATACTCAATTATTTTCTATACAAACACTTATCCTAAAAACCACATATCTATCTTAAAAATAACTATAAAATACCTATATTTACAAATAAAATAAAAAAAATTATAAAAAGAAAACCCCGTCCAATCCTACTGGCTGCGGCAGAGTCCCCATGACATTTTAATTATTTAAACAAAAACGTTCTTTTCGCTTATAATTATTTTTTTATTGAGACCCAATCAACTTTCAGTTATAAATTATTTATAAAATTTAATCTACTCAATAACTTTTCTTCAAATCATTAAAACCATTTCCGTAAAACAAAACAAAAGAAAATGTTTAAATTTGCCAACAAGTAGGTAATGTCATCTACTAATTAATGTGGTACCTACAACAAATTTGAACACCCAGGTAGGTTGGCGAAATTTGGCAACAAGATGAAAGACAAATACCCTCCCCAACGTTTACTAATAAATTATAGTAATATTCATATTTTATAATTCGTTTAATAAAAATTAAAACTTTGTATAATGTGCTAATTCAAACTACCAAAAGCCACTTTAGAAAATAAGTTAATGTTTGCGTGCAAATTTATTTGGTTGGAAGTGTCGCCGGACATCAACACTACATACTAGAACACTTTTTTACCATGTCTAAGGCAAATGATTTCATTTCATTATCTAATTGTGATTTCGATACGCCATTAAATAATAGTTCACATGAAAAAGAAAAAGTGATTCGATGTAATATTTTTTTTTTACATTATCTGGTCTGTATCACTGTTTAAAACAAAAGTTACAAAACTGGCATAAAAAAACACGTGGTCGGCGTCGCGAAAACATCTCACTGAACATCAACAACTGTGTGCGTTCGGGAAACTTCGCTGTATCTTCTCGTCCAAAATTCCGCAGTGCCGTAAGATAGTCTTCAATCAGTGTATATGTTGGCAGTGGTTGAGCATACCTTGAGTGCTGGTTGTACAGAAAGGCTCAGAGTCACGCAACGAGCTATGCTCGGTATTTGTTTTGTGCGACTAAATCCGGAATACGAAAATTCACCCAAGAACGATATCATCCACGTAGCTCGAAGAATTTGCAAGTTAAAGTGGCAATGGGGCAGCCACATTGCTCGTAGAATAGAACGTGGGAGAATGGTTCTCGGGTGGCAACCAGGAGCCGGTAGACGCAGCGACAGAGTCCCTATTAGGCGGATCGGCGACATCGCACGAATAGCAGGCTACTGGTGGGTGCAGGCGGCAGGTTGTCTTTCATTGTGGCGTTCTAAGGAGGGGCTTTGTTCTACAGTAGACGTCTCCTGGCTGCTGTTGATGATGACGACAATGATGATATTAAGTCTTGAAATGGTGACATGATGCCCAAATGTGTTAGCAAATTGATTGCTTATTTCAGCTGTCAAAAAAGTATTTATTTCACTTGTGGACGTCAGTTTAAAGCCACGAAATTATCCGGAGACATAAAAATCCTTGTATTCGGCTGATCTCCAGTTTATTTCCTTATTTCATCGTCATCAATAGGTTCTGAAAAATAATAAGTACCAACTTATTAAAATATCAACAACCCAATATTTTTGGATAGCATTTATATTTCGCGCGGTGTTTCTTCATGGGTTCATTTCGTGAAGTTCCTGAAGAAGGAAGGAGTTGAAGAGAATTGCAGTAAATAATCATATTTTTTCCTTTATCGCGTATTTTCAATGCATTCATTTTATGGGTCACTATTCGCTAATTACATGGAAAATGACTTCTCTACATCTGCAGACGTAAGAGGTGCATATACATTAAATGATACTTCACCAGTGACTATAGATAAAAAGTTCAGGAAAACTGGTCTGGAAATATTAGTCAAAGTTTAAGTCTTATCCATTATATGCATTCATCGCCATCACCATATAGCATCCATCATCCGCCATTTAACCTCGCCGCGACGTCAAACGCAAAAGACGTCACCCATACGCCAGACTTCTTTATTGTGGTGCCTTAAGTTGAACCTAAACCCAATTGAACGAAGGTGGCTTTTGCATTAACGTAATGGACGTATATATAGGTTGGCGTTGAACCTGCGGTGCTGGCTGTTATGTATGTGTCATTGGCGTTGAAAAGTTTAATGACGATCATGCTAAACATGTCAAAAATGTACAATAATCGCTGTTATTACTTAGCTCGCAGATGGCGATGTGGTCCCAAGATCCGTCACGGCAATGCATCGCAGCGAACCCGCCGGGGTGGTGGTACTTTGGCCTGTTGCATCTTGGCCTGACGATCGTTCCGTTGGGTTCAAATCCATTGCACAGACGGATGCCTCGGTTCTCACCGTTTACAATATGATCACAGATATACTGGACGCTAGGGTGTGAGGGTAGCTCGCAGAAACCTGGAAGAAACGACGCTTGGTTACCAGACCGTATTTGGGGTTTTGTATGTTATCTTTAAAAGAAACGGGAACCCTCGTAGGATCACTTCGTTGTCCAACCGTCTGTTAACACGTTGGCTGCCCACCATACTACACCTACAGTATTGCTTCCACGTCCCACGGAAACTTAGCGATCCCACCGGTGATACGCGATGCATGTCACATGAAGTTAAGTGATCACCGCTGTTCATAGACACCTACAGTACATGGGTTGTACAGTGATGGGTACAGTGATGGGTTGCTAGCCGCATCGCCTATAACGAGATTCCTAATAATTTCACCCATTCCCTTGATGGGCATTTACCATCAGCGCGGGACGAGAAGCAACTGGTACATTCTAGGTTTTTCCTTTGCTCCCAGACAGCGTGGAAGTTATAGCATATGAAATTCCGGATAATTAAATGTTTTGTCTCTGTGAAGAAGATTCTGGAAAAGCAAAATTTACTTACGGGTGGCATTCTGGCATGGGTGGATCCCACTTTTTCTCTCCGCAACTCGCGAAGTCGCTTCCCGCCACCCCGTATCCGTGGTCGCAGCTCACCGTCAGCAAGACGATTTCGAAGGCTTGCCCCGGCACAGCAGCTGGCTCGCCCATCACGGTGTATGTACCATGAGCTGGATACTCGGGCAGGACACAGCCAACTTTTATTTCTGTGTCAAACGAGTAACATTCTTGATGAATATCATAAAATACTTGGATTTGCTTGTAATCCAGAATATTATCACACCGGCTTGCAGGGCCGTCTTAAACTGGGCTGGGGCCCTTGTGCACACAAGAATTTGGGGCCTAATTGCATATTCATCTAAAACTTAATAATCAACATACTTTTTCTACTTATCAATATGTAGGTACGATCTATCTAATGTTGTTACAATTATTGTTAATTCTGGAGTCGGTGTCAGCCAACGTAGGCTTGTAACTACACACATAGTTATAGGTGAGATGTGCTTGTGTATAAAAGTTAATTTGTAAAAAAATATTTATTAAAGTGTTCTCGTATTATTATTGCTAGGCATATTGTAGTGTTTCCTTGGCTGACACCGACTCCAAACATAACAACCTATAATTTGAAAAACAGCGCCTTCTCTCGTACCTGGTGAGCAGTAGATGTTACACGGGAGTTTGTTATTGTGTCGTACAGGCACATCATTCAAACAGATGACGCTTAGCGACAAAAAATCGCATAGTAACTAGATCACGTGACAGCTAGTAACAGATAGAAAAATTCGAAGGCTTACCCACCTGCTATGGGTGGTGTAGGGGTATAGCTCGCGTCACAGAGTGACGAGGATACGGGTTCGATTCCCGGCCATAGCTTTACTTTTCGGAATTTTCTATGTGTTCTATTTTCAGTTTCGTTTAGAAACTCAAATACATGGTTTGAGACGTATTGCATTTTTGGTAACCCACAACTTATTTTCTTTACCCTCTCTTCTCCTTAAATCGGCTTCTACCATCTCCTTGACTCCGTTTTCAAGCCAGGAGCGAAAATCTGGAAGCTGCGTTCCTGAAAAAACAATTGAAAAAACATAAGCTACGGGGTTCTTTCGAAATACGTAGACGGTTGATGAACTGAAGACTAACAATTTATTTTCACTAAATTAACTTCTTTTAAGTCTGAAAATAAAAATGAAAGTTTATTTTTGCAATAAGGCCGCCAAGGGCTCTTTTATACGTCTTTTTGAAACCGCAAGAAACTTGGCAGTCATTTTTTCAAAATTTACAGTAAGAAATATTTAAATTCTCCTTAAATTAAATACATTTAAAAAAGGGATATATAGGGTCCCCGAGCCTTAAATTATATATATAAATTATAAAACGACAAAAACAAAAGTTCAGTGGAGGTCTGGTGTCAAACGCCTCACCGTCAAATAAATTAATTGGAGCTGTCTCCAATGTCGAAGAGAAAAAAAAATAAAACAAAATTATGAGGTCTGGTGGCAACCCGAGCGGACCTTCCACGAGGTCCAGCCACCCGCAAAAGAGGCCCAACACCCAAAGGAGGGCCAATAAGCCGTTGTAAACCGCCAATACCGCCATGAACCTACATTTTTAACGCCCGACGCCAAACAAGGGATGTTATAATTAAGTCTGACGTCGGTATCAGTGCGTGCGTGTGTGTGTGTGTGTGTGTGTGTGTGTGTGTGTGTGTGTGTGTGTGTGTGTGTGTGTGTGTGTCTGTCTGTGGTATCGTAGCTCTTAAGCGAATAAACCGATTTCGATGAGGATTTTGCATTCGAAAGCCAGTTTTCTTGCGGTGGTTCGTAGCCATGTTTGCCAAAACTCGATTTAGCAAGTTTCAGCGTGTGGGGGGGGGGGTTCATTTTTTTTAGTTGTGGTAATGGCATAATTAGAGTTTTAATGAATACCTTCACTGAAACTCATAAACAAATTGTCATCTTTATTATTTAGTTAACTTCTACATCACTACACAAAGTCGCTTTTTCTGTCCCCAAATCCGTATGTATGCTTATAATCTTCAAAACTACACGACGGATTTTGATGCGGTTTTTTTTAATAGATAGAGTGATTCAAGAGGAAGGCTTATAATGTATAATACATGCATGATATACCGTGCGAAGCCGGGGCGGGTCGCTAGTCATTCTATAAACAGCTCTGTCGTTCTCTCCCAGATTACCTTTTCTACGCTAAGCTCAGGTTGTGACAGACGCAGGTACCTAACATCAAAAGAATCACCTTCTTGTGCTTATTGTATACTTGCTTTAGCCCGCGACTTTGTCCACACTTATTTCTTATTCCGTCTTTAGGTCTCGTGGGAAATTTAAAAAACTCATTCATTGTGTCGTCGGAACATCTTAGTGAACTCCTGTGATACTCGAGGTATATGTTTACTAAACTTGAAGTCTTTAGCTTTAGTGGACTTTGCGTTGACTGTAAGTCAGTCACGCAATTCTTTTGTAGGAATACATAATCTATGATTTAAATCTTATTTCCATTATTAAATTCGCCGCTCAAATTTACTTTAATTTATTGAAAATTTTACTTTCTTTAGTTAAGTTTTTATTTTATCTTTACTTCTCTGGCAAATGGCGACGTGGTCCCAAGAGCCAGCAACGCAGCGCATGTCGGTGAGGCTGTCAGCATGGTAGTCGGGGCCGCTGCATCCCGGCACGACGACTGTGCCGTCGGGTTCATAGTCATTGCACTTGCGGGTACTGTTCGCTTGATTCTCGACTATTCTGCAGAGGTATTTGACGCTTGGGTCTGGAGTCAGCTTGCAGAAACCTAAAAGGAAGGTAGAATCGGTATCATTCCTGGTACTATCCCTGTTTAAAAATTGTCTGTAGGTACATTTTCGAATAAAAATGAAATGCCTGAACATATTTTGGTAGTTAAGATTATCAAGGGATTACTGCAAATTCGAGTCTAGTGTAAGAAAAACTATCAAGATTTTGGAATGGATCGGGTAAACTTACGAGTGCACTGCGGCATAGGTCCTTGCCAAGCATTTCTGCCAAAGCAGTACGTCGTGCTACTACTTCCGACTACGCCGTGTCCAGGGTCGCAGGTCACCGTCAGTATGGCCGTGTCGTGGGTTTGCCCCGGCGCGGCGTCCGGCCTGTTGAGGACGGTGTAGGTCCCGTGTGACGGAAACGCGGGCAGCACGCAGCCACCGCCACGAATTGGCCTAGCGGCAAGAAGTCAGTAGGTTTAACCATCATTTTGCCCTGATGCATTCCAGAACCATGCAAGGAATAAAGGAAAAAACGATTATTACAGAAATTTAGACTTCATAGTCTTTTTAAACAGGTCGTTGATGAGTCACACAACGCAGTGGTTAAATTCTCTTTGAGTCACAGATCCACTTACCCGTCATTCACAGAGACGACATCCAGGCCATGGTCTGTTACAAAGACAAAAATAAGTATATTATTAGTTTCACTAGATTAAGCATAATCAAATTGGTCGGGAACAGGCAAGAGCTACTTTACTTATACTTCAGGATCTTCCTAACAACAATTTTAATAAAGAATTATCATCTAGGGGACCTTTTATAAACGTGGCGTGAGGCAGGATGTGTGTAAAGGTGGCGTATGAGTTGGCGTTGCACTTATGCCCATTAGTGGGTGCCGTGGACACCACGCCGCGGAGAAAGTAGCGCCACTGGTTGCCTCGGTCCATGTGTGGGAACGCCAGGCCGCCGCCGCTGTCGCCTCGACACACCGTTGTGGCTGTAAGACAATTGATACAATTTATGCCTCTTCAAAGGTATTTCCAAGGAGGCTAATAGATGCTACGGGCGACTGTAGAGCTGGCAGCTTCCTTGGACAGCGTATTAGTATCGGTATCGTCGGTATGGTATTTAATTTAACCTCCACGCAACCACTCTTAAAACTCAAGCCTGGAGAGAATGTACCAGTTAAGGTCCAAATTATAGTTCATGCATCAGATGTCAAGATCATACACCTGACACCCGCATCGTCAGCCACTTCGACGTAGCGAGCGCGGATACAATTTCTGCCGACGTGGTCTGCGCGCTGCTCGCGCGCCGAAAATACTATAGAGAAAGAAAGTGGAATACTTGCCATTACCGCGGGCGCAGATTTTGTCACTCGTGATGTAGGGCCTAAAGCTAATAGGCAAGTTGGCGATGCACTTCTCCACATCCACGTACGACAGTTCCGTCGTCAGCAACTCCTGAGAGGCGACGCCGTCCTCCGATGTCAGTCCCCAGCCTGAAACCTGTAATAATGTAAGTTTCATAACTGGCGGATTGACTCTCATATCCAGGTTAGGGAACACGGATGAGTTAATAACATTTGTGAATTCTCTACAGTACATTTCTCCTTGGGTCAATAACTAGTCTAAGGTCTACCTAACATTTTTTTAAATAAATTACTGCTCATCGTGGCCCGTGCTTTCCTGTAAGTGTTGTTGTAACATAGAATTGTTTCACTTAAGAAAAGAGCTCTTCTTCTTAACACATTCTTACTCTTCCTGCATTTGTGTTCTGCAGCTGATTCCTGTCAAACTCGACGTCGAAGTCGATGCAGACTGGCCGGATGTAAGTGACGTAGACCACCGGCGTTGCCATGACGACCAATGCGATGTCATCCTGGTAGTTACCAGCTCCGCCCATAAACCGAATCGGAATCTTAATTTCGCTGACCTGAAATAATAAAACCATTCATAAATCACTGACCCATCCTCATCTTCCTATTAGTGTCGTGTTAAATGGTTTGACAGAAAGAGGCACACGTTGCCTGACCAGACTGTTAGTTAGACGAAATACTCACGTGAGAGTGATGCACACCAGGGTCCATGGTGTTGTTCCAGGGTCTGTAGATCTTGCCGAGAGCTACTGCGTACCTGCTGGCCGGCTGCCGGCCTGTCGGATCCTCCCAGAAGCAATGTGCCGCTGCAGAGATTGCATGTTAGAACAGAAGCAGGACTTAACAGGAGTCTCTGACAATTGAAAATACTGAGGCGAGATACAGAGAGGAAGGTGAAATACGCATTTAAGATGTGATTAAAATGAGTGGATGTTAAAGGCATAGCCATACTTACCAGATATAACGACCTTGGTGGAGATCAGAGAACCGCCGCAGACCTGCTTGAAGGGAGTGTAGTTTTTGTCGTAGATGGCTGCGTGCCAGGGCAACTCGCCGTGTTTGACTCTTTTCCCGTTTATTATAAGTCCTTCGCCTACCGGTGTGAATGTCCCGCAATCTGGTTGAATTTTTTTTTTTTAATTACAGTATTGTAATTAGCTACTATTAACGATTTAAGGGCAGCCTAAGTGAGTACCTGGCTGGCAGACGGCAATGTGGTCCCAGTTGCCCTGGACGCAGCGCATGTTGAGAAGAACGCCGCTCGAGTAGTAGACGGGACGGTTGCATTCCGGCACGACGACCGTGCCGTCGGGTTCCGACTCGTGACATTCCCTGGTACCGCTAAATATGCCCTTACCGGATATTCTGCATGAGTAATTCACGCTTGGGTCCGGTGTCAGTTTGCAGAACCCTGGAAATAAGGTTTGGTTGCGAGCGCTACTATGTCTAGTGAAAATTAAATTGTTTAGTTGATACACAATGCTACCCAGCTAAAGCGTGTTTCCAGGAGTTTTATATAGTGCTGATCATTGGCAAAATCCAGGGGGCTGGATGGCAGCGTTCAGTGACGAAGTCTATATATAAGAATAACGAAGTTACTTACAGGTGCACTGTGGCATAGGTTGTAGCCAAATATTTCCGCCAAAACAGTAAGTGCTATTGCTTCCAACTACTCCGTACCCGGGGTCACAGGACACTGTCAAACTGGCATAGTCGTACGTTTGTCCCGGCACGGATTCCGGCCTGTTGTAGACGGTGTAGGTGCCATGAGGTGGGTACGGCGGCAGCACGCAGCCAGCTGGCCTGACCACGAATGTTAAGAAAGAAAGAAAGAATGTATAGGTATCTCCGCAAAGTAACAATTGATTCATGACATCCTCAGAATATAGAATAAAACCTTATGCGTGCTAGAGAGCTTGTGTATTATTAATGATTGTGGTATTTACGAATTATAGGTTATGACCTTCGAAAATTAAGATAGTGCAGGCAGTCTCCTACGCAGCTCACTGCCGAAACAGAATTCTTTAAGTAGGCTCACGGATCCGTGGTTTAATGCGCCACCGGGCTATGTATGTAGTAAAATTTTGATGTTTTGCTTTGAAATTATATGTGCTTTAGTTCCAACGTTCATGATCGACACTCACCCGTTTTGAGCAGCACCAGCAGCCAACCCGTAAACTGGAAATGATAGTCAATGTAACAATAATTCAGACGAAGAAATAATACATCAGTGTACTGTGTTCTGCCATAGAGATTAACACATCAGAGTATTTTAATTGCGTTGTTCAAAAATATCTATAAATAGAGCTTATTTTTAGTTAGATAAGAAGCGAACTTAGGTATTTTCGTACAGTTAGCTGCTTAGATATTAGAGAACTTGACTGTGCCATTCAGATTAATAAACGATTGAAAATATCCAGAAGTCCGATGATGCTGAGACACATTAAAAAGTAGACGCACTTATCAGTAGGTACACAGGTTATTATAAAATCGTACTTACCAGTGAAAACGTATAAGGAGATCAAATTGTACATAGTCACAAGTCACGTCTGCCCGCTTATGACCTCGCCGGCCAACTTCCATTTATCTCAGACATTAGCAAAAACAATGATAACACCACAGATATTTAACAAGAGGAATACAACCGTTGCCGTTTGTATTTCTTAGCAGTAAGCCATCTGCCACGTAATTTTTTTTTGATCCTGGTGTGGGCACGAGGAGACCGGGGACAATAGTAGGTACCACGGGGCAATAGTAACGTCGTCCATATTTTCTAACCCTAACATTATTAGCATCACCGTGTGCGTACGTACGCGCGTTGAGCGTGTCCCGACTTGCTCACCAGTCGGTTAGACGGAGCCTGATGTAACAAGACCCAAAGGCCACGATAATAATATTTGAGATTCAAAGAATCAAGGCGAATCTAATGTTGTATAACTTACTAAAATCCGTTGAATCATTGATTAGTTACATCCAGTTTACGCTACAGTTATCAATGCATAAAAACGATCAGCTTATTTTTAGAAACTGAGATAACTTGAATACAAGTTTATTAGACTTGAGTAATTATATTTTTAATGAAAATGCAGATCCTAATTGCTGATGTTGGTACCTTTAATCAGACTGATTAAATTCATGAAATAAATATTGATATTGTTACGATTATAATATAATGTTACGATTATAATATAAAAAACGTATGTTTTATTTACTCCGGAAATTGTGGTACAAAGGACCCGTAGTAGGGGTCAATAGTAGCAGTGGGAATGACTGAACAAAAACTCGATTAGTGGATAAAATGCTATGTTCTAGTAATAAATAATATCAAAAACGTATAAAATAAAAATAAAATATAATAAAAGTCGTTTATTTCAGACAACAGCGTTTGGTCCATATTTTGTTAGTTAAAATCGAATATTAAGTGAGTAAAGAGTGAACCTGGCATGTCACATGTTGATGTAGTAAAGTTTTTCTTAGAAGTTTTCAGATTCTGTGCAATGTGCCGTTATTTGCTAAGTGTTACCGTTGTCCCCGGTCTACCGCCCGGTCCTGCCCGGTCTTCGCCTAGGATTTTGACACTTTCCAAAATATCTTTCAAATTTGAAAGCATTTGGTACTCCTATCAGTATAAATCATTAAAGCTTTGCATTTCATTACTTGACTTGGTAATAAATGGCCCCAAAGGCAATAGGCGAAGTACGGGTATTTTTCCCTATCTTCACCTATGGCATGCCTTACCGCTAATAATAATAATAAACTTTTCTATGACTTTCGCATGTTAAATCTTATGTACTTGAAATGTGTGATTTTTTTTATGTTAGAGAGGCCAGACAAACGAACTAGTGGGTCGCCTGATGTTAAATGCTCACCACTGTCCACAGACAGCCGCAGCGCTTTACGCGATGCCAGTGCGTTGTCGGCCCTAATATAAACCCACTGAGAATATGATATGAACCTTAACTACAACCAGGCTAAGCATATTTAAAAAAAATGTGTGGTAGGCGAAGATTGGCTGCAGTCTGAAGTTTCATACATTTTCTGTAACGATGCTAGGGCTGCCAAAAACTAACCAACATGCCAAACAAAAGGGAGTAATGGTTTACTATAAAACAAATATTATTTTCAACTTTTTTATTATTTAAACAAAAACGTATCTCTTTTCCCTTATAAATATTTTTTAACTGAGATCCAGTCAACCTTTGGCTATAAAATATTTATATGATTTAATCTACTCATTAACTTGCCTCTAAATCGTTAAAGCCATTTCCGTAAAACAAAACAAAAGAAAATATTTAAATTTGCAAACAAGTAATGTCATCCATTAATTAATGTGAAACAACAAATTTGAGAACCCTAGCGGTAGGCGACATCAACACTAAATACTAGATCACTTTTTTACCATGTCTAAGGCGAAATAAATTATTTCATTACTTATCCAATTGTTATTTCTATACGTAAGCTAGCCGTTAAATAATAGTATCACATGAAAAATAAATAGTTATATGATATAAGAATGTAAAATATTTAACATTATCTGGTCTGCACACTGTATAAAACAAAAGTTAAAACACTGTCATAAAAAACACGTGGTCGGCGTCGCGAAAACATCTCACTGAACATCAACAACTGTGTGCGTTCGGGAAACTTCGCTGTATCTTCTCGTCCAAAATTCCGCAGTGCCGTAAGATAGTCTTCAATCAGTGTATGTGCTCCGACCCATCTTTCAAGGACCCAAAATGTTGCTGGCTCTGCTGCGGCCTCAGCGGAGGACTTCAAACGCCGAAAGTATAGCTCGCTTGGAGGCAGCTATATTTTCGAGGCGTTTGGAGTCGAAACTCTGGGGCCATGGGGGCCAAGCGCGCGCCGTGTCTATAAAGATATCTCGGCGCGCCTTATAGAGGCCTCCCGTGACCAGAGGGCTGGCCAATATTTCGCCCAGCGAATAAGCATTGCCATACAACGTGGCAATGCTGCCAGCCTTCTGGGCACCCTCCCCATTGGCGGCGATTTGGGAGAATTTTTTTATCTTTAATAATAGTTTTAGGTAGGTTTAAGTTATTTTTAAGTGTATATGTTGTCAGTGGTTGAGCAATCCTTGAGTGCTGGTTGTACAGAAAGGCTCAGAGTCACGCAACGAGCTATGCTCGGTATTTGTTTTGTGCGACTAAATCCGGAATACGAAAATTCACCCAAGAACGATATCATCCACGTAGCTTGAAGAATTTGCAAGTTAAAGTGGCAATGGGGCAGCCACATTGCTCGTAGAATAGAACGTGGGAGAATGGTTCTCGGGTGGCAATCAGGAGCCGGTAGACGCAGCGACAGAGTCCCTATTAGGCGGATCGGCGACATCGCACGAATAGCAGGCTACTGGTGGGTGCAGGCGGCAGGTTGTCTTTCATTGTGGCGTTCTAAGGAGGGGCTTTGTTCTACAGTAGACGTCTCCTGGCTGCTGTTGATGATGACGACAATGATGATATTAAGTCTTGAAATGGTGACATGATGCCCAAATGTGTTAGCAAATTGATTGCTTATTTCAGCTGTCAAAAAAGTATTTATTTCACTTGTGGACGTCAGTTTAAAGCCACGAAATTATCCGGAGACATAAAAATCCTTGTATTCGGCTGATCTCCAGTTTATTTCCTTATTTCATCGTCATCAATAGGTTCTGAAAAATAATAAGTACCAACTTATTAAAATATCAACAACCCAATATTTTTGGATAGCATTTATATTTCGCGCGGTGTTTCTTCATGGGTTCATTTCGTGAAGTTCCTGAAGAAGGAAGGAGTTGAAGAGAATTGCAGTAAATAATCATATTTTTTCCTTTATCACGTATTTTCAATGCATTCATTTTATGGGTCACTATTCGCTAATTACATGGAAAATGACTTCTCTACATCTGCAGACGTAAGAGGTGCGTATACATTAAATGATACTTCACCAGTGACTATAGATAAAAAGTTCGAGAAAACTGGTCTGGAAATATTAGTCAAAGTTTAAGTCTTATCCATTATAATGCATTCATCGACATCACCAGATAGCATCCATCATCCGCCATTTAACCTTTTCGCCGCGACGTCAAACGCAAAAGACGTCACCCATACGCCAGACTTCTTTATTGCGGTGCCTTAAGTTGAACCTGAACCCAATTGAACGAAGGTGGCTTTTGAATTAACGCAATGGACGTATATATAGGTTGGCGTTGAACCTGCGGAGCTGGCTGTTATGTATGTGTCGTTGGCGTTGAAAAGATTAATGACGATCATGCTAAACATGACAAAAATCTAAATATATATAACTCAAAGGTGACTGACTGACTGACTGACTGACTGACATAGTGATCTATCAACGCACAGCCCAAACCACAAGACGGATCGGGCTGAAATTTGGCATGTACATGTTATGACGTAGGCATCCGCTAAGAAAGGATTTTTGGAAATTCCCACGGGATAAGGAAAAAACGGGAATTATATATTCGATTCCGAGTGACGCTATCTCAGTAACTATAATAACTAGACTCTTCAAATTTGATACAAAAGTAGGTGATTACAAAACTAAGAAACTAATTTCAGGATTTTTGGAAATTCCCACGGGATAAGGAAAAAAACGGGATTTATATATTCAGTTCTACGGGATCGAGTTACATGGCAATTGCTGATTCTACGCGGACGAAGTCGCGGGCATAAGCTAGTGTACAATAAAGGCTGTTATTACTTAGCTCGCAGATGGCGATGTGGTCCCAAGATCCGTCGCGGCAATGCATCGCAGCGAACCCGCCGGGGTGGTGGTACTTTGGCCTGTTGCATCTTGGCCTGACGATCGTGCTGTTGGCTTCAAATTCATTGCACGGACGGGTGCCTCTGTTCTCACCGTTTACAATATAATCACAGTTATACTGGACGCTAGGGTGTGAGGGTAGCTCGCAGAAACCTGGAAGAAACGACGGTTAGTTAACAAACCGTATTTGAGGTTTTGTACCGCTGAAAGAAACGGGAACCCTCGTAGGATCACGTTGGCTGCCCACCATATTACAGCTACAGTATTGCTCCCACGTCCCATAGAAACTTAGTGATCCCACCAGTGATACTCTAGGCATGTCACCTGAAGTTAAGTGATCGCCACTGCTCATAGATACGTACAGTATTGCTCCCACGTCCCAAAGAAACTTAGTGCTCCCACCGGTGATACTCAATGCATGTCACCTGAAATTAAGGGATCGCCACTGCTCATAGATACATACAGTATTGCTCCCACGTCCCATAGAAACTTAGTGATCCCACCGGTGATACTCAATACATGTCACCTGAAGTTAAGTGATCACTACTGCTCATACTTACAGGACTGCTGGTGCAATGCCGGCTTTGCAAATAATGGTACACTCGCCTTTTAGTAAAGTTACTTACTTTACTTACTTTTAGTAAAGTTACAGTGGTATAAAAATAGTTATGACAAAATTATCATCGTGGAAAATATTACATTATTCACAAATACGTACATACATAAATCACGTCTATATTCCTTACGGGGTAGACAGAGCCTGAGGTAACAAGACCGTATAGGTGGAAAGGGTAATCAAAACAGTGAGTGCAGTGATGGGTTGCTAGCCGCATCGCCTATAACGAGATTCCTAATAATTTCGCCCATTCCCTTGATGGGCATGAAATTCCGGAAAATTAAACGTTGCGTCTGTGTGAAGAAGATTTTGGATCAGCAAAATTTACTTACGGGTGCATTCTGGCATGGGGGGATCCCACTGTTTGTCTCCGCAACTCGCGAAGTTGCTTCCCGCCACCCCGTATCCGTGGTCGCAGCTTACGGTCAGCAAGACGATTTCGAAGGCTTGCCCCGGCACAGCACCTGGGTGGTTCATCACGGTGTATGTACCATGCGCTGGATACTCGGGCAGGACGCAGCCAGTTTTTACTTCTGTGTCAAACGCGTAACATTTTTAATGAAGATCATAAAAATACTTGTATTTGCTTGTAATCAAGAATATTTCACACCGACTTGCAGGGCCGTCTTAAACTAGGCTGAGGCCTTTGGGCACACAAGAATTATAATAACATGTCCGACCATGTGCCCGACAAAAATGTTTTGAGAATAAATGTGTGAGGGAAATTGTCGGTCCTTCGGGGCCCCCTGAGAACGGGGGCCCTGGGCATGGGCCCCATATGGCCTGATGGTGAAGACGGTATTACCGGCTTGTCTGTTTGCGCGTGTGGTAGCGGAGTAGCAATATTTATGGACCTCCGCAAAGCAACGCCTGATTTAATAAATTACTTTCTAGTATTATTTCAATGATTTAGGCAAAAATTCTTGATTCATTTGATAGTACCTATCATTTGAAAAACAGCACCTTCTCTCGTCCCTGGTGAGCAGTAGATGTTCCACGGGAGTTTGTTATTGTGTCGTACAGACACATCATTCAAACAGATGACGCTTAGCGACAAAAAATCGCATAGTAACTAGGTCACGTGACAGCTAGTAACAGATAGAAAAATTCGAAGTCAAAAGCTTACCCTCCTGCTATGGGTGGTGTAGGGGTATAGCTCGCGTCACGTAATGACGAGGATCCGGGTTCGATTCCCGGCCATAGCTTTACTTTTCGGATTTTTCTGTGTTCTAATTTTCAGTGTCGTTTAGAAACTCAAATACCTACATGGTTTAAGATGTATTGAATTTTTGGTAACCCACAACTTATTTTTGCATACCCTCTCGTCTCCTTAAATCGGCTTCATACATCTCCCTGGCTCCGATTCCAAGCGAGGAGAAAAAATCTGGAAGCTGCGTTCCTGAAAAAATAATTGAAAAAACATAAGCTACGGGGTTCTTTCGAAATACGTAGACAATTGATGAACTAAAGACTAACGATTTTCACCTAAACCATTTTTTTAAAGTGTGAGGGCTAGTGGCGATCCAAGCGGACCTTCCAAGAGGTCCAACCACCCCCAAAAGAGGCCCAACACCCAAAGGAGGGCCAATAAGCCGTTGTTAGCCGCCAATACCCCCATGAACCTACATTTTTAACGCCCGTCGCCAAATAAGGGGTGTTCTAAGTCTTCGATATCAGTGCGTTCGTGTGCGAGTGCGTTCGTGTGCGTGTGTGTGTGCGTGTGTGTGTGTGTGTGTGTGTGTGTGTGTGTGTGTGCGCGTGTGTGTGTGTGTGTGTGTGTGTGTGTGTGTGTGTGTGTGTGTGTGTGTGTGTGTGTGTATGTGTATGTCTGTGGCATCGTTAAGCGAATAGACCGATTTCGATGCGGATTTTGCATCCGCAAGCCAGTTTCCTTGCGGTGGTTCATAGCCATGTTTGCTAGGAATCGATTGAGCATTTTCTGCGTGGGGGGTTTTACCATTTTTTTTTCATTTGTGGTTATAGCATAATAAAAGTTTCCATTAACACGTTAGCTGCGGCACCAATTTTTGCATACTTTCCGTTCCTGCGGCACGAGGTATAATCGGCCCGTACCGTGACCAGACGTTAGGGCGACACGCGGTCTATTAGACCCCACCTCCTTTTACAGACTAAAATCCATTTTCTGGCGCGAAATCAAAGATAAATGAGAATTTTGGTCCTTATTGATATAGACAGTGAATTGATGAACCCTAATCCACCGTCGCCCCGGGATCAGATGGCTAGTTTAGGAATTATTAGCAAAACAAAATATGGGATCTTATACACCTCGTAACGCACTGAAATAGGGCAAATTTTCGCTGCGATTAGTGATGGGAAAAATAATATCAACGTTTTTAAACTGTCTTAACTACGCAACGACTTGACCGATTTTGATCAATTATATCTCATTAGATCGTTTTAAGGGCAAAACCTGGCAAAACAACACAAAGCTATCAAAGGATACATTTTTTTTTAAATAATCTAAATTGTGCTTGAAGGCGCCATAAAGAAAAAAAACCGGCCAAGTGCGAGTCGGACTCGCGCACGAAGCGTTCCATTCTATACCATTAAGAGGCACCTATTACAGACTTATTATTGGAAAATAATGGATTACGGTTTACAATCGACGTGATGCACAACACTGGTCGCGGGAAGCTCGCGTTGAGTGCGGTACGAGGTCAGGGGGGATATGGGACGTTTTAGCCTCGTTCCGCACTGCATTAAAATTACATTACTTCAGTGCGGCACGAGGCCTAAGACATCCGGTACCAAGGTAGGTACACCACCGAGTCCGGAACCATTAGTGATCTCAAATATATATTTATCTCTTTCCTACACTGGACCAAACCAAAGCTATGCCATTCGCACGACAGAGAAATTCACTTTTTTGCTTGCCGCACCACAGGGAAGTTACATCAGGGGTGATTTAGGCCTCGCTTCGCACTTAACGTGTTAATACCTACACTGAAACTTATAAGCAAATTTTCATCTTCATTTTTTAGTTAATTTGATTAGTTAGTAGCTTCTACATCTTTCTGTAAACATCTTTGTCGTTTTCTCTCAGATTACCTCTTCTACACCAAACCCAGGTTGTAACAGACGTAGGGTACCTAACATCAAAACAATTGCCTTCTTATGCTAAGTGTAGACTTCCTTTTGCCCGCGACTTTGTCCACTATTATTGCTTGTTCCCAGTGGCGTAACTATAGGGTGACAGGGGTGGCAAAATGCCAGGGGCCCCTAGCTCTACGGGGCCCCGAATGAACTGGCTTGGTTGAGAGCACAGAAGAGACGCTGATGCACTGATTTTTATTGAGGAATGAGCCCCGAAGTTGCCGCGGGCCTCAGACGTTATAGTTACGCCACTGCTTGTTCCGTCCTTAGGGCTTGTGGGAAATTTAAAAAAAACTCATTCGTGGTGTCATCGGAACATCTCAGTGAACCTCTGTGATACTCAAGGTATATGCCTACCAAACTTGAAGTCTGTAGCTTTAGTGGTTTAGACTTTGCGTTGACTGTCAGTCAGTCACGCAATTCTTTTGTAGGTATACATAATCTATGATTTAAATCTTATTTCCATCATAAAATTCGCCGCTCAAATTTAATTTAATTTAATGAAAATTTTACTTTCTTTAGTTAAGTTTTTATTTTATCTTTACTTCTCTGGCAAATTGCGACGTGGTCCCAAGAGCCAGCAACGCAGCGCATGTCGGTGAGGCTGTCAGCATGGTAGTCGGGGCCGCTGCATCCCGGCACGACCACTGTGCCGTCAGGTTCATAGTCATTGCACTTGCGGGTACTGTTCGCTTGATTCTCGACTATTCTGCAGAGGTATTTGACGCTTGGGTCTGGAGTCAGCTTGCAGAAACCTAAAAGGAAGGTAGAATCGGTATCATTCCTGGTACTATCCCTGTTTAAAAATTGTCTGTAGGTACATTTTCGAGTAAAAATGAAATGCCTGAACATATTTTGGTAGTTAAGATTATCAAGGGATTACTGCAAATTCGAGTCTAGTGTAAGAAAAACTATCAAGATTTTGGAATGGATCGGGTAAACTTACGAGTGCACTGCGGCATAGGTCCTTGCCAAGCATTTCTGCCAAAGCAGTACGTCGTGCTACTACTTCCGACTACGCCGTGTCCAGGGTCGCAGGTCACCGTCAGTATTGCCGTGTCGTGGGTTTGCCCCGGCACGGCGTCCGGCCTGTTGAGGACGGTGTAGGTCCCGTGTGACGGAAACGCGGGCAGCACGCAGCCACCGCCACGAATTGGCCTAGCGGCAAGAAGTCAGTAGGTTTAACCATCATTTTGCCCTGATGCATTCCAGAACCATGCAAGGAATAAAGGAAAAAACGATTATTACAGAAATTTTGACTTCATAGTCTTTTTAAACAGGTCGTTGATGAGTCACACAACGCAATGGTTAAATTCTCTTTGAGTCACAGATCCACTTACCCGTCATTCACAGAGACGACATCCAGGCCATGGTCTGTTACAAAGACAAAAATAAGAATATTATTAGTTTCAGTAGATTAAGCATAATCAAATTGGTCGGGAACAGGCAAGAGCTACTTTACTTATACTTCAGGATCTTCCTAACAACAATTTTAATAAAGAATTATCATCTAGGGCACCTTTTATAAAAGTGGCGTGAGGCAGGATGTGTGTAAAGGTGGCGTATGATTTGGCGTTGCACTTATGCCCATTAGTGGGTGCCGTGGACACAACACCGCGGAGAAAGTAGCGCCACCGGTTGCCTCGGTCCATGTGTGGGAACGCCAGGCCGCCGCCGCTGTCGCCTCGACACACCGTTGTGGCTGTAAGACAATTAATACAATTTATGCCTCTTCAAAGGTATTTCGAAGGAGGCTAATAGACGCTACGGGCGACTGCAGAGCTGGCAGCTTCCTTGGACAGCGTATCAGTATCGGTGTCCAAAAAGGGAATGCTGCCAGCGCCTGTGGAACTATGCCTAGGGGGGCCCTCCTTTTTTAATCATTTTATTTTCACATTAGGTTTAGTTTTTAATTCGTTTTTAATTTAATTAGTTTAATTTGTTTTTAATTCCCTTTTTGTATTAATACAGTTGATACAGTGGTGCATAAATGCGCTAGTATATTAGTTGACTAAAATACCAGATCTTACTGGAGGACGAACACGCCCCAGACTTGAGGTTAGCGATACTCATTGTGTATTAATGTAACTACTGTGCTGAAACCTAATTATAATATACATCAGTTAAGTTTATTCCCTATTTAATTTAACCTCCGCGCAACCACTCTTAAAACTCAAGCCTGGAGAGAATGTACCAGTTAAGGTCCAAATTATAGTTCATGCATCAGATGTCAAGATCATACACCTGACACCCGCATCGTCAGCCACTTCGACGTAGCGAGCGCGGATACAATTTCTGCCGACGTGGTCTGCGCGCTACTCGCGCGCCGAAAATACTATAGAGAAAGAAAGTGGAATACTTGCCATTACCGCGGGCGCAGATTTTGTCACTCGTGATGTAGGGCCTAAAGCTAATAGGCAAGTTTGCGAAGCACTTCTCCACATCCACGTATGACAGTTCCGTCGTCAGCAACTCCTGAGAGGCGACGCCGTCCTCCGATGTCAGTCCCCAGCCTGAAACCTGTAATAATGTAAGGTTCATAACTGGCGGATTGACTCTCATATCCAGGTTAGGGAACACGAATGAGTTAATAACATTTGTGAATTTTCTACAATACATTTCTACTTGGGTCAATAACTAGTCTAAGGTCTACCTAACATTTTTTTAAATAAATTACTGCTCATCGTGGACCGTGCTTTCCTGTAAGTGCTGTTGTAACATAGAATTGTTTCACTTAAGAAAAGAGCTCTTCTTCTTAACACGTTCTTACCCTCCCTGCATTTGTGTTCTGCAACTGATTCCTGTCAAACTCGACGTCGAAGTCGATGCAGACGGGCCGAATGTGAGTGACGTAGACCACCGGCGTTGCCATGACGACCAGCGCGATGTCGTCCTGGTAGTTACCAGCTCCGCCCATGAACCGAATCGGAATCTTAATTTCGCTGACCTGAAATAATAAAACCATTCATAAATCACTGACCCATCCTCATCTTCCTATTAGTGTCGTGTTAAATGGTTTGACAGAAAGAGGCACACGTTGCCTGACCAGACTGTTAGTTAGACGAAATACTCACGTGAGAGTGATGCACACCAGGGTCCATGGTGTTGTTCCAGGGTCTGTAGATCTTGCCGAGAGCTACTGCGTACCTGCTGGCCGGCTGCCGGCCTGTCGGATCCTCCCAGAAGCAATGTGCCGCTGCAGAGATTGCATGTTAGAACAAAAGCAGGACTTAACAGGAGTCTCTGACAATTGAAAATACTGAGGCGAGATACAGAGAGGAAGGTGAAATACGCATTTAAGATGTGATTAAAATGAGTGGATGTTAAAGACATAGCCATACTTACCAGATATAACGACCTTGGTGGAGATCAGAGAACCGCCGCAGACCTGCTTGAAGGGAGTGTAGTTTTTGTCGTAGATGGCTGCGTGCCAGGGCAACTCGCCGTGTTTGACTCTTTTCCCGTTTATTATAAGTCCTTCGCCTACCGGTGTGAATGTCCCGCAATCTGGTTGAATTTTTTTTTTTAAATTACAGTATTGTAATTAGCTACTATTAACGATTTAAGGGCAGCCTAACTGAGTACCTGGCTGGCAGACGGCAATGTGGTCCCAGTTGCCCTGGACGCAGCGCATGTTGAGAAGAACGCCGCTCGAGTAGTAGACGGGACGGTTGCATTCTGGCACGACGACCGTGCCGTCGGATTCCCACTCGTGACATTCCCTGGTACCGCTAAATATGCCCTTACCGGATATTCTGCATGAGTAATTCACGCTTGGGTCCGGTGTCAGTTTGCAGAACCCTGGAAATAAGGTTTGGTTGCGAGCGCTACTATGTCTAATGAAAATTAAATTGTTTAGTTGATACACAATGCTACCCAGCTAAAGCGTGTTTCCAGGAGTTTTATATAGTGCTGATCATTGGCAAAATCCAGGGGGCTAGATGGCAGCGTTCAGTGACGAAGTCTATAGACAATAATAACGAAGTTACTTACTGGTGCATTGCGGCATAGGTTGCAGCCAAATATTTCCGCCAAAGCAGTAAGTGATATTGCTTCCAACTACTCCGTACCCGGGGTCGCAGGTCACTGTCAAACTGGCATAGTCGTACGTTTGTCCCGGCACGGCTTCCGGCCTGTCGTAGACGGTGTAGGTGCCATGAGGCGGGTACGGTGGCAGCACGCAGCCAGCTGGCCTGACCACGAATGTTAAGAAAGAAAGAAAGAAAGAATGTATCACTATCTAACAATTGATTCATGCCATCTTCCGAATATAGAATAAAATCTTATGCGTGCTAGAGAGCTTGTGTATTATTATGATTGTTATCTACGAATTATAGGTTTCATGACCTTCGAAAATTAAGATAGTGCGGGCAGTCTCCTACGTAGCTTACTGCCGAAACAGAATTCTTTAAGTAGGCCCACGGATCCGTGAATGCGCCACCGGGCTGTGTATTTGGTAATATTTTGATGTTTTGCTTTGATATTATATGTGCTTTAGTTCCAACGTCCATGATTGACACTCACCCGTTTTGAGCAGCACCAGCAGCCAACCCGTAAACTGGAAATGATAGATGTAAAAATGACTGACGAAGAAAGAATACATGTGTGTTCTGCCATGGAGATTATGACATCAGAGTATTATACTAGAGGGTGAAATGGAATATCTGATGTGCCGGTAATAATAAAATAAATAAAATAAATGTCAATGTCTACTAGTTTAAGCTCGTGGATTTATTTCATTTTATTTACTCATGACGATTTCAATCTAAATTCTTCTAACTTCACAATGTACAATTAATAATGTAATTTTTATTGAATGAATAAATAATGTAATCTAATCTAAAAAATCGGGGCCCTGTTCGCCAATATCCGACCAATAGCCGACCTTAATTTCAGTTACATAAGAAGCGAGTTTAGATATTTTTGAACAGCTGCATAGCTCATAGATATTAGAGAACTCGACTGTGCCTTTCAGATTAATAAACAATTGAAAATATTCGGGATTCCGATGATGAGACACATTAAAAAGTAGACGCACTTATCAGTACACAGGTTATTATAAAATCGTACTTACCAGTGAAAACGTATAAGGAGATCAAATTGTACATAGTCACAAATCACGTCTGCCCGCTTATGACCTCGCCGGCCAACACACATTTATCTCACAAATTAGCAAAAACAATGATAACACCACAGATATTCAACAAGAGGAATACAACCGACGTTTGTTTCTTCGCAGTAAATCTTCTGCCACGTGAATCAAACTTTTTGGCACGAGGAATTCCGTTTAGCGCTCATGCCGTTTTCGTGTGTAGTCGTGAGTAATGCTATGAATAAGCTAATGTGAAACACCAAAAGCAGCAATGTCCGTTTTCCTTGTTCTATGATATTGAAATTAAAAAATGTATTCGAAATATTTAAAGGGTACTTCGTAAACGTGAGACAGTTCTACTTGTGGAAAGCTGACACTTAAATGGCACCATTGACGTACAATAAACAACTAGACTCCCAATCACGCTCAAAAACTGTCCGAAGCAAAAGTCTGAACGACGCGTCTATTGTTCAGAGTTTTGGTTCAGTTGTGTTTCGACCGCGCTTTGATAACAATGTACATGTCTCTTTCGCACCGTAATCTTACTATTGAGAACAAAAGAGACAGGCAGGTTTCTAGCGCGTGGCGTCGTGTCATTACTTCTCACGATCCTACGCCATTGATATTAAACATTACTGCCACGAAATAAGGTGTCAATTTGAACGAATATGTTAATGTTATCTAAGTCGATGTGTTGACACACACAACACATAGACAAAGCAACTCGGACGTTTCTTGAGGAACCTTTGTTAGCGACTGAGAGTCTAGTTGTTTATTGTAAGTCAATGAATGGCGCGTATTGTTTGTAATGTCATTAAGAGTATTTATGTTTGTTTACAATTCATTTAGAATTGTAATTAGAAATGTATCAAAGTCAACATGTTTTTATGGACCTCCGTAAACATTCAAAGCAGACGTGTCGCAAAACATTAAAATTCTATTAAATACGAAACAAACTAAACTCAATCGTGAGTGTACCAGCTGTAAGATCTACTTTCCATAGTTAAGAGCCGTGTGCTTACGTCGTAGAAAAGAATCTACACAAAAGTAAGCCTCAGTTACTACGGAGCCAACAGGATCTCAACCATTATTGTTTAAAAAGACTGTTAGGAGATCACCTACAAAAAAATATTTATGGATCGCAACCTCTCGAAGCTTTGTCAATCTGACGCGGCAGACATGCAAGTAAAGCGCCCTGTAAACGATCAAATTGTTATTACACATAAACGGATAACTCACGTATAAAAAGTCGAGTGATGCTCGACATGTTTCTGACTATTTCGTATTGTCGTTTGACAAGAATAAAAATGACGATGAAAACGAGGGTAGTTGTGCGCCGCTGTCAGTTGCGCGCGTCTGGCGCGCAGTGTTCGTTTCGCTGCCGCCGGGGCGAGCGCTCTAGGAAGAAGGACCGTTTATGGGTAATGATGATTAAGTCTCACGGTAGTTTCATGTTGAAAGGATCAAATTGTTTGTCAAATTTTACGTGTTTGTCAAATTATTTGTTAGTGTACGGCTGTGTTTGAGGCGATTGTCAAACAATCTACGTGTTTGTCGCGTTTGATGAAAATCTGGATTGATGTCGAGTTTGACAAACAGGTTTGAATGAACGATGGTGTTTGTCAAACAAGATCTCGGAAGAAGAAGTTTGACAAACAAATTTGTCTAGCAAATTTGACCGTTTAACACGTTAAGTGCGAAGCGAGGCCTAAATCACCCCTGATGCAACTTCCCTGTGGTGCGGCAAGCAAAAAAGTGAATTTCTCTGTCGTGCGAATGGCATAGCTTTGGTTTGGTCCAGTGTAGGAAAGAGATAAATATATATTTGAGATCACTAATGGTTCCGGACTCGGTGGTGTACCTACCTTGGTACCGGATGTCTTAGGCCTCGTGCCGCACTGAATTAATATAATTTTATTGCAGTGCGGAACGAGGCTAAAACGTCCCATATCCCCCCTGACCTCGTACCGCACTCAACGCGAGCTTCCCGCGACCAGTGTTGTGCATCACGTCGAATGGAGAGCACGTCCTTTTAATAGGTGCCTCTTAATGGTATAGAATGGAACGCTTCGTGCGCGAGTCCGACTCGCACTTGGCCGGTTTTTTTTTCTTTATGGCGCCTTCAAGCACAATTTAGATTATTTAAAAAAAAATGTATCCTTTGATAGCTTTGTGTTGTTTTGCCAGGTTTTGCCCTTAAAACGATCTAATGAGATATAATTGATCAAAATCGGTCAAGTCGTTGCGTAGTTAAGACAGTTTAAAAACGTCGATATTATTTTTCCCATCACTAATCGCAGCGAAAATTTGCCCTATTTCAGTGCGTTACGAGGTGTATAAGATCCCATATTTTGTTTTGCTAATAATTCCTAAACTAGCCATCAGATCCCGGGGCGACGGTGGATTAGGGTTCATCAATTCACTGTCTATATCAATAAGGACCAAAATTCTCATTTATCTTTGATTTCGCGCCAGAAAATGGATTTTAGTCTGTAAAAGGAGGTGGGGTCTAATAGACCGCGTGTCGCCCTAACGTCTGGTCACGGTACGGGCCGATTATACCTCGTGCCGCAGGAACGGAAAGTATGCAAAAATTGGTGCCGCAGCTAACGTGTTAACAGGGCGCTTTAACAAATTTGTTTGATATGTTCTCTTAGCACGAGTATCTCGTATACTCAAAAAGAGGCGCCAGTACAGATACCACTGTTCTAATTTAAGTTACATACTGAATAAATATTTATCACTTTTCATTTTTTTTTCATTAGTAAGAATACTTGACTTACTTATAAGTATGTCTTGAAATAAATCAGTAAAATCATGGTTACCAGACAAACGTTTTATTGAATCAGGAGTTTGTTATATCGCAATAAGAAAAAGTGTAGGTACAGTCAAGTTTAGTGTAATAATATGTATCTAGTCAAAGTTTTAAAAATAAGTACCATACGCTCTTTAGTAAAATGTAAAAGTGACGTTTAACACAGATAAGTCAATATCGTATTGATAAACATACATTACTTGGGAACAACAATGACTTATTGCTACAAAACGTCGATATTACGCTAAATATTTGATCTAATTTTTATGTTAGTAAAATGTAAAAATGACGTATAACACAATTAAGTCAATGTCGTATTAATAAAGATACATTTTACTTGGGAACAACAATGACTTAATTGCGACAAACGTCAATATTGCAAAGAATATTTTATCAAATTTACATCAGTGACACGCTAAAAATGACGTATAAGACCTTTATGTCAATGTTGTTCTTTAAATCGCAAAAAAGTGAGGCGTAAATTACCTTTGCGTCGATGTACAGCCCGACTTTCTCCACTCCCCGCGAACAACTGACCAATCAGTCATTGTTGGTTTCAATAGCCGCTCAAAAGAACAATGACGCAACACCCTCTGGTGGAATTTTGCGGGAAAAACTTGAAAGTCAATGTAGTACCAAAAAGTTCGATCGATTTCGGACCGTTTCCTATCATTAAGTCGTTTATTGAAAATTTTGCATTTACGTCGTTGTTGCAATAGAGGTGCGACATGTTGTTATATGTTGGTAGGATATATTTTGACAGATACGATACGTTTCTTAGGTTTTGAGCTCTAGTTCTTTGTTTTAATAAAGTTAGGTTGCTAATTTCGTCACATAAGGTCATCATTTTAAATTTATCATATACATTCATAAGTTTACAGTAGTTAAATAGTTCTTTGTCATCACTGTTGAGACTTTTTCTTATACAATTTGGTACAATTACTTTAGTACCACACTTAGCTGTACTTACAACCACACTCCAGCAAATAAATGATTCTCAATCATTCGAACGTAAGTGTTCTCTAATGAAATCCTGGTATTTCTGAACGCGTGTCAAGCCATAGTACACATTGCAAAAGGAGCTATTTGTTAGTAAAGCGGATACCACACCGCGGAGGTAGTAGCGCTCAGACCCACGCACCACGTCTGGGAACGAAACGCCGCCACCGCCTAAAACCGCAGCCTTGCATCCCCCTGAAAAACAAAGTTTATTAACTGCCACACTCAGGAACATCGTTTATGTACCACTGACTGGTCATAATCACTAGGTACGTACATACATAGACAAACTAATTCCTCAGTCATCGAACCTTGGTCTCACTGGTATGATTTGAAACCTCTATAGACTTAGACACTTATTGTCTATTCCAACATATTTCAGCGCCTTTGTCAACGAACCAGTCTCATCTAAATTTCCAGTTAGCATCAAATCCTAACACTTTTGAAGGTTTATATTTAAATTTTATATGTACCAGTTGCTTCTCTTCTTGCGCAGATCGTAAGAGCCCGTCGAGGGAATGTGCCAAAATCTTAGGAATTATAGGCGATGCAGCTAGCATTAGAAACCCAGCGTTATTTTGATTCCCCTTTTCACCTATACGCCCACTATCATGCCAAACGAGACCTTTAGGTTCTGTCTACCCCGTAAGGCATAAAGACGAGATTTATGTATGTACCTATGTATGTTATATGAAGTTCCTGACTTGTTTGTTCACAAAAGCGTTAAAATGAATTAAAATGAACTAAAGATTGCTGGTGGCTAATTGTAAAGATTTCTGGTGGCTAATTGTAAAACAGTGAGAAATATCTACCTACTTACCTTTGTTTATAATAGGGCCGGCACATATTTTGTCGCTGGTGATGAAGTTTCTTAAATCAATAGCCACGTTGTTAAAGCAGGTCTGCGAGTCCACGAATGGCAGCTTCAAAGGAACCATCTTCTGGAAACCGACTTCAAATGCCATCATCTGCAAACAAATTAAGCAAACTAAGTATGGAAAGCGCGAAAGTTGCGCACTCAGTATAAATATAACTATCGTATTCCCAAGGTTCATAATAAAATTATGTACAAAAGTGCCTTCATCGCTGCAATGCGAGTTTTTAACAGGTTGCCTGTTGATATTAAGTCACTCGAATGTAAACAATTTAAAACCTCCTTAAAAAGTTGGCTCACTGATAGAGTCTTCTACAATATTAATGAGTATTATAATTATGACAATAGATCATGCCTGTATTAACTTTTTTTAGTAATAAGTGTCATATATTGTACGTCCGTGATGGATAAACTGTTGGTTCTAATTATATATTTGTTAACATATCTGTACACAGTTAAACAATAAACGTTATTCTATTCTATTCTATTCTAAAGAAAGAAAGAGTTTCTTCGTGACAATAATAAATCCGAGTTGAATGAGAAACACAGAAATCATTAATTTTAGACACTGAGACATGGAGCGAGCTATGTTGGGCATCTCACATCTCGACCACCTCCTCAATTCCGAAATTCGGAAACGGACTAGAGTTGTGGATGTCGGAACTAGGATAACACAGCTGAAGTGGCGATGGGCGGGGCACTTGGCAAGACGGAACGACGACAGATGGTCAAAGGCGGTTAAGACTGGGTCGAAGGTCAGTGGGCAGACCATCATCCGTTGGTCAGGTGACATCTGTCATTCGGCTGGAAAAGTGTGGATGAGACTGGCACCGGGCAAAGTGGCGTGAAAATGAAGAGGCCTTTAATCAGCAGTGGGTGGATGTGGGCTGATTAGATAGACATTGTCATTAAATGCTCCCAACTCTGCTGACTTATGCTGACTTTTATGCCTGCGCTGGTATTCTGCGAGTATGTGGCACCATATTGATAGAAGAATGCTATTTTGCGAAAAAGTTGTTCGAAATGTGACATTGTTCCTTTGCACGTTAGAATCCAGAAAACGGAAATTGGCCGAAGAAATGGAGTCACAAACTCCGACCGCCTCCAGGCCACATCGCTCGTAGAACAGATAACCGTTGATGAGGTCCAGGTCTGTGAAGGCTACTATGTTGTCTCACCAAAAAGCTCATAATAAATGTCAAACGCAACTTGGCACATGGAAAAACTCAGAAGCGCGAGCCCGGATTTGAACCCGACCCTCCGGTTGAGAGGCCATAGGTTAAAGCTCTAGACTACAACAGCTTTTTCCTTTTAGTATAAAAAATGATATCTTGTCACCTTTCCAAGATTGCCACTCCTCAGCTGGCGCTGGTCAAAGTTGTCGTCAAAGTCGATGCAAACAGGTCTAACGGCGGTGTCGTAAATCGCAGGCGTTGACAGCACCACCAGCGCTATATCTGCGGAGCTGATGTTCTTGTCCCCACTGTACTGAGGTGGGTACTTGATATCACTGACCTGAAATATATCAAAACATGCAGGACACCAGTTGCATTTCATCCCGCGCAGATGGTAAGCAAGAAGAAGAAGAAGCCCATCGAGGGAATGGGCGAAAAGTTTGAAATAATGTTAAGTCGATGCGGAATCTATCACTATTTTGGTTTCTCCTTAAGGTTTTACGCCACCAATCACGCTAAACGTGGTCTTTAGGTTTCTGTACTTCAGGCTCAGTTTATCCCGTAAGGGATAAAGATATGATTTACACATATTCTATAAACTATACAAAGAAAGGTACATTAGAAAGTAATAACAAATAAAAATGGAAGACTAATAAATTAATTAACTATGAAAAAATTGTCATCCATCATCAAAGCCAAACTTCGCTGCTGGCTTCCATTTATGACGGGTGAATCGGATGCTCATGCTAGTAGCTCTAAATATGGAAGTTATACGTGCTCTCAGCCAGCCCAAGACGCAAGACAAAGATCGGTCCCAGCGAGACGAAAGTGCTTCCCCGAGGTTCACAAAGGTGGCCATTTGTAGTGCAAAGACTCCATCCATGATATGATTTATGCATAAAAAGGACCATGTCTCGTCGCAGTTATGCAAGAGAACTTCTACTTACATTAAAATTTTGCACGCTGTAATCTTTAAAGACATTCCAAGTACGGTAAAAGCTGTCAAGAGACACGGCGTATCTGCGGGGGTCCTCTGGAGTTGAACCTTCTTCCCAAAAGCAATGCGCCGCTGTGGATTCGCAACAGATTGGTAACAATCTAGTTTAGGGTGCATAGTCAGGGTTAAAGCTTGGCTTTTCCTTGGGTCTGATAACTTTTTACAGCGAAAGCGTTATAAGCGCCTTTGGGATAAAGACGTGATTCATGTAATAGTAATAAATAATAATCATTATAATTACCATTATCATACCGCACTTATTTCAAATATCGGTATCCATAGTTTTATTACACATAAACATAATGATTAAGTCTCACGGTAGTTTCATGTTGAAATCGGTATCCATAGCTTTGCAAAATTAAGTAAATCCGTTTGCGCAGAATTTGCTTTTTAGTATCCCGCGGAAACTATGCAAATTTCCGGGATAAAAACTATCCTATGTCCTTTCCCGGGACTCAAACTATCAGTATACCAAATTTCAACTAAATCGGCCCAGCGGTTTAAGCGTGAAAAGGTAACAGACAGACAGACAGACAGAGTTACTTTAGCATTTATAATATTAGTAAGGATAAGGATAGGAGGGATATACTTGCCAGATATTACGAGTGTTGTGGAGATTAGAGATCCAGTGCATGTCAGTTGGTACGAAGTGCCAGACTGGATATAGATGACTGCGGTCCAAGGCAACTCGCTTCCACGAACAGAGCCTCCTATAATTAGTTGCTCCGAACCTTGCGTCGACACACCGCATTCTGAAAGCATCGATACTTTTAGGGTTCCGTACCTCAAAAGGAAAAAACGGAACCCTTATAGGATCACTTTGTTGTCCGTCTGTCCGTCTGTCAAGACCCGTTTTCTCAGGAACGCGTGGAGGTATGAAGCTGAAATTTATATCAATTACTCAGGTCTACTGTCCCTTGAAGCTGTGAAAAAATCAAACTTCTAAGCCAACGCAATCAAAAGATACAGCCGTTTATGACGCAAATTTCCGCAAATTTTCAACTCTCAAGGGAATCAAAACCTACAAGGTAGTTCCCGTGAACGCAGAATCTTGAAATTTGGTATGAAGGTAGGTCTTATAGCACAGATTAAAGAATAATTGCGAAAACCGTAAATGTGTATGTATGTCTGTATATAGCAGTGACCAATATAAAGTAACCCCACACTGCGTACATTTTGCTTTGGAACAGGGCTCTGCTTACACTGGTTTTAGATATTTATAGATAATGATACGGAACCCTCGGTGCGCGAGTCCGACTCGCACTTGACCGGTTTTTTTTAATGTCTTTATGCTCTATATCTATAAAAGAGTAACATGACTGAGATCATTGTAAGTTTTTTCGATATTTTTTTTTGTGACAAACTGGTAGCTTTCATGGCAACCCAAAGAAAGAGATTCCGTAGGAGATGCGCGCCGGGAACTTCCGCAGCCACAGCAAATGGAACCAGTTGAGCGGACCACTGTGACAACTTAATCTTCTCTCTGAAGACATGCAAGATGTACCCGAATAGCATGCCGAATTGCCGATGAAGAAGGGCGGTGACCGCCCCAAATTGTTAATGTTATAATATAGCATGTATCTACTCTTCAACGTTCCCCGTAGCTGCCCAGCCTATTCTTTACAGAATCCCTTTTTTATATGAATAGGAAGGCAAACGAGCAGGTGGGTCACCTGATGGTAAGTGCTCACCACTGTCCATAGACACCCGCAACCCCGGAGGGATTGCAGATCCGTTGCCAACCTAGAGGACTAAAATGAATGGCCTCTTGTGCCCGTAATTTCCCCGGCTGTCTTACTCTCCACACTGGAACACAGCAGTGCAAGCACTGCTACTTACCGGCAGGATTAGCGAGTAAGATGGTGGTAGCGATCCGGACGGACCTTGCACAAGGCCCTACCACCCGCCCTGCTCCGTCCTCGCAGCCAAGAGCCTCTCGATCTGCTCTTATGACTGAGATCTGTACCTACTTTTAGCCAATAAATTACTTGAGAATATGCCTTTCCCCATTTCTCGTTTAATTTTGATAACAAGCCACAGATAACAGAACGTATAAATAATGCAGACTCATCACTACATAGTATAAAATAAAGTCGCTTTCTCTGTCCCTTTGTCCCTATGTATGCTTATATCTTCAAAACCACACAACAGATTTTAATGCGGTTTTTTTTAATAGATAGAGTGATTCAAGAGGAAGGTTTATATGTATAATACATGCATAATATACCGTGCGAAGCCGGGGCGGGTAGCTAGTTATGCAATATGAGAGCGCCATCTGCTTTGTCCGAGGTCTGACCATGTTTCTGCGGTTGCGCTTTGGTGGTGACTGTCAGTTATTTTATTTCGTCTATGACAATAACTAGTGATGTGCCGGATCGTTAAAAATTAATATCCGCGGATAAGGATCTGCTTACGGATATTTAGTGTCAAGATCCGCGGATTCGGATGCGGATCTTTATTTTTTTATTCGATTGGTGTCGGCGCCCGCGACCTTGAAGCGATAGTTAACAAAAGATTCTTTCAGTTATGTAATTGGTATGGTAACTTACTGCGATAATTGTTTTAACTGTAATTATCAATTAAAATAACTATAAAATACTAAATACTCTGAATGGAATTTTACAGTTATTTTAATTCTACCTAATCACCTGTAAAAGATCCGTAAAAGATCCGCGTGAAAAGTAACGGACATGGATACGGATTTTTCTTTGCCGATATCCGGGACATCACTAACAATCTTCTAAATATATATAACTCAAAGGTGACTGACTGACTGACTGACTGACTGACATAGTGATCTATCAACGCACAGCCCAAACCACTGGACGGATCGGGCTGAAATTTGGCATGCAGGTAGATGTTATGACGTAGGCATCCGCTAAGAAAGGATTTTGATCAATTCTATCCCCAAGGGAATAAAAGGGGGTTCCTTTGTGGTGTGCGTTCCGCGGCCGCTGCAGGAGACCATCGCGTGCGCTGACTTCTGGCCGAAGGGTGTCGTATTTCGTCGGTTCCGGGGCAAACTACCGAATCCAACACCGGAGATGACGACGCAGCGGAGCCACAACGTTTCGTCGCCTAAATAACATTTATTATATTTTTTGATTTTTATAGCGCATTGGTTTCGACTGTAATGCTGTAATTTTTTATTGACTAAATAAATAAATAAATCCGTGCATGGCGGGAAGAACTTGATAACTCCAAAATGGCAATTTTACAGGGCAGCGATTTTAAAGTTTGTCATTTTCTCCAAAATCCGTTTTTATCTCAAACTCATCTCTATAGCTTGATTTATGCATAATTTTATGTAATCTTTCAAATTATGTTACGTATTCTCGTAAATTCTGCTTATTTTGTAAGATATTAGACTTATCAACATACTACCCAGAGACTTATCAACTTATTACCCATACATTAGTGCTCAAACCAGTGAAAACATTATTTAATTTAATTCCTAAAAATCAGTTTTTCAGTGTAATTGAAATGTCTAAATTGATTTAAGAGTAATTTTAGATGGTTTTTCAAATATGGTTATGTTTATCTTTCTTACTATCTTATTATTCATAATAATTGACTTATCAACATGTTCACCGATCATGATCACCGAACATGTTAACTTATTCACCATAGAATTGGTATAGTGTAAGTATAAATTGACATATCAAGTTACGTTCGTTTTATCAGTAGTAGATAAAACGATATATTTATTTGTTAACGTAATAGTGTATTAGTCGTCTTTTATTTGATATCTTGTTTTGTCAATTTACGTACGCTAGATCGGTTTTTGAGCATAAGTTGATGTAAGGATTTATTACGATATTATATTTTTTATTGTGACTCATCGCGTATATATCTCATTTCGTTAAATAAAATACGCAGCGTATGGATATATTCAAATACTCACGCGGCAATATCTCTAAAAGTATCGTAGATATCGAGTTGTAAATTTTTTTCCTACAAAACCAATGCTGTAGGAAGCCATTGCGACGGTAAAAAAAAAATCGTGTAAGTTGAGTTATCAAGTTCTTCCCGCCATGCACGGAAATAAAATAGGGGATGAAAGTTTGTATGAAACTTTGTCAATTTTAAACCGATCGGGCGGCGACTTTGAATGAGACTAGCGGGATAGCGATAAGCGAATTCTGCGCGGACGGAGTCGCGGGCAACAGCTAGTAACCAATACAATACCTGGCTGGCAGACGGCCACGTTGTCCCAATTGCCTTCAATGCAATGCATGTTGGCGAGGACACCCGGGTAGTAGTAGGTGGGGCGGTTGCACTCCGGTACAACTATAGTACCGCTGAATTCTTCCTCTTTGCACAGCCTCCTGCCAACCAGTCCGTTCTCATCAAACACCTGGCAGTAGTAAGTAACGCTTGGATGCAAGCTCAACCTGCAGACACCTAGAAAAGTAAGAAAGAAAGAAAGAAAGAAAGAAGAAATTTATTCCTTTTTGCAAGACACACAAATATAAGATAATATGCACAATTTTATAGAAAATAAGAAAGGTAAAACAAAAAAAAACATACGACATAAAAAATAGATCATCAGCGTTGTGTGAAGAAAATAAAAATATATTTATTAATACAGTGCATTGGGGTATATTTTATGAATTGTTTGTTGTATTTTGAGATGTACGCTCCATTGTGGCTTTCGCTGTATGGATATTCTTAACTCTTTGTCGCTCCCTCGCTTAATGCTACTCCCATTTGCTCAAAGGTTGACTGGTAGAGATCCCTTATAGGGATAAGTTCGCCTTTGTGCATAGACGGTTCTGGCTGAAAATCAGTGCTGCAGGTGTCTAACGCCTCAGCGTAATGCTGAGCCAGCGACCGTTTCACTTTTGCGAAGACACACAACGTTGATGATCTATTTTTCATCTCTATGTTTTTTATTGTTATACCTTGTTTATTTTCTATAAAATTGTGTATATTGTCTTATATTTGTGTGTCTTGCAAGAAGGAATAAATGTCTTCTTTCTTTCTTTCTTTCTTACATATATTTAATGTTCCGCTTAGGGGCCTTGTAGAAGCGCGCGTCTATGTGTGCGTTCGTTTCAACCGTTTTGTTCGTAGTTTCTTAACTGCTTTACCTTATATATATTGTGACTCTGATGATATGGTTAACTTACGTTTGCACCTTGGCATGTCAGCTGACCAATGTCCGTAGATACAGTTTATGGTACTGGGTCCATCTATTGAATATCCGATGTCACAGCTCAAGTCGACAATAGCCAAATCGTACGTACGGCCCGGCGCGGCGGACGGATGGTTTTGGACAGAGTAAGCACCATGTTCAGGGTACTGAGGCATCACACACATCTTCGTAATGCTGCGGAAAATGAGTTGCGTTAATTAGATACTGAAGCTCTGTGATTTGGCTTCCGATCAGGATGGTGTAAATTGACTGGTTCCATTATAATATACATATTATGCCGGGAGATAGGGACACAAGTTACTGGGTCATTTGTACCAGTATGGCGGTTCTTCAGGGGTCTTAGTACGCAATGACAGAAAGAAAAATGATGGTCATAGCGCTGGTACCGGCGGCCCAATCACGTGGGCGTTAGTCGAACTCGTCGGATAAATTACGAGTGTCAAACGATTTGTTCCACAAAATCTTTAGTATTTTCCGATAGTCCATATAAAAGAAGTAGGCGGTAGTGTCATGCCATACTTCTCCGGTGTGACTTGCAGCCCGCCATACCGACGCGAATGCGTTAATTAAAAAAAAACAAATTCAACCATTTGTATCAGGCTAATTTTTCACAGTTAATCATCGTCGTGCAGCCATTTATGAAAATCACCATGCCATACTTTTCGGACGGTTCCAAATGGTCGCCATACCGCCGAAAATCAGCAATTTTTTTTTTCGCCAAACGCGAGCTACCGTCTCTTTCTAGAGATCGAACAGTAGGAAACAAACGGGTAGTTTATCTCGCGCGCGACTTAGCTCTGGGACGCTGATAACCGGCCAGAATTGACGGTAGACTTAGGCCCTTAGGGTTGTGCAGCCAGGCTGCCTAGTGCGTGGGGGCCTTACGGTCCGCCGGCGCAGGCGCTCTCGTCGCTGCCGTCGGCGCAGTCCGGCGCGCCGTCACAGCGCCGCTCGCGCCCCAAGCATGCGCCGTCCGCGCACCGGAACTGGCCCAAGCCGCTGCTGCGTAAACATTATGTATCAAACCTTAGATACATACAAAAATGACGAATGAAAATGAAATATTTTACATAACATTCAGGAGTACATAATGAGAATGTTAGGGACCTCCTAGTAGGTATGCAAGATACATGTGACAGAAGACCCCACTTCTCCAATAAAATGCAGCAAGGTGATCAGACAATATTTTATGAGATATATCCAATTTCTAATTTCAATTTACTTTATTTTTTATAAAGCATGACCAGAAGTAATTAAATTAAATTAAATTTATATAATATTAATAATAATAAACGAATCTGTAGGATGATTGTGGGCATATAGGTGAAATATAGGGGAACTAAAATAGTAAGTGTGTAAATGCTTACTTGTTTGCTACTTAGATCATGATTAGTAAGTCATCTAAGTACCTACCTAACCTATTCAAGTACCAGGTCTTACCTGCAGTTAGATTTCCATCCATAATCCGCTGACACAGCCGGAGACGTCACTGTAATCAAAATAACATCATCATCATCGTCATTCATCGGTCTGTAGCAGTCCACCTGTTCATAGACCTTCCCTAAACCATAGAATAAATAAGAACATAGTAGAACGGAAACTCCCGCTCCGGCCGGACTCAAGGTCACGATATTAGAGTACCCGTTAAGCGGGTATTTCAGTCGGGCTGTCACGGCCGGCGTCGCCGCACGCGTTTGGCTGTTTGCGCTTTCCGTACCTACCTTCGCATTGGAATCAAATAACAATGGCGTCAAGTTATTGTGGTGTATCTGGGTGTATGAACAATTCAAAAACGACGCCACACTTATGTTCTTTTAGTTTGCCCAAAGATGATGAGCGGTAAGTACCTAGATACCTAATATTTTCGAAATATTTCGTTTTCGTAACTAATTAATCAAAACGACATGAACAGTTTCTTTTTGTGTAGCCAATTGTTTCACCCAATGGTAAAATTTAGTTTAAAGTAGTTACCTACAGCATTTAATCGCTTTTCGTCAAATCATCAATCCATAGCCTCGCGATCTATAATATGTAGGTACGTACCTAATGATTTATAAATGTCATATTTTGTAAAACGAGAATAAAATAATGATTTCAAAGTAAATAAAAACTTATATTTTAGCGATATTATCTTTAGACGTAAGTAATATTTAACAGTAAGCAACCCTAGCAACACGCCTGGATGACAGAGGGGTGTAATGATGTGAAGGGGGAAGTAGGTATATAAATGGCGGCGTTCTGAATGACGAGGATCCCGGTTCGATTCTTCGATTTGATCTTTTCGGATTTTTCTGTTCTAATTTTCAGTGTAGTTCAGAAATTTAGTAATAAATTACAAAATAATTACTTAAAATGCGCAGGTCAAATTTAATAAATTACGAGTCAATACAATGAAAATGAGATTCCCCAAGAAAACAAAAGAAAACACAAATAAAATAAATCTTATGCCGTGAAAAAATAAAAGAGAACAACTTACTAAAATCTTAAATGAATTAGCGAAAGCTGTTATTAGGCAGACACGTTATAGAGACTGTAATGTTAATTTCTTAAGTCCACTTTATGTTTTGTAAAGGACTGCATTATCCATAATAGTTTAATTTCTAAATGTCTGTGAAAATCAGAACACATAGAAAAATCCGAAAAGTAAAGCTATGGCCGGGAATAATAGTTTAGTGGATTATGTTTCAATTTTTCGACGCTGGTCTGGGAGCAAAGAAAAAACATAGAATGTACCAATTGCTTCTCTACCCGCGCAGATAGTGAAAGCCCATTGAGGGAATATGCGAAAATCATAGGAATCATGTTATAGGCGATGATGCTAGCAACCCATCACTATTTTGATTCCATTTTCCACCTATACGCCCACAGCCTTGCTAAATGTGGCCTTTAGGTACCTGTTACCCAAGGCTCTGTCTACCCCGTAAGGGATAAAGACGTGATTTGTGTATGTATGTGTATATGTGTATGGTAGAGGCGTTTTACGCCTCCAGTGATTTTTTTTTTTTGTTTTGGCTAGTAGAGACTTTATACCTACATCTCTACTATAGATTAATATAATTTAAGGCTCGGGGATCTTGTACATCCCTTTTATAAATGTATTTAATTTAAGTAGAATTTAAATATTCTTACTCTATTTTATTTTGAAAAAATGACTTTCTGCCAAGTTTCTTGCGGCGCATTCTTCGTGGCAATGATGGTATTTCCGAATGCGCTGGTAGTTTCAAAAAGACATGTAAAAGAGCCCTTGGCGGCCAATATGCAAAAATAAATTTTCTTTCTCATTTTCATTTTCATATGTGTGTATGTATTATGTTACAATATACGCACCTGGTATACAGCTAGGGAAGTCTAAAGACCAGGAGCCGCTGACGCAGCGAGGGTTCTTGCCCAGCAGCCTGTACTCTGCAGGACAGGAGTAGCTCAGGGAGAAGTCAGCGAGACTGGCGCCGCGTGGTGAGATGTCCGTGATGCTGTAGCTTCCCACACTCGGGAACGGGGGGAAGACGCAAGTCCCGCTGGTAAGAATATAAGATTCAATTCAATTTAATCTGGCTGTGGAATCATCATCATCATCATCATCATCAGCCTATATTAGTCCACTGCTGGACATAGGCCTCCCCTAATGAGCGCCATAGCGCCCTGTCTTCAGCTTGACGCATCCAGCATCTACCTGCAGCCTTTCGCAGATCGTCATCCCACCTGGCCGGAGGGCTGTGGAATCGCTTACTAAATAAATAAATAATAAATATCTTGGGACAAATTACACCAATTGACCCAGCCCCAAACTAAGCAAAGCTTGTACTATGGGTAGCAGGCAACGGATAAACATACTTATATAATGTAGATAAATACATACTTAAATACATACAACATCCATGACTCGGGCACAAACATTCGTATTCATCATACAACTGTCTGCCCCTACCGGGATTCGAACCCAGGACCTCTAGCTTCATAGTCAGGGTCACTAACCACTAGGCTATCCGGTCGTCAAAACTAGGGGTGCGAATCGGCTTACCTTCACGTGTGGTCAAGAGCTGCGGTTCCTTTTTGGATCCGTCCGGGGGGAAGAGCAGTGCTTGTTCCGGTGCACCCTGGGCAACGGCTAATGATTTCCTGGCAGTTTCTAACAGGGGGGGGGGGGAGGGGGTCTTTGGCCATTACTGTAGAACGTTGCCGACATTTTGTCACAAGATTTTTTAATCATATTTTTGTTACTTTGACATTGGCGAAGTTGTCGTCGCTATAACGACTTGAAACGCCACAAATAAGAAGAAGAAGAAGAAGAATCGCTTACTAACCTCCACCAGGCAATCTCCCTCCATAGTGTCGTTCAGGGAAGGTTTGAAAATGTGGCTCGCACCATCTTCTTAAATTAATGGTAAATACTCCTTTGTTTATTGCGCTCTTTATTTATTTATTTTATGTAGTGTATTTTAATGATATTATTATATATTATAGGTAGTATAAAGTAGTTTATTGACTGGTAGGTTTTAGGAGTTTATGTATTGTATTCAGTAAAGTTATGTATTGTGGCTCTCAGTGTTTGCAATTTTGAAACTCACTCGTCCATCCCTAATATAATACTCCTTTCATCCACTCAAAGGGTGGCTGGAAGAGATCCCTTAAAGGGATAAGTCCGCCTTTGTGCATGTATCTCAGTGTTTGTCAATTGTATTTCTCTTGTTTATTATGCACAATAAAGAGTTTACTTACATACATACCTACATACAATTTAAGTTCAATTTTTTTTAAACAAAGTCTATACTGCCTTTGACGACCGGATAGCCTAGTGGTTAGTGACCCTGACTATGAAGCTAGAGGTCCCGGGTTCGAATCCCGGTAGGGGCAGACAGTTGTATGATGAATACGAATGTTTGTGCCCGAGTCATGGATGTTGTATGTATTTAAGTATGCATTTATCTACATTATATGTAGTGATAGTGAAGTGATAGTGAAGATTTAAATCACTACATAGTATAAAACAAAGTCGCTTTCTCTGTCCCTATGTCCCTACGTCCCTATGTATGCTTATATCTTCAAAACTACACAACGGATTTTGATGCGGTTTTTTTTAATAGATGGAGTGATTCAAGAGGAAGGTTTTTATGTAGAATTCTACGCAGACAAAGTCGCGGGCAGAAGCTAGTACAATAATAAACAAACAAAGTTAAATAAAACAAGTATACAACCAAGATTTTAAATGACCTATCAACTACCTAAAATATAATGATAAAAGTACCGAAACAAACATATTTACAAGTTAAAAGTTAATACGAAAAAACCTTAAACTATCTTAATCTAATCCTAAATACCTATATTTACAAATATCGCCCAGATCGTTGCCATGGGGCAAGGTGCCCATAATGCTGGCTACGTTTCCTCGTTGGATAGCAATGCCTATGCGTTGCCCGATGAAAGAGCCAGCTCTATGGTCACCTGTGGATTTAGATAACTTAATCAACTACCTTACATTAGCTACCTAACTAAACAACCGATCCGCATCATTCCGGGGGCTAAGGCAGCCGTCACGCTCGCCGCGTTGCACGGCGATGGCCAATCCCTGACAGTTGATATCGACGACGACGACTCACGGCTCTCTGTGTAAAGCGGCGAGGGCGTAGTGGCAGTACTCCGGCCATTTACGACACGCCTCTGGGCACACCGCGGCGTGCAGTGGCGACCACGGCTCCGAGCACAACAGCAGCAGCCCCAGGAGCGGCCGCCTGTAACCACCAGCCTGAACACTCTTTGCTAAGGAAAATAGCTGGGGCCCGATTTTTGAAAGCACATGTGTGAAAATACCACTCGAAAGTGGTGAAAAATTGTGCTGAATTTGAAATACGAGTAGCTTAGAAGATACTTACGGCTCTCATTAATCTTGTGAACTAGTCAAAACTTTGATAAGAGCTCTGCTGTAGTTCAGAAGATATAAGCTGATTTATACCACTTTCGAGTGGTATTTTCACATAATTATGTGCTTTCAAAAATCGGGCCCCTGGCACATGGGGTATTCCATCTTATCTGTAGGCTGACAATGGATTCGCAATTTGTTAAATTGGAAATGTAGTATAATATGTTGGGAAAATAAGAGCCAGATTAGTGGGCCGACCGATGCTGTCGGTGGTATCTAAAAAGAGGATTTATTTCTAAACAAACAAATCTTATATACTAGTTTTACAGCGCCATCTCTGATATTCCTAATGAATCAAAACAAATTGTAGTTACATGAAAGCTTATGATCTATACGTGTGAAGTGGTGCCATCAGGATTGACCTAGATGGCGCCACTTGAGTTTATTCGTTAAATAAATTTAATACAATCCTTTGGTGTTGTTTATTTGTCCATGAAAAAAAGCCTTGCCTAGTGGTTTAGTGGGCTCTCAATCAGAGGGTTCGAATCTTGGGTTCGCACTGAGTTTTTCGGAATTGTGTGCGAAATTACATTTGAAATTTGCCATGAGCTTTTCGGTGAAGGAAAACATTTTGAGATAACCAGCACACGTCACAAGAGGCATTTCATCTTACTCCTCTAGGTTGGCAACGCATCTGCAATCCCTCTGGGGTTGCGGGTGTCTATGGGCAGTGGTGATCACTTACCATCAGGTAACCCACTTGCTCGTTTGCCTTCCTATTCATATAAAAAAAAAAAAAAAGTACATGACGGGTGTTCTACAGAAAATACGTAATCCAATCAAGTCTTAAAGTATTCCTTTTTTTGTCTATTAATTTAAAAACGAAGAAATGTCGTGAGATGACACCGACCTCCCCTCCTATTATGTACTAGTTTCATATTTATCGTGCCAGGTTCATCTATTCGATACAAGATGGCGCTAAGGTCGCCACAGTACGTTGTTGTTGAGGCCATCTCTCTCTCTGTACGACTTGTAGCATTTAACATTGTATCTGTAAAATTTGTTTGGAATAAACACTTTTTTCATTTTTTTTTTCATCTATTTCAATTTTGGCAGAGACTTAACATACGTTCAAAGTGTCCGCGTTGGACAATTTTCGTAAAAAACTGCTGAACAGCAAAAATAAATGCCGAGTTTGTTGCGTTGACCTGTTTTCCAAATAATTTCCGGTTGGAAATTAGACCATCGGTTGGCCACGTTTTTGAAAACTCTGAATTGTTCTTTTATGCCCCGGAGCCAATACAGCATTTTTTTTTTTATATATATGAATAGGAAGGCAAACGAGCAAGTGGGTCACCTGATGGTAAGTGATCACCACTGCCCATAGACATCCGCAACCCCGGAGTGATTGCAGATGCGTTGCCAACCTAGAGGACTAAGATGAAATGCCTCTTGTGCCCGTAATTTCCCCGGCTGTCTTACTCACCACACCGGAACACAGCAGTGCAAGCACTGCTACTTAGCGGCAGGATTAGCGAGTAAGATGGTGGTAGCGATCCGGACGGACCTTGCACAAGGCCCTACCACCCGTGAATGGTTTACTTGGTGCCCTTGCAGAGCGCTAGAGCCTCGTCGCTGCCGTCCTCACAATGCAGCGCGCCGTCGCACGCCGCGCCCACTCCCGCGCAGCTCCTGTCGCCGCAGCGCCACTCGCCCGCCCTAAGAAGCATTGATTGAATCACAGTCATTTATTTTGTTAATATACTTACCAAAAAGTTAAATAAGTTTTAATTTCTAGCGGTAACAAGTAAACAAAAAATGAAGAAGTAAAAATTCTTGATTCATTTGATAGTACCTATTACAAAAGTGTGCATCTCTGAGAAAGGTATTTTTCAAAATTCCCATGGGATAGGGAGTAGGTACACGGAATTTACATGGCCTATAGTTACTAGTCTTCAAATTTGGTATGCAGGTATGGAATCATAACTGCTAAAAAGTACTTTCAGGACTTCTCAATTTCCCGCGGGATAGGGAATTCATCACTAATCAAACTAAACTAATAAGTATTATAAACACGAAAGCTTGTGAGGATGTAAGTACGTATGTATGTATGTATAACTCTTTATTGTACATAAAACACAAGAAAAAGATGAATACAGGACAACACACATGCACAAGGGTGAACTTATCCCTAAAAGGGATCTCTTCTTCCAGTTAACCTTTGAACGGTTGACAGGACATAAGTATTAAGCAAGCGTAGACACACAGAAAAATTAAAGAACCGAAGTAAGTATAAGTAAGCGTAAGTATAGGTGTTCGTTACTCTTTCACGCCAGATCACCTGAACAGACTTAGATGAAATTCGGCACTTGTTGCCCCGGAATTGCGTAGTTCCCACAGGATAGGGATGAACGAATTATTTGCAAACAAAGTCGTGGGCAAAAGCTATCAATTTATTACTCACTTGCACTCTCCTACTTGCTCTTCTAGTTTCACCGGTATGACTTGGGCCGCCACTGAAAATTAAAAAAAAGTATAATCTATCTCGCTCCCACCCAAGTTTCAGTGCTTTTTTTTCCAACTTGACATTTTTTGAAGCCAGTACTTGAGGTAGCAAACATTTATGAATGAAAAATAGAAAACTATTAAAGTAGACAATTATTAGGTAAAATAGGTAGGCCTTTCTGTTAAATAATCTGGTTGACAATATTTTTGGCTTTAATAAATTAATTATATTTTTATTTTCTTCCATGAAGGTCTGGGAGCAAAAAAAAAACATAGAATGTACCAATTGCTTCTCTACCCGCGCAGATGGTAAAAGCCCATCGAGGGAATGGGCGAAAATCATAGGAATCATGTTATAGGCGATGAGGCTAGCAACCCATCACTACTTTGATTCCATTTTCCACATATACGCCCACAATCTTGCTGAATGTGGCCTGTAGGTACCTGTTACCTTAGGCTCTGTTTACCCCGTAAGGGATAAAGACGTGATTTGTGTATGTACGTGTATGTATATTTTTACGGGGTATTTTGTAACACGTTGTATATACTTCATTTATTTTAGGATGAGAAACCACAACAACATTAAATTGCGTCTGGTCAACTATTTCTTACTTAGCAAATAGTACAGTGCAATAGTCTGGGAGCCGCAAAATAAAATTGTTTTAATGCCACTTTATTTTCGTGTCGTTTACAATTACTCTAGTACAAATTGCAAAGAGAGCACACTTCACGAGCCGCAATATAATGTTGTTGTGGTTTCTCATCCTAAATTAAATGAAGTATAGGATCGTGGCTTCCAAAACCGGATTCACTGCGATACGCAACACAATAAATGGATCACACGAGAATATTGATCTGAATTGTTTTGTGAGCAGAACGGCGCAAAACACACACACACACACACACACAAATCACGTCTTCATCCCTTACGGGGTAGACAGAGCCTAAACAGGTACCTACAGGCCACATTTATCAAGATTGCGGGTGTAAAGGTGGAAAAAGGAATCAAAATAGTGATGGGTTGCTAGCCTCATCGCGTAAAACATGATTCCTATGATTTTCGCCCATTCCCTCGATGGGCTTTTACCATCTGCGCGGGTAGACAAGCAACTGGTACATTCTTGTTTTCTTTGCTCCCAGACCAGCGTGAAAGCGTGGAACGAACTTTGAAAAACGAATTTCGAAGTGTTAAGATGTAGGTACTTACAACTAATCAGGATCACATTTCGCCAACCGTGCACCATGTTGAATAACATGACAATACTGACAACATTATACAAGGAAACAGTATTACTGTGCTCTGAATACTAGGTGACACATCTTAAAGTCAGTACATATAAGCTAAAGCAGTAAGGAAACTACGAACAAAACGGTCGAAACGAACGCACACAGACGCGCGTTTCTACAAGGCCCCTGAGCGGATCTCGCGGTGCCGTCAGTCGCGAGTGCCGCGTTGAGACGAGCGGCCGTCTGTTACGTGCGCCCAGACAGTCCGCGATCTTTTCGTTTTAAACATGCCAAGAGCGTATTGCGCTGTGTCCATGTTTCTCAATAGTTTATTTAAGAAAGCTTTCATTCGGATGAGATTTTTTTATACCATAAAAATTTATAATAGAGCTTTCAATTAAATTTTTCAGTAAGTATGAATGGAAAACAATTCTTACCTACCGACGAATAAAAAAATCTTAAGCTGTTGAAGTTTTTTAAATACCCAATTTTATTAATAAGAGTTTCTTCTTCTAGTTATTCGATTATTTAATTAATATAGAACCCAATAAACATTTTGTTTCTTTTACCTTTACGGAAATTAAGGGTGCCAACCCTGATACTCTTAATTAAGTGTAACTAGTTACTTTAAAACAGGCCTTACTAGCCGAGATAGCGCTAACTAAACAAAAAGCTATTCAATTTTACAAAATTAAAGCGACAACCCTAACGCTCTATTGGAGCGTAGGTTTCAAAAAATAAGCCTAGTTTCCATGCTGCTCTATTTATTTACTGTGCTAGTCTTGGTGATTCACTGACATTACTTAATTTCCTTCTAGATATCCTACGTATTCGGAATGTGCGAATATGGTTGTATGGAAAACAATCACAGAAATAAAAAGTTATTAAGTACTAACAAATACCTAAGTTTCCGTTTTCACCTGTATAATCCAAAAAAATGGCAAAGAAAAATGTTTTTTTTTTTTTAATGGTGGGCGTTTTTGTTCCATGCTCGGCTGCACAATTTCAAAACCTAGTAAGTCTCAAAAACTCAATTTTGGGATTTTTGCTTAAAACGTGGTTTCTAGCAAGTGCCTATAGGATACAGAAACATTTAGAGGCCTATCTCGCTCAACTTCAGAGATACGAGTACTGCAAAACCTAGTAAGTGCCCAAAAAAACTGACTTTACAATTTCAAAACCTAGTATGGCACAAAACCATTTCAAAAACCTAGTATGGGACATACACTTACTAGGTTTTGAAAAAGTCAGAGAGACTTACTAGGTTTTGATATGGTCAAACGAGTTTAATTGTAACTTTTTGGAAAGTAGTATGTGTTTGTTATTTGAAGTTACTAGGTTTTGTAAGTCAAATGTTATAGGTACTTTGTTCTTTATTTATTTTGACGCGTCAAGGTAGGCAGCACTGTGCTCCCGCGCCAACTTCATGCTATTGCGCTGGAGCTGTTTCGAACTCGTTTAAACGCGTCAGTTAGTTGCCTGCCAAGGTTGAGTGTGCTTGCACGTGTTATGTTATGGAATTAAAGCCTCAAAAAAGACTAATATAATCGATAAACTAGTACCACTGATGCCACATACATACATACATACATACCGTCACGCTTCTTTCCCATAGGGGTAGGCAGAGACTACTTTGTTCCACTTGCTACGATCCTGACATATTTCTTTCGCTTCATCCACAGTCATCAATCTCTTCATACATGCTCGTCGGTTTCGGGTACTCCTGACCTGACCTTTTTGCAAGACGTCTCCTATTTGGTCTCAGAACGTCCGTCTAGGCCTTCCCCTCCCAACGTAACCATTCACACTCCCCATATAGATCTGTTTAGTTAGTCTACTTTCATCCATCCGCTCTACATGCCCAAACCAACTAAGCATACTTTTTCTATCCTAGTCCCTATATCCTCTTTCACACCAGCACGTTCTCTTATCACACTGTTCCTTATTCTATCTTTCAGAGGTACACCTTCCATACTCCTTAACGCTCTCTTTCTACTGCATTTATTCTACTTTCATGCTTCTTTTGCCATACCCAAGTTTCGCCACAGTCCCGAAAAATTTTTTGGACCAATCTCCCTGTCAGTAAATAGTGCCATTGATTTGATAACAGACGAGGGCCAAATTTCGGAAAATGATTAATATTATGGAAAGGCATTGGTGCCGCATTTTTTATTTTTTGTAGTATTTTTTTGTAATGAACAACTACTTAGCTGACTGGTTTGTTTTATTTAAATTGAAAAAAAGGTCCATATATTAAAACTTAAATGATTAAATCTCTTAATCATGCCAAAGTGGCAACACATTCATACTAGGTTTTGAAATTGATCGGTTCACTATAGTTTTTATTTGAGTTCAATTTCAAAACCTAGTATGGCACATAAAACATGCAATATAGGTTATTAAGTGTATATATATATACCAGGATATTCGGCTTAATCTAATAAACCAAGAAAGTATCACTTTTGGAACGAATATTGCAAAATTTTGTACGGCTGAGACAAAACATGTTTTTTCGCTTTCCTGTAAAATTAGCTTAATGTCCCTTACTAGGTTTTGAAATGGTGCAGCCGTGCTGGTCTGGAAGTATGCGAAATTCTTAGGAATCACGTTACAGGCGATGCGGCTAGCAACCCATCACTATTTTGATTCCCATTTCCACCTAGTCGCCTCCGATGCTAAACGTGGCCTTTAGGTCTTGTCACCTCAGGCTCTGTCTACCCCGTAAGGGATATAGGCGTGATTTGTAAATGTGTATGCATGGGCATTTTTTTACGCTATTTTGATGGACGACAACACCGAATTGTATTTTTATTATTTTAAAATTAAAAGAAAAGTGGAGCGTCGTTTTTTAAAACTGAATTAATTAATTAATTTAAAGAAGAAATTTAGAACAAAAGCTAGATTATTATGAAGAGGATATATTAATATATATTGTGTTGAAAGTCTTAGGAATCATGTTATAGGCGATACAGCTACCAACCCATCACTATTTTGACCCTTTCCACCTATTATACGCCCTTAATCATGCTAAACGTGGCCTTAAGGTTTTGTTACCTTAGGCTCTGTCTACCCCGTAAGGGAAAAAGACGTGATATATGTATGTATGTATGTATATCTGGGTCCTACTGAAAAACAGCGTTGCGGCTTGCCGCAACATTATGCTGAGTGGGGCCCATTTTACACCATATCGGTACTGTTCCTAAGTATATTGTATTTCTTCCTATTATAATTGTACGTGTATCGAATGTGTGTAAATAAATGTTTCTCTCTCTCTCTCTCTCTATATGCTTTGACTTTAAATAACAGGCCTAAAATGCCTGAGGTAAGACCTAAAAGCCACGTTTAGCATGATTGTAGGCGTATAGGTGGAAAGGGGAATCAAAATAGTGATGGGTTGCTCGCATCGCCTATAACATGACTCCAAAGAATTTCGCCCATTTCCTTCGCCACTTTTACCATCTGCACGGGACGAGAAGCAACTGGTACATTGTATGTTTTTCCTTTGGCCAGACCAGCATTGAGGTTTTTTTTTAAATAAATGCGTTTTTTTACTAAGGCATCACAAAAAACTGCCAAGAATGTGATTGCTATATTATAATATAATTAATTATCGATGTGATATCATTTTGTTCGTGTTTCCTTATTTTATGCGTTTGCTGTCCGCAGGTTTTGCGTGGAAAAAACAAGATGGCCGCACTAGTCGCCGGAGGCCGAGCGCGGCGGACGTGTTCTGTGATTATGTGCAAATTTTATTCATTATATCTTATCACCGGTAAGTTTTATACCAAGAACATACAGACGCCAACACAGTTCATAGTTACACCACATTGTTACATTTATTTAATCTTAAATATATATAATTTAAAGGTGACTGACTGACTGACATAGTGATCTATCAACGCACAGCCCGAACCACTGGACGGATCGGGCTGAAATTTGGGCAGGTAGATATTATGACGTAGGCATCCGCTAAGAAAAGTTTTGATCAATTCTACCCCCAAGGGGATAAAATAGGGGATGAAAGTTTGTATAACGACTTTGTCAATTTTGAACCGATCAGGCTGGGACTTTGCATGAGACTAGCGGGATAGCGATAAGCGAATTCTGCGCGGACGGAGTCGCGGGCAACAGCTAGTAGTTAATAAAGACACAGCCTCTTTCACCATTCTCCATTAAGTTCCTGCTATCTTAAGTGTCGGTCCACAGAGACACCGGTTTTCTAATCCAAAATTCCTCTCCTGATCGCAGAAGCAAATTTACGATGGTTGAGTTGAAACAAATAAATATTAAAGTATTTTTCATTATAAATTTTGCACGCTCTTGCCAATCATTTGTTGCCTACACAATTTAGTGCGAAAGGCACTGAGAATAGATGAGTGGACCGAGTTCGAAAACTCGGGCATCTAAATGAAACCTTGCTCAGAAGCTTTTTTATTTATTATTTTTTTTTTTTTTTTTTTTTTTTATTTATTTAGAAACAAACAGTCTCTTATAGCTATATGTACTACAGTTACATTTTTGTAAAAACTAGACTTACAGTTTCCTATAGAAAAATATTGAAACCATAACATTTACAGAGTGAAGCACCTTTGTGCATCAAAAACAAAAAGTAGGTATAAGATTTTTTTTTTCTCTTAACCTGCACAAACAAATAAAATACCAGCCTAATCATAATCAGTAATACACTGCAAGGATTGTCTCTTAAATCTACTTAACTTGTTACTGAAAATATCCAAATTTACGTACTTATCATTATACAACCTGCACGCTCCCTTTTTGCGGGTAGGCGCATTATAATAAACAAAAAAATTAAAAATAAACAACTAGGTATATTTGGAGGTTAACATTTTATTATCCAGAATTACATTTAGGATTATTTTAGGTTTCGATCGGTTCTTTTACTTTTTCTGTGTGTCTACTCTTGCTTAATACTTGTGTCCTGTCAATCGTTCAAAGGTTAACTGGAATCAATAAAGAGTTATACATATGTATGTATCTACATACATCCAGAAGCTCTTGAGAGCCAATTAAATTATTTTGTATTTTATACAAAAACCTGATAGGTATTTTTTTTCTCTCTTCGCAGTTCAAGAGACTAATAATATATATAGAAATACTAGCTGTTGCCCGGGGCTTCGCCCCCGCTGCATTTTTTTTTCAAATTTTTTTTTGTACAAACTGTCCGAACAGTAACAATCACAACTAAAAAAGAATTATCCAATTCGGTGCAGTCGTTTGGAAGTTATGCGCGTATACATACATTTCGACGATTCATTTTTATTTATACCTATAGAAGATTTAATGTGACTTTAACTTCATTCCAAATATTTAAAAGTGAAGTGAATCAGGTTGTCAAAGTAAACGTTAGTTGCGAAATGAACGGATTCCTAGAAATCGAGACATTTGTCAATTCCACTTTTTTTTCTCATCCTTGACTAAGATACCTACCTGCTGTTGCCAAAACTCATGCCATTTCCATTTCGTTTTCGATCCATGTCCGCAAGTCCATGTTATTATTAGAACCTCCTGTATTTGTACATCAAACTTTGAAGCATTAAATACTTTTTTGAAATAAACAAACATGGCAAATCAATTTTGACATAATAGAGCCCAATAAAAAAGAAATTAAAAGTTGACGCAAGTCATTCATTGTAAACAAAGAAATCGTAAAATATTTTTTGTATTTTGTATAATTACCTTAATACATAAGTGTTGCGGATAAAATCTGGTCGACTCAAAACAGATATTTTCTCATGCTGAACAACTTACAACATGTTTCAGTCCAATACATGTTATTTTTATTGTGTCATCTCACGTCAAAACACATGACACGGGTCACATTATACTGGCTGGTCGGGTAGCGCACAGTAGTTCATTAAAATTCATTTTTTAGTGGTTTTTCGTAAAAAAATCTAAAAACGAAGAGTAGTTTGCAACTCTCCAGCATGAGACGAATCTAATGACATATAATTTATCAAAATTGGACCATAACTGTAGATCTGATGGCTTGTACAAAAATCGGCCTCGCGTATTATATATATAGATAGATTAACTGTAAAGCAAACCTGTTTTGCTTGTTATTCGCGGCGGGTATTTGACATAGTATATTATTGTAGTTTTATTAGCAGAGGTTTTTCCTCAACGAAATGCAAGAAGGAGGCAAAGTTGGTCAGGTATTTTAGAAATTGGCCGATTCGAACATGAAATGATAAAACGTGGCAGAAGATTACAATACAATACAATACAATAACTCTTTATTGAACACCAAATATAACAACCAAAACAGAAAAAAGGTATACAGAATATTACAAGGTAACAATAGGCGGCCTAAGATTGTGTTAGGGTAACAGATGACTTTGATAATTTTGGGGCTACTTATAATGTAGCAGTAATTCCCGAAGATGCAAGTGCCAATGCAATTTTCTGTTCCGATCGAATAGTCGCTAAAATCAATGATATAACGAACGTTTTGCCTGTACCACCAGGCGCATCCAAGAAATATAATCCACCGGCAATATCGCTGACAATTTGCTTTAATCGAAGCACGTCCGAAATGAAATGACCGCATGAATGACGACAACATCCCATCCAAACAAAACTTGTAAAAAAAACAAGTCTCGCAACTCAGTTCTTCTACCGTAAAAAGTTGTGAGATCCATGTAATACCAAGTCGGTTAATTTATTCAGTCCCTACTAAAGAGACCTCCTGTCTTAAGTTATTACGTAATTAGCTAACCTAACAACATAATAATGCCAATATCAAAATTAAAAATCGTTTATGTTATAAATAAAGAAATTGACTTGGCATTCTCATTAAATTTAATAATATATAATACTAGCTGACCCGGCGAACTTTGTTCCGCCTTAAATTTGAAAAATTCCAGTGGTTTGGGCTGTGCTATCCCGCGGGAACTATGCAATTTTCCGGGATAAAAACTATCCTATGTCCTTTCCCGGGGCTCAAACTATCTGTATACCAAATTTCAACTAAATCGGCCCAGCAGTTTAAGCGTGAAAAGGTAACAGACAGACAGACAGAGTTACTTTCGCATTTATAATATATATATATTGTAAGGATGTATAAAACACAATTTTTCTCACAAGTAATACAATGCCTGCTTGGTTACAGAAAATTCAGCCTTCTAGTTTTATCCACAACGAAGTTAAAGGGGGGTCGAAAATGGCCTGAACTGCTTCGAGAAACGGATGGTACGGCCGTGCCGCTTTTTTTGCTCGACTTGACAGATGTTTGTACTGTCAACACCGAAAAAAGTTTCAATTTGACAGCACAATCCCCATTAACAAAATGATCCGCCATTTATTGCAATCATTTGTTACAAAAAATGTGATAAATGAAGAACCGCACTACCGACTTTGTGCAAACTTGACATAAACCATCTACTAAACTAAATAGTCCGAACAAAGCCTAAACATTATTATATTCAACTAGGAGTCGAAGTGGTCGCCATGGCCGAAATCGGTCGGAAAGACCATCATATTATATCCATACAATACTCCTTGTTTCCTTATTTATGCTTAATATATCAGATCATTAATTCTCATCCGTAAAGCTTACATCACAAACTCCAACTCCCTTGACCCCAAGCCAACCTCCTGTCAAAACTATATGCGGTCTTTCGCCAAAACCTAATTAGAAGAGTGTTTTTTTTTTATATGAATAGGAAGGCAAACGAGCAAGTGGGTCTCCTGATGGTGAGTGATCAATGGGCAGCCATAGACACCCGCAACCACGGAGGGATTGCAGATGCGTTGCCAACCTAGAGGACTAAGATGAAATGCCTCTTGTGCCCGTGATTTCCCCGGCTGTCTTACTCTCCACACCGGAACACAGCAGTGCAAGCACTGCTGCTTAGCGGCAGGATTAGCGAGTAAGATGGTGGTAGCGATCCGGGCGGACCTTGCACAAGGCCCTACCACCCGTGTTGCAAGCATATCGATTATTTGAGGTAATGTTCCTGCTTGCCCTAGTACTGAACCTAACAGGAGGCAATGGGCAGGCCACATCGCTCGTAGAACATACAACTGGGGGAGAAAAGTTCTCGAGTGGCGACCACGAAACAGAGGACAGTGTTGGCAGGCCTCCCTCTAGGTGGACATCGTGAAAGTAGCGGGAAACCGGTGGACACAAATGGCGAGTTGTCGTTCATTGTGGTGTGCTAAGGGGAGGCCTTTGTTCAGCAGTGGACGTCTTCAGGCTGAAGATGATGATGGTGAACCCAAGTACCCGACCGAAGAGAGAGCTTGTTTCGTCTATAAACAATTTACTGTTGTCTTTTCTAGTTTACGGGTTGGCTGCTAGCGCTGCCCAAAGCGGGTAAGTGCCGATTAATGAATGTCGTTATTTCAGGGGGTTACCATGACGTCTTAATGCGATTCAATTCCGATTCAGTTTAGGTTCGCTCGCTGTCAGATCCATACTGAAAATGACAGATAAAACTGAAATGCATTAAGACGCCATGGTAAGCCGGAAACTTGAATGCAACCCATTCAACTATTTAAGTGGGAAATCACATTTGGAATTTAATACGAGCTTTTTGGTGAAGGAAAATGTAGTGAAAATAATCTCTTTGAACGCCATTCTTTGAATAAAGTGAAGGGGCCTTATCATGAGGTCTTAATGCGATCCAGTTTAGGTTTGCTCGCTGTCAGAACCATACTAAATGTGACAGCTAAAAGTAACATGGTAAGGCCTTGGTAAGGTCTAAGTGCTCTGTACGCCGCGGAACAAACGGTCTAGTAGGGAAATAGGGGTGCAAGTCAGGTTACCAGGTTTGTTTTTGGAACCGTCCGGGGGAAAGAGCAGTGCTTGGTCCGGTGCACCCTGGGCAACGGCTAGTGATTTCCTGGCAGTTTCTGAGGTATATCATTGACCGTTGGCTAAGAGCCCGACAGGGGAGCGGGGATCTTTGACCATTACCGTACAACGTTGCTGACATTTTATCACAAGATTTTTTAATTGTATTTCTGTTACTTTGACATTGGCGAAGTTGTCGTCGCTTTAACGACTTGATACGCCACAAGTAAGAAGAAGAAGAGGTAGTATATTGGTTTTATTTCAATCTTAGAGAGATTTGTTTCGACTGGAGTGTAGTGTAGGTTATGTATTGACCGTGGCGTGTGAGGCATTCCATTGGCTGTCACGGCTGGATGACTGTGGCGATCAAGAGGTTAATACGCACTTAAGCTCGCGTGGGAACCGCCAAAGCGCCTCATTATCAGGGGAGCCCTATGTGCCAAGCAGACTGACGTATTCTGGAGATAATGAAACCCAACAACACAAGTTTTTACTTTATTTTTTTCTGGTTTCAAATAAAGTTTTGTCAACAGAGCAAATGGTTGTGTGCTGCCGCCGTACCCGCCGCAAGGCACCTACACCGTCTACAACAAGCCGGATGCCCTGCCAGGACAAACGTACGACTTGGCCATACTGACAGTGACCTGCGACCCTGGGTATGGGTTGGTCGGGAACAACGACACGTACTGCTTCAGCAATAACAATTGGCAGCAGCCCATGCCGCGGTGCACACGTAAGAAGTTGAATTTTTACTAAAAGATAAGTAGGTATTGACTACGAAGATTTTTACAATATACACTTTTCCTAGGTAGGTAGGTGTCACATTAGATGTTAAGAGAAATAATGTTTCTGGCATTATAATGATAATATTACTGCCTTATATTGCTGATAGACAACCGTTGGGGGGAAAAGTTCTCAAGTGGCGACCACGAATCGGAAGACGCAATATTGGCAGGCCTCCCACCTGGTAGACCGACGCCATCGTGAAAGTTGCGGCAAACTGGTGGATGCAAGTGGCGAGTGGTCGTTCATTATGGTGTGCTAAGGGGGAGGTCTTTGTTCAGCAGTGGACGTATTCAGGCTAATGATTACTGCCACGTCAAGTATTTCATCTTGGCCCTCTAGAAACAACGCTTTTACGTGCATGCTCGTCGGTATAGGGTACACTTGACCTGACCTTTTTCTAGGAAATAAGTCTGCCCTCTGACCTTCGACCCAATTTTAGCCAATACACGTTGACTGCCATGAGCATCACCCGTAGTATCACCTAATCTTTTCTGTGTGGCCATGAGCCATGAGTGGGATCAAAAGCTTGTTCTTCAGGATATTGATGCTCGTGGCACCTTAACAGGCTGGTGCTGTGAGCATCGCCGGTGGGTACTCTAAGATTGTATGGGGCGTGAGAGTAACGCTTAAGATGAAGTATGGGCAGCTGACGTGTGACGCTGCACAATAATCTAATTTCCGCTCAAAACTTTATAATTTCAGGTTTCTGCAGGCTGACACCGGACCCAAGCGTGAATTACTTCTGCAAAGCAAGTGGTGACGACATACGTAGCGGCACCCGGAAATGCCATGAGATGGAACCCGACGGCACGGTCGTCGTGCCGGAATGCAACCGTCCCGTCTACTACTCGACTGCAGTTCTTCGGAACATGCGCTGCTTTGAAGGGACCTGGGACCACGTCGCCGTCTGTCAGCCAGGTATTCACGTAATACTTTAGGGTTACGTACTTCAAAAGGACAAAGGGAACCCTGATAGGACCACTTTGTTGTCTGTTCGTATGTCGAAACCCCTTTTTCACAGGAACGCGTGAAGGTATAAAGTTGAAATTAATACAAAATTAAATCTGCGGCCTGTTAGAGCTGTAAATAAATAGACCCTCTAAACCAATCAAAAGATACAGTCATTAGAAAACGTATTTCCAAACGATTGGCAGTGCTCTCAAAAATGCTGGGTAAGTACCTCCAGTTGTCTGTACTTCCAGCAGATTTTGATGCCAGTGTTTTCATGTCACGCCTTCAGATTGCGGGATACTCACACCCCAAGGACAGGGGCTTATTATAAACGGGACGAGGACCGCGCACGGCGAGTTCCCGTGGCACGCGGCCATCTACGACAAGACTTACACCCCTATCCAAGAGATCTGCGGCGGCTCTCTAGTCTCCACGAAGCTCATCATATCTGGCAAGTATTTCATCTTATCAATGTATCGAGAATTGAAATTGTCGATTTTTATATTTATTTTTATTGATAACGCGTTTCAAAGTATATTTCCAAACGATACTGAGAACTAGACAACATGGAAAATCCGAAAATTAAATAGGATTCTCAATATCGCGCCATCTCTTGTCACTGGTGAAGAGGAGTAGATTCTTATTCTACTTTTTTTAATATAGCCCCATCGATCGGTGCGATGATTTCGCCAATCTTAAAGTAATAAACAGAGTATTCAAAAATCTTGTGACAAAAATGTCGGCAACGTTGTACGGTGGAACACGGACAAAAGACCCTGTCGGGCTCTTAGCCAGTAGATGATATCTCAGAATCTGCCAGGAAATCATTAAGCATTAACCAATGCCCTGGGTGCACCGGACCAAGCACTGCTCTTCCCCTCGGATGGATCCAAAAACGAACCGCAGCTCTTGACCACACGCGGTGGTAACCTGACTCACACCCTTGTAGAGCAGTAGATGTTCCACGGGAGGACGGGAGGTTGTATTCACATTTCAGCCGTCATTTTTGTCACTTCTAGTAAGGATCTGCCAGCGAGCAATCCAAATTTTGTTCGTAATTGAATCGCATCACTCGTTGACGTGGACAGAATCAACCGCACACTTGTCATTTAAACTGACATTGGCCCAAGCCTTACGGCCGCCATTAAGGGAGAATAGAGTAGAATAATTGAATCGCATTAAGACGTCACGTAAGGTCGCTGCTGTAAAAAGAAAGAAAGGAAGAAGACATTTATTCCTTTTTGCAAGACACACAAATATTGAATATACACAACTTTACAGCAAAAAAAACAAGAAAAAAACACAGACATTAAAAATAGATGCTCAGCTTTGTGTGTCTTCGCAAAAATGAAACGGTCGCTGGCTCAGCATTACGCTATAGGTGGTGTAGGTAGGGGTAAAGCACGTATCACGGATTGATGAGGATCTAGATTCGATTCCTGGCCATAGCTTTACTTTTCGGATTTTTTCAAACGGGTTAACCGTAAAAATAGGTACAAAATCGGGAAGTAAAATTCTAGATTAATTGATAGTAGGTATCCATACTTGATGTTCTAACATGCAATCTGTACAGCTGCACATTGCTTCTGGAAGGACTCGAAGGGTCAGCAGCCGGCCAGCAGGTACGCCGTGGCTCTTGGCAAGATCTACAGAGGCTGGGACCAAAAAATGGATCCCGGTGCACACAAGTCTGAAGTGAGTTTTATCATTTACATTCTCTTGAAATTGCTCCGAAATATTTGAGAATGGTAGTTTGACTTAATAGCCCTGCAAATATTTTTCAGGACTGGAAACAAAAATAAAATAAAAATCTTAGGGAATATTAATATTGACATCAATGTCTCTCTCTTTTTCTGTCTTTTTCATTCGAAGGCCAGTTTCTATACGGTTCTTAGCCGTGTTTGATAAAAATCGGCCCAATAGTTTGAACAGTACCAGCTCTTTTCCAAATCGATGCACTTTAAGGATTTTTTGTATTTTTTTCTTATTTACGAACGTATTAGGTACGTACACGATTAATGCTCTCTCTCTGGTCTTTCTCTCTGCCTCTGGCGTTCGTTTCGTCACGGGAAATTTAGTTAGCTTTAGTTTGTTAATTAATGTTTAAATTGTGTTTTTTTATGTGTTGTGACTAATTTTGACACTAAATGTATGTCTTCTTCTTCTTCTTGGTGCGTTGGGGATTTATTTGAATGTAATGTTATCTATAATATCCATGGGCGTATATGAATTTGGGGCCCTTTTGGAAAGTAAAAGCCAATTATAATAACATGTCCGACAAAATGCCCAACAAAAATGTTTTGAGAATAAATGTGTCAGAGAAATTCTCGGTCCTTCGGGGCCCCCTAAGAATGGAGACCCTGGGCCCCGTGTGCCCGAATGAAGACGGTATTGGGGAAACCCTCATTGCGTCCTGATACAGCATCTTTAGCCGTGACGATCTCATGTGACATGTGTTTAATGTTCCAGGTCAGCGAAATTAAGGTGCCTCAGCGATTTTATGGTGGAGCAACCCTCTACCAGGACGATATCGCCATACTCATCATGAAGACGCCAGTGGTCTACGTCACACACATACGCCCCGTCTGCTTTGATCTCAGCGAAGAGTTTGACAGAAGTCAGCTGAAAAGCTCGCATTCCGGGAAGGTATGATCTGGGTGGGGCCATTGACACGAGCCCAGTTGAGAGACTATAATAATAAAAAATAAATTTTGACAATTGGTTAGTTACATAATTGCTTATTGCTAATGTTAGTAAGTATAAAAGATACACAAATCACTACTGCACGTGACCGTTTGAAATTGCACGGCAGTGGGTCATGAATGGACAGTAGCTTATCCGAGATCATTTTTAGGATACTGTTGGTGCTGCCCCTCGCCCTTCGCACCAGAGAGGCGCACCTTTTCGCATTGTTGCACAAAAGCTATCAACGTGTGCTTCGGCAAACATCCCTGATGCACTGCACTACAGCATCGAGGCAGACCCAGCAGTACTCTAAAAGCATCTATATTGTACTCGGAGGGTGTTGTACGCAACCTTCTATATACATCTCTAAGACTAATATAATTTACGTCGCCCCGGGCCGTAAGTAGTGATTTACCGGTACGCGAGTGGAAATTTTCACTTCCTGGTGAGGAGAAGTCGTAAAATAATGTACACACTTTGGGCAGTGATAAAGAAAGTCTCAGCTAGCCTTTGGCTCGTGCGACAAGTTCCTGGGATCTGAGACATTCTTTATTTCACCAACAATCGGTCAATGTAAGGCACTATTTTGAAACCCTTGAGTAAGGATATCATTATGGGCTTCAAAAATCTTTACATTGCCTATTAGGTTTCTATAATAGCGTATAATAGATTTCAGTATGGGACCTGACTTCAACGGACGGCCGAGAGACCTCTGTGCTTATGACTGCGGAGCTCACATATGTGGACGTGGGAGTTTGCCTTGACGAAGTCAGCGATGACTTCAGGCCCTACGTTACCAGCGACAAGTTCTGCGCGGGTAGTAAGGGCGGTAAGTATTCCCCTCTCTTTTTAACTGTCTCTAATGGCATGGATGGGATGGCCTACTTTATTGTGTGATCCATGCATATCGTGATCCACATTACGAATTATTGACGCGTATCGCAGCGCAGCCAATCGGTTATTTCGAGATCCGTGATCCTATTGTAATACCAGTATCACGATTATATTGACGGTCTAATCCAGGGTTCCTTGTAGTGGGGTCCGTAAGATGTGTGCTAGGGGTCCGCAACAACACAGTCAACAGAGATTTTTTAGCAATACGCAACAACAGCGCCGCCACGCCCCTAGCGACGCGGAGAAGAACTATACGTCGCCCAGCCGCACAAGCTTCGTGTCTTCGAATTTGAATTTGTATTGTCAAAGCTCGCAGCTAATTAAAATAATTTATTTCTCACGTTTCTCTACTTTCCATCTCTTAAAGCTCCATGGACTTTTTGAAATTCTGAATAGTGGTCCGTGACCGCAAAAAGATAAAAAACACTGGTCCAATCCGTGTCAGTAAGTCAGGAGGTTCTCCCTTTCAGCATCTGATCGTCCTGGCAACTCTTTTGAAGGTCTTTAGCCAACGGTGCATTTGTTTTATGTGGAAAAGGCTTACGTCTGGCTACAATCACGCCTGGTGGTAACATGAGGTCTAAGACTAAGATAGAGTACATATAACTACATATATAAATCATGTCTTTATCTCTTTCGGTTTAGGGAGATTGCGGGTGTACAGCTGGAAAGGGGAATCAACATAGTGATGGGTTGCCAGCCGCATCGCCTTTTACATTATTCCTAAGATTTTTGCCAATTCCCTCGATGGGCTTTTACGAACGACCGAAGCAGTAGGTACATTCTATGTTTTTTCTTTGCTCCCAGAGCAGCATCGGAGACTGGTGAAGGACTTACGAAACCACTATTCTTGCTTCCGATGATGATTGTGAATGTTCTTTCCTTGAAGCCAATTTGGGTTCCTCTAACACATAGTCTTTTTTTGCAGGTAAAACCGTCTGCAGAGGCGACGGTGGTGGAGGCCTGGTGTTCCCACAAGACGACCGCGGCATCCGTCGCTACTACCTCCGCGGCGTGGCGTCCACGAAACCCACTGACGACAGTGACAAGTGCAACGCCAACTCATACGTTACCTTTACACGCATCCTGCGTCACTCCAAGTTTATTAAAGGTTATCTCAATTATAGTACCTCTATCATCATCACTATTTAAGAATTGGACTCTTGTCGATGGAGCAATTGCCGCTTCTCCTGTTCTCCCACCAGCCTTTTGGCCTCACTACTCTAGTATAATACTTTGATGTCATAATCTCAATGGCAGAACACCGTACAGATATATTCTTTCTTCGTCTGAGTCACTGTTACATTGCCTATCATTTCCAGATAACTGGTTGGCTGCTGGTGCTGCTCAAAACGGGTGAGTGTCGATCCCGGACCTTGGAACAACAGTACATATTATATCAAAGCAAAAAGTAAAACAAAACAAAACAAAACATCAAATCGGCAGTAAGCTACGTAGGAGACTGCCTGCACTATCTTAATTTTCGAAGGTCATAACCTATAATTCGTAGATAACAATCATAATAATACACAAGCTCTTTGGCACGCATAAAGTTTTATTCTATATTCTGAGGATGACATGAATCAATTGGCATTGTTCATTTTTTTAGTATGCTCCAATTCGAAAACCATTTCGAGGAAAACCATAATTTATCCGATTTATTTTGTCCGATTTCAAAAATACTTTATGATTGCAGATATTTTTGTAAAAGTCCTTTAGACCTTTGTTTGACCGAACGACCCGGTTTTTAGACAGAATCCAGCATCGAATGTTTGCCACGAAAATGAAAAAAAAAAAGTTTAGCTTTGGCAACTGTCACGTGACACTGTCAAATCGACAAAACCATAGACAAAGCCGTTTTTTTATAGCCAGCCGAACGAAGGCGATTGGAATTCTGTCTAAATTCACGAATTATCAAACAGCGAAAAAATATTTATTATTAATTAACAAAGCTACGTAAAAGCATAATATTCAAATTAGTTGCTTGAAATAGTCCATCTTATCAAATAAAGGTGTTAAAAGCACAGCTTAAAAAAAATGGACAATGCCAATTGTTACTTTGCGGAGATACCGATACATTCTTTCTTTCTTTCTTTCTTTCTTAACCTTCGTGGTCAGGCCAGCTGGCTGCGTGCTGCCGCCGTACCCGCCTCACGGCACCTACGCCGTCTACAACAGGCCGGAAGCCGTGGCGGGGCAAACGTACGACTATGCCAGTTTGACAGTGACCTGCGACCCCGGGTACGGAGTAGTTGGAAGCAATATCACTTACTGCTTTGGCGGAAATATTTGGTTACAACCTTTGCCACAGTGCACCAGTAAGTAACTCCATTATTCTTTTCTAAAGACTTCGTCACTGAACGCTGCCATCCAGCCCCCTGGTTTTGCCAATGCCCAGCGCTATATAAAACTCTTAGAAACACGCTTTAGACGGGTAGCATGTGTATTGTGTATCAACTAAACAATTTAATTTTTACTAGACATAGTAGCGCTCGCAACCAAACCTTATTTCCAGGGTTCTGCAGACTGACACGGGACCCAAGTGTGAATTACATGTGCAGAATATCCGGTGAGGGCATATTTAGCGGTACCAGGCAATGTAACGAGTTGGAGCCCGACGGCACGGTCGTCGTGCCGGAATGCAACAGTCCCGTCTACTACACGAGAGGCGTTCTTCTCAACATGCGCTGCGTCCAGGGCAACTGGGACCACATTGCCGTCTGCCAGCCAGGTATTCAGTTAGGGTGCCTTTAAGTCGCTAGGTATACTACTTAATTACATTAATGTAATTTAATAAACTACCTTATTCAGATTGCGGGACATTCACACCGGTAGGCGAAGGACTTATAATAAACGGGACAAGAGTCAAACACGGCGAGTTGCCCTGGCACGCAGCCATCTACGACAAGACCTACACTCCGTTCAAGCAGATCTGCGGCGGTTCTCTGATCTCCACCAAGGTCGTTATATCTGGTAAGTATGGCTATGTCTTTAACAGCCACTCGTTTTAATCACTACTTAAATGCGTATTTCACCTTCCTCTCTGTATCTCGCCTCACTATTTTCAATTGTCAGAGACTCCTGTTAAGTCCTGCTTCTGTTCTAACATGCAATCTCTGCAGCGGCACATTGCTTCTGGGAGGATGCGACAGGCCAGCAGCCCGCCAGCAGGTACGCCGTGGCTCTCGGCAAGATCTACAGACCCTGGAACAACACCATGGACCCTGGTGTGCATCACTCTCAAGTGAGTATTTTTTTAACTAATAAACAGTCTACTCAGATAACGTGTGCATCTTTATGTGCAACCATTTAACACGACACTAATAGGAAGATGAGGATGGGTCAGTGATTTATGAATGATTTTATTATTTCAGGTCAGCGAAATTAAGATTCCGGTTCGGTTCATGAGCGGAGCTGGTAACTACCAGGCCGACATCGCGCTGGTCGTCATGGCAACGAAGGTGGTCTACGTCACTTACATCCGGCCCGTCTGCCTCGACTTCGACGTCGAGTTTGACAGGAGTCAGCTGCAGAACACAAATACAGGAAGAGTAAGAACGTGTTAAGAAGAAGAGCTCTTTTCTGAAGTGAAACAATTCTATGTTACAACAACACTTACAGGAAAGCACGGGCCACGATGAGCAGTAATTTATTTAAAAAAATGTTAGGTAGACCTGAGACTAGTTATTTATTGACCCAAGGAGAAATTTAATGTAGAGAATTCATAAATGTTATTAACCCCCTCTGTGTTCCCTAACCTGGATATGAGAGTCAATCCGCCAGTTATGAAACTTACATTATTACAGGTTTCAGGCTGGGGACTGACATCGGAGGACGGCGTCGCCTCTCAGGAGTTGCTGACGACGGAACTGTCATACGTGGATGTGGAGAAGTGCATCGCCAACTTGCCTGTTAGCTTTAGGCCCTACATCACCGGTGACAAAATCTGCGCCGGCGGTAATGGCAAGTATTCCACTTTCTTTCTATTTATTTTTCTTTGTATTTTCGTTGCGCAAGTAGTGCGCAAACCACGTCGGCAGAAATTGTATCCGCACTCGCTACGTCGAAGTGGCTGACGATGCGGGCGTCAGGTGTATGATCTTGACATCTGATAAGATAATTGACTTTAAGCAGGTACATAACAAGGGCGTCGCCAGTCGATGGCGCAGGGGGGGGCAAGTTGACTTTACCTACTACAATTCATACTTTTCTCATTCTCTATGAATCAAATCAAATCAACTCAGACTTAGGACTTTGGTTGCATTATATTTGGCAACTTTTTTAGAATCTCTAGGGGGGGGCAGCTGCCCCTCCCTGCCCCCCCTTGGCGACGCCCTTGGGTACATTCTCTCCAGGTATGAGTTTTAACAGTGGTTGCGTGGAGGTTAAATTAAATACGGAATTAACTTAACTAACGGATATTATAATTAGGTTTCAGCACAGAAGTTACATTAATACACAATGAGTATCGCTAACTTTAAGTCTGGGGCGTTACAATAGGGGCCCGTGGGCCAAACCACTGGCTGCTTATTCAACTCATATATATAGCCCCTTTTATTCCGTTTCGCTACAATTTCAGTACGTTGTGTAGTCTTTTTGACGTGACAACGTCTTATAAATTGGTTTGCCGGGTGACACTTCAAGAAACTGCGTTAAGCTCCGCTCACGTTATGACGTTACCACTCAAACTCGTTGTCACGTAAAACTTTCGCCCGTATACCGACTTTACAGGCAACCATTTTTTTTATAAATTATCGCGTAATTCGGCGTGCCTCATGGCATAGGCCTCCTCCAATTGGCATTGTTCATTTTTTTTTAGTATGCTCCAATTCGAAAACCATTTCGAGGAAAACCATCATTTATCCGATTTATCCTGTCCGATTTCAAAAATACTTTATGATTGGAGATATTTTTGGAAAAGTACTTTGAACCTTTGTTTGACCGAACGACCCGTTTTTTAGACAGAATCCAGCATCGAATGTTTGCCACAAAAATGAAAAAAAAAAGTTTAGCTATGGCAACTGTCATGCGTCACTGCCAAATCGACAAAACCATAGACAAAGCCGTTTTTTTATAGCCAGCCGAACGAAGGCGATTGGGATTCTGTCTAAATTCACGAATTATCAAACAGCGAAAAAATATTTATTAAGTATTAATTAACAAAGCTACGTAAAAGCATAATATTCAAAAATTAGTTGCTTGAAATAGTCCATTTTATCAAATAAAGGTGTTAAAAGCACAGCTTAAAAAAAATTAACGATGCCAATTGGAGGGTTTGGGCTATAGTTCCCACGCGGGCCTTGCGGATTGGGAACTTCACACACACCATTGAATTGCTTCGCAGATGTGTGTCAGTTTCCTCACGATGTTTTCCTTCACCGAAAAGCTCGTGGCAAATGTCAAATGTAATTTCGCACATAAATTCTGAAAAACTCAGAGGTGCGAACCCAGGATTCGAACCCATGACCCTCTGCTTGAGAGGCCACAGGTCAAACCACCAGGCTACCACGGCTTGTTTTTAGTCAACTAATATTGTAGTGCAAACGTGTCGCTACAAATTAACCGCATTTATTCATGCACCACTTTATCAACTGTATTATAATACAAAAGGTGAATTAAAAACAAGCTATGATTAAATTAAGAACTGAACTAAAACTAATTCTTACTAATATGCGAAAGTAACTCTGTCTGTCTGTCTGTCTGTTACCTTTTCACGCTTAAACCGCTGGGCCGATTTAGTTGAAATTTGGTATACAGATAGTTTGAGTCCCGGGAAAGGACATAGAATAGTTTTTATCCCCGAAAATTCCATAATTCCCGCGGGATAGCACAGCCCAAACCACTGGATTTTATCAAATTTAAGGCGGAACAAAGTTCGCCGGGTCAGCTAGTGTTAAAATAAAATAATTAAAAAAGGCGTGGCATAGTTCCACAGACGCTGGCAGCATTCCCCCTTTGGACAGCGATATTAATACGCTGTCCAAGGAAGCTGCCAGCTCTGCGATCACCCGTAGTGTCTATTAGCCTCTTCGAAATATCTTTGACTAGCTTCTGCCCGCAACTTCGTCTGCGTAGAATTATACGTAAAAACCTTCCTCTTGAATCACTCTATCTTTTGAAAAAACCGCATCAAAATCCGTTGTTTAGTTTTGAAGATATAAACATACATAGGGACAGAGAAAGTGACTTTATTTTATACTAGCGACCCGCCCCGGCTCCGAATGGTATATTATGCATGTATTATACGTTTTAAACCTTCCTCTTGAATCACTCTATCTATTAAAAAAAACCGCATCAAAATCCGTTGCGTAGTTTTAAAGATTTAAGCATACATAGGGACAAAGGGACAGAGAAAGCGACTTTATTTTATACTATGTAGTGATAGTGACTATGCAGTGATAGTGAAGAGGCATAAATTATATTACCGATGACCTCATTAAGATCGGAGGATCGCGCTGGATGCAAGCCGCTTCCAACCGGTCTTATTGGAGGTCTAAAGGAGAGGCCTATGTTCAGCAGTGGACTTGTAATGGCTGAGATGATGATGATGATGATGATAAATTGTATTAATTGTCTTACAGGCACAACGGCGTGTCGAGGCGACAGCGGCGGCGGCCTGGCGTTCCCACACTTAGACCGAGGGACCCGGTGGCGCTACTTCCTCCGCGGCGTGGTGTCCACGGCACCCCCTAATGGGCATGAGTGCAACGCCAACTCATACGTCACCTTTACACACATCCTGTCTCACGCCACGTTTATAATAGGTCCCCAAGATGATAATCTATATCTATTAGATGATAATCTATACATAATATTATTAATCTATATCTATTAATTAAAAGTCTCGCCCTTGGTTTTTAACTATATCTGTTCTCAAATCGCTCTCTCCCTCTCTCTCTATCTCGTTTCCCTTTCACACAAATACGTTCCGTTTCCTACATTGATTTAAAGATGTTTTTACAGCGGTTAAGGTGGAGACCTCCCAGTAGGTACTTTAAGGTACCTGTGTCAGGAGACCTCGCTCTTCCAAAACAAAAAATATTTGACTTAAATCTATTTAGCATTAATTAACTAAAGTTAACTTATTCTAATCCTATACTAAAGCATACTAACATACCAACTAAAACTATGGGGTAAGTATAATGTTTGATGTGTGTGTGTGTGTGTGTGTGTGCGCACGCGCGTGAGGTATTATTATTGTTTGTTTGTTTGTTTGCATTGAACAAGCTCCGAAACTACTGGACCGATTTCAAAAATTCGTTTGCCGTTAGAAAGCTACATTATCATTGAGTGACATAGGCTACTTTTTACAGCGGGAAAATACCTTTTCCTACGGGAAAATTAGTTTATCGCGGGCGAAGCTGCGGACGGAAGGCTAGTTCTTTATTAAAGTTGTTGTTAAGAAGACCCCGAAGTATAAGTAAAGTAGGCTCTTGCCTGTTCCCGACCAATTTGATTATGCTTAATCTGCAGAAATTATGCGCTTATAATATACTTATTTTTGTCTTTTTAACAGACTATGGCCTGGATATCGTCTCTGTGAATTACGGGTAAGCGGCTGTGTGACTCAAAGAGAATATAACCACTACGTTGTGGGACTCATCAACGCAACTTATGTGATTGACTGTACACATGCATGACATGTAAAAATGCATATTTCAACACACATCGCCTACCCTAGACATACCACGACATCAGGAACCAATCAGCACCGATGTCACGTCATCTACGGCTGCTCTGATTGGTCGAGACTCTCGGCGAGAGGGGTGCGCACCATCATCGAGCATTTCGCCTTCACCTCACAGCGCCTCCGATCATGCTAAACGTGGCTACCTCAGGCTCTGGCTCTGTCTACCCCGTAAAGGATATAGGCGTGATTTGTAAAGTGTATGCATGGGCGTTTTTACGCTAATTTGATGGACGACAATACCGAATTGTATTTTTATTATTTTAAAATTAAAAGAAAAGTCGAGCGTCGTCTTTCTGCAAGATCCTCGCTTGAAAACTAAAAAATTGAATAGTAATCAATTTTTAGGGTTTCAACCTTTTTGGCTGTTGGTGGCTGGCTGGCGCTAGTCCGTTGCCACGCGCCGCGGCACATAAAAAGAACAATAAGGCGGCTGTCACTTGTTTCCAAATTGTCGGCGCACGGTCGGTCTTTTATGCGGATTTATGTTTAAATTATTGTAAATATTAATTAATGTGTGTAATGTTTGGTGTAAAAGTGTAATTAGTGTTTATAACATCACGGATAGCCGTCGCGGGTGTGTACTTACTAAGCGGCGGCAGTGGCTAAAAGACTACACACGGACTCTACACAGCGTTGGTCGAAGCCAGCTTCCTCAAGGTTTGTGGCTCTGAAATTGATTGTTAGACCTAATACTGCACAAGGGGCAGCTAAACCACGGCCTTGGTATTAGTCACTGTTTGTCTATCGAAGGATATATTAAACACGCAGTGTGATCTGTTTGCGATCAAGATAGCGATGCTGGAGATGGAATAGGAGAGAGTGCTAGAAAGGATGCAGAATGTATAGGAGATGCATATCACTAGTCGTTAGTTTCAGTATAGGTAAGCGTATAATTATCTAATATTAACATTGGCGTACAATAAACAACTAGACTCCCAATCACGCTCAAAAACTGTCCGAAGCAAAAGTCTGAACGACGCGTCTATTGTTCAGAGTTTTGGTTCAGTTGTGTTTCGACCGCGCTTTAATAACAATGTATATGTCTCTTTCGCACCGTAATCTTACTATTGAGAACAAAAGAGACAGACAGGTTTCCAGCGCGTGGCGTCGTGTCATTACTTCTCACGATCCTACGCCATTGATATTAAACATTACTGCCACGAAATAAGGTGTCAATTTGAACGAATATGTAAATGTTATCTGTCTAAGTCGATGTGTTGACACACACAACACATAGACAAAGCAACTCCGACGTTTCTTGAGGAACCTTTGTTAGCGACTGAGAGTCTAGTTGTTTATTGTAAGTCAATGAATATTAAGTATCTTATGTAACGCTATGGTGTCAACTGGCATGTTATATATTAAAAGATAAATAAATAAATGTTGAAAGTCTTAGGAATCATGTTATAGGCGATCCAGCTACCAACCCATCACTATTTTGACCCTTTCCACCTATACGCCCTTAATCATGCTAAATGTGGCCTTAAGGTTTTGTTACCTTAGGCTATCTCTACCACATAAGGGATAAAGACGTGATTTATTATGGATGTATGTATGTATGTATGTATTAATGTTTTATTTTTAAATATCAGGCCTTAAAATAAATACAACTAGAACAAATACAATACAATATGCATTACCATTTGAAATCTCTCTACCAATATCTCAAAATCGAATGGGGGCATACATTATACCGTCTTTATCCCTACGGGGCAGACAGAGCCTGAAGTAACAAGACCTAAAGACCACGTTTAGCATGATTGTGGGCGTAAGGATGGAAAGGGGAATCAAAATAGTGATGGGTTGGTAGCTGGATCGCCTATAACATGATTCCTAAATTTTTGCCCATTCCCTCTACGGGTGACTGCAGAGTTGGTAGCTTCCTTGGACAGCGTATTAGTATCACTGTCCAAAGGGGGAATACTGCCAGCGTCTGTGGTACTATGCCACGGGGGACCCTCCTTTTTTATTTATTTTATGTTAAGATTAGTTTTAGTTTAGTTTTTAATTTAATCAGAGTTTAATTTGTTTTTAATGCCCCTTTTGTATTTTTTTCATTAATAAACTGAATAAATATAATAAAACTTTATTCATAACTAAACGAGCTGTTATTTAAGTCAACTCATAATATTTATTAATTGAAATTGAAATTCAAATGTACAGACACGAACTTTTTACTGATTTATTATAATAAGGGCCGATTTTTCAATCGTCGGATAAGCCCTATTCGAGGAACAACTCTATGGGTATCTGTCAGTTAAGTGCTTATCTGAGGATTGAAAAATCCGCCCTAACATGTATAAGTATGTATAGATAGTGTATGTGTCTCTTTATATAATTTGTTGTATTCCACAGGAATGCTGCAATTAGACTGAATAAAGAGAACCAATTTATATCTCCATTTATTACAAATGTGTGTTTCATGTGTAATGTGTTATGTATTTTCACTACTTAGTATGTAAATATAAATAGGTAGTCTAAATTGCACCACTTGCTCAGATCTGTTCTTTTCTCCAGTCCATTATGGTTGACTGGTAGAGATCGCTCTGTAGCGATAAGGCAGCCTATTGTTAACTTGTAATTTTCTGTGTACCTTTTTTTCTGTTTTGGTTGTTACATGTGGTGTTCAATAAAGAGTTACTGTATTGTATTGTAATAAAAAAAATCAAGAAGTAAAAATGCTTGATTCATTTGATAGATACGACTTTGTACCGGTCGCCGTCGAGACTGTGGGTCCCTGGGGCTCGGAGGCAAAGGAGCTATTCAGGGAGCTGGGCCGCAGACTGAGAGATGGAGGCTGCGATCCCCGCTCTGATTCGTGGCTGGTTCAAAGGGTTGCCATTGCAGTTCAAAGAGGCAACGCGGCCAGCATAATGGGAACCTTTGAACCAGGCACGAGACGGGGGATTTTTAGGTTAATTTTCAATCATTTTTAACATACTTTACTTTAAATCAACTTTCCTAGTTTTAGTGTTATTTATTGTTATTTAGTTTTTAATAGTTTTTGTTTGAGACTAGGGGTCTTAGATTGAAATAAATGAAAAATAAACTGTTCATACGACAACTACATGTAATAAAAGGTTCCACAATAGTATTTTTGATAGACACACGCGAATTGAATCAAAATGAGTGTCGCGTGCGGAGAGTAGATGGCAAGTAGCAGGGCGCGGCGCAGGCGGGTGCGTAACGATGGCTATAAAATTTTTTGGTATAATATTAGTAGCAATAACGCTCATTTGATATAATTATTAAATCATATAACAACACTTAATATATTTACATATGACATAATTATCATTTCTTATAATGATCATTTGATATAATATCATTTAATATAACATTCTTTAAGTATACCTAATGCTTATTTCCTATAATGAACTTATGGTATAACGTTATTTTTATATTGATATAATGTATTAGAGACATATTCACAAAACGAACTGCTATCAAAAAGTAGGTTAGGTTAGGTTTGAACTGCGTCCCCCAACAAAAACGAACTGCTATAAATAAAAACCTATTATATAAAATGAGCGTTATACCATATTTTATAATCGTTATAAGAAATAAGCGTTATACCGAACGATAAATATACGAAATAAATGTATATATTTTAAAATTATACCAAACGTTTATTATACACAATGAGTGATAATACCCTTTGAAATTATATCAAATGTTGATATATCGATAGAAAATATATTTAATATTTTTATATCGATCATTCCACACCCGGCGTAGGCGGCGGAGCAGAGGCGGAGCGGCGGTTAAGCCGGCTTGGATGCGCCTGCCCCCGCTTCCCCTTGCTAGGTGGAAGCCGCAACAATTTCTTTGAATTCTTATTAGTCCTGGGTGGTCAAGGTGCCTGAGCTCTGTGCCTCGCTAGGGATCGTTTGATGCTGCTGTATAAACGATACCCGCCCCTAAAACAAAGAATAGAGCATACATAAGGGGCCGTCCATTAATCACGTGATCTTTTTTTAAGCATTTTTTAACCCCCCCTCCCCCTTGGTGATACATGGTGAGGTTTAAGACTACCCCCCCACCCCCCATCCGACATCACGTGTATTTTTCGTATCTACAAAAACGCGTAGCAACGGCGAGTCAAGGTCACACTACACGCCGCTTTTCGATTTAAAAATCGCGCGTTTGAAAAAATAATGAAAAAATAAATACACGTGATATCTTACTACACCCCCCCTCCCCCCTTGTGACATTTCGTGATTTTTGTCAAACCCCTCCCCCCCCTTTCAAGCCTCACGTGATTAATGGACGGCCCCTAACTGGAAAACCAGTGGGTTTGGGAGTAGTGACTCCCTTCAGGATTTTTTTGTTTTTTTTAGAGTGCGTTTTAAAAGTGAGAAGAAAGGAAGAAAGTGTGTTTTAGAAATTAAAGTAAACATGTTAACAGTTACAATTTATAATAGTTTTAATGAGTTTATTTAGATTTTATATTTGAGTCTGTGTTAGGTACTGAGGTATTTAGACACGTTAACTGCGAGACTGATTTTTTGTACGTAGCATACCATGCGATACCAGGTATTTTCGATCTGGTAGTAAGTTTTAATCGTATGCGAACTAGGTTGTAATGGCCTGGTGAAAGCCGTTTATAGAAATATGAACCCAGGATCAACAATGTTAGGATTGAATGAATGAAATTTCGCGTGTATAAAGTTCATTAGTGGACCTATTTGAAACTACCTTCGCCCGGGAATTGGACAGAAACTTGATGCCTTTTTAAAAAAAAAGAGATACCAGGTTTACCAGACCTGTTAAAGCACCAACAAAAAGGTATGCCGTGTTATTTGAACCTGGTAATGCACTACAAAAATATAATAATAGGGATGGGACAATAAAACAAATGCATCAAATCGACAAATTTATTAAAAAGAATGATAAGAATAATTAATTAAAGTGTTTTTCATTAAAACATGGCAAACAATACGATTTATGACACCGATTGCATCCCGATTTTATTTTCTTAATTTTCTTGTCTGCTTGCTTACTAGTTAATGTTTTTCTTAATTTTTCATAGCGACCAACGCAATTTCATCTCATTCATCTTCGCTATCAAATCCGAAAACTGATTCAATGCTGTGCTGATACTTTTCTGTAGCTGCATTCTCCGTGGACACAGTCGGTGATGATAAATTTAATTTTCTTTTCGATTTTTTTGGCTTAATAACAGGTCTAACGGGAAATATATCAAAGTCTTCGTCACTACTCGAAAAAATATTATTTGACGCCATTTCACAACACTTTGATATTTACTACGCGATTAAAACGTAAATATTACAACTGAAAACACGTGCGCACAATCGACAACAAACAAAGCACTCGACAGCACTAGCCGCGGCGCACGCGCCCCTCTCACGCTCAGTGCGGCTACCATGCCTACAAATCAAGGCCTGGTATTCGCACTGAGCTTATTCAATTTTACTTCAGTGCGAACTATGTTTTAAAAACCTGGTGCGTTTTTTAATAGTTAAACGTCATAAGCTTTAAAGATGGGTGTTAGATATATAAATATCTCTCTCGTACGCGTAGTACTTCTCGAGTTACAGCGCCCGCACCGAGCGAGAAGGCACGATTTTAGAGCGCGCACAGACAGAAAGCCATCAACCAGGCAAATAATGCCTTGCTTCGCAGTGAACGTGTTAAGTAGAGTAAACTGTTAACAATGACCAGTACTAGTTTATTTAAAGTGTTTGAATTTTTAGTTTATTTTGATCTCATATTTAATTGAGCCTGAGTTAGGTACTTATTACATGGTACCTACCCTAGTTAAAAATAACGTTTAATTATGTTCGTGATGGGTAATTACACTTAAACGTTTAAGTGTAATTACCCATCACGAACATAATTAAACGTTATTTTTATGTAAATGATATTAATTATTAACTCTCCTAAACAGCAAACAAAGCCTTCACTAATTACAAATATGTGATCCAATTGTACAGAAAAATAAATGACCACCTTAACCTATGATTTGACTGTGATCAATGTAATTTTTTATTCTGGTTGGTATATATTATGCATTTCTTTACACTGTGAAATCTAGGAAAGGACCAACAGATATTAATATAATAAAAGCATACAAGAATTGCATGACCATCGATTAAAATCGTTCTGTGGCCCGATTTTTGAATGCACATGTGTGAAAATACCACTCGAAAGTGGTGAAAAATTGTGCTGAATTTGAAATACGGGTAGCTTAGAAGACCATCACAGCTCTCATTAATCTTGTGAACTAGTCACAACTTTGATTAGATCTGTACTTTTGAATTTATAAACAGATTTATACCACTTTCGAGTGGTATTTTCACACGTGTGCGTTCAGAAATCGGGCCCCTGGACAGCGTACAAAGCGGCCGCTTCGCGTCTCATAGGGCGCGGCCGGTCGCGGCGCCGCCGGGCCCGCTACCGGGGGCACGGGCAGCGCTGTCGACGAACCAGGCTGCTGCGAGTCGGTCAGATCAAGGTCCGTGGACAGCGGTTCGTATCGGTTATGATCCTTTTTGGTACTTCTGGTACTATTGACCAATTTTAGGATATGACTTCGATTGCGCCTAATAGTACTACCGTTGTGCACTTTTAGCTACGAATAATAATAAGTCATGAGTCGTAACTAAGCCCGAAAAATCATTCAATGCGAAGTGGACCGCAGGGGGCGGGGCTTAAAATATGTACCGCGCGGCGAATTAGTTCGGCCGGGACGCTCGAGTCGTTATCGTGACGTTATCATTGTATTTTTGCGCTAATACATTAAAAAAATATACCATCGTGTTGTGTGAAGTGGTGTAGAAGCCATTCAGATATGAAAAATAGAGGAATCACCTTTCATATGTATGTAAAAAATATTTTAGGACACCATACTTGACGACTCTGGATGCATGCGATCCACGCACCCTTCCCTTACCGCAACTAGGCGGACACAATCACGACGCGCGGACTAATCGGGTGCAAGTATTGTTTGTCGGAGTGACAGGGTGTTACGTTTGCATTGCTGTTAGTTTGTGTGCGTAAGTGGAATGACAATCGAAGCGGCAACTGTTAGGGAATTACGCTTCTTGACTTATTATTATTCGTAGGTTTTAAGCGTACCTTCAGAAATCTAGTCCGTTACTTGTGTCTTGCGCGGGTTTTAGGTAATTATGCTTTGATGATATATTAATTGAGACATTTTCCTGTTCGTCGTTTAACGTCATTTGCATCCGGCTAGAGGTCACTTAGATAAGTCATGATAAGGTTTAATGTTTGTTAGTAAGTTCTGTTGGCCGACAGTTCTGTTGTAATCCTACTAATATTATAAACGCGAAAGTTTGTAAGTAGGTACGGATGGATGGATGGAGGGATGTTACTCTTTCAAGTCAGAACGGCTTCCAGCGGTTTATGGTCACTCTCGACTGTCACCTGGTCATGGCCATAAACGTACTGGTGGAACCTGACGCACCCAAACACTATCACCAGCAGCTCCATCTCGATTTGAGCCCAGCGTCTCTCTGTGGGTGTGAGCGAGCCAGCCGCCCGCCCTGCAGCAGCACGGCGCCCAGCCCCGCGCCGCCGGCGCTGCACTTATTACTGCTTTTAGCCGCTCCAGTGCGTCGTCATGAATTTTACACCAATCGAACTGCACATCTTTTTTTAGTAGCTCTCTTAAAGGTCTTCGCACATTAGACCAACTCCACGCCAATCCGACACCAACTCAACTCACACTCTCGATGAGTAGTCAACTAGTTGATCCACCCAATGGTCACTAGTGGGCAATGCGTTGTCAACGATCGGACAACGCGGTGTCAACGAGTGGACGAACGCAGTCAACGAACGCATAGTCGTTGCGTGGACAACGTGTGGTCGTTGCGTGGACGACGTGTGGTCGTTGCGTGACAAACGTGTCGGGGTTGACCTTTAGTGTACGATGCGTAGGCCACTCGTACACTACTTTATAATTATTTTTTGAAATTAAGCCTAGAACATATGACACAGGGCTTAAATTTCAATGTCTAGCATAGAGTCGAGTCGCCGTTGAGTTGTTCTAATGTGCGAAGACCTTAAAGGCGACGCGATACTTGAATAGTTTGGAATAAACTTCGACAAATAGTTAGTTACACCTAAAAAGCGTAGGAGTTCTTTTTTCTCAGTCGGTTTAGGTATTTTCATAATAGCATCTACCCTTTTTGAATCTGGGCGAATTCCGTGTTTACTAAGTACGTGTCCTAAAAAGTTGACTTCCTCGACCCGAAATAGACATTATTCTTTATTAAACTTGACACCATTGCTTCGCGCTCGCTTCATGACATCCGTTAACCGACTGTCGTGCTCTACCCTGGTAGTACCCCAGACCAAAACGTCATCCGAATAGACCTCCACCCCCGGCATCGAAAATATTTTAAACATCTCATGATGGAACATTTCAGGTGCACAATTGATACCGAATGGCATACGTAAGAAACGACATCTCCCGAATGGCGTCGCAAAAGTAGTAGATAAGCTTAGAACTGTCTTCATCTATATTTATAACCCATTCTTAGCATCCAGCTTGCGGGTGGTTGGGCCTTGTGCAAGGTCCGTCTGGATCGCTACCACCATCTTACTCGCTAATCCTGCCGCTAAGTAGCAGTGCTTGCACTGCTGTGTTCCGGTGTGGAGAGTAAGACAGCCGGGGAAATTACGGGCACAAGAGGCATTTCATCTTAGTCCTCTAGGTTGGCAACGCATCTGCAATCCCTCCGGGGTTGCGGGTGTCTATGGGCAGTGGTGATCACTTTCCATCAGGTGACCCACTTGCTCGTTTGCCTTCCTATTCATATAAAAAAAAAAAAAAAAAAAAGATTCGAAAAATACCGGGCTCCTGACAGACTGCTGGTGATCTCGTCTAACCTGGGAAGCGGAAAGTGACAACGGCGAACGGCTTTATTTAAATGAAACGGATCTAAACAGATACGAATTCTTTTATAAAATGAGAACAATTTATATTTCTTGATTTTTATGTTTTACTTTTTCGGTTTTACCGTTAGAAATTAAATTTCTAAATGTCAGTGAAAATTAGAACACATAGAAAAATCCGAAAAGTAAAGCTGTGGCCGGGAATCGAACCCGGATCCTCGTCATTCCGTGACGCGTGCTATACCCCTACACCACCCATAGCAGGTGGGTAGGCTCCGAATTTTTCTACCCGTTACTAACTGTCACGTGACCTTTTTTGTTACTATGTGAATTTTTGTCGCTAAGCGTCATCTGTTTGAATGATGTGTCTGTACACAAAAAGGAGGGGCCCCCGTGGCATAGTTCCCACAGACGCTGGAGCATTCCCCCTTTGGACAGCGATTCTAATACGCTGTCCAAGGAAGCTGCCAGCTCTGCGGTCACCCGTAGCGTCTATTAGCCTCTTCGAAATATCTTTATCATTCCCCTTTTGTATTTTTTTCATAAATAAAGCTAATGAACTAATTGCAAAATTACTTTATGTCTCCACCGTCACGTAGGCGTAGTGGCTGGCGACTACAGTTTCATTCACGGTTCCAATGCACGTGTAGTATCCTATATCATCATCTTGGGCGTTGGAAATGACTAGTGTGTTTCCTGCTTGACTGGTTCCAGGGCTGAAGTTACTATTCTGTAAAGAGAAAAATACATGCACATATCACGTCTTTATCGTTAACGTAGACAGAGCCTAAGGTAACAAAACTTTAAGACCACGTTTAGCATGATTGTGGGCGTATAGGTGGATAGTGGAATCAAATTAGTGATGGGTTGCTAGCCGTATTGCCTATAACATTATTTATTTATTTAAAGAGAACCAACAGCATTTAACACAATTTATGTAGGGGAAGTAGTAACACAGAGCCAATGACAGGAACTCACAGATAGTGACAGAGTACAAGTTAAGCACAGCTTGACTTAAAATGAGGTGGCACACACAGCATCAAACGACACACTATGGGGCCGTCCATTAATTACGTGAGGCTCCGAAAGGGGGGGTAGGGGTTCGGCAAAAATCACGAAATATCACAAGAGGGGCGGGGGGGGGAGGGGTGTAGTAAGATATCACGTGTATTTATTTATTCGTCAAACGCGCGATTTTTAAACCATTCCAGTCAAAAACAACCTGCAACCTTTCTTTGTAGGTGCTAAACATACACGTGATTTTGGATGGGCAAGGGGGGGGGGGGGTAGTTTAAAACCTCACCACGTATCACCATGGGGGAGGGGGGGGGGGATTTAAAAGTGCTAAACGGCCGGCCCCTATGCAAAGAAAACAATTTACCTTGCTAAGAATAACTCGTTAAAAATATAGTGTGAGATAATTACTCTGGTCCACTTGATCTCCGGCGTTGGGTATCCGCGAGGGTTGCAATCGATTGTCCCATTTTCACCAGTTGGTATTTTGAGGTAATCTCCGCTGAGTTTGATGCCGGGAGCCTCGCCAGGGGGCGGGGTAGGCCGAGGGGAGACCGTCAAGAGGACGGGCACAGACGCCGCCAGCTCGGAAGTGGTCTGGCAGACGTACACTCCCTGGTTCTCTATCCGAGCACCATCAATATATAACACGTTATTATCAGATCGCACGTTCGAAGCAAGTTGAGCGCCGTCTTGCCTGGAAATAAACAGGATTATCTAAGTGTCAAGACACTTACCAAGGTAACATAGCAATTATTCTTTATGAAATTAAATAATAATAATAATAATATCTTGGAACAATTGACACCAACATGTTCCTCGGTTTCGGGTACTCCTGACCTGACCTTTTTCCAAAACGTCTCCTATTTGGTCTCGGAACGTCCGTCTAGGCCTTCCCCTCCCAACCAGCCTTATACACCCTTACAAAAATCTATACTGTAATTATATACATACACTAGCTGTTGCCCGCGGCTTTGCTTCCGTTTTTTCTTTTAAATTTCAATATTTTCTCACCGTTTAAACCTTCCTTGGGTTTTCACGAATTTCCAAAAATCATTTCTTAGCGGATGTCTACGTCATAACATCTACCTGTATGCCAAATTTCAGCCCGATCCGTCCAGTGGTTTGGGCTGTGCGTTGATAGATCACTATGTCAGTCACCTTTGAGTTTTGACCATAATATACACAATATAACATTATATACACAAACCACGTCTATATCCCTTACGGGATAGACAGAGCCTAAAGGTAACAAGACAGAGGCCTATGGTTACAGCTAGCTTTATTAATTTAACTCCATCATCATCATCATTTCCAGCCCATATACGTCCCACTGCTGGGCTGCCTCTCAGGACGAGAGGGCTTGAGCTGTAGTTCCCACGCGGGCCCAAGGGGGTTTGGGAACTTCACACGCATCATTGAATTGCTTCGCAGATGTGTGCAGGTTTCCTTAATTCCGCACAAAAATTCTGAGAAACTCAGGGATTCGAACCCATCTCCTGTTTGAGAGGTCACAGGCCACTAGGCTACAACTTTTAACTCCATGCTAGGTTTTTAATTAATTTACCTGATCCACCTTATAGAGCTGATTGGTAAATTTGCAGTTCCTGTGCAAGTAATATTGGTACTCTGGCCTTCGACTACGTTGGGTGCAGATGGTGAAATGGTGCGTCTCTCACGCGACGGCCTTCGGGGTCTGGGGCGTACTGTTATTGCAGCGATGCGTTCATCAGACGCAACTATATTCCTTGCGATACATCTGAAAGATTCCACGAAGCACTGATAGCTGGTAACTGTGCTACTACAAAAACTTAATCAGCGAAGAAACGGAATGTTGTATTTTTTACGAATTTCGTCTTTTTCAAAAAGTTTGTATGCATGTATTATTACTCTTTATTGCACATAAAATACAAGAAAAAGATGAATACAGGACAACACAAATGCTTGTTGTTTTATTTTCGATTTTTGAGAAAAGCACTATACTTGCCTCGGCCAGAATAATAGCATTGCTGGCTTCGTATTTTAAACGGACTCGCAAGCTCGTCCGTTAAAACCAAAACTCAGCCAGCAATTGCCTACTTCCTGGCCTAGACAGTAATGTACACATCGAATGTTTGCTTAACGTAGACTTATTACCTGTATTGACCGGAGTCTTCTTCTCTGGCTCTAGGGATTACAAGATGGGATTTATGGACATCTACTTCCAAGGGCATAGGCTGACCGAATGCTCTCTCCCAAATGATCGTAGGTGTGGGGTTTCCAGTGGTTACGCAGACCAATTCGATCCTTTCACCCACATAGTACTGGTTAACAGAAGTTTGTATTGAAGCAGTGGGGACTGTCACATAGTTTGCTGAAAAACAAAAATATACCTAAGTTCTGGCCCCACTATGTCCTATGTTATGTGTACTAAACTAGGTATTAGGTAGGTATATTGTTAAGCTTATGGATTTCTGGTTTCTTTTTTTTTCTTTTACTGTTTAGTTGCAGGCTAGCGACGTCAAAGTTCCTAAAACGTTCCCATAGTATGTATATATGTATGTATGTAAACTCTTTATTGTGCAAAATAAACAAGACAAAATACAAGGCATAGTGTGCCTCTAGGGACGGAAGCGAGACATGCCCTCGGTACCGCTCTGCTTTCAAAGCAGGACATGAGTGCGTGAGAGCCAACATTGGGGGCAGCAGGTGTAAGCTTGCCTTCGGAATCCAAAAGCTTATTGCTTACTTACTTGACATGAAATATATATTTCATTATTATTATTTTTTTCTCTTCGACATTGGACACAATCAATTAATTCATTTGACGGTGGAGGCGTTTTACACCTCCACTGAACTTTTTTTTTGTTGTTTTGACTAGTAGAGACTTTATACATCTCTAATATAGATTAATATAATTTAAGGTTCGGGGACTTTATACATCCCTTTTATAAATGTATTTAATTTGAGTAGAATTTAAGTATTCTTACTGTGTATTATTTTGTAGAAATGACTTTTTGCCAAGTTTCTTGCGGCGCATTCTTCTTGGCAATGATGGTCTTTCGAATGCGCTGGTAGTTTTAAAAAATACATGTAAGAGAGAGAGAGCCATTTTCACTGTTATAACAAACCTCACAAGAAAAATAACATTAGGTTAGGTACGGTGGTTTCTCCATTACAAAAGTTTTCTCTCAAATTTAATGTTATTGTATCGAAAACCTTACTTCCTTTAGGGGGCCGTCCATGAATCACGTGAGGCTCCGAAAGGGGGGGGGGGGGAGGGGTTCGGCAAAAATCACGAAATATCACAAAAGGAGTGGGGGGGGGGGGGGTGTAGTAAGATATCACGTGTATTTATTTATTCCTCAAATCAGGCAGGCAACGAACGAAGTCCCCGCGCGCCGCGACATAGATAATACTAAAATAAAATCTTTGTAGGTACTAAAATACACGTGATTTTGGATGGGGAGGTGGGGGTAGTTTTAAACCTCACCACGTATCAACAGGGGGGAGGGGGGGGGGGGGTTAAAAGTGCTAAAAAACATCACATTGCGTCGGGCAGTTATTATTTTACCTGTACTTCTCTGGCAAATGGCGACGTGGTCCCAAGAGCCAGCAACGCAGCGCATGTCGGTGAGGCTGTCAGCATGGTAGTCAGGGCCGCTGCATCCCGGCACGACCACTGTGCCGTGGGGTTCATACTCATTGCACATGCGGGTACTGTTCGCTTGATTCTTGACTTTGCAGAGATATATGACGCTTGGGTCTGGAGTCAGCTTGCAGAAAGCTATAAGGAAAGTTACGTTGCATCAGAAGCTCAGTATTTTCAATGAGATAATCTAGGGATTGCATGCTAGAGTTTCACGAGTTATACTTACGAGTGCATTGCGGCAGAGGGTCCATCCATACATTTCTTCCTAAGCAGTACGTGATGCTACTTCCGACTACTCCGTGTCCAGGCTCGCAGGCCACCGTCAGTATTGCCGTGTCGTGGGTTTGCCCCGGCGCGGCGTCCGGCCTGTTGAGGACGGTGTAGGTGCCGTGCTGCGGATACGCGGGCAGCACGCAGCCACCGACAGGTAATGGCCTAGGGGGTGTACACAATTCCTTAATGAATACCAAGTTCTATTCAGCGCAAGGGACACAGCTATGGAGCCATATAAGTAGTTCTGTCCCGTTCGCTGAATAGAACAAGTTTAGATCAGCCAAGGCACGCGTTTGTGGTAACCCCCGTGGTGGTAAAAAGTTAGTAGGTTTGACCATCATTTTGTCCTGATGTATTCTAGAACAATGCAAGGAATATAATATAAAAAAACTAGACTTCATATTCTTTAAACAGGGCGTTGATGAGCTAAACAGCCAGATAGTCAAGATCCTTAGGCTTATTACCTAACTCGCTCGCAATCGCCATCATGTTCATTTTGAGAGTTCATGTATGGGCTGACAATTGGCGTCGGAATCAGCTAGCTGTCACTGTCAAAATGAACACGATGGCGATTGCGAGCGAGTTAGCTAATAAGCCTACTGTTTTTTTAACCAAAATTAATTTAAATGAAAAAGGAGGAGATCCGCAATTCGGTTGTATTTTTTAAAATGTTGGCTACATCAGAACTTCGTCGTATGTAGACTGATTGAAAAATATTTCTTTTGTTGGAAAGGGAATACTTCCAGTTTGGCCCCATTAACACCAAATCAGGATCTGATAACGAGATCTTGCAGAAACTGAAGGAATCCTCAAATCTTATAGGCGTAGCGATAGCGATTTAGGTATTTAATGAAACCAATGCATTTGCTTTTAGAAAGCACTTATGGTGAATTAAAACTGATCGTGAATTATTACGAAATCTGTAGGCAGAACTAGCTACTTTTGAAAGCAGTTCAACTGTTTCTTTTTTTTTCGTGTATTAAGACAAGCACTTACCTCTGATGCACAGGGACGACGTCCAGGCCGTGGTCTGCTTGAAAAGACAATTGTAATATATAAGCGCTTACAATGTTTCTTTCAACATGAAACTACCGTGAGACTCAATCATAATTACACATAAACGGATAACTCAGGTATAAAAAGTCGTGTGATGCTTGACATGTTTCGGACTATTTCGTAGTCCTTCGTCCTGGAGCGCTCGCCCCTGCGGCAGCGAAACGAACACTCCTTCTTCTTCTTCTTCTTATTTGTGGCGTTTCAAGTCGTTATAGCGACGACAACTTCGCCAATGTCAAAGTAACAAAAATATAATTAAAAAATCTTGTGACAAAATGTCGGCAACGTTGTACGGTAATGGTCAAAGACCCCCCTCCCCCCCTGTCGGGCTCTTAGCTAACGGTCAATGATATCCCTCAGAAACTGCCAGGAAATCATTAGCCGATGCCCAGGGTGCACCGGATCAAGCACTGCTCTTCCCCCCGGACGGATCCAAAAAGGAACCGCAGCTCTTGACCACACGTGGAGGTAACCCGACTCGCACCCCTAACGAACACTTCGCGCCAGCGCTCTGTTCGCGCGGCTGCTCGACGCAACTGACAGCGGCGCACAACTACCCTCGTTTTCATCGTCATTTTTATTACTGTCAAATGTAGGGCGGCACACAACACTGATCACGTCACTACGTAAAGGTTCGCTCACACTCACCGTTTGGTCAATATTTAAAACAGGGATGAAAACGAGGGTAGTTGTGCGCCGCTGTCTGTTGCGTCGAGCAGCCGCGCGAATAGAGCGCTGGCGCGCAGTGTTCGTTTCGCTGCCGCCGGGGCGAGCGCTCCAGGAGGAAGGACTACGAAATAGTCCGAAACATGTCGAGCATCACTCGACTTTATACGTGAGTAATCCGTTTATGTGTAACTAGCTTATGCCCGCGACTTCGTCCGCGTAGATAAATCCCGTTTTTTCCATATCCCGTGGGAATTTCCAAAAGTCCTGAAATTAGTTTCTTAGTTTTGTAATCACCTACTTTTGTATCAAATTTGAAGAGTCTAGTTATTATAGTTACTGAGATAGCGTCACTCGGAATCGAATATATAATTCCCGTTTTTTCCTTATCCCGTGGGAATTTCCAAAAATCCTTCCTTAGTGGATGCCTACATTGTATAAGGTATCTATGTGCAAAATTTCAAGTCTCTAAGTCCAGTGGTTTGGGCTGTGCTATCCCGCGGGAACTATGCAATTTTCCGGGATAAAAACTATCCTATGTCCTTTCCCGAGACTCAAACTATCTGTATACCAAATTTCAACTAAATCGGCCCAGCGGTTTAAGCGTGAAAAGGTAACAGACAGACAGACAGAGTTACTTTCGCATTTATAATATTAAGTAAGGATTATGCTTACAATGTTCCCCAAAACTTATGTCACGCCGTCATCATTCTACTGCTTAAGAAAGGTGACAAAGCAGATATCGGCAACTACAGGCTAATCGGTTTAACATCACATATTTATCATAATAAAATTGGATGAAAACAGGAAAGAATCTACTATCAAAGGATTCAAGTACCTATTTTTTATTTCTTGATTTTTATGTTTACTTTTACGGTTTTAGCGTTAGAAATTAAATTTCTAAGTGGCACTGAAAATTAGAACACAGAAAAATCCGAAAAGTAAAGCTATGGCCGGGAATTCAACCCGGATCCTCGTGATTCCGTGACGCCCTCGTGATACCCCTACACCATCCATAGCACATCATTCAAACAGATGACGCTTAGCGACAAAAAATCGCATAGTAACAAGGTCACGTGACAGCTTGTAACGCCTGCTATGGGTGGTGTAGGGGAAAAGCACGTGTCACGGAATGACGAGGATCCGGGTTCGATTCCCGCCCACAGCCTTACTTTTCGGATTTTTGTATGTGTTCTAATTTTCAGTTACATTTAGAAATTTTGGAAAGAATCTAGTTTACTCAAAATTCGGGCTTTTTCTAACGGCAACTTTTATTAAAATAATCATGATCTAGACGACCTTTTATAAACGTGGCGTGAGACAGGATGTGTGTAAAGGTGGTGTATGAGTTGGCGTTGCATTTGTGCCCATTAGCGGGCGCCGTGGACACCACGCCGCGGAGGAAGTAGCGCCGGGTGCCTCGGTCCATGTGTGGGAACGCCAGGCCGCCGCCGCTGTCGCCTCGACACACCGTTGTAGCTGTGAGACAACACGGATAATTTAATACTTTAGCGATTCAAGGGAGATAATGTACCAGCTCAAGGTTCAAATTATAGTACACTAGCTGACCCGGCGAACTTTGTTCCGCCTTAAATTTGAAAAATTCCAGTGGTTTGGGCTGTGCTATCCCGCGGGAACTATGCAATTTTCCGGGATAAAAACTATCCTATGTCCTTTCCCGGGACTCAAACTATCTGTAAACCAAATTTCAACTAAATCGGCCCAGCGGTTTAAGCGTGAAAAGGTAACAGACAGACAGACAGACAGACAGACAGACAGAGTTACTTTCGCATTTATAATATTATATATATATATATATATATATATATATATATATATATATATAATATATATATATATATATATAATATATATATTAGTAAGGATTCATCAGATGACAAGATCGTACGCCTGACACCCGCATCGTCAGCCACGTTGACGTAATGAGCGAAACGCAATTTCGGCCGACGTGTTCTGCACACTGCTCGCTTACACCGAATATACTATAGAAAAAGAAAGTGGAATACTTGCCATTACCGCCAGCGCAGATTTTGTCACTGGTGATGTAAGGCCTGAAGGTATCAGGCAAGTTTGAAATGCACTTCTCCAAGTCTACGTATGACAGTTCCGTCGTCAGTAGCACTTGGGAGGAATCACCGTCCTCCGATGTCAGTCCCCAGCCTGAAACCTGCACGCAAGTTTTATAATTGGCATTTTGACTCACATGTTCTGATACTTGAAAAAGCCTCTCCGTTTTAATTGCATCGTAAATGCTCTATGATAATTCCTGAGGAGACGCCGTCAGCCGATGTCAGTCCCCAGCCTGAAACCTGCAAGTACGTAAGTTTTATAACTGGCGGATTGACTCTCATACCAAGGTTAGGAAAAAAGAAGGGGTTATTGATAGCATTTGTGGATTCTCTACAATTCTCCTCATATATGGGTCTACACAAGTCACTAGTCTCAGGTCTACTTAACATTTTTCTTGAATATATATTACTGCTCATCGTAGCCCATGGTTTCCTGCAACTTTACAACAGAACTCTTCTTCTTAACACGTTCTTACTCTTCCTGCATTTGTGTTCTGCAGCTGATTCCTGTCAAACTCGACGTCGAAGTCGATGCAGACGGGCCGGATGTAAGTGACGTAGACCACAGGCGTTGACATGACGACCAGCGCGATGTCGGCTTGGTAGTTACCAGCTCCGCCCATGAACCGAATCGGAATCTTAATTTCGCTGACCTGAAATAATAAAACCATTCATAAATCACTGACGCATCCTCATCTTCCTATTGATGTCGTGTCGAATGCAGTAATTTAATCGTGGAATACAAAGACGCACTCGCTGTATGAAATGAATGTTACTTAGAAGATACTCACGTGAGAGTGATGCGCATCAGGGTCCATGGTATTATTCCAGGGTCTGTAAACCTTGCCGAGAGCCACGGCGTACCTGCTGGCCGACTGCCGGCCTGTCGCATCCTTCCAGAAGCAATGTGCCGCTGCAGAGATTGCAAGTTAGAACTGAAGTTCGTCTTAGCAGTAGTCTCTGACAATTGAACATTACTGAAGCGAGATACAGAATTTGTGATTAAAATGAGGATATGTTAAAGACAAAGCCCATACTTACCAGAAATAACGACCCTGGTGGAGATCAGAGAACCGCCGCAGACCTGCTTGAAGGGCGTGAAGTTTTTATCGTAGATGGCTGCGTGCCAGGGCAACTCGCCGTGTTTGACTATTCTCCCGTTTATTATAAGTTGTTCGCCTATCGGTGTGCATGTCCCGCAATCTGAGTAAAATAACTTTAACAGTAATGTAATTAAGTAGACAGAAAGAAAGAAAGAATGCATTTTATTCTCTCTTGTAAAATTCAAAAATAAAACTATATTACAAAAATGAAACAGGACACAGACATGAAAATAATTCATCAGTGTATCTGAATTTTCGCAAAAGTGAAACGGTCGCTGGCAGGCAGTATACGTAGCGATTTAAAGGCATCCTAACTGAATACCTGGCTGGCAGACGGCAATGTGATCCCAGTTGCCCTGGACGCAGCGCATGTTGAGAAGAACGCCGCTCGTGTAGTAGACGGGACGGTTGCATACCGGCACGACGACCGTGCCGTCGGGTTCCCACTCGCGGCATTTCCGGGTGCCGCTGAGTATGTCATCACCGGTCACTTTGCAGGAGTATTTCACGCTTGGGTTCGGTGTCAGTCTGCAGAACCCTAGAAATAAGGTATGGTTGCGAGCGTTACTATGTCTAGTGAAAATTAAATTGTTTATTTGATACACGTTGCTACTCAGCTAAAGCGTGTTTCCAATAGTTTTACTTAGTGCTGGCCATTGGCCTAATCCGTGGGTCTGGATGACAGCGTTCAGTGACGAAGTCTATAACAAGAACCATGACAAGAATAACGAAGTTACTTACGGGTGCATTGTGGCAAAGGTTGTAGCCACCTTCTGGCGAAGCAGTAAGTGACGTTGCTTCCTATCACTGCGTATCCGGGGTAGCAGGACACTGTCAAACTGGCAAAGCCGTACGTTTGCCCCGGCACGGCTTCCGGCCTGTCGTAGACGGTGTAGATGCCATGAGGCGGGTACGGCGGCAGCACGCAGCCGGCTGGCCTGACGACGATGTTGAACTATGGTGATCATGACACACGAGACCATGCGATTGAGATTGTGGTATTGGATTTAATTAATAATGTAAGTAAGCAAAGTAACAAATGATTCATACAAGTTAAGCTAAGCTAGGTTTTATTTTGAGTAAAGTAGTTTACTTACACCAAGTATTTTTACAGATAAAAACATTAAAATGATATTTTAACAACTATTCATAAATAATATAAAGAATTATGTACAGCACAAATTAATTAAACGTACCTAAAACTAAAATAATTCTAGCAACGTGCAGGCAAACAAAAGTGTAGGCTAGCAACGTCGAAGTTCCTAAAACGTCCTGTGAGCCTGTGTGGACGGAAGTGATACATGCCCTCGGTACCGCTCTGCATTCAGAGCAGGATATGAATGCGTGAGAGCCAACATTGGAGGCGGCAGACGTGCCTGCCTTCCGAATCGACTTACTTGGCATGAAATGCATTTTTCATATTTTTTTTTCTCTTTGACTTTGGAGATATCGCCAATTAATTTATTTGACGGTGGGGGCGTTTTACACCTTCACTGAACTTGAATATTTTTTATTAGATTTTTATTTTTTCTTCTTTCCTACATACATAGTTACATACATGCATACCGTCACGCCTCTTTCTCACAGGTGTAGGCACAAACTACTATTTTGTTCCACTTGCTACGATTCTGACGTACTTCTTTCTTCATCCACATTCATCAATCTCTTCATACATGCTCGTCGGTTTCGGGTTCTCCTGACTCCTGACCTGACCTTTTTCCAAAACGTCTCCTATTTGGTCTCGGAATGTCCCTCTAGGCCTTCCCCTCCCAACGCAACCATTCCCACTCCCCATATAGATCTGTTTAGTTAGTCTACTTTCACTAGTAAATGTATTTTATTTTGAAATAATGACTTTCTGCCAAGTTTCTTGCGGCGAATTCTTTTTGCCAATGATCACCTTTCCTAATTCGTTGGTATCTTCAAAAAAGACGTGTAAAATTACGTTTTCACCTCACTTGCTCGAAAAGGCTGTCTTTCTCCTTCAAAATCTGCGTGGAATAGGTTTTTGAAATTCGAACGTGACGATGACCACCATTGCCCTATTTAGGGGGGCCCCTACTCATATACTTAGAAATTAGAACTTTGAACTTCATATGTTGTCGTCTCGCTTATACGAATAGTACTTAATTAGGTGAATGAGAAGGACGGAATAATACGAACTTCAAATGTCGAACTAGTTATCAGACCCCTAACTTTTTCATCCGATAAAAAAAACATAATGTCACGTTCAGAAACGCGATCCGGTATCCATTATTAATTTATTTTAAAATCCGTTACTTCCTAAGTTATTTTCAAGATTTGCTAACTTTCGTTGCTAAAATCAAAAACGATATTGGTTTTTATTGATTATTTTAATTAGTGGTTAACCATAAAAATAGCAACCAAGCAGGAAAAAACAGATATTATGATGCAAATCAGAACGCGCCCCATTTATTTAAATTCAGTCTAGTTAGTAAGATTTTTTAACTTTCTTGCTAAAAATAATATGATTAGAAAAAAAAGAGTTTTTAGAGATTGCTCGTCAGGAAACCGAAAAGTTGACCAAAATTGTTGTTTAGTTTATGATAAAACAGTATAATACACAATTAATGTGATAGAACAATCAGAAAAAATAGTTTTCCTTATTAGATTATTAGACTAGGCTGTATGGGCTTAGATCCTTTTACCTAAATAATAGCAGAAAAAGAATAAAAATACTGATTTACTATTAGACTGTTTTTCTTTCATCCACCATTTTTCTCGCTGTAGTGAGGTGAAAAATTGTGTGTTTCGCTCGGCAGCAAAGTTGTTTAGTATCTCGTGCCTTGAAACCTTCTTCATTTCATCGCTTCGCTCGTGGTTCAATAAGAAGAATAAGAAAATTTATTTTGCAAATTGGCCGCCAAGGGCTCTTTTACATGTATTTTTGAAACTACCAGCACATTCGGAAAGACCATCATTGCCAAGAAGAATGCGCCGCAAGAAACTTGGCAGAAAGTCATTTTTTCAAATAAAAATACAGTTACAGTAAGAATAGGTACTTAAATTCTACTTACATTAAATACATTTATATAAGGGATGTATAAGGTCCCCGAGCCTTAAATTATATTAATCTATAAATAGTAGAGATGTATAAAGTCTCTACTGGTCAAAAAAAATAAAAGACAAAAAAATAATAATAATAGTAAGTTCAGTGGAGGTGTAAAACGCCTCCACCGTCAAATAAACTAATTGGAGATGTCTCCAATGTCGCAGGAAAAAAAAATTATATATAAAACAAAATTATGAAATATACATTTCATGTCAAGTAAGTAACCAATAAGCTTTTGGATTCCGAAGGCAAGCTTACGTCTGCCGCCCCCAATGTTGGCTATCACGCACTCATGTCCTGCTCTGAAAGCAGAGCGGTACCGAGGGCATGTCTCGCTTCCGTCCCCACTACACTATGGGAACGTTTTAGGAACTTCGACGTCGCTAGCCTGCAACTAAACAGTAAAAGAAAAAAAAAAAAAAAAAAAAATTAAACCGGAAATCCATAAGCTTAACAATATACCTACCTAATACCTAGTTTAATACACATACGACATAGCAATATTTATGTCATTGTAAAAAATAATCATTATGAAAAATAGAATAAATATTTAAATAAACAATTACAATAGGTACAATATTTATATTGATAATACCTATCTTAATTAATAATTTTAATTAATACAGCTATACAATTTGGAATCTTAATTAATCAAGATCAGCTAACCTCAACAGCAGACGGTAGCAACAGGGCCAGAGACCGTATCTAGTCGACACTACACGCATACACTCATACACACACACACACACACACATACACACGCACTACAGGATCACTCACAAAACACTGGATGCTTACGGTAATCCTTCCAAAGATGGCCATGTCATGTTATTATCACATATGTACTCATCGACTGTGTAATATCTTTCTTTAAGAGCGTGTTCTTTATGTATTTCTTGAATAACACATATGACAATTTCCACGCATCTACAGGCACTTTGTTGTAGAACCTGACACAATTTCCCAGGAAAGATTTACTTACTTTCCGTAGACGAAATTTAGGAACGAGAAGCTTGTGTTTATTACGAGTGTTGATATCATGGATGTCCGACACTTTCTTAAAGGAATTGAAATTCTTGTGTGTGTACATAATCACATCGTGTATGTACTGCGAATCAATCATAGAATCCTTCGCTTTCTCGGGTTTCAATTCAGGCACTCGCGCCAAACAAACACCCTTGCATAACAAATAACTATTTGAATCTCGAATTTTGGATTTTCAATAACATCCTTAGAATATACTATAGCATTTTATGCGTGCGACAGCTTGTGTATTATTATGACTCTGATATCTACAAATTATAGGTTATGACCTTCGTAAGATAGTGCAGGCAGTCTCCTACGTAGCTTACTGCTGAAACAGAATTCTTTAAGTAGGCTCACGGATCCATGAAGTTAATACGCCACCGGCTTTATATTTGCTAATATTTTGATGTCTTGCTTTGATATAATGTTCAGTTGTTCCAAAGACCATGATTGACACTCACCTGTTTTGAGCAGCGCCAGCAGCCAGCCCGTAAACTGGAAAAGATAGAAGATGGTACAACGGGACCGACGATGGAAGAATTATAATGTGTTCTGCCGTGGAGAGTAACGTTACAGGATTACAGAAAGTTTCTTTGCCAGCCCAGAGGGCAGGATAGAATATCTGACGTGCCTGTAATGTTAGCCGCATACCCTACTCTCTACGCTGAATCGCAGCACTGCTACTTGGCTTTGGTTTTACCGTAAATTCGAATATCCCTGGCGTGGCGTCAAGTACATCTGAAGGCAAGCCGAAGGGCAACTAGCCTCCTCTAATAAGCAATGCCTTAAAATAGGCAAGTCGGTGGGAATCGAGTTCTATGGACGCCATGCTACTGCTGTCTACTAGTTAATGCTCGTGGCTTCTCTCCTTTTAAAATACATTGAGTGCGCTAGTTCCGTATCTAGTGGGCATTACTGAAATTCCTGTCTCATCTGAAAGTGCTGTATGATCTTAGCTTATTCCTCCGAGGATCTTAGATTCATTAACAACTTCTTAAGATCGCAGGTTGTCACTCAGAAGTCTTTATAATGTCTCGCGTACGGGGTAGCTAGATGTCAATTTTAATGGTTCTTCAGTTAACAATATATTTTAGGGGCGAAAGATCGTGAGATCAAGCAGTTTGTTTTGGAAACTTGACATGCTAGACTTTGTAAGAAGGTAATTATAAAATCGTAAGTACTTACCAGTGAAAACGTATAAAAAACACAACTGGTGCATAATCGCAAGATACGTCTGCCCACTCGTGACCTCGCCGGCCATCTTTCATTTTATCTTACAAGTTAGCAAAATACTATGAAAAACATACTTAAAAAACTGGCTAAGTCCGAGTTGGACTCGCGCCTAGGGTTTCGTAAAAATTCGGCAAGTAAATAAAATCCAGTGTTAGGAAAGAAAGAAGACATTTATTCCTATTTGCAAGACACACAAGTACCTATAAGAGAATATACACAATTTTATAGCAAAAAAAAAAACAAGAAAAAACACAGACATTAAAAATAGATGCTCAGCGTTGTGTGTGTCTTCGCAAAACTGAAACTGAGTGTTAGGAGCCCTATGTCGCCCTATTTAGCCCTAATAGACGTCACGAGACCCCATCATACCTCTTTAACAGGATGGTTTGGTCAAGGAGTGAGCGCAGGAGCGCAATGGTTCTCGGAACTAAGCATCGGACTGCGGCATTTCGAGGCAGTTTCAAGTTTGCGGCGTCCAAGTGCTGGAATGATACTCCTCCCCTATCCAAGGAGCGTCAAGTAGTTACACCTTCAAGCGCAAGCTGAAGGATCACTTATTGACGCTCCAAAAATCCTTACAATAGTCCTCCAGCACTTTGCACTTCGATACGCCCGCCTGTTGTTTTTGAACAATTTAGTTTTCCCTCCTTTTTTATTTTTTGTTTATTGTAAACTATTTAATTAATTTATGTATTTCTTTAGTTACAAGTAAGTCGGGTTCTATCTATGTATTGCATTGTTTACGTGAAAGTTTATAGATTATGTAGTATATTTTTATCTGTGTATCGTTTCGTGAGTCATAGACGGTTCTGGCTGAAAATCAGTGCTGCAGGTGTCTAACACCTCAGCGTAATGCTGAGCCAGCGACCGTTTTATTTTTGCGAACACAACGCTGATGATCTATTTTTCATGTCTGTGTTTTTTTTTCTTGATTATTTTCTATAAAATTGTGAATATTCTTTTGTATCACTGGGTTGGAGCCAAAACTAATTATCTGTTATTTTTTCGAGTTTTTTACTTAAATTACCATTCGAATCGGCAAATTTTTATCTATCTAGTGGTAAAACCCACTAAACTGTATTGACGCACACTTGCTGACTTATCGAATGTAAAAACCGAATATTGGCTTGTCAAGCTATACGGTATCAAATGCAAAAACAAATAATTCTTCATAATTTAGACGAGATATTTTGAAACACAGATGCACAAAATACGAAACCTTTTTAGTAATTTTTGGTGCTATATTAATAACTAGCCGTTGCCCGCAACTTCGTTTGCATAGAATTCGTTTATCGCTATCCCGCGGGAATCACGCAATTTTCCGGGATAAAAAGTAGCCTATGTGTTATTCCAGACTATAATCTATCTATGTTCCAAATTTCATCCAGATCGGCCCAGTACTTTTTGAGCCTATTCATTACAAACATACAAACATACAAAAATAGGTACAAATCTTTCCTCTTTATAATATTAGTATAGATAATAACAGTAGTTATGGTCCAGATTACTAAGGCAAAAAATATAATATTTACTTAGTACTTTTTTGTTCCAAAAGAGTGTTGTAGACATACTAAAAATCTTTAGAGTTAATAAACATATATAAATAAAGTTGGTTCTGGCATGTGATATTTCGGTTATTTCTTAGCAATTAGCTTAAAAGCAAACCGACTAAATTGCTTACTAAAGAAGCAAAAACAACTAAAGTAGGGTAATATTTTAGATTTAATTTTTTGCTCAAATATGACTTATTCCAAATCCTTTACTGTACAATCGACTAGGCTGTGGAATCGCTTACCAACCTCCATAAGGCAATCTCCCTCTATAGTGTCGTTCAGGGAAGGTTTGAAGAAGATGTGGCTCGCACCATCTTCTTAAATTAATGGTAAATACTCCTTTGTTTATTGCGCTCTTTATTTATTTATTTTATGTAGTATATTATTTTAATGATATACAGGGTGTCCCAGAAAGTAGAGTCAAGCGAAAGTCCTGACGTAGAACAACTCAAGGGGCATCCGAATCACCTCCATGTATGTTCCGCGATTTTTCGTAGTTTAGGAGTTATGGCCTTTTTTCACATTTTCTATTTATCTACGACCACGGAGACAGTTTTGCTCACTCTGACTGGAATAATTGAGATAATTGGCTGTTTGTTCTTTTAACGAGTAGCTGAATAGTAGGTACGTGCATGTATTTAAAAACAAAACAACATCGTTGACCGTTTGGGCAAAAAAAAAATCGAATCACAAAAAGTGACTAAATTTTGACTGTAGTTCAGACTTTGAAGGCCGATTACAAAAAAAACTAGCATAACTTTTTTTTTTCTAACCATGTTTAAAAACTGCCTTATTTTATTGACTTTTTACCCTATTAATTTTATTGATCTATCATTAAGGGATCATGCCAAAAAAAAATATCAAAACGTACTTCATCCGTAATTTTCACTTTTTCTAGTAAGGCCAAGTACAAATCTGAAATTAGGTTTGTGCTCCGGATTTAGCATGAAAAACTTCTTGGTGCATAACAATAATACTGGCCACTGATTTTCTGAGGCTATTAAATGAAAATTAAAAAATACTGCACATCAACATCGGGCTATCTCGTGACCCGAAGAATGCTGACTGGATTAATCATTTACAATAACATAATTAATATAAGTTTAATAACATAATTTTCTAAATGTCACTGAAAATTAGAACACGTAGAAATATCCAAAAAGTAAAGCTATGACCGGAAATCGAACCCGGAGCCTCGTCATTCCGTGACGCGTGCTATACCCCTACACCACCCATAGCAAGTGGGTAGTGTTCGATTTTGTCTACCTGTTACTAGCTATCACGTGAACTTGTTACTATACGAATGTTTGTCGCTAAGCGTCATCTCTTTGAATGATGTGGCTGTACAACACAGGTAATTTAAGTAATATAAGTTGCTAGAAAATCTGGTGCGGATACTTTCATAGTAAATTTCTAAATGTCAATGAAAATTAGAACACATAGAAAAATCCGTAAAGTAAAGCTATGGCCGGGAATCGAACCCGGATCCTCGTCATTCCGTGACGCGTGCTATACCCCTACACCGCCCAAACAGGTGGGTAGTCTTCGAATTTTTACCCAAAACCGTAAAAAAACTGTAAAACCGTAAAAGTAAAATAAAAAAAACAAAAAATAAAAATTCTTGATTCATTTGATAGTGACTTTCATAGTATGTTGTCAATAACCCAAGAACGTTTATCCCTTACGGGGTAGACACAGCCTAAAGTAACAAGACCAGGCCACGCCAACCCAAGAGGCAAGGGTTAATTTTGCGGAAACGATAATTCTAATAATGTGCAAATCCCGCTTGGGTTTTAACTGTTATGTAGACTAGAGATAGCTGAGACATTTTTATATTATTATCGCAATAGAGGTTCAGTAAGGTCATCTATATACAACGTTTTATACTTGTAACTAGCTGTTGCCCGCGACTCCGTCCGCGCAGAATTCGCTTATTGCTATCCCACTAGTCTCAGCCCGATCGGTTTAAAATTGACAAAGTTTCATACAAACTTTCATCCCCTATTTTATCCCCTTGGGGGTAGAATTGATCAAAACCCTCACTCAGCGGATGCCTACGTCATAACATCTACCTGCATGCCAAATTTTAGCCCGATCCGTCCAGTGGTTTGGGCTGTGCGTCGATAGATCACTATGTCAGTCAGTCAGTCAGGCATCTTTGAGTTATATATATTTAGAAGATGTTCTTTTGTTTAAGGCGCCTAGCGCCATCAAATGCTGTAAATTTCATACTTTCTTTTCCCTCGTCCCTGGAGAGCAGTAGATGTTCCACGGGAGTTTGTAATTGTGTCTGTGACACATCATTCAGACAGGTGACGCTTGGCGACAAAAATTCGCATAGTAACAGTGTCACGTGACAGCTAGCAACGGAGAGAAAATTCGAAGGCTTTCTCACCTCCTGGGTGGTGTAGGGGTGCACGCGTCACGGAATGACGGGGATCCGGGTACGATTCCCGCCATAGCTTTATATACTTATCGAAGTTTTCTATGTGTATATTCAGTGTCAATAAGAAAATATATATGAATTATCAACTCTTATAAAACATTTGTTACATAGGTCGTTTAGGTTACATCCACGATGGTCTGGGAGCAAAGGAAAAACATAGAATGTAGCAATTGCTTCTCGTCCCGCGCAGATGTTAAAAGCCCATCGAAGGAATGGACGAAATTTTTTGGAATCATGTTATAGGCCTAGCATTGCCCATCACTATTTTGATTCCCCTTTCCACCTATAGGCCCATAATCATGCTAAACGTGGCCATTAAGTCCTAAAGTCGTGACTTATGTAGGTACCTACGTATGTATAAATTGTTCCCAAACCAGCTCAGACAATTCTAAGGCTATAATGGCAAATAGGTATATAAAATTACCGGTTCCTTTATTTAAAATCTGAACATCTGGTGGTTTTTGTGGTTCATCTTTCAAAGAACCAGACATTTTTATAAATTGGGAGGGGAAGGCCTTTTTTTTTTTTTTTTTTTTTTTTTTTAACGTGTGGAAAATGCGCCTTATGCATCTCCGCGCTCGGGGCAGCACGAACGGAGGTATGACGGGTTCTCCATCCCGCCGCTACCTTCCCTATGGAAGGAGGGGAGAGGCCTACCGTCTAAAAACACACACGTTCCCTCCAGGCCTTGAACTGCGGGCGTTGCGGGCGAACACCGTGACCACCGCAACGTCCACTGGCCGCCCCGGGATGGGGCAGGTGGCGACGGCACCGTTGAATGCGGGTTCCGGATTCCCCGCCCTCCCCCGCCGGTGACCGTCTGTTTTTTTAAAGAGGTTGACTCCTCGTAGCCCCCTCAGCGGCCCACGTTCCCAGCGCCAGCGGGCCGGGGTTACGTGACGGCCGACATGACCGAGATCACGCCGCCCTGTTGATTTTTATAGAGGTTTACTCCTCGCGGCCCCCCTATCTTGAAAAAGACGAGGCGGCCCACGGTCCCGGCCCTGTGGACCGGGTTTGCGTGCCGTCCGACCGTGACCGAGGTCACGTCATCCTCTGGATTATTATAGAGGTTTACTCCTCGCGGCCCCCTTATCTTGAAAAAGACGAGGCGGCCCACGGTCCCGGCCCTGCGGACCAGGTTACGTGTCGACCGAAAATGACCGAGGTCACTCCGCTCCGCGATCGCGTCCCTTACGGAACGCACCGCTTCGACGGCAGGCTTTCGCCCGCTGCCAGCATGAGGCTCGCCCTTCCGTTCCCCGCCCGGGGCGAACAGCAGGTACAAGGTTGGACTCGCCCCCGTCCCTCCCCGTACGAGGCGTTTGGCGCCTCCAGGTTTGGTGCAGAGCTGCGCTACCTTTCAATGTAACTTTACTCGGCCGCAGATGCAGAGCAGCTCCCCGGCAGCTACCGCACGCCCCGTCCCCCCCTAGGCACCCCCCCCCTCAGAGAGCGAAAGGCCTGCCGGTAATTAACCGCAAAGCAATACCTACTATTCGCCAGCTCCAGGCCGAGGGGTCGAAGCTCGGCGGGAGGGGCTACTCAGTAGGCAGCTCAGCTCGGCCCGACAGTACCCAACGGGGAGGGGAAGGCCTAGACGGACGTTTCGAGACCAAATAGGAGACGTTTTGGAAAAAGGTCAGGTCAGGAGTACCCGAAACCGACGAGCATGTATGAAGAGATTGATGAATGTGGATGAAGCGAAAGAAGTATGTCAGGATCGTTGCAAGTGGAACAAAGTAGTCTCTGCCTACCCCTGTGGGAAAGAGGCGTGACGGTATGTATGCGTGTATGTAAAACAACACGAGTTCATCTATTTAAGTTATACTTACTTGTACATGTTAAGTACATCCACCGTTAAATAAGACATTTATATTTACCAGAAATAAACAGAGAAGATTTTATTACTCACCAATTCGACTAATGCCTCTATTTATAATATCGAAAGCTGCACAAGTTATAAAATAATTATTTCGTTACAAATCAGTTTGATTAATGATAGTTCCTAAATTTAATTAATTTAATTCTAAGTTCAAATTAAAGACAGACCACTAAGTCGTCAGGAATAAGTACCTGTGTTTTTGCTGATACATATATTTTATAATTTTCCTTATCACTATAGTCTTAAGTATGTATGTATTGGATAAAATGGCGGCAGCCGTTTAGTTGTCCGAAGAGACCGCGACGAGTGGAAGTGTTGTGATTATGTACAAAACATATAGTTTATATCTCATTGGTAAGCTGTGGTAACTCATACTATAGTCTCTAATCTATTATATCTACATATATAAAACTCCAAGGTGACTGACTGACATAGTGATCTATCAACGCACAGCCCAAGCCACTGGACGGATCGGGCTGAAATTTGGCATGCAGGTAGATGTTATGACGTAGGCATCCGCTAAGAAAGGATTTTGATCAATTCTACCCCCAAGGGGATAAAATAGGGGATGAAAGTTTGTATGAAACTTTGTTAATTTTAAACCGATGGGGTTAAGACTTTGCATGCATACTATACTTCTTAACGCGAGCGAAGCCGCGGGCAAAAGCTAGTTTCTTCATATAATTGACAGTTGCCGTGTTTTGAATAAAAATGAATGAAAACGTATGTATTGAAGATTATTTTGAACTTCCGTGCTGGTCTGGGAGCAAAAAAAGTAGAATGTACCAGTTGCTTCTCTTCCCGCGCAGATGGTAAAAGCCCATCGAGGTTGTGGGCGAAAATCATAGGAATCACGTTCTACTCAATCTCGGGACTCGTGAAGTAATGACATACTTTGCGCACTAGCATCGAAATGTACTATTTTATATGTGGCAAGTTGATTTTTATACCAAGATAAAATATAGGTTATATATGGAGATTATAAGGTTCAAAGGTTAGCTGGAAGAGATCCCTTAGATAAGTTCGCCTTTGTACAACTGTCTCTCATTACCTGTAAAATTGAATGTGTTTTATCTACAATAAAGAGTTATAGGTGCATACATACCGTCGGTGAGATTGGCAATTTCGTTATGTGCATTTTTTTGATATATCGATTTTGGCTGATTTGACTTTTCAATTGAATTCCCGCGTCTATGCAAAAACCTTTACACAAATTTAACTTGGATCAGGGTTTGACGAAACACTTTTGTGATTTTAGCCCGAAAAATAGTGACACATATATACATACCTAAATCACGTCTTTATCCCTTACGGGGTAGACAAGAGCGTAAGGTGACAAGACCTTAAGACCACGTTTAGCATGATTATGGGCGTATGGATGGAAAGGGGAATCAAAACAGTGATGGGTTGCTAGCCACATCGCCTATATATAACCACACATCGCACATACAAATCTCAGCTCACCCCGTAGTGGGGTCAGAAGGGACAGGGCGAACGGCACCAGTAATGGACAAGGACCAATAATGGACAATAACTCTTATTTAAAACACACTAAGGAATAGTCATTTATTTTACAACAGTCAAATTAAAACCGTATCATCTTTAAATTAAGAATGAAGTGTCCATTACTGGTGCTTGTCAGCTCACAGTGTCCAACACTGGCCGTCACTCTGACAAAAAAATACGATTAGAAATTACCAGAAAAAAGGAGATACAATATGTCTAAATATCCTAAACTAGTTTTAGACACTTCCATGCTGGTCTGGGAGCAAAGGAAAAACATAGAATGTACCAGTTGCTTCTCGTCCCGCGCAGATGGTAAAAGCCCATCGAGGGAATGGGCGTAATTCTTAGGAATTATGTTATAGGCGATGCGGCTAGCAACCGAACACTATTTTGATTACTTTTTCCACCTATACGCCCACAATCTTGCTAAACGTGGCCTGTAGGTCTTGTTATCTTAGGCTCTGTCTACTCCGTAAGGGATAAAGACGTGATTTGTGTATGTGTATGTATGTATGTATGTATGTATGTGTTGGAAGTCCTTTTGGAAACTGGATGTGAATAAAACGTGACGTCATTCGATTCACGAGGCTGCATAATACAGCAAGAATTTACCCGAATGCTATATCCTCACAGAAACGAGTTTGTTGACAACATAACATAGAGCAAACAACCAATTAGAGAGGTAATACACACATACACAAATCACGTCTTTATCCCTTACGGGGTGGACAGAGCCTAAGGTAACAGATACCCACAGGCCACATTTAGCAAGATTGTGGGCGTTTTGGTGAAAAATGAAATCAAAATAGTGAGGGGTTGCTAGCCTCATCGCCTATAACATGATTCCTATGATTTTCGCCCATTCCCTCGATGGGCTTTTACCATCTGCGCGGGTAGAGAAGCAACTGGTATATTATATGTTTTTTCTTGCATGGTATGGCAATGCAATGGCAAGAGTGGCAATGGCTATCCAAATGTAGCAAAGCAAATTTTTCGACTTATACCATATTAACGCAAATCGCGATTGTTTTTCCCAACCCGTTTATGTAATACTAGCTGTTGCCCGCAACTTCGTCTGCATAGAATTCGTTTATCGCTGTCCCGCAGGAATTACGCAATTTTCGCAATAAAAAGTAGCCTAATGTTATTCCAGACTATAATTTATTTAAGTTCCAAATTTCATCCAGATCTGTCCAGCCATTCTGGCGTGAAATAGTAACAAACATCCATCCATATTTACAAACTTTCGCGTTTATAATATTAGTAGGATGAGAATTTTCGTTTTTATTCAAACAATCGAGTTTCATTTCACTATTAATAAACATTATTAGTTTAGTTTAGTTAATTTATTCTCTCAGCATAAAATTACTGTATAAACGAGTTTGATGTACAATGATTTATGTTGAGATCGTCAATGTCGAATACAAAACAACCATACTATTACTACCATATTTACCATAATATTTACTGCCATATCAATCATAATGGCTGTTTGCTTAACTTTATTAACCTTTTCGACTCCAACGATACATATATCAGCACTGCAGATTCAACGCCTTCAACGCCAACGACCTATATATACGTCCATTCTATCTATTTATCTATCTACAGCCATTGTCCGTCCACTGCTGGACGTAGGCCTCCTTCATATTGCGCCAACTTTCGCGATCCTGGGCTTCCCTCATCCAGCCACTGCCAGCTGTCCTAAAGTCATCCGTCCAACGCGTCCCACACTACGCTTTCCCAATCGTGGTCTCACTCTAGGATACGTTTCCTCCAACGGTTGTCAGTTTTACGGCAACCGTGACCAGCCCACGTCCATTACTTCAATGCAAAAGCAACCTTCGTTCAATTGGGTTTAGGTTCAACTTAAGGCATCGCAATAAAGTAGTCTGGCGTATGGGTGACGTCTCTTGTATTTGACGTGGCGGCGGACTCGTTAACCTTCTGCTGGCCAATCAGAGGAGTTTTGCCACTTTCAACATAAAACTACCGTGAGATTTAATCATGATTACACATAAACGGATAACTCACGTATAAAAAGTCGAGTGATGCTCGAAATGTTTCGGACTATTTCGTAGTCCTTCTTCCCACAGCATTCGCCCTGGCGGCAGCGAATCGACCAGCCGCGCGAGCAGAGCGCTGGCGCGCAGTGTTCGTTTCGCTGCCGCCGGGGCGAGCGCTCTGGGAAGAAGGACTACGAAATAGTCCGAAACATTTCGAGCATCACTCGACTTTTTATACGTGAGTTATCCGTTTATGTGTAATCATAATCAGAGGAGTAATTGTGAATTTCGACTGGGCGTAATTTTGTTTCATTTTGTACGACGTGTCCACTCTGTAAAGTTGTTTGCTCTATGCAATATAATTAATTCAGCGAAGCGTATTAACATAACAGGCAAGACAACGGATTGACTAAAGCCATATTTTCCCACTGTTAGGCACAGACCCCTATAGTAACATGGCTTATGGCTGGTCTGGGAGTTAAGAAAAAACTGAATTTACCAGTTGCTTCTCTTCCCGCGCAGATTGTAAAAGCCCATCGAGGGAATGGGCGAAAGTCTTAGGAATCATGTTATAGGCGGTGCGGCTAGCCCATCACTATTTTGATTTCCCTTTCCACCTATTTGCCCTTGATCATGCTAAACGTGGCCTTAAGGTTTTGCTACCTTAGGCTGTGTCTACCCCGTAAGGGATAAAGACGTGATATATATATGTATGTATTAGGCTATAGTTCCCACGTGGGCCATGAGCGCTGTACGAGTAGCAGAACATCCTAAAAATAGCAAGAATATTCTCATAAATTTCCAGAAACTCACGACAAATTTATCGTAAGTTCCCATAACAAAAAATTCCAATGGGAATTTTTAAAAAGCTTCTTATGAATGTTACTTCAATAGGACTTTCATACAGTGGCGTAGCTACCTACCTAAGGACTAGGCGGGGCAGTGCCCCGGGGCCCTCAAGCTCAAAGGGCCCTCGAATCCTTACAGAAAATCTCGATCGAACTATTATTATTAAAACGTAACCAGTTTAGATAGTAGTGGGGCCCCATTTTTTTATTTGCACCAGGGCCCTTGGTTACCTAGCTACGCCACTGCTTTCATAAGTATTATTGTTGTAGCTTAATGTATTTACATACATATATACAAAAATCACGTCTTTATCCCTTGCGAGGTTGACAGAGCCTAAGGTACCATGACCTACAGGCCACGTTTAGCAAGATGTATTTTACTTTGAAAAAATGACTTTCTGCCAAGTTTCTTGCGGCGCATTCTTCTTGGCAATGATGGTCTTTCCGAATGCGCTGGTAGTAAAAAAAAGACATGCAAAAGAGCCCTTGCGGCCATTGTGCAAAAATAGTTTTTGAACTTTGAATTTTGAATTTTTATGGTGTGCTAAAAAAAAAGTCCATCACTAAAAACTAAAGCCCATCGAGGGAATGGGCGAAAATCATAAAAATCATGTTATAGGCGATGAGGCTAGCAACCCATCACTATTATGATTCCATTTTCCGCCCATTATCTTGCTGAATGTGGCCTGCAGGTACCTGTTACCTTAGGCTCTGTCTACCCCGTAATGCGTAAGTACGAGATTTGTGTATGTGTATGTACGTATGGTGTGCTAAGGGGAGGCCTTTGTTCAATAGTGGACGTCTTCAGGCTGATGATGATGATGATTTATTTTTTACTTTTTTATTTAATAATATTTTTTGTTTATAGTTGCATTTGGGTTGACTACAGTCTCAGCGCAAAATGGGTAAGTGTATATTGCTTACTTATTTCTTCCATGCTGGTCTGGAAGTCAAGAAAAAACATAGAATGTACCAGCTCGCACTCGCAAGTTCGTACGTTCAAACCAATACTCAGCCAGCAATGGCCTACTTCCTGGCCTAGACAGTAATGTACTATTACTATTACCCTTCCCAAAAAGTACACAACGCCGCTAAAGAACTTTTCACTTCAAAAACCATTTTATTTGTCAGGCCAGCGTCCGGCTGCGTGCTACCCAGGTATCCTGAGAATGGCATCTACTCGGTCTACAACAACCCTGACGCTGCGCCGGGGCAGGCCTTCGACACCGTGATCTTGAGCCTGAGCTGCGATCCTGGGTACAGGCTGCTGGGCACCAACATCACTGCCTGCTCGCATAACACCTGGACGCAGCCTCTGCCTCAGTGTGTCCGTAAGTCACATATATATAACCCACTAGCTGACCCGGCGAACTTTGTTCCGCCTTAAATTTGAAAAATTCCAGTGGTTTGGGCTGTGCTATCCCGCGGGAACTATGCAATTTTCCGGGATAAAAACTATCCTATGTCTTTTCCTGGGACTCAAACTATCTGTATACCAAATTTCAACTAAATCGGCCCAGCGGTTTAAGCGTGAAAAGGTAACAGACAGACAGACAGAGTTACTTTCGCATTTATAATATTAGTAAGGATTAGTAAGGATATTAGTAAGGATATAGTAAGGTTAGTATATTAGTATATTAGTATTAGTATATTAGTATATTAGTATTAGTATATTCGTATATTAGTATATATTAGTAATTAGTATATTAGTATTAGTATTAGTAAGGAAGTAAGGATAAGGATAGAGAAAACAACCTAATAGACAGAAAGAAAGAAATTAAGACCAGCAGAAAGGAAGACCAGCGCTGGCTGGAAGACCAGCAAATGCTGTGTTGGGGCCATTTTGTGTCAATTTATTTTTCTTTAGCTGTTTATAATGTTTATTGTTTTTTGTGTTGACTTCCATGCTGGTGGGAGCAAAGATAAAACATAGAATGTACCAGTTGCTTCTCTTCCCGCGCAGATGGTAAAAGCTCATCGAGGGAATGGGCGATTATAATAGGAATCATGTTATAGGCGATGAGGCTAGCAACCCATCACTATTTTGATTCCATTTTCCACCTGTACGCCCACAATCTTGCTAAATGTGGCCTGTACCTGTTACCTTAAGCTCTGTCTACCCCGTAAGGGATGAAGACGTGCTTTGTGTACGTGTATGTGTGTATATCATATTACAGGGTCACTTTGTTGCCCTTTGCTGTTAGTTCATCAGTCAAAACCATTCTTCTCCGGAACGCGTACCTTAGACATAAAGTTGAAAGTATGTATGTAGGTATGTAAACTCTTTATTGCACATAAAAATTAAAAAAATACAGAAATACACAGAAAATAGTACAAAGGCGAACTTATCCCTAAGAAGGGATTTCTTCCAGTTAATCTGACACAGAAAGGAAATAGTTAACAAAGAAAGGCAAGCAGTCATAAAGTAATGCAGAATACTCAAGTCTGTGGACCCTTTGAGCTGCCCAATCAAAAGGCACGCGAGAGAAGCAACTGCTACATTTTTTATATATATAAGACGGGGCAAACGAGCAGAAGGGTCACCTGATGGAAAGTAATCACCATCGCCCAGGGACACCTGCAAGACTTGGGGAATCACAGACGCGTTGCCGGCCCTTTCAAGAACAGGAAGGTTTGCCTCAAGGCTGCTGAGGAGACGGACGCGCATGTCCTGTCTGACATAGGCACAGACCCGGGGCACAGCACAGACCCGGGGCACAGCACAGACCCGGGGCACAGCACAGACCCGGGGCACAAAAGAGTGCTCCACGTTGTAGCCTGGGTAGCGCAGGTACGAGATGTCAGAAGGGGAGGATATCTGAGTCTCAGTGAGAAATAACCTGGCTTTTAGGTATGTATTTATCTACATAAGTATGTGTATCCGCTGACTAGTCCCCATATTACAAGCTTTGCTTAGTTTTGGGGCTAGGTCAATTGGTGTCAATTGTCCCAAGATATTATTATTATCCTGTATATTTATTTTTATCTCAAGTTAGGTTTTACAATATTCATATAAAAAGTAATAAAACAATATAAAAACCTAACCTAGGGTGCCGCCGGCAGCGAGGCGAGGCCTAAGCCACCGGTGGTCAGGGCGACAGAGAGAGGAACCTCCTGACTATCCGAGCCGTGTCCAGGAGTACCGCCTTCTGTATCTGGCCCTTGACCCAACCACCTATTATTATTATTCGCATTCTATGCTTTTTGCTCCCAGAGCAACACTGAACGACATTCAAGTCAAAACCTTATGTTAAGGAATTAACATCAGAGCCATCTGTCGTGCTACTAGGAAATACTCTTAGTCAATTAATTAATTACTTATCGATTCTCTTAAGTTCCAAACTGTGTTAGATAGAGGTCGCTATAACGCCACCTATGTAGATGCTATGTGAATCTCTAAGCTGTTAAGCATGCATAGGAAAACTTTATTGATTTGTATAGTAGTTTGGAATATCACCGACAGATGGCATTATTAAACAGCTATAAAAGCATCTATTAGTATGTAAATGTCTCATTATTTCGATTTATTTGTAACGACTGAACAATACAACTTATCCCTAAATCTTTCCTTTTGTCGTGAATGTGTGTTCGGCTTAAGATGCTTGGCGACGGTTGTTAGAAAAAATCTTTTAGAATTTGATGGAATGGAGAAAAGTAATACACGGTTTTCTTAAACTCAATCCGTTTCGTCCTTTTTTCACATGGCGACCGTGACAGGATAATTCTAAAAGATATTTTCTCTAACAACCGTCGCCAAGCAACTTAAGCCGAACACATTCACGACACTTTTTATTAGCCGCCATTTTGTCATCATACTTGAACAACTCATGTTTAAAGGGTTCTGCCAGCTGATGCAACACGAAAGCGTCATCTACTACTGCAAGGTGACCGGGGAAAACCAGTTGAGCGGCCGCCGGCTGTGCAATGAGTTCGAGCCGTCCGGGACGGTGGTGATGCCGGAATGCAACAGCCCCATCTACCACCACGGCGGCGTGCTCCTCAACATGCGATGCATCAACGGCTACTGGGACCACGTCGCTGTGTGCGAGCCAGGTACATGGGACAGTGGCGTGCAGTCGCCAGAGTAGGCAGCGGTAGGCAGCGCACCAAAATACAATATAATACAATAACTCTTTATTGAACACCACATATAACAACCAAAACAGAAAAAAGGTATACAGAATTGTACAAGGTAACAATAGGCGGCCTTATCGCTACAGAGCGATCTCTTCCAGGCAACCATAATGGACTGGAGAACAGAACAGATGTGAGCAGGTGGTGCAATTTAGAATATATATGAATATACTAAGTATTGAAATACATAATATATTATACATGAAACACACATTTATAATAAATGGAGATATAAATAGACACATACACACATACCTAAAAAAGCCAGCTACAAGATTCATGCACAAGATGACAGATAGTGCTCCAAAATTTGTGTACTCGGGCGACCGCTCGCCCTAGACTTGATTAGCTTAGTTCAATAGAACGTTGGAGATACAACTAGCTGTGCAGAAACGCTATCCCGTGGGAACTATGCAATTTTCCGGGATAAAAGTAGTCCGTAACCTTGGCCGGGGATTTTCTCAACATTAGTAAAGATTAGTAAGATATGGATGGATAGTAAGTAAGTAAGTTAAGTAAATGCTTTATTATACAAATATAAAGAAACAGAGACAAATCACAAAAAAAGACCTTAAATATATGCACAAAGGCGAACTTATCCCTTACGGGGTAGACAGAGCCTAAGGCAGGGGTTCCCAACCTATTACCCTATGCGCCTCCCTCAAGTTTATGCTAAAATACTACGCCCCCCTTGTCCCAACTCAAGTACGATGGAAATGAAACAAACGATCTACAACATACTATTAATGATTAGCGAGAACATTGTGCTTGCACTTTATTAATAAATTTTAATAAATACCTAAGAGCGTCGCGCCCCCCGTTGGATTACCCTACGCCCCCCAAGGGGGGCGCGCCCCACTGGTTGGGAACTCCTGGCCTAAGGTATCAGGTACCTACAGGCCACATTTAGCAAGATTGTGGCGTCAAATGGAATCAAAATAGTGATGGGTTGCTAGCCTTATCGCCTATAACAAGATTCGTATGATTTTCGCCCATTCCCTCGATGGGCTTTTACCATGCGCGGGAACAGAAGCAACTGGTACATTCTATGTTTTTTCTTCGCTCCCAGACCAGCATAGAAGAATTCATAAATAAACTACTAAATATCATTTCATTACACACATGCATACAATACATACTCACTACATACAATATGAGTTCACACATAGGTATAGTCAAGTGTAATAATATGTACAATACAATACAATACATACAAATACTCTTTATTGAACACCACAAATCAGTACAAAACAATACAGAAACAAAGAAAAAAGTAGACAATAGGCGGTCTTATCGCTTAATAGCGATCTCTTCCAGACAACCAATACAAGAAATAAGTTGGAGACAGTAATCCAATCAAAGAAAGTAATCTAGTCAAAGTTTTTTTTTTTTTTTTTTATATGAATAGGAAGGCAAACGAGCAAGTGGGTTACCTGATGGTAAGTGATCACCACTGCCCATAGACACCCGCAACCCTGGAGGGATTGCAGCTGCGTAAATAAGTGCCGTACACTCTTACACCGGCGTAATAAGGTCGTGGGACATATTTTTGAGAAGTTCCTATCGATACTTATTTTTGCACTTCATGTTCCTTCTTTTCAGAATGCGGCACACAGGTACCCGTAGGCGAGAAACTGGTCACCAACGGTGTTCGCGCCAGGCGCGGCGAGTTGCCCTGGCACGCCGCCATCTACCACAAGTTCTACACTCCGTATATGCAGATCTGCGGTGGCTCTCTGGTCTCCAAAACCGTCGTCATCACTGGTAAGCCGGGAGTAACTGTGTCGTACAGACACATCATTCGAACAGATGACGCTTAGCGACAAAAATTCGCATTACAAGGTCACGTGACAGCTAGTAACAGATAGAAAAATTCGAAGGCTTACCCACCTGCTATGGGTGGTTTAGGGGTAAAGCATGCGTCACGGAATGACGAGGATCCGGGTTTGATTGCCGGCCATAGCTTTACTTTTCAAATTTTTCTAGGTGTACTAGTTTTCAGTGTAGTTCAGAAATCTATTTCCACTCGACGTGCTGATTTATGAAATACTAGCTGTTGCCCGCAACTTCGTCTGCATAGAATTATTACGCAATTTTCCGGGATAAAAAGCAGCCTATATGTTATTCCAGACTATAATCTATCTATGTTCCAAATTTCATCCAAATCTGTCTAGCCGTTCTGGCGTGAAAGAGTAACAAACATCCAAACATACTTACAAGCTTTCACATTTAAAATATTAGTAGGATTCCCAAAAGAGTGAGTTACCTACGTAAATGTTTTCGTTTTTGAAACACGTTATATCTTTGCAGTTAGTGGACTAAACCATCATAGAGAAGGCTGGTTCAAAGATACGATAGTACAGGGACCTTACCATGACGTCTTAATGCTATTCTTCTTCTTATTTTTTTAATATGGCCCCATCGACCAATGCGATGATTTCGCCAATGTCAAAGTAAATAAATACAGTATTCAAAAATCTTGTGACAAAAATGTCGGCAATGTTGTACGGTAGAACACGGTCAAAAGACCCCCTGTCGGGCTCTAAGCCAACGGATAATGATATCCCTCAGAATCTGCCAGGAAATCATTAACCGATGACCAGGCACCGGACCAAGCACTGCTCTTCTCCTCGGACGGATCCAGAAACGAACAGCAGCTCTTGACCACACGCGGAGGTAACCCGACTCGCACCCCTTAAGCGATTCAGATTAGGTTCGCTCGCTGTCAGATCCAAACTAAAAATGACAGCTAAAACCTGAACTGAGTCGGAATAGCATCACATTAAGACTTCATGGTAAGGCGCCTGGATACTGTAGGTACGCTCAAAATTAACTGTCACGCTTTTTTCATGCTGTTCGGTTATCTATTTCAGGCACCTACTGCAGCATAATGCTGAGTCGAATACCTTTTCGGCATCATCAACTTAATATGTTTTTGTTTTTTAGGGTTCCGTACCTCAAAAGGAAAAAACGGAACCCTTATAGGATCACTTTGTTGTCCGTCTGTCCGTCTGTCACGACCCTTTTTCTCAGTAACGCGTGGAGGTATGAAGCTGAAATTTATATCAATTACTCAGGTCTACTGTCCCTTGAAGCTGTGAAAAAATCAAACTTCTAAGCCAACGCAATCAAAATATACAGCCGTTTATGCCGCAAATTTCCGCAAATTTTCAACTCTCAAGGGAATCAAAACCTACAAGGTAGTTCCCGTGAACGCAGAATCTTGAAATTTGGTATGAAGGTAGGTCTTATAGCACAGATTAAAGAATAATTGCGAAAACCGTAAATGTGTATGTATGTCTGTATATAGCAGTGACCAATATAAAGTAACCCCACACTGCGTACATTTTGCTTTGGAACAGGGCTCTGCTTACACTGGTTTTAGATATTTATAGATAATGATACGGAACCCTCGGTGCGCGAGTCCGACTCGCACTTGACCGGTTTTTTTTTTTACATTAAAACCGACAAACGGGCATGCGGTGCACCTGATGGTAAGTGATCACCGCCGCCCATGGACTACTACAGCACCAATGGGACTGCTAGCGCGTTGCCGGCCTTGCAAGAAATGGTACACTTGCCTCTTAAAGGTACCCATATCGTAGCCAGTTGGAAAAACCCCAGCCGTCAGCCCATTCCAAATTTTGCACGTACGGGGCAAGAAAGACCGCTTAAATCGCACGGTGTTGGAGCACCAACTATCGAGGTGATGTTGGTGGAAACTACTTTTACGTCGAGTAGTACGGCGATGGAACTTGCCAGCTGGGATAAGGTGGATTTTGTATTACTATAAGAGTCTGTTTATTTTTTGATGATGAATAAAGTTATGTCTAAGTCTATTTTGAGGGTAATTCTTTGGTACCAGTTACATGACCTTCTTTCTATACCTTTGTAAGTACTATCAAAGCCTTGATAGCTTGGATCACTTCACAGCGGCACATTGCTTCTGGGATGAAGCTGATGGGCTGAAGTCGTTCAGCGAGTATGCCGTGGCTCTCGGCAAGATCTACAGACCCTGGAACGAAGACAACGATATTGGTGCACACAAGTCTGACGTTAGTTCCATTAAAATGTTTTCTTTCTTTTAAAGTAGTCGCCCTATCATCAATGTATCGAAAATTTCACATTTTAACAAGATTTCTATTAACCATGTCTTCCATGCTGGTCTGGGAGCAAAGAAAAACATAGAATTTACCAGTTGCTTCTCCCGCGCAGATGGTAAAAGCCCATCGAGGGAATGGGCGATTATAATAGGAATCATGTTATAGGCGATGAGGCTAGCAACCCATCACTATTTTGATTCCATTTTCCACACCCACAATCTTGCTAAATGTGGCCTGTAGGTACCTGTTACCTTAGGCTCTGTCTACCCCGTAAGGGATGAAGACGTGATTTGTGTGTGTGTGTGTTTCTATTAACCTGCAAAGTATGTTTGTCCGGGTGGAATCTTGCAACTCAAATTTGAAGCAATATCTTCAACCGATTGAGCTGAAATGTTGCATACTTGTGGAAGTCGGATGACAATAAAATACTCTGATACTTAGTAGAATCCTGATGGCCCGGTCAGAACCGTCTCCGCAGGACGGAACTCTTCAACGCTTGGTCAGATTAACCTGAAATTTGGTACACATATGAAGGACGGATGGCAATGCAAGTACAGTCAACAGAAAGCACAGTCAGCATAAAAGCTTGTAATCAAAAATGAAATTTTTAGGTACAGACCTAGGTTATAATATGCTACGTTGGATGTCTCCACAACTAAAAAAACTGAACGTCGTCAAAAAATTAATTCGTAACGCAACGCCATCTCTGGTGGCATGACATTGACGACCGGATGGCCCAGTGGTTAGAGAACCTGACTATGAAACTTGAGGTCCCGGGTTCGATCCCCGGTCGGGGCAGATATTTGTATGAATAATATGAATGTTTTGTTCTCGAGTCTTCGATGTTTAATATGTATTTAAGTATGCATTTATCTATATAAGTGTGTTTATCCGTTGTCTAGTGCCCATATTACAAGCTTTGCTTAGTTTGGGGCTAGGTCAATTGATGTCAATTGTCCCAAGATATTATTATATTATTATTATTATTATGACAGAAACTGATTTAAGCGAAACAAAGCTTGCCGGTTCAGTTATCAATAACAAAACAAAAATCGGGAAGTATCTCCCATTTGTGACCAATAGATGTTCCTCGAGAGTTTAAAATGTAAACATATTTCTCAAACAGATGGCGCTTAGCAAAATATTCGCATACTAACAACATGACAGTTGATCAAAGGAACAGCGCGTACTGAAAATTCTAAGGCTCAACGAGTACATGCTATGGACGGTGTAGCAGTACAGCACGCATGGCAAACGAGCAAGTGGGTCACCTGATGGTAAGTGATCACCACTGCCCATAGACACCCGCAACCTCGGAGGGATTGCAGATGCGTTGCCAACCTAGAGGACTAAGATGAAATGCCTCTTGTGCCCGTAATTTCCCCGGCTGTCTTACTCCACACCGGAACACAGCAGTGCAAGCACTGCTACTTAGCGGCAGGATTAGCGAGTAAGGTGGTAGCGATCCGGACGGACCTTGCACAACAGATCACAACACAGATTTAAGAGAATCCGGGTTCGATTCCCACTTCCCGTCCATCGCTTTACTTTATGTGTTCTTGTTTTCATCATTGCTTAGAAACCCAACAATGATAGCAATGAAATGAAATGAAATGGTTTATTTGCTAGATATGGGTTACAGAATGTGGATGTTATAATAATTTATATTATAAGTGCGCCAATATCTGCTTGAGTTAGCATGCAAAAATATAAAATTTCTAAGTGATTATTATCAATTATAAAATATAGAAATTATCCTGGTATTATCAATAATTAAAGTTGACAATCATTCATTACATATCTTCAAATTTGTGGTTTAAAAATTCGTTGATGCTGTAGAAACAGTTTTCAGTCAACATTCTGCGCAGGTTGGTTTTAAATGTGCGATAAGGTAATATTCCAAGAGCGCTTGGTATTTTATTAAAAATGTTTATACACATATTGTGAACACTTTTTCTTCTGAGTGCAAGCCTGTTGCAAGTGGGTAGTGCCAACCTACATCGTCTGTGACTTCTTGTGGTTTCAATGATCTTGTTTACCAGATCCTGGATATAAGAGTCCCGGTTCGCTTCATGGGCGACCAGGGCAACTACCAGGATGACATCGCGCTGGTCATCATGGCAAAGCCGGTGGTCTACGTCACCTACATCCGGCCAGTCTGCCTCAACTTTGACGTTGAGTTTGACAACAGGCAGCTCCAAAGTTTGAATATGGGGAAGGTGAGACTGTCTATCCTGCTCTAAGATGCTTTCTAACTCTTTCTTGTCCATAATAGCAAGAATTTTCTCAGAAATTTCCAGAAAAATTCACGAGGATTTATGGTAAGGGGCCGTCCATTAATCACGTGAGGCTTGAAAGGGGGGGAGGGGTTTGACAAAAATCACGAAATGTCACAAGGGGGGAGGGGGGGGTGTAGTAAGATATCACGTGTATTTATTTTTTCATTATTTTTTGAAACGCGCGATTTTTAAATCGAAAAGCGGCGTGTAGTGTGACCTTGACTCGCCGTTGCTACGCGTTTTTGTAGATACGAAAAATACACGTGATGTTGGATGGGGGGTGGGGGGGTAGTCTTAAACCTCACCATGTATCACCAAGGGGGAGGGGGGGTTAAAAAATGCTTAAAAAAAGATCACGTGATTAATGGACGGCCCCTAAGTTCCCGTAACCAAAGTTTCCAATGGAATTTTTCGAAAAACTTCATATTGATGTTATTTTTATTAGATAGTCAGTCTATACCTACGGGTAATAATGAAATCCAGTGGAGACTTTATGTGTTACACATACATACATACATATATACATTCATACATACCGTCACGCTTCTTTCCCACAGGGGTAGGCAGAGACTAATTTGTTCCACTTGCTACGATCCTGACATACCTCTTTCGCTTCATCCACATTCATCAATCTCTTCATACATGCTTGCCGGTTTCGGGTACTCCTGAACTGAACTTTTTCCAAACCGTCTCTTATTTGGTTTCGGAACGTCTGTCTAGGCCTTCCCCTCCCAACGTTACCATTCACACTCCCCATATAGATCTGTTTAGTTAATCTACTTTCATCCATCCGCTCTACGTGACCAAACCAACTAAGCATACTATTTTCTATCCTAGTCACTATATCCTCTTTCACACCAGCACGTTCCCTTATCACACTATTCCTTATTCTATCTTTCAGTGATACACCTTCCATACTTCTTAACGCTCTCATTTCTACTGCATTTAATCTACTTTCATGCTTCTTTTGCCATTTTTTTTTATTAGATAATCAGTCTATACGGGTAATAACAAAATCCAGTGGAAGTCTCCAAAGACATTGGAGCTAAGTAAGCGTTGCCAGATTCTGGAATCGTTCCCCGTTTAGTGGATATCTACGATTTTCGGAATCCCCCAATTTCGAATTTACCCCAATGCACCTTATTGCAAACTAGCTTCTGCCCGCGACTTCGTCTGCGTAGAATTATACATAAAAACCTTATTTGAATCACTATATCTATTAAAAAAACCGCATCAAAATCCGTTGTGTAGTTTTGAAGATATAAGCATACATAGGGACATAGGGACAGAGAAAGCGACTTTATTTTATACTATGTAGTGATAGTGATGATATTCCTCCCCCTATCCAAGGAGCGTCAAGTAGTTACACCTTCAAGCGCAAGCTGAAGGATCACTTGTCTTGTTGGCGCTCCAAAAATCCTTACAATAGTCCTCCAGCACTTTGCACATTGATATGCCAGCCTGTTGTTTTTGAACAATTTAGTTTTCACGCCACTGCTCGGAAATGTGGCAAAAGATGGTCAGTAATGGGGCCCCAAAACAAAGTATAGTTGTAGGTTGAATGAACAGGTCAACTATGAATTCAAACAGGCCAACAATAACATTGTTGGACAGTTTCAAAGACCAAGTTGTCCAATCACATCGGCATGCTGATCGCTGATTCCACCAATCAGAACACAATTTGTGATGCTATTACACAAAATCGACCAATCGGAACACGTCGTGTGCTTCATATTACATTTTTTCAAGGTTTATCTCATCAGGGAGAGGCAAAGGAAACTAGGTCCATACAGCCACGCCTGATGTAAATTGTTTT